>OZ024933.1:67996254-68654023 GCA_964017235.1 Sabellastarte sp. h YS-2021
TTACCCCACAGCTTTTAAAGGCTGTGCTGTATTGTTTTCTCTGATGGGTGCCCAGCTGGGAGGCAGTCGGAAATGTCTTGTCCGGGCTGTATCTCAGAATCTGTAAGGTATAGGAAGTCCATACTTGTGGGAACACTGAATGGGGTGTAGGTATGCAATGTCTTGGTGTGACTTTGATTTAACCTTTGAACTTGCCGTAGTGACTCCTAACTTTAAAATCTTGTCCGTGCTATATCTCAGAAACTGCAAGGTGCATGGAGTGGATGCTTGGCAGGGTTATTGGTTTAGGAGGTGTAATTGTGCAATATCATAGTGTATTCTTGATTTGACTTTTGGCCTTGCCCTAGTGGCCTTCACCTTTAAAATCTTGTCCATGCTATATCTTTTGGAACCTGTTAGTGTATGTACACATGTATGCGGCAACGGCAAATGTTTGTCTGACATTCTCAATATTTTGTAAACATACATCTAAATTCACTTGTCATCTGATTTTTTTTCTTCCCAGAGAGAAATAATCACCGTCGTAAATCAGAGGTCAGACAGATTTTCACTCAATTTGGTGGAAAGGTGTATCTAAAGAGGTCTACAGTTGATTATGTTTTTGGGCGAGGTCCAATGAAAACTGTCACCATGGCAACAATTTTTTTTAGTTTCTTAGTTTTTGGATTTTGTGCAGTGGGCTTAACAATTTACATCAGATTTGGTGAAAATGTGACCCCTAAAGAGATCTGTGCCTCTATCAGTTCTGGGCATCAGTCATTTTCAATCAGTTGTTTCAGTATTTAGGTTCTTGGACTTTGTTACCACAAGCTGGACCCTTTGACAGATTTTAAACATATAGATTTAACCATTTGCCAGATTTACATCAAATTTGGTGAAAATGTGTACCCTAAAGAAATCATGCCTCATTAAGTTTTGGGTGTGATCCAAGAAAAACTGCCATGTTAACCGTTTATGTTTGGATATGTACCTCTTTGCTCTTTGTTACCACCAACAACACCCTGTAAAGACTTTAATAATTCAAGGTTTTCTACCATTTCCAGTTTTGATGAATAAAGTAATCTACAGACCAATTTCATTCCAAAGTAGGGGACCAGAATTCTCGTAATTTGCTTGTTGGGGAATGTAACTGTACAATGTCGTGACCTTGATTTGATCTTTGACCTTGCTTTAATGGCCTTGGCTTTTAAAATCTTGTTCGGGCTGTATCTCAGAAACTATAAGCTGTAGGAATTTGTCACATGTAAGTATGCTAGAGGGTTTAGGTGTGCAACATCTTGGTGTGACTTTTGACCTTGGCTCTGTCAGAATGTTTTCTACTGTTACCATTGAGACACATTTCTCTTATCACAAAGCCATATGGATTACTGCAACTTATTATTACATGTACTTAATTGTGTTGTTTACATTGACAGCTATACTTCATTTAATAAATAGGTCAATTATTAAATTTTACAGCTTTGAAACTTTTAGTTTACAAATTAATGCTGTAATGTTGCTATTAAATTGTCTTGTTTTGATACTTGGTCTTTCTTTAGTCTTATTTCTCATGCACCTTCACGTAGCTTATACTATCTCTTCTGGAAAACTCCTTAGGTTTTTACCCCACAGCCCTTAAGGGCTGTCGGGGGGGGATAGTTTTCACCCATGGTGTCCAGATGGGTGGGTGGGCGGCGGGAAAAAGTTTGTCCGGGCCGTATCTCAGAAACTGTAGGGTGTAGGAAGTTGATACTTGGTAGGGACATTGGTTAGGAGGTGTAGGTGTGCAACGTCATGGTGTGACCTTGATTTGACCTTGCTGTAGTGACCTTGACCTATAAAATATTGTCCGGGCTATATCTCAAAAACCGTAAGGTGTAGGAAGTTGATACTTGGTAGGGACATTGGTTAGGGGCTGTAGGTGTGCAATGTCATGGTCTGACCTTGATTTTACATTTGACTTTGCCGTAGTGACCTTAACCTATAAAATCTTGTCTGGGCTATATCTCGGAAACTTTAAGGTGTAGGAAGTTGATACTTGGTAGGGACATTGGTTAGGAGGTGTAGGTGTACAATGTCATGGTGTGACCTTGATTTGACCTTTGACCTTGCTGTAGTGACCTTGACCTTTAAAATCTTGTCCAGGCCATATCTCGGAAACTGTAAGGTGTAGGAAATTATTACCTGGTAGGGACGCTGGTGGGGGTTGTAGGTGTGCAGCGTCATGGTGTGACATTGATTTGACCTCGCCGTAGTGATCTTGACCTTTAAAATTTTGTGCGGGCTATGTCTCAGACATTGTAAGGTGTAGGAAGTTCATACTTAGTAGGGACATTGGTTAGGGGTTGTAGGTGTGCAACATCATGGTGTGACCTTGATTTGACTTGTTTGAATTGTCTTGTTTTAGTACTTTATCTTTACATACATTTTCTTTCTCTTAGATGTTATTTTCTGTATTTAAACATTATTTGGACCTTTATATAAGTGACACTGCACTGAAAGTATCCCAGTCTTTGCACTGTTTCACTACTTTTATATGTCATGGTGTTGAAAACTATTTCCCCAGGCTGTGGGGTATGGGCATCTCTGATGCTATTTTTACTTTTTACCCCACAGCCCTTAAGGGCTGTCAGGGTATTTTTTTCACCCATGGTGTCCGGATGGGCGGGCGGGTGGATGGGCGGGCGGCGGGAAATAGTTTGTCCGGCTGTATCTCAGAAACCGTAAGGTGTAGGAAGTTGATATTTGGTAGGGACATTGGTTAGGGGGTGTAGGTGTGCAACGTCATGATCTGACCTTGATTTGACCTTTGACCTTGCCGTAGTGACCTTGAGTTTGAAAATCTTGTCCGGGCTATATCTCGGAAACTGTAAGGTGTAGGAAGTTGATACTTGGTAGGGACATTGGTTAGGGGGTGTAGTTGTGCAACGTCATAGTCTGACCTTGATTTGACCTTGCTGTAGTGACCTTGACCTATAAAATCTTGTCCGGGCTATATCTCGGAAACCGTAAGGTGTAGGAAGTTGATACTTGGTGGGGATATTGGTTAGGGGGTGTAGGTGTGCAACGTCATGGTCTGACCTTGATTTGACCTTTGACCTTGCTGTAGTGACCTTGACCTATAAAATGTTGTCCGGGCTATATCTCGGAAACTGTAAGGTGTGGGAAGTTGATATTTGGTAGGGACATTGGTTAGGGGGTGTAGGTGTGCAACGTCATGATCTGACCTTGATTTGACCTTTGACCTTGCCGTAGTGACCTTGAGTTTGAAAATCTTGTCCGGGCTATATCTCGGAAACTGTAAGGTGTAGGAAGTTGATACTTGGTAGGGACATTGGTTAGGGGGTGTAGTTGTGCAACGTCATAGTCTGACCTTGATTTGACCTTGCTGTAGTGACCTTGACCTATAAAATCTTGTCCGGGCTATATCTCGGAAACCGTAAGGTGTAGGAAGTTGATACTTGGTGGGGATATTGGTTAGGGGGTGTAGGTGTGCAACGTCATGGTCTGACCTTGATTTGACCTTTGACCTTGCTGTAGTGACCTTGACCTATAAAATGTTGTCCGGGCTATATCTCGGAAACCGTAAGGTGTAGGAAGTTGATATTTGGTAGGGACATTGGTTAGGGAGTGTAGGTGTGCAACGTCATGGTGTGACCTTGATTTGACCTTTGACCTTGCCGTAGTGACCTCAACCTATAAAATCTTGTCCGGGCTATATCTCGGAAACTGTAAGGTGTGGGAAGTTGATATTTGGTAGGGACGTTGGTTAGGGGGTGTAGGTGTGCAACGTCATGGTGTAACATTGATTTGACCTTGCCGTAGTGACCTTGACCTATAAAATCTTGTCCGGGCTATATCTCAGAAACCGTAAGGTGTAGGAAGTTGATATTTGGTAGGGACATTGGTTAGGGGGTGTAGGTGTGCAACGTCATGGTCTGACCTTGATTTGACCTTTGACCTTGCCGTAGTGACCTCGACCTATAAAATCTTGTCCGGGCTATATCTCGGAAACCGTAAGGTGTAGGAAGTTGATATTTGGTAGAGACATTGGTCAGGGGGTGTAGGTGTGCAGCGTCATGGTCTGACATTGATTTGACCTTGCCGTAGTGGCCTTGACCTATAAAATCTTGTTCGGGCTATATCTCAGAAACCGTAAGATGTAGGAAGTTGATACTTGGTAGGGATATTGGTTAGGGGGTGTAGGTGTGCAACATCATGGTCTGACCTTGATTTGACCTTGCCATAGTGACCTTGACCTATAAAATCTTGTCCGGGCTATATCTCGGAAACCGTAAGGTGTAGGAAGTTGATACTTGGTAGGGACATTGGTTAGGCTATGTAGGTGTGCAACGTCGTGGTTTGACCAGGATTTGACATTTGACCTTGCCGTAGTGACCTTGACCTATAAAATCTTGTCCGGGCTATATCTCGGAAACCGTAAGGTGTAGGAAGTTGATACTTGGTAGGGACATTGGTTAGGGGGTGTAGTTGTGCAACGTCATGATCTGACCTTGATTTGACCTTTGACCTTGCCGTAGTGACCTTGACCTATAAAATTTTGTCTGGGCTATATCTCGGAAACTGTAAGGTGTAGGAAGTTGATATTTGGTAGAGACATTGGTTACGGGGTGTAGGTGTGCAGCATCATGGTGTGACCTTGATTTGACCTTTGACCTTGCCATAGTGACCTTGACCTATAAAATCTTGTCAGGGCTATATCTCGGAAACCGTAAGGTGTAGGAAAATGATACTTGGTAGAGACATTGGTTAGGGGCTATAGGTGTGTATTATCATGGTGTGACCTTAATTTCACCTTTGACCTTGTCGTAGTGACCTTGACCTTTAAAATCTTCATGGACCTTTGGGTCTGTCCTTTGATGCAGATTAAGCAAAAGTCATATAAGAATTTATTAAGAATTTTACTTTCATAACTTCCCATTGTAAGAGATAGAATTTCATCAAGTGAGCCACAGATTTTGCTCCAACACCACAATAAGCATTCATTAAATGTATTACCACTTCTGTATGCATGGTAACATTCAAACCATCTAAACCATAATTCGGCCATGCAGATGTAGATAAAGAGTGTTGAATTTTAGTTTACTGATTAATGCTGTCATCTTGTTATTAAATTATCTTGTTTTAATACTTCATCTTTATACGCATTATCTTTCTTTTAAACATTATTTCTCCATTTAAACATTGTTTGGACCTTTATATAACTGACAGTGCTCTGAAAGTATCCTGAAGTTTGTACTGGTACAGTACTTCTATATCTCATGGTGTTGAAAATATTTCCCTAGGCTGTGGGGTACGGGCATCTCTGATTCTATTTTTTATCTCTTCTATATCTCATGGTGTCCAATGCTATTTCCCAAGGCTGTTGGGTATGGGCATCTCTCATACAAATTTTTTATTTTGTTTTGTTTTTATGAAAAATATTTTTATGCTTATTTCTCAGGGTCAACTTCAAGTTCATATGCAATCCTATATTTAAGTGACTTGTACAACTTAAAATCTGTCCATTTGTTTTTAAATCCAGCATAATAGTAGGTTGTGTTATAGGCATTATTCAAGCAGTAACTGAAACCTTTTGGCAAATTTTGTCAAATCCCAAGGTTTTGTTTTCTTTTGTGTGATGTCAGATTACATTTAAGGCAAGGATCTGGAAAAAAAAACTGACATTCGAAAGATTCTGGAGTACAGTTGTAGCATTTATAGGAGCATATATTCAAATATGGGTGTGTACTCAAACGATTCTTAATGAATAGTCATTAAGATGAGTACACACACAAAAGTATTGTTTTGCTTAGCTCTTTACTTGAACAATTTGGTATTAAAAAAGTTCATTTCAATGAAAGAATAATTCCTTCAAATAAAGAAATTTTTTTTGCAATATTCTTTGTTTGAAGCTTAAAATAGTTATTGAATCTGAATTCAACCCCAGGTCTCATGCCAGTTTTGTTATTTCTCATACTTTGGCTTGTAGTAGAAAGCGTTTGCCCAAAGTCTGCAAGTTTTCGTGATATATAGCTACAGAAGTTGTTGTGCACATGTTTTTTGTGCACATATTTATACCAAACAAATATTTAATGACATGTAATAGAGCAACTGTGGGAATTGTCTCACTCCCATTTGTAGAATACTTTACCACTTGTGGCAACTGCTGAAAATTTCAACTTATGCCATGTCACAGCAGTGTACAGGACTGCATATTGACTATCATTTTCACATTGCCAAAAATTAGTACAAAAAGGAGTGAACAAATCATTAAGTACACATTGCCAAAAATTAGTATAAAAAGGAGTGAACAAATTATTAAGTACAGTTTTCTGCACAAGTGGAATCTCACATTTTCTCAGGATTTGGTTCAAGTTGTGGTGAACTTCCACTTCTTCCCATAGACATGGTTAATTTTGTGATGTGGTTACCTAAGAAACTGGTTCCATGTATTCTAGTTGTGGAGATCTTACACTAACATCCATAAATATCGTGAATTGTATGGTGTGGGGACATCAAAATCTGGTACCCTTTATGCCAACATTTGCCTTATACTAGTTCTACTTGTAAAGAGTTTTCTGTATTGTGACTATGTAATTCCGTCGTTTTCTTAGACAAAATATTGTAAATACAAGTGCAAAAAAGTCATAACTGTGTTATTAATTTGCTTTACTGTGTTTGTTCTTGAAATGTGTGCATTGCATGTTACATTAAGGAGAAATGGTTGTTACATAAGAGAAATATGGTTACGTTTATATGAAAAGAACTATTAAGCTGGAATATTCAATTAATTCTTGAATCCACTAAATCTCCAACCTTGACCGAGAGATATGAAATTGATCAAAGACAAATATTTCAAATTTGTATTAATTTTGCATTATGGAGATCACACACCCAATATAGTCACAAAAATCATAAATGTGAAAAAAGTTACCGTAAATTTCCAAAATAACACCCAGGTTCAAATAAACACCCAATTCAAATTAACGTCTGGTACCAAGCACACTGTTTACAATTTATAACACTGTTTTTGTATTTCAAAAAAACTGGTTCAATTTAACGCCTGGTCTGATGCCATTTGAAAATAATTAACACCCAGGCCATATTTTGAAAAAATATGGTACGTATAGTCAGGAAATGCAAGGGTTTTTTGTCACTGCCTAAATTTCCTATTTTCACTTTGTGATTCACCATTGAATTGACATCACCAAGTATTTGTGTTCAAGCAGATTTTTATCTGTCTCTGGACATGGTTCACACACTGGGATTTGACAAATTACTATGCTGACTTACTCAGTAATGAAAATACAATTTAAATCAATGGTCTGTAAGTGTACAACAATCTCTGTACCAGAATGGATTTCTTTCATGTTTATACACGTCCTTGTTGGATATTATTGGTGAATAAATATTATGTAACGGCAGTCCAGAAGTAAAGAATCCAACACCCTGAGAAGAAGGTTGAAATGATGGTAGTCAGCTGAAAATAGAGGGGAACTCCAAAAATAATTAAAGTTTATTTTCTCAGTATGGAATAATTATATCTGAAATATTTATTATAATGACAAAACCATGCAAAGGTCAAACTTTGTAAGCTAGTATGTCCAATATGTTTTAAAATAACAGTACTTCAAATCCTAATCACCAAATGAAGCTGTTATTGTATATAAGCTACCGATCATGCCTGGCAAGGCATTATATGGACCCTGTAGATTTGCATATTAGTAAGATTATATAGCCAATAGCTTTGTTGTCATTTGTTGTCTAATTTGTTCTTGTTTCATTTTGTATATTACACCAATGTTTTGTATACAGTTTATACAATGCACCCCTCTCATGTGTGTTGTAATTTAGATAAGGTATTGTACATCTGGATAGATCACAAGGCCAATGTAGCTACAAAAATATCATAAATGTGCAAAGAATTTTCAACAAGTCAATGAAATAGAAGAAGTTTTTTTTTCTCACTGATGGTTTTCACAAACTGTGGTGAATTTTTTAGTTGTATTTTGTGCACACGAATCGTATTGCAGTTCATGGTGTTGAAGAAGAATTAAAACAATACATTGTGTTCTATTGTATTTACGGGTAAATAAAAGTAAACTGGGAAATATTTTGCATTCTTTGAAGTTAAAGGTTTAGATTAATGTTAAGGTAGTAATGTTGAGGAAAAAATCCTGGTCTGCTGATAAAATTCCTAGACCATTAGCGACTATTTGCCCAGTTAATTACTAGGGGGTATTTCCACTTAAATTACATTGAACAGAGTATCTCGGGGTTTGACCATATTCCACTGTAGTGTATGTTTTGCAAGTCAACCAGTGCTCAGTAAGTACTTGTACACGTGTCTTTTTCTTGTATTTTTACTCTCAATGTTATCATTTTACAAACCTCTATATCACTTAAAAGTCAAAGTTAGGGTTTCACGCTCCGTTCAACAGCCAGGGTTAAATTGGGACAGGCCCTCAGCAGTGCCACTTGTGGGGCTTTGAACCCACACTGGTGATGGCTTGTGATTAGTTATAGAGATTATTTCGTCACAAACTGCCAATTATTTTCTGATGATATTGTTTAAATTGAAGGAATTGTCTCTCTCAAACATTGTATGTACAGAACAGATGTACCAACTCCTCATGGAAAATATTCCTACTCCTATTTTATTCAGGCATAAAGCTTAGATGTGACCAGTCCAGATATTTAATCAACTTTGAATAGACTGTACTTCACATCAGCAGGACACCTCACTTGAAATATATATGTTACTAATCAAGGCAATCTTTGTACTTCTTGTGTTTTAGACTCTAAAATACACGTTGCATTGCACCCTTTTGTAGTTTTTATTTAAACTCCAGAATAATTGGTGGTTGTCTACAATATCTCAGTGCTTTATGGTTCTGTAGCTCTTAAATAGTGTCAAAATGTGTGTAGAATTACTTTGCTGTCTCAGTAAGATTTTCATAATTTACTAGTCTGTTACGGCAGCAATATGTTTATGCTGCTGTAGTTCTTTTCTTGCTTTATGTTGTGTTTGTAGTCTTTATCTTACTTCTAATCTCACCGTGTTCGTTGCCCAACATTCTGCGAAACTATTATACTGTTGCCTACTTTGTGATCAGAAGTAACTTTGTACATTGAAATAAAATATTACTCAAATTTTCATATGGTATTTTCATAAGCCTCTGAATAAATAAAAAACAGTCTTTTACTATTATCAAGTAAAATCTCATATTTCTTACTCTAACACTGAGAGATTATCATTATATGTATAAAACTATATTTCTTCCTACAGTTGTGCATAGGGAAAGTGCTGTATGGTGAATGTAGAAGTAAAGTCCGAGGGGAGTACTTCATGACCTCTATAAAAGGACGGTACTTCCAGTGGATAATGGACGAGCTTGAGTCCATTATGCTGGAAGTTCCGTCCTTTTATAGAGGTCATAAAGTACTCCCTCTCGGACTTTATTTCTATTTTAAAGATGGGTTTCTTTTATTAATCCATCAATATTATTGTAAATATGTTGTTATATACACACCTATTTGTCGCACTATATTTTGTGTGTATCGTTTGGCTCTCTATTATCGGCGATCGTCAATTTATTGCCTCAGATAAATGTACGCAAAAATATGCGCACTGCATTGTTTTGTGTAGTCTGCGCACTTCCGGTTTTTTTATGTTACACAAAAATCCACCATAAAAGAATAACATGAACTAATTTTTATTTTCAGGCCCGGCCAACGTCTAAGAAAAACAGACATTTATAGTTGGCTGTAGCCTCAGGTTGTCGTCACGTGACCTACCCCATTTGTCTTTCTCGTTGAAATTTTAACCCATACCCCCTCAGCTGTAATACAGCGGGGAGGTCGGGTGGGATTCTTCTTAGTCCTACATGGTAAGCTTGTAGCTTATAAAAGCTACATTTAAGTAATTAAAATTTTCAATTTTATTGCGCTACAATAGCTTACCATGTGGGACTGAATGCAACCGCCCGGTGGTGGGATTACAGCTGAGACTGGAAGATATGTTTGTTTTTCTTAGATTTTTGATAGAATAAGTAGAATGATGGTTAGAAAATACCAGTGTGAGTCCCATTTGCAGTGCCGAAAACCCGAGGATTGGGCCTGTAAGAAGCCAGAAAACCTAAAAATGATTGACAGTGCTAATAAACTGTCTGGGTGTTTTGACAGGAGAAAGAGATGTAGCCGAAGTACACTTAGGTGGGGTAAAGCCCCAAGGGCCATCACAGAAGGAGTCTGAGCCCAAGGCTCAGAGGTACCAAAAATATTGCCACCTAAAAGAGATTAATGACAATGTTAAGGTCCTTAATACATTATACAAATAATGCTAAAGCTAAAAGAACATGAAGAATATAAATACCTTACCCGAAACACCCTGATGAGGTAAACCTATACCTAGACCCTGGGATTAGACTCCTGAAGACTTGGTTGTAGCGGATGTGCCCCCACCCTTCTTTTCTTTCCGAGGATGACAGTTCTGAGGGGAAGGGTCTAGGACCTGTTGTGCCGTTACTACTGGCCCCAGATACATATTGTTGTCGTTGTCTGACCAAGTAAGGTCTTTTAGATAGAAATTTGTAAATGTGTTGTGAGCCTTCCAGTGACAGGCTTGCATGATCTGGTCCACCGATACCCCACCGTAAAAAGCCTTAGAGGCTGCGAAGGCCCTAATGTCTTGCACTTTTACTTGGAGCAAGTCCAAGGCTTGTTGGTCTGCTTGTTTATAACAAAGTAGAATGGTTTGATTCAACCTAGAGGAGAGAGTAGCGGGTCTGATGTCTGAGGTATGTCCTTTCTTGAAGGAGATGAAAAGGAGGGACCGAGACCCTCTCAGGTCTTTGGTCCGATCCAAATAGTACCTCAGGGCCCGCACCGGACACAGGGTCCTGTCTTCTTTGAATTGTCTGTCTACAATGGTAGTCAAAGCAGGAATAGTCAACGGAGACACACTTTGAGGACCTACTTTTGCTAGTTGGTTTTTGGCTATGAAGTCAGAAGAAGGGAACAAGGCAACCTTTTCCCATTGGCCTAGATTAGATACTTTGTTTGCGACCCAGGCATGGATTTCGCTGTGGCGCTTGCCGGAAGCCAAAGCTAGCAAGAAAGCAGTTTTGAGGGTAAGATGTTTAAGGTCTGTGTCTTTCATAGGCTCAAAGGGTGGTTTTGTGACCTTATTGAGAACAACAGAAAGGTTCCACTTAGGAAGATTTCTGGAACTTTTGGGACGATCCCTGTGGAAACTGGAGAGTAACCTATGAAGGTCTGCATTATGTGCAATATGGTAGGCCGTTGGGCCCAAAGTGTAAACAATGGGAGTCCTGTAACCATCAATAGTCGAGGGGCGCCTGTTTAGGTCTTGGGACAGGTACATGAAAAAATCTGAGATTTGTTTCACAGATGGAGTGGAGAAATCCAACGAATTTTCTCTGCACCATTTTCTGCAGCACAAAAAGGGCCCCATTTGACCTGTAGATGGTCCTTGTTGATGACCGCTGAGGGGCAGCAATTCTCTCTACCACCTCCACATAGAAGCCTTGTTCTTGGAGTTGTCCACTCCTACACACCAGGTGTGAAGGTTGAGCTGTTGCGGATTGTTGTGGAACACATACTTGTGGGACTGCTTGAGTAGAGTTGTTGACACCGGGAGCTGTAGTGGGATCTCTGTTGAGAGCTGCACTAGGTCCCAAAACCATGGCATCCCTGGCCAGCCTGGGGCTATCAATGGCATTGCCTGATTTTTGGGATCACCCTGTGAAGTAGAGCCGTCGGAGGGTAAGCATAAGCAGTGAGACCCGTCTAGTTTATGTTGAGAGCATCTATGTCCCAGGCCTTTGGGTCTGGGATTGGAGACACGTAGAGAGGGAGTTTGTGGTTTAGATGAGTGGCAAACAGGTCCACATAAGGAGTGAACCACTTCCATTCTGTTGACTGCACTTGGTTCGACCTGGATAGGAGGTCAGCCATCACATTCAGACACCCTGGAATGTGTCTGGCCTTTAAAGTTATGTGATAGTGGTGGCACCAAGTCATGATCTTCCACAGGAGAGCACACATCTCTACTGAGTGAGTTCCTCCTTGTTTGTTTATGTAGGCTACCACTGTCGAGTTGTCCGTTGCAACTGGAAGTGTTTGGTCCTGGCACTGGTCCTTAAAATTTCGAAGGGCCAGTGAGACCGCCTTCAACTAGAGGACTTTTATGTGTAGCCTTTTGTCCTGGTCTGATCACAGACCCTTGGTAGATCTTTGATCTAAGTGAGCGCCCCAACCTTCATTTGAGGCATCTGTAAAGAGTTGGATACTCTGGCCTTTGGGATGAAGGTCTGCGCCTTTCATCACGTTTGCAGGATTCTGCCACCAATGTATGTGTGCAGAAATGGCATCTGTCCAGGGAAGGAGGTTGTCCAGTGACTGAGGATATCTCCAATGCTCCCTGAGATGAAACTGAAAGGGTCTCATGTGAAGGTGTCCCTCCAGGACCATCTTCTCTGTTGAGGCAAGCAACCCAATTAGCGACATCAAACATCTTGCAGTCAAAACATGTTTTCACTTGTCATAGGATCAAATCCTGAAGTTTGAGCCATCTCTCTTGAGTGGGTCTTACAAGGGGGTTGAGGCCGAAGCGGAGGTCTGATCTACCTCCACTTGAGAAGTTTTACTGAGAGACTTCTGAAAATCTTCTCGAAAGGACTTCATTGCCTCTAAAATATTTGCCTGGAAACCACCCGTCTTTTGATCTAGTTGAATGTCTAGCCAAGATCCCAAGGACTTTTTGAGCTTTGTTTTTAATTTCTGCTGTAAGGCAGTACCTGGTGTTAGTGGGACAGTTTTAGCTGGAGTTTTTAATGATAAAGCCTCGAAGGCAAGAGGTTGAGTGCGAGGCGGGGAAGTAAAAAGATGGTCAGCAGCACTCTCAAGGTCTGCTTGTGAGCCTGCAAAGGATACAACAGAATTATCGCTCAATAAATCTAATTCTTGATCATTTTTGTCAGCTTTCTTATAAGGTTTCTTTACATATCTCTTCCTATGAGAGATCTTAGTTAGCTGTTCTTCCGTGAAGGAAGCACAGATATCACAAGGTGAGATGAAAGTGACACAGGGATCATCTCCCTTACCTGCCTCTCTGCAGGTAGGACAGTAGTTAGGAGTGTCAAACGCATGACAAAAATGATGGCATTTAGATGCACGGGTTTATCTCTATTGGATTGGTGAGAAGACATGTTCAAACGCAATAAAAGAGGTGGAATTACATAAAAACCTAGCTGAGGCGAAAACTCACAACAGGAATAAAAGAAAAAATACTTATCCGACTGGACGGAAAATTATGCAATATGTGCTTTGATAATTAATAAACAAAATGGCTGAAAAAAGACATCCAACAATATAAATGAACTGAGATATAAGTAGAAAATGGCAGGAAAAACTTCACAACATATTCCAATATGGCAGCGGCCAATGAGAAAGGAGAAGACAAATGGGGTAGGTCACGTGACGACTACCTGAGGCTACGGCCAACTATAGATGTCTGTTTTTCTTAGACGTTGCCCGGGCCTGGTGGCCATCCGAGAACAGCATTCAGTCCCACATGGTAAGCTATTGTAGCGCAATAAAAGCTTCCCGTTACTGCAATGGCTATGCAAAGTGAAAGTTATAGAGGGTGGTACAAGAAAGTAAGAGTAAGTGACTTTAGCAGTTACCTTTATTCATAATGATTGCCCAATTTAAATAAAGTTTGTAACAAGTGGATAACATACACCATTTCTAATACATTTTCACATTTGACTTATCTAATACAGTTTACCAAATGTCACTTCAACATGTACCAAGCCAGAGAAACATGAATTGAAATTCAGGCTTCTACAGTAACCTTTTTATGCAAAACTGCTTTCATGAAAAATTGTATTCTGAAAGAGCCAATACCCACTGGTATTTTTGAAGGCGAAAAAATACTTTGAAATGAAAGTTAAATGAAAGACCAACTCTCTTTCTACATCTAAGTCTTTGAAACACGGCTGACTTTATTTTCAAACTAGAATTTCAAGACCTGTCTTTATTTGTCTACCAAGTTTGATAGTACACCCGACATTACACAACTCGGGACCAGTGCAACACTGTATAAGTTGAAATTTTACTACGCATTAGTATTAACTGTTTTAGCTGATGTGGTTGGAAAGTGAAAATTAATTCCTAGTGAAATTTTAAATCTGTATTCATATCTTAAATACAAAGTACCCATAAGTGGAAATTAATTCTAGTGAACATTTTAAACAAATGAATTAGTACATTTTTTTTCGGATAAAATTTCTACTAGTACAGTACTTCTTCTTTACAAGAACTCGCACATATATTTCACTGCAGAGGAACCTCTGAATTCTTTCTATTTATTTCTACTTAAAGCAGGGTTCAACTGGACTTGCACTAGGACGCTTCGAATCTCCTCTTATCAAATGTTTTTACTGAATACAAATCAGGGTTGGGTCTCAGTACAAATAAACGTATTTAGTTAAAGAACCTTAAAAATCTTGTAGTTTAAGTACCAGTACATTTTTAAGACATGTATTTAGTACAAGTACTTTTGAAAAGTACTTAGTATATAACTGATGTAACTCTGCATAAATGGATGTTCTAGTGTATATCAAATATCACACCTTGATTCTCAAAACATAGCTTTACTACCATGGCAACACCACATACAAACACAAAAAACCAAAATTTTGCTGTTAATATACTACTCTGTAAGCCTGGAATATTTAACATTAGGTTTAGTAGAGTGCATTTAACATTTTCACAATACACCACAATTCAAGTAGACATTTGTTATAATAAGGATAACTATTATGATGAGTTTTTAAAAGACATTTTGGCCAGGCAAAGCAATGCGCAATTCTGAAAACTTATCTCTGGTAATAACAATGGTTAAATTGTACTGAGTTAATATATGATTCCTCAATTACATTTTAAATGCTTCTCAAAAACTGAAAATCCCCCCCCCCTCCCCCAAACATGCCACTTTTACCTCCCTGTACTACTCCCCATACCGTCCACTTCCTGTGTAGAAACTCTGCGTGCTAATGTACCAAGTTCAGCAGTTTACAGAAAAAAGTTTTACTACCTCCTACAAAGCACTGTTGTAGCCAAGTGCCAAATGTGCAGTATATAATCATTGTGAATAAAAGTTTAAGAGACAAAAATGTCAGAAATCTATTTGGGGAAATTGTCACCACAGAAAAAAAACATAAAAGTGAATAAATGGACTCAGGATGTACACTTAAACTACATGCGTTATTCGACATTTGAAAAACATTTAAAAAGTACATTTAGTAAGCAAATAAACAGTAAACCTATGAACATAGAAATAAAGAGCCACTCGCAAAAAGTTTCACTATTTTGGTTCCATTAAATAATACATACTCAATTAAAAAAAAATAACATCCAAAAGAAAGCATTAGCCTAAATATCACATGTTGAACATTGACATTTTAACGCACAGATAAACTCTATTAAAAACATCTAGTTAGTTGTATATCTTGCCATGTTATCATTTTCTGTTTGATGATTTTTTTCATTGTTTTTCTTTCTAAACATGCCATGCTTGAGTGAGGTTTAAAACATTTGCTTTTAACTTTAAAAACCTTGGGTCATTATGTATCACAGGTTCTATTTCATACAACTTGAAATATGGAACAGTTTACAATAATTGCATGTGTACCTTTTAACTGAAGCAATTATTTTGTGAATGCTTACATGTAAACATCGGTTTTATTTACAATGTCAGTATGGTGGCACTAAATGAAACATTCCCTTGTTTTACACATTTCTGTTTATCTAGAACACTGGAAAACAAGACGTTTTCCACGACTTTGTGCTAAACATACCAGAAGCAAAAAGCTCTATAAAATTAACTTGACACCAAGTGAAAAGCAAAAACAAATAAAAAGCCAGTTTTCCAAAAGAAATAATATGAGAAAAACTATTAATACTAAGCACTGTAACTTCAATATCTTTGTGAAATATCGGCATGTAGTTTGATTTAATTAAAAAAATTTGCAGGAAATAAAAAAAAAAGTCTTTGCAGTTCAACTTTGTACACATATTTACACAAACTACATACATTTCTTTTTCACAAACCAAAACATACAAAAGTGACAAAAACAGTAACACATACAAGTACAACATAAATATGCATACTGTCGTAAATACCACACTCATCAAAAATGTGTCTTCTTCCTCATATCAGGACATCAAACACTAGCTCTAGGTTCTCAAAATCATTTAAGTTATTATCAGCACATACTCTACACTTCTTTCTTCCATCACTTCATCAAAATGTTGAGATTTAAACATAAAATATTACTGCCTCTGTCAACTAATAATTATACCATCACCAACCGTAATTTGCATTCAAATTTTTCACTTGAAAACAGACTCTTATTAAATTACAAATACATTTAAATTATGGAAGAATTTATCCCAATTTTTTTTCCTGGGAATATCCCCCCCCCCCCCCCCCCCCCCTTTGACTTATTCAAACTGAATTTAATTATTCTTAAGTCAACGTTTCATTTTATTCCACTTCTACATGAAAGTACACTGTAAGTGGAGACTTTCTGTAAGTACAGCCTGCAATATCCACAGGATCTGGCTCTAGGTATGACTTCTGTTTCCTTCTACCTTCAAAAATACAGCACTGATTGACATTCACCCCTCACAGCTGGTTCCATTTACACAGTGGAAGCTCCAATATCTGACCTTCTATAATCAGTATCTGTGATTTGGGTGACATGATTTCCACTCTTACAAAATTTAGTGTATATTAGTGTACTTTTATAGAAAATATCTCTTCAAATTTTAGCCTTCTTTTATTATCCATTTACAGTGAGACTTTCGCTGCGTGATTAAATCACTGAAGCTGCACTGTGTACTTCAATTCAACTTTACAATGTTCTAGCTAAAGGCAGTCCATTCTTCTCCTTTTCCATCCCACTCCATTGTTATTCCACTAATCTTTGCTTTAAAAACTGGGCAAAAACTTATAATATTTACAGGATTATAAACCTATCAGCTTTAAATATATCTGCTTGCTCAATACTACCTTTAGTGTTAGCCACAGAATATGAAATTTGACAGTGAAGAAACCATCTTCTAACTTCTTGACTTATGGAAAGTCATTAACTACTTAATGCATGTTCCCACTGGTACATTTCACATACTGTGGCTAGTTTCTACCTAGTATCAGGGCCAAGCAACAAAGAAAGTGAAGTTTTCTAAGATATTCATTCATTTTTCTTAAATATATTATCATAGTTTTTTTACATAACTCTATTTTTTTAACCATTAGGTCAATGTGGTGAGATGCTCGGTCAATTTTTTGAGATAATTAAATTTTTTTGAGACGTTACATCATTTTTCGGAGACATTAAGTGAAATTTTAGACATAACAACTCATTAATGTTTTGTTAAAAGAAAAAATTGAACATATGGTTACATAACATGGTTACATATTATGGTCAAAAGTTAGGGAATTTCAAAAGCAATGTACTTGTATCCACTGGAATGATGACCGCTTTTAAATTACAGGGCAGAGGTTGACGTTCGAATCGGACTATGTCAAAAAAAATTGACCTAATTAATTAACAAATTAATGTCCGACTAAACTAAGAGAAAAACACTTTCTTACCTGACCCTAACACTATTCTGTAAATTTTACATTCCTTAGTCTTATCTGACTTATATACACACAAAATAAATGCACTTATAACCATTACAAAAGTATACAAAAAACATATACACAAAAAAAAAAGAAGTTTAAAAATAACCAACAATATAACAGTAACAGGACTAGACATAAGTTACTTTTACGATGCGATGATACTGTACAAGTGCAAATTTTAGGCAGAACACAAATGCACTATTTTTTTAAACTTTAAAAAGATTCATAATATTTTTTTTTCTATTTTCACTAATGGTTAGAGTTTCTACCTGTGAGACGAATACAATTTCAAAATTTCACTGTGCAATTCTATGAACCAACAAAAATTTATGCTGGCTGAAAATTCCCACTTATACAGTAAAAATATTTTACAAAAATGCCAAAAAGTCTTGGAATATTACCCAGATTTAAAGATGCACTAGGTCATCAAACATGCCTGCGTTAAGACAAGTTAGGCAAAAAAACACAACAACATATTTTTCTCCTTGGATTACTGCCTTGTTACTTTAAAATGACGTCCAAGGAAAATTGAAAATCTTTAATATCTGGGGTATATTTTTGTAAAATATGAATATTTTAAGTAAAGACCTTTCTGTTTCCTTGGTTTAAGAGAAAATTAGCTGCCAATTTACCTTCTGTAAAATTGTGAAAAATTACAAAATACTGTACAAATTCTTACATTTTATATCATAATTTTATTTTTCTAATAAAAAATATCTACTTTAAAATGTGTTCTTCATTTCTAAATATAAATAACATCAAACACTGCCAAAGACTAATTAACAAGGTTTGTCCATGACAAGCATTTTTCCATAAAAGAAAAATTGGGAGAAAAACTTATTGAATATCTTTTTTTAACATGAAGAGATTATACATGACTTGAGTAGACCACTTAGCTTTAAAGAATTGACATCTTTCACAAGCCTCTAGGAAACTAAGTTCAATATAGGTTGGGCAAAGAAAGGGAAAACTAGGAACATATATAGCATGTCAAGGTCAAATATGAATATGAATGTCTCACATGTGGATGACTGTAAATGACCGTCAGACCTACATCAATAACAATTCTTAATTTCCCAAATTAAGGTCAAATATTTTTTAAAAACGTGTTCAGTAATTTATTAAAAATCTAAACAAGATGCATCATTCCAGTGGGCCTCAAGGTTAAAAAAGACTTACTTTAAGACCGTCTACTCAAACTGAGGAATCCATAACAATTTATCATCAAATAGACATATAATTTTCTTTTTGGTACAAGAGTAACATGAATACATATTCTCAGTGATGCATGAACACTTTCAAATTTCACTTTAAAGTATCCCGGTTAAAACATGTACACATATTCCAATACATTATAAATCAGTATGTGTTTGTGTAGGATGTTAAACACCATGGGGGGAAATCTCGCCAGCATACTTTGTTTATTTGAAACCTGTGTGTACTGTTCCCAATGTGTCATCGTGCTGAAAATAGTGCGAGTTCTTAATTCAACAGAGATCAGTCAGAAAATATAACAAAACAGGAGACAACATGAAACATATATGACAGCATCCACTATTCAATACTCGTACACCTTTCAAACACTACATAGACCAAAAAAAAAAAAAAGGTAATTTACTCTAGTATAGAATAATTTTATGTGATTTAGATATTTAAATCCAAAAATTCCACCAACGCTTTGAAATAATTCTATGATCCAATCAAATGAGGTGTTTTTCAACAAAGATGTCTTTTCACTGTGATTACAAAGAGCTTTTGACTGTGTATAAGAAAGCTATAAACTCAGGCTACAAGCAACATTAACATCACTAGTGACCACAAATGATGCAGGTCTAATAATACATATACATACAAAAAAATCAATAAAACCTCTTAAATGCATAACCTGATATTTACCACATCCTAGCTCTTTAATTTCAAGTGATCTTCATTTATAAAATAAAACTCTATAAAACAGTTGCTCTATGAAACCAGTTCATTCACAATGGCTGAATTTTCAACTATTTTATTCTATGCTCAACCTGGAGATGGTATCATACTCATTATTTCAATGTTGATTTATAATGGTTCCCAGGGTCAATTTATACGTTCTTTACATTAAAATTCTGCTTTATATACTTCCTTTGGAGATATATTTGTCATGTTTTTCATAGTTTTAGTTAAATGCTTTATGACAGTTTTGAAGATTTTAAAATATTTCTCATACTATAATGCAATATATTGGTAAATTAAGCACATTTTCATTGTACAATGACGCATTTTATGACAAGAAATAATATTTCAATCAATATACAAAATCAAACAGAATGTATGACCTTGATATTGAAACACTGAGTTGATACCAACACTAGCCTGAAGTGAGCAGTCATTGTATGTAATGACTGGTTACACAGATCAACCTTGACACAGAAAGTAACACATACCAGACACACCACAGCATGTAGAACTGGCCACTAATAAACCCCAAAATTAAGTCTCGGTTCCCACGATGAACAGATTGTGCTTTCATTGTATGCGTTTATTGCTCTATAATTAGATCAACTGTTCAATACTGGAATTACCACTTATATATGCTAAACAGTCCCCCGAGAACACTAAAAATCAATGCAATACAATGCTATAGAAAAGTTATAGACACCTTTTAATTTTGCAATGTATTTGTATTGTATATTCTTTGACCATAATCTATTACTTTTACACTGAATTTGAAGCAAATCTATTACATTATATAGCTTTTACTACAATGAACATCAAAACGCCCTCAAAGCTGGTTCAAAGTTAGGGTTTTATGTTGTGTTCTACAGCCAGGGTCATATTGGGACAGACCCTAAGCACTGCTTCTTGTTAGTGTAGAACCTACAGAGAGGTGATAGCCTATGATTAGATACCAAACTTGTGAACTAGAAGGCCACTGCAAATATATTTCTGATTATTTATGTAAAAATAAGGGGGTTTCCCTTAGCAACAAACTTCACATACTGTGGTGAACGCCATATCGTATGCTCTACACTAGTCTTTTTCATAATTATTACAAATGAAAACAACTACACCAATACAGTGAGTACACACACACATACAGGTTAGCAGTGTGACATACGTCTTGAGCTCTTCAAACAAAAGGAACCACTGACTTGGGATTTATAACGACTAATTCATGATTTCCAGAAATAATACAACGCATAAAGTCCCACAATATATATATGCAGATATGAGCCATTACTACAGATGGTGTTATTATATAGAGCCTACTTACATGCAGTTACATATTCCATCTCCAGAGTGCCACAAACATGTGTGGCAACACCTATTTCAAAGAGAAGAGATAGTACTGAGGCACATTAGATGAAGTATGCTTTTTTTATCGAAACTATTGCAAAATGATATTAGAAAGATTTAGAAAGAGACTGATTTACACTAAGAACCATAAAAAAAATAATATTATTTCTACTGTCATATAAACTATACAATCATTAATAAGATGCTGTAAATACTTTTAAAATTATATTAACCACAACGTATTACCTGTTTGAGAGGCATGCAAAATATATTAACCATTGTCAGCTGATTTTTTTTGCTATACATGAAAGGACATACAATATGTCCACACTAGCCAATTGTTTCTGTTAGTACCTAAACACTTCTAATACACAAGCTTATATTCTGAAGACCAGATAATCACAGTGCAACCTCTATCATACCAACAAGATGCCACAGTAAAACTTTGGATAACTAACAGCTCATAAAATAGATCAGACATTTTACAGTACTGAAGAGAGTGTGAGTGAGTTCATAAAACTGAACGTTTGGATAATGTAAGGTCAGATAATAGAGGTTCTACTGTATCCATATTGGTGTCATCTGAACTGTCTTCTCATGTGTAACATATATCATAATGTGTAATTGTTGAGCCAAATATACAATTCTATTTATTCTGAGATAAATGAGTATCTTGAGAACATTCCAGTCCCTTTCCATAAAAACATACTAATCAATGTTAACAATTTTTTTTTTTGTTTTTTTCTTTCAATAATGACAAGTATACCACAATTCCAGTACTTTGAAAAAATACTTCTCTATACTTTCTCATGTGCTTTCTTTTTCATGAATGCTACAATCATATACATCTTATACTGTCATCCTATTCTTTTTATTAAACTCTATTAATTAACAATTTATTAGTAAACTTTTATTATTGCCACATAATAGCCATTTACTGAAGACATCAAGCTCACTAGTCAAATTCAGACATGCAAATAAAACTCAGAAAATCCAACATGAAGATTTTATCACAATCCTCTCCAGGCTGATGAGTTACAGCTGTCCGATCCTCCGACTAATTGGTCACATAACAGTTCTTGTGCTGACTATCAGCAGTTAATTAGGACATCTTACGGAATTTGTTTTTGACATTAAAGCTCAGGGATTTCTTAATTCAGAATTCTATTAGAGTAAGAAATCTAAAATTGGCCAGGAATCTAAAATTCGCCACCTCTAAAACCTTTAGTTAATTTTATGAAGAAAATGATGTTTTTTTCTAAAAATTGGTATTTTTCAGTTCAAAAAACCTTAATTTACTATACATTCAACAAATCTCACCACAATTCATTTATTTTATCAGTATTTTCACATGTGGCAAATTTCAGATATGTGGGGAATTTTAGATTTCTTACTCTACTGCTTTCTACTGTGTCCAATCAGTTGGCTGGCCCCAACAAACAGCTACTGTTAGGAAATGGTAAATGTATTTCACTATTAAAACAAAAAATCCGAATTAAGTTATTTTAATAAAGGAAAAGCTCTACTTTTTCTACACTAAACATTTACAATATGACCAATTGACCTGCAAAGCAGTTACTTCATCTACTGATCCAATGTCTTCAGCAATTTATTGTTCACAAATACACAAGAGCAAAGCATATACCTACTGTAGACTAATCAGTAATGACATATCAATCAGGTGTAAAGGTAACACCCAAGACTTAGAAATTCCAGGTACAGCCCAGAGTACCACTGATAGCACTGTGCTGGAGTGGACTTTGAATAGAATTCACAATATCCAGAGTGTTTGCTTCTACGTATGGCGAACTCCCATTTATAGAGTAAGAAATCTAAAATTCACCACATATCTTAAATTTGCCACATGTGGAAATACAAATAAAATATAAAATAAACTAGAAATAGGCCGCCCTGTTGATAGTAGATGCGAATAGAAACAGGATAGCATAGAAGAACACACATTATCATGTGTAATGTCCACCCATGAACCTTTTGCCCAAATTGTACAGTAGTCTTACAAGACCCTGTTTCATTTGTAAAATATATCAATGATGCTTAAATATTTGTTAGTGTAGATGTAAATTATTTCAGCTTCATGCCTTTTTGCATTGGTTGGGTTGAAAATTTTGACGAAATCACTCTATCTTGCACGGTTAAGAAGATAGAAGCAAATTCCTGTTTTTCTATTTTTGGCAAAAATTTGAAAATTCAAAATGGCCGCCATTTTTGGGAAAAGGAAATTTTTTTGAAAATTGCCAAGAGTACATTTCTTAGATACCCTATGGGTCGAAAATTTCAACAAAATAACTCTATTTTGCACGGTTAAGGCCAGTTTGTGTTTTTCCATTTTAAGCAAAAATTCGAAAATTCAAAATGGCTGCCATTTTTGGGGAGGGGAAATTTTTTTGAAAATTGCAAAGATTACATTCCTTAGATACCCTGTGGGTTGAAAAATTTCGACGAAATCGCTCTATCTCGCATGGTTAAGGAGATAGAAGCAAATTTGTGTTTTGCCATTTTTGGCAAAAATTTGAAAATTCAAAATGGCCGCCATTTTTGGGGAGGGGAAAATTTTTGGAAGATTGCAAAGATTGCATTCCTTAGATACCCTGTAGGTCGAAAATTTCGACGATATCACTCTATCTCGCACGGTTAAGGAGATAGAAGCAAATTTGTGTTTTGCCATTTTTGGCAAAAATTCGAAAATTCAAAATGGCCGCCATTTTTGGGGAGGGGAAAATTTTTGGAAAATTGCAAATATTACATTCCTTAGATACCCTGTGGGTTGAAAATTTCGACGAAATCGCTCTATCTCACACGGTTAAGGAGATAGAAGGAAATTTGTGTTTTGCCATTTTTGGCAAAAATTCGAAAATTCAAAATGGCCGCCATTTTTGGGGAGGGGAAAATTTTTTGAAAATTGCAAGAGTACACTCCTCAGATACCCTGTGGGTCGAAAATTTTGCCGAAATCGCTCTATCTCGCACGGTTAAGGAGATAGAAGCAAATTAGTGTTTTGCCATTTTTGGCAAAAATTCGAAAATTCAAAATGGCCGCCATTTTTGGGGAGGGGAAAATTTTTTGAAAATTGCAAAGAGTACACTCTTCAGATACCCTGTGGGTCGAAAATTTTGACGAAATCGCTCTATCTCGCACGGTTAAGGAGATAGAAGCAAATTTGTGTTTTGCCATTTTTGGCAAAAATTCGAAAATTTAAAATGGCCGCCATTTTTAGGGAGGGGAAAATTTTTTGAAAATTGCAAATATTACATTCCTTAGATACCCTGTGGGTCGAAAATTTCAACGAAATCGCTCTATCTCGCACGGTTAAGGAGATAGAAGCAAATTTGTGTTTTGCCATTTTTGGCAAAAATTCGAAAATTCAAAATGGCCGCCATTTTTGGGGAGGGGAAAATTTTTTGAAAATTGCAAAGATTGCATTCCTTAGATACCCTGTGGGTCGAAAATTTCGACAAAATCGCTCTATCTCGCACGCTTAAGGAGATAGAAGCAAATTTGTGTTTTGCCATTTTTGGCAAAAATTCGAAAATTCAAAATGGCCGCCATTTTTGGGGAGGGGAAAATTTTTTAAAAATTACCAAGAGTACAATGCTCAGATACCCTGTGGGTCGAAAATTTCGACGAAATCGCTCTATCTGGCACGGTTAAGGAGATAGAAGCAAATTTGTGTTTTGCCATTTTTGGCAAAAATTCGAAAATTCAAAATGGCCGCCATTTTTGGGGAGGGGAAAATTTTTTGAAGATTGCAAAGATTGCATTCCTTAGATACCCTGTAGGTCGAAAATTTCGACGATATCACTCTATCTCGCACGGTTAAGGAGATAGAAGCAAATTTGTGTTTTGCCATTTTTGGCAAAAATTCGAAAATTCAAAATGGCCGCCATTTTTGGGGAGGGGAAAATTTTTGGAAGATTGCAAATATTACATTGCTTAGATACCCTGTGGGTTGAAAATTTCGACGAAATCGCTCTATCTCGCACGGTTAAGGAGATAGAAGGAAATTTGTGTTTTGCCATTTTTGGCAAAAATTCGAAAATTCAAAATGGCCGCCATTTTTGGGGAGGGGAAAATTTTTGGAAAATTGCAAATATTACATTCCTTAGATACCCTGTGGGTCGAAAATTTTGCCGAAATCGCTCTATCTCGCACGGTTAAGGAGATAGAAGCAAATTAGTGTTTTGCCATTTTTGGCAAAAATTCGAAAATTCAAAATGGCCGCCATTTATGGGGAGGGGAAAATTTTTTTAAAATTGCAAAGAGTACACTCCTCAGATACCCTGTGGGTCGAAAATTTTGACGAAATCGCTCTATCTCGCACGGTTAAGGAGATAGAAGCAAATTTGTGTTTTGCCATTTTTGGCAAAAATTCGAAAATTTAAAATGGCCGCCATTTTTAGGGAGGGGAAAATTTTTTGAAAATTGCAAATATTACATTCCTTAGATACCCTGTGGGTCGAAAATTTCGACGAAATCGCTCTATCTCGCACGGTTAAGGAGATAGAAGCAAATTTGTGTTTTGCCATTTTTGGCAAAAATTCGAAAATTCAAAATGGCCGCCATTTTTAGGGAGGGGAAAATTTTTTGAAAATTGCAAAGAGTACACTCCTTAGATACCCTGTGGGTCGAAAATTTCGACGAAATCGCTCTATCTCGCACGGTTAAGGAGATAGAGGGAAATTTGTGTTTTGCCATTTTTGGCAAAAATTCGAAAATTCAAAATGGCCGCCATTTTTGGGGAGGGGAAAATTTTTTGAAAATTGCAAAGAGTACACTCCTCAGATACCCTGTGGGTCGAAAATTTCGACGAAATCGCTCTATCTCGCACGGTTAAGGAGATAGAGGGAAATTTGTGTTTTGCCATTTTTGGCAAAAATTCGAAAATTCAAAATGGCCGCCATTTTTGGGGAGGGGAAAATTTTTTGAAAATTGCAAAGAGTACACTCCTCAGATACCCTGTGGGTCGAAAATTTTGCCGAAATCGCTCTATCTCGCACGGTTAAGGAGATAGAAGCAAATTAGTGTTTTGCCATTTTTGGCAAAAATTCGAAAATTCAAAATGGCCGCCATTTTTGGGGAGGGGAAAATTTTTTGAAAATTGCAAAGAGTACACTCCTCAGATACCCTGTGGGTCGAAAATTTTGACGAAATCGCTCTATCTCGCACGGTTAAGGAGATAGAAGCAAATTTGTGTTTTGCCATTTTTGGCAAAAATTCGAAAATTCAAAATGGCCGCCATTTTTGGGGAGGGGAAAATTTTTTGAATATTGCAAAGAGTACACTCCTCAGATACCCTGTGGGTCGAAAATTTTGACGAAATCGCTCTATCTCGCACGGTTAAGGAGATAGAAGCAAATTTGTGTTTTGCCATTTTTGGCAAAAATTCGAAAATTTAAAATGGCCGCCATTTTTAGGGAGGGGAAAATTTTTTGAAAATTGCAAATATTACATTCCTTAGATACCCTGTGGGTCGAAAATTTCGACGAAATCGCTCTATCTCGCACGGTTAAGGAGATAGAAGCAAATTTGTGTTTTGCCATTTTTGGCAAAAATTCGAAAATTCAAAATGGCCGCCATTTTTGGGGAGGGGAAAATTTTTTGAAAATTGCAAAGAGTACACTCCTTAGATACCCTGTGGGTTGAAAATTTCGACGAAATCGCTCTATCTCACACGGTTAAAGAGATAGAGGGAAATTTGTGTTTTGCCATTTTTGGCAAAAATTCGAAAATTCAAAATGGCCGCCATTTTTGGGGAGGGGAAAATTTTTTGAAAATTGCAAAGAGTACACTCCTCAGATACCCTGTGGGTCGAAAATTTTGCCGAAATCGCTCTATCTCGCACGGTTAAGGAGATAGAAGCAAATTAGTGTTTTGCCATTTTTGGCAAAAATTCGAAAATTCAAAATGGCCGCCATTTTTGGGGAGGGGAAAATTTTTTGAAAATTGCAAAGAGTACACTCCTCAGATACCCTGCGGGTCGAAAATTTTGCCGAAATCGCTCTATCTTGCACGGTTAAGGAGATACAAGCAAATTACTCAAAAGTAGTACTGAAAATACACAATGAAGTACCTAAATGGCTATTACTCATGTACTGACAAAGCTATCAGTCC
This sequence comes from Sabellastarte sp. h YS-2021, assembly GCA_964017235.1. Lineage (NCBI taxonomy): Eukaryota > Metazoa > Annelida > Polychaeta > Sabellida > Sabellidae > Sabellastarte > Sabellastarte sp. h YS-2021. Next base: position 68,023,364 of record OZ024933.1, read on the forward strand.
CAAATGCAATACCAAGCGAGCTATGGACATAACAATCTTGTATTCAAAATTGTAGTAAAATATCTTTAATTATTTTGGCTTAAATGCACGGAAACCAATGGGTACTGAAAATAGCTGTACTTAAGTATTACTCAGTAAGCAAAAGAGGTACAACAGCCAAAAGCAATCCCAAGCAAGCTACTGACCCAATAAGCCTGCATACCAAATTTGGTGACAATAGCTCTAATACTTTTCCTTTAAATGAGCGGAAACCATGCGTGACGCCGGACATCGGACGCCGGACGCCGGACATCGGACATCGGACATCGGACGGCGAAAAAAGCAAAAATAATATATCCACCCCCCAGGGGGGTGGACATAATAACTTGAGATGAGATTTGTTGAAGGTATAGTAAATTAATTTTTTTTTTTTTTTTTTTTTTTTTTTTTAACTGAAAAATGCCAAGTTAAAGACAAAATAACTTGTTCATAAAATTAAGTAAGGTTTTAGAGGTGGTAATTTTAGATTTCGGGCGAATTTTAGATTCCTTACTCCACCTATAAAAAGCACAGTAGATTCTGATGTTGGAAACTCAAAATTTGTTGCACTTAAAGTTAAATTCAACTGTCACTGTATCTACTTAGAAAGAGTTAAATCTTTTTAAAAGACTTAAAAAAGTGGACCTCCAAAATTTTTCTTCTATGTTAATAATTCTCACACTGATGGGATTCTTGGGACTTGCAATGTTATGACCCTCTACCCTCTACGATTGGTAAGTAGAAATATAATGAACCTCAAGGGTCTTTTTTCCAACGTATCCCTGGTTATGCTGATACATTTCCGTGTAACTTTTGAGATTTGACAGGGTCCTATACTGGAGTATTTGCTACATTTCACAGCTAACTAATCCAGGCTTTAATACTTTTCGCAACATGTGACCAAGAAACGCCAGACTATAAAGCTTTTTGTACACAAGTATATGTACATAACAACATAGTAGATTATGCGAGAAAATATCACTGCTTCATAAAGTAAGGTCTAAAGCATTTTACAGCACATGACTACACAATGATACCAAAAAAAAAAAGTTTGTACTAGGATAGTCATAATACATCACAGTATATCAAGCCACTCTCATCAACTCAACGGTTTCCATATTCTGTTAAATCAGGACTTTTCAGTCACTGAAGGTATCGTCATCACATGTGGTTGTTGGAATTGAATTTACTGACAATATATAATCAAAGGTCAATCACATGAAACTGTTTACATAATGCTGTTGATGAGTAAATAAAATATACCCTTACATGTATGTTTACAAAGCCCAAAGTTTGCCAAACAGGAGTGTATTATTTATCCAACACATTACCAGAATATATCTCAGTATATCTGCTGTCTTTTAACACGAGTGTTAAAAATGTAAGAATTTAGCAAGGTTTTATATAAATAAAGTCACAAACTTCAAACTGCAGATTTGATACTCAAAGACTTTACTTCTTTAACCAACTATAATAATTTTTTCTCATCAATTACACAAAATATATGTATAACTTAAATACCAGTACATATCGTAACCAAAACATTATCAAATGTTTACCTTATCTTTCTTCACTCGAATATTTAAATATTCTTATATCACAAACAACAATTCATCTTCTTTATAACTCCACCCTATAAGCTATGGATCACTTGGTTAATCTAAGAATTTACAACAATGGACAACATAAATGCTGAAACTGCCACATCTCACGATGCCTCAGCCGTTGCCAGGCAACTGGTCTCCGTATTCTCTTCCTCCATAGCGTTGCCAAGCTCTGCCTCTGTGTCTGGACTGCAGCTCTCCACAGGATTGTGGTGGATCCTGGTGTAGCAGGAATGACATACACGGACAGGATCAGTCAACTGCTGCTGTGGTACGGGAGTGTAATGTGGGGCACAGCTACCACAGAACACCTTGCCACAGTTCCTGGAAAAATACATGTACAGGTATTACATTATAGAAGTCAGCTTTTGCAGAACACCTTGCCACAGTTCCTGGAAAAATACAGATAGATATATTACAGTATATAAGTCAACTTTTGCTGTGGCTGTTAATACACATGTATATTCTATTTGTAATTTACTTTTTGAAAAATATCTCATGTACCTGAGAAAGGAAAACCATCACAATAATTGCCCTGAGATATACACTAACTGGGATACACTAAAGGAAATGGTCATTAAAATGGCTGAAACACATGGGCAAGACATGGAAAGAGATAGAGAGCTTTGTAAAAGAAACCGGAAAAACAAACTGGAGAATATTTGTCTTTCTCAAACTTGTACAAAGATGATAGGGTGGCATCACATACCTGCAGTGATGCCTCCTCCTGACAATCCAGAACTCCACATCACAGCCTGTGCAGTGAGTGACCGCATGGTCAGGCACCCATAGTGTCATCAGTGCATCCTCCTCCCCAACCAGCTCATAGCTAGCATCTGACATACCACTACGTCCCCCCAGTGAGCAGTGCTCAATGTCTTCATCTGATAGCTGTAAATATACAACACTCGTAACAGCCACACATATAGCTAGGGTCTGATTAGTGCTGGGACGAGTTGACGGTAACTCAAGTCGTAACTCGGTGGGCGATATTTGGGGATGACATCGAGTTACGCAATATAAACTCGAGTTTTCACAAAATAAATAACTAGAGAATCGCTCGCAAAAAAAAAAGATAATGTTTTTGCATAGCAAAAACAAAGCATCCCGAAAAGGATATAAAGGTGAGTGCTAAAGTATTAAGAAAATGCTTCGTTTCTAGCCTTATACTGTTGTGGCAACCAAAGTCAGCGTAGTCTGCTCTATCTAGCACGGTTTTCAAGATATAAGCATTTTTGTGTTTTGCAAAAAATAAAAAAATTAAAAATGTCCGCTATATTTGGCGAGACAAAAATATTTTGAAAATTGGCATGGCTACTCTGCAGAGATACCCAGCAGGTCCAAAATTTTGTTGAGTTCGCTCCATATAGCACGGTTTTCGAGATATAAGCATTTTTGTGTTTTGCAAAAACTTTGAAAATTCAAAATGGCCACCATTTTTGGGGAGACAAAAATTTTTGTCAAGACCACTGCCGTGGTGTGTATCTCCCGCCGAGCATTAAAGCAGAAGAAATAGCTTTTCCGAGATATTCACAATTTTTCATTTTCGTGTGTGAAAGGTCTTCCAAAAGTAGGTGAATGAGTTATTTGAGAAAAATTAGCTATCTGCAATACTATTAAGAGATAATTCACATTGACTCATTTTGAGTAGGTGAATAATTATCTATGGGTCTGAAACTTCACCAAGTGAAAGCTCTCCCAAAAGTAGGTGAACGAGTTATTTGAGAAAAATTGGCTATCTGCAATACTTTTAGAGATAATTCGCATTTACTCATTTTGAGTAGGTGAGTAATTAGCTATGGGTCTGAAACTTCACCATGTGAAAGCTCTCCCACAAGTAGATGAATGAGTATTTGATAAAAATTGGGTATCCGCAATACTTTTACTGATAATTAGCATTTACTCATTTTGAGTAGGTGAATAAATAGCTATGGGTCTGAAACTTCACAGAGTGAAAGCTCTCCCAAAAGTAGGTGAATGAGTTATTTGAGAAAAATTGGCTATCTGCAATACTTTTAGAGATAATTCACATTTACTCATTTTGCATAGGTGAATAATTAGCTATGGGTCTGAAACTTCACCAAGTGAAAGCTCTGCCAAAAGTAGGTGAATGAGTTATTTGAGAAAAATTGGCTATCTGCAATACTTTTAGAGATAATTCGCATTTACTCATTTTGAGTAGGTGAGTAATGTGCTATGGGTCTGAAACTTCACCAAGTGAAAGCTCTCCCAAAAGTAGGTGAATGAGTTATTTGAGAAAAATTGGCTATCTGCAATACTTTTAGAGATAATTCGCATTTACTCATTTTGAGTAGGTGAGCAATTAGCTATGGGTCTGAAACTTCACCATGTGAAAGCTCTCCCACAAGTAGATGAATGAGTTATTTGATAAAAATTGGGTATCCGCAATACTTTTACAGATAATTAGCATTTACTCATTTTGAGTAGGTAAATAATTAGCTATGGGTCTGAAACTTCACCATGTGAAAGCTCTCCCAAAAGTAGGTGAATGAGTTATTTGAGAAAAATTGGCTATCTGCAATACTTTTAGAGATAATTCGCATTTACTCATTTTGAGTAGGTGAGTAATTGGCTATGGGTCTGAAACTTCACCATGTGAAAGCTCTTCCAAAAGTAGGTGAATGAGTTATTTGAGAAAAATTGGCCATCTGCAATACTTTTAGAGGTAATTCGCATTTACCCTTTTTGAGTAGGTGAGCAACTAGCTATGGGTCTGAAACTTCACCAAGTGAAAGCTCTTTGGGATAGCTGCTCTGCAGAGATACCCTGAAGATAAAAAATGTAGCACGGTTTTCGAAATATTAGCATTTCTGTGTTTTGCAATTTTTGCGCAAAAATTCGAAAATTCAAAATGGCCGCCATTTTTGGCAAGATAAAATTTTTTTGAAAATTGGCATGGCTACTCTGCAGATACCCAGTGGGTCAAAAATTTCGTCGAAATCGCTCTATCTAGCACGGTTTTCAAGATATAAGCATTTTTATGTTTTGCAATTTTGCGAAAAATTCGAAAATTCAAAATGGCCGCCATTTTTTGCGAGAAATTTTTTGTTTGAAAATTGGCATGGCTACTCTGCAGAGATACCCTGCGGGTCAAAAATTTCGTCGAAATCGCTCTATCTAGCAGGGTTTTTGAGATATAAGCATTTTTATGTTTTGCAATTTTTGCGAAAAATTCGAAAATTCAAAATGGCCGCCATTTTTGGCGAGACAAAATTTTTTTGAAAATTGGCATGGCTACTCTGCAGATATACCCTGTGGGTCAAAAATTTCGTCGAAATCGCTCTATCTAGCAGGGTTTTCGAGATATAAGCATTTTTATGTTTTGCAATTTTTGCGAAAAATTCGAAAATTCAAAATGGCCGCCATTTTTGGCGAGACAAAAATTTTTTCAAAATTGGGATAACTACTCTGCAGAGATACCCTGCGGGTCAAAAATTTTGTCGAAATCGCTCTATCTAGCATGGTTTTCGAGATATAAGCATTTTTGTGTTTTGCAATTTTTGCGAAAATTTGGAAAATTCAAAATGGCCGCCATTTTTGGCGAGACAAAAATTTTTTGAAAATTGGGAAAAGTACTCCGCAGAGATATCCTGCGGATCAAAAATTTTGTCGAAATTGCTCTATCTAGCACGGTTTTCGAGATATAAGCATTTTTGTGTTTTGCAATTTTTGCGAAAATTTCGAAAATTCAAAATGGCCGCCATTTTGGGCGAGACAAAAATTTTTTGAAATTTGGGAAAACTACTCCGCAGAGATACCCTGCGGGTCAAAAATTTCGTCGAAATTGCTCTATCTAGCACGGTTTTCGAGATATAAGCATTTTTGTGTTTTCCTTATTTGGAAAATTCGTAATGATTAATTAATCATTAATTACTCGGCCATTTCTTGACCAATCAATGCCAAAATCTAATGATTTCCAGATTTTAATAGAATGAATGTATTTGCCAAGTTTCAGGTGAATTGATAAAATTCCTTTCAAGTTATCATCCGGACAAGCTTCTCCATCGAAAAAAGACATTTTTGGTCATGTGACCTCTCTGATTGGTTGAAATGTCACTGCAGCATATTCAAAAAAATTCCCCAAGGCTACTGCCTAAACCTGCCAAATTTGAAAAGAATCCGCCTAACGGTTACAGAGTTATAAGGAAAACAAAATGCGGAGCCGGCGGAAGCTCTCCCATACACAAACAAGCGTCCCTTGCGGGACGCTTAATGATATACTTACCTTGTCTCAAAGGGACATTTTTGGAACTGATCAAACCATCAAAACTTAAAACTCAATAAATAATGGCCGTTTTAATATTAACCTTAGCTGCGTGGCTGTTCCATGACGTGCACATACAACCCTGTACACTTTAAATGGCAAAAAAAAATAAAAAAAATATTTTTCTTGCAATAAAAAGGTACTTAACACGACTGGTAATAATATTTGGATTTTTTGTGTATTTACTCGAGTCCAACTTGAGTTCAACTCGTTTCTAACAAATGATCCTCGATCTGCAAAAATTGCCGATGATCCCAGCACTAGGTCTGATGTACCACTACGTCTCCCCAGTGAGCAGTGCTCAATGTCTTCATCTGATAATTGTAAATATATAACACTCGTCACACCCACATGCACAGACATTCTACACATTTTTCCTCTACTGGTGTCATCTCAGTCTCATTTTCTCTCAATTTGTAGTTTCTCGTGTAATTACTTCTTTATTAGTCTCCACAATATTACATCTACTAAGATTTTCCTATACTAGTGTCTTCCCAGCTTCAATTTGTAGTTTTTTTTTTTCATTTACTTTATGTGCTATGTACTCAAGGTACAATAAACATATAATAACTAACTAGACTAAGGACGCATCTGTGACCAGATGCAAGATGTATCCACTGGAAAAGGACAACATAAGAGAGACACAAACAGCATTTTTCAATAATAAGCAAGTTGTAAGCAATTTAAGTTTGGCTACCCTCATTTGACCTTGAAGCAGTAGCTCAAGGTCAAATCTGACCACATCAGAAGATACCTAGCCCATGATATCCTCATTTGACCTTGAGGGTGGTGCCCAAGGTCAAATCTGAACAAAACAGAAGATTCACAGCCCATGATTTCCTATAGGTTGGTTTCACATTGCAAACCTCTAGGACCAATAATAAGCCAGTTATAAGTGCTTTTAAGTTTGGCTATCCTCGTTTGACCTTGAGGGAGGTGCCCAAGGTCAAATCTGAACACATCAGAAGATTCACCGCCCATGATTTCCTATAGGTTGTTTTCACATTGCAAACCTCTAGGACCAATAATAAGCAAGTTATAAGCACTTTTAAATTTGCCTATCCTCATTTGACCTTGAGGGGAGGTGCCCAAGGTCAAATCTGAACACATCAGAAGATTCACCGCCCATGATTTCCTATAGGTTGGTTTCACATTGCAAACCTCTAGGACCAATAATAAGCCAGTTATAAGTGCTTTTAAGTTTGGCTATCCTCGTTTGATCTTGAGGGAGGTGCCCAAGGTCAAATCTGAACACATCAGAAGATTCACCGCCCATGATTTCCTATAGGTTGTTTTCACATTGCAAACCTCTAGGACCAATAATAAGCAAGTTATAAGCACTTTTAAATTTGCCTATCCTCATTTGACCTTGAGGGAGGTGCCCAAGGTCAAATCTGAACACATCAGAAGATTCACCGCCCATGATTTCCTATAGGTTGGTTTCACATTGCAAACCTCTAGGACCAATAATAAGCCAGTTATAAGTGCTTTTAAGTTTGGCTATCCTCGTTTGACCTTGAAGGAGGGGCCCAAGGTAAAATCTGATCGCATTAAAAGATTCCTAGGCCATGATTTCCTATAGGTTGGTTTCACTTTGCAAACCTCTACATACTGAGGCGGTGGCGGCAGCGGCATACTCATGCATATTCCATAGTATCCACCGGATAGCAATTACAACCAAAGAAAAAGCTTTTAGAAAAAAACACTATACTATAATAATTAATTAATTTTAAGTAATGACACTAGGTAACATTATGTCATTCTCCACAAAGGTGTTGCCCCTTAAAATTAATTTCCACAGTTCGTAAATTAATAAAGCTAGTATCTCTAACATTTTTGTACAACTCTTCCTACATTGGGCTATAGACTATTGTAAGTACTCACATTTTCCTCCACTGGTGGTTTGCCGGCCCCGTTCTTTCCCGAGGTGTAGTGGTACAGCAGTGACTTTGCCGTCTGCAATTTTCCCTCAAGAAGACGCACGTGGTCCTGGTAGGTGGTGATGATCTCCATCATTCGACTCTGTACCGGGTCCTCAAACTTGTGCAGTCCGTCCACATCCAGGTAACGACTCACGCCATTCAGGGGCTTAGAGGAACTCCACCAAGACTGAAAGCAAGTTACCACAAGCTGTGCTGTATAAACCTAGTGTGTGAACCAAAATTATCCTGATGTAGTTTTTCACAAAGAAAAAAAGATACATCTGGTAATCAAATTTGTGTGCACGTCATTGTTGGTACTTAATGAATTAACCCATCAGAGGAACTCCAGTACAACTGAAAGTAACATGCTTTTTTATCTAGTGTATTAAAATTAAGATGGTACAAGCACATGTGTCAAATGTCTATGTCATTATTATGCTTGCAACTCTTCACATAAAATGGCACACATTAGGCACAGGTGTCACTTAAGACATTACACATTCTTGTTAACTAAAACAATTGAAATAGTGGTTTTACGTCCATTAGAATAGCTAAGCTCATATTAATACAGGCCTTATGTGAATTCCACATATTGACATGAGCTAGATACCAGAAATCACATAATAAATGGGAACTAACCACCATTCTGATGGATTTGACTTGTGCACTGCCCGGTTTGGGGTTGTCTGTGCACTTACGGTCTTTACCATTTTTCATTAAGCCAGACTGGGTGAATCTGGTGTACTTGTTCATCAATCAATTTTACATGCTACGAACATACCTTTTCAGAGGCGGGGCTGGGCGAGTCTGTGGCACTGGCTGTGGCAGAGGTTTGTCTTGAGGAGTCAGCAGAGGGCAGGCTGTCCTTATACTGACCACCACCACACAGTCCTAAGTCCACATGCAGGTGCTGTCTCTGTGGTCTCTTCTTGTCCAGAGTGACTGTACTCATGTCCAGTCCTAACAGTGTCTCATCCACCTACAACATATGTACAAATTAGAACTAGAGGGTCAAAGATGCCCCAAAATGTGGGTTCGCAGGCAGCAATAAGGTTAGCGACTGTTGTAATTATATTTAGAAACAAGGAAAGAAATGTTATGTCACCCAGTTAAGTTGAATGTGTTAGACATGCTAAGAAATGTAAAGCTTGTAATCTAGGTTGCATAATTGTATATATGCTATAAACGGACAAACGAAAGGACGGAATTACACCAATTTCGAAAGCAACTTAGCTATGATGGTGATGTATCTCCCTGTCAAGTTTGAATTCGATTGGACAAAGTGTTTTCGAGTAAGAGTCCAGAAACAGAAATGTTGATGGACAAACGGACAAATGAACAGACGGAATTACACCAATTTCAACAGGAAGCTAGCTATGATGGTGATCTATCTCCCTGTCAAGTTTGAATTCGATTGGATACAGCGTTTTCGAGTTAGAGTCCAGAAACAGAAATGTTGACGGACAGACAAAAGGACAAAAAACAGACAAATGAACAGATGGAATTACACCAATTTTGAAAGGAACCTAGCTATAATGGTGATCTATCTCCCTGTCAAGTTTGAATTCGATTGGACAAACCATTTTCGAGTTAGAGTCCGGAAACAGAAATTTTGATGGACAGACAAACGGACAAAAACGGACATACGAACGGACGAAATTACACCAATTTCGAAAGGAACCTAGCTGTGATGGTGATCTATCTCCCTGTCAAGTTTGAATGCGATTGGACAAACCGTTTTCGAGTTAAGAGTCCGGAAACGGAAATTTTGACAAACAAACGGACAAAAAACGGACAAACGAATGGACGGAATTACACCAATTTCGAAATCTAGCTGTGATGGTGATCTATGTCCCTGTCAAGTTTGAATTCGATTGGACAAAGCATTTTTGAGTTAGAGTCCGGAAATGAAATGTGGACAGACAGACGGATGTCGGACACATCAATCTAACAGGCGGGTTAGTTACACGCAACCCGCCTAAAAACAGTTTTCCCCCAAAGCACAAAATACAGCATCCCACTCCAGACAGTAACAAAACGAGACCCTACACCGAAAAAGGATTAAGGGATGCTGAAATCGCTGTATCTTACCTGGTTTTCCAAAAGGAGTCTAGAGGCAAGCTTTCATAACAAGGAACAAGTGAGAAAACTTTGGTGAAGCTACATAGAATATGCATTTTCTATGCAGCGGAAATGCAACTAGACCTACACATCGGAGAACCGATGCAAATCTGTATCCACCGGAAAGACAACTCACCAAAGCCAGTGAACCATCGTTTGACCTTGAAGGAGGGGCCAAAGGTCAAATCTGACATCAGGAGATTCCCAGCCATTGTTGTTTGACCTTGAAGGAGAGGCCCAAGGTCAAATCCAACCACACCAAAAGATTCCCAGCATATGATTTCCTATAGATTGGTTTACCATCCCAAACGTCTTGAACCAATAATAAGCGAGTTATAAGCACTTTTAACTTTGGCTATCCTCGTTTGACCTTGAAGGAGGGGCCCAAGGTCAAATCCGACCACATCAGAAGATTCCCAGCCCATGATTTAATCTAGGTTGGTTTACCATCCCAAACCTCCAAGACCAATATTAAGCGAGTTATAAGCACTTCTAAGTTTGTCTATCCTCATTTGACCTTGAAGGAGGGGTTTAAAGTCAAATCTGACCATACCAGAAGATTCCCAGTTCATGATTTCCCATAGGTTGGTTTACCATCACAAATCTCTTGAACCAATAATAAGCGAGTTATAAGCACTTTTAAGTTTGACCTTGAAAGAGGGGCCCAAGGTTAAATCCGACCACACCACAAGATTCCCAGTCCATGATTATCTCCCGCCAGCCGATAGGCTCGGTACGGGAGATTATAAAATGCCCTCGGTACGGGAGATTATAAAATGCCCTCTGTCCGTGCGTGCGTCTGTGCGTGCGTCCGTTCGTCATGTTTTTACAAAAGCCTTTCTATCTCTTAAAATACTATAGCTAGAGCTTCCAAATTTGCAGGATAAATTCATCATTGGAAAAACTTGCCTGGGAATCTTTTTCGGCTGATTCGGAAAAACAAGATGGCCGCCACGGGTGTTAACAAGATGGCTGCCATGGTTTTTTTTTCAGGTGTTCTGCCATGGGTTTTTTTTTCGTTGATTTAGATGGCTGCCATAAGTGTAGTTGCACTTTTATACAGCCTAAAAATAGCCTGCTTGGTATTGATTTTGGGCCTATTTTGAAAAACAACATGGCCGCCACAGCCTTGCCAATTCTCTGCAAATAGCAGAATGTAAGGCCTAAAGGTCTGTCCAAAGAAAAGTGTTGCAGGTATCCTCACCAGTTTGTCCTTGTTTCATATAGGTTGGTTTACCATCCCAAACCTCTTGGACCAATAATAGGCGAGTTATAAGCACTTTTAAGTTTGGCTATCCTCGTATGACCTTGAAGGAGGGGTCCAAGGTAAAATCTGACCACATCAAAAGATTCCCAGCCCATGATTTCCTATAAGTTGCTTTGCCATCCCAAACCGCTAGGACCAGTAATAAGCGAGTTATACGCACTTTTAAGTTTGGCTATTCGATATTCGCAGCACATGATTTCCTATAGGTTGGTTTCATATTGCAAACCTCTAGGACCAATAATAAGGGAGATATAACCACTTTTAAAGTTCACTATGTGGGTTACTTTGGCACTCCGTGGATGACCTTGAATTAAGAGCTTCAAGGTCAAATGTCTGCAAGGTTGTAGAGGACATATATATCTGTTACACATATCACCTATGAAGACATTCAACCTTCTACCTATGAGAAAGAGCCAGTAGAAAAATGTAAATAATTTTCAAAGAAATGCCCGCGGCAGCCATCTTGTTTTTCAGAATGAGGTTAATTTCCTTCCCAGAGAACGTTACCTCCCAATGAAGATATCCTGCAAATTTGGTGAACCTAGCTGATGTAGTTTTCCTCTTAGAGCGTTAACGCCGAAAATGTCTCGGCGGCGGCAGCGAACGCTAAACCAAAGTATCATGCGTCCGGTGGATACAATAACTAAGCTTAATCCCTTTGATTTACTAGATGTATCCAGCTACATTAACAGTAAAGATTTAAAATAACAATAGAATCGATGCTTAAAGAAAGTAGTGTTAAACACTACATTGTACGACACCGTTAAAGTAGCTTCCACTGACCTTCACTATGCTAGGTTTGCTTTTTGTAAAAGTTTTGAGATAATATTACATTTGATGAGAATATTAATTCACAATTACAGCTTTAATAGCATTACTTAACAAACTGTAAAAATTCTAGAGCACTGTAGCAACCACTGACCTTGACTGCACTGGGTTTTCCTGTGAGTTTTGACTTGAAGTCGATGTGCACGTGGGAGTCACTGATGTCACTTGTAGATGTGCTCATGTTTGAAGCCCTGGCTTGTATCAGACTCACTTTTTGACGCCCACTACCAGTGGCGCCATCTCTAGGAGGTGACATCGTTGTCCCTTGACCCGGGAAAATATCCCTACTCTCTAAATCTTCAGACTGCGGAGATTTTACAGTGGCACTACTCGCACTGCTACCACTGTAGGTTGGACTAGCCTCCACACATTGGTCATCTGTGTTATCTATACCACTGACCATTGGTGCTTTTTGTGACCTTGTGGGTAACAACGCGGCGGTATCACTAATGCTGCCGTTTATGGTTGTGATGACTCTTTCTGACTGGTCGCGAGTGAAAACTACTGCAGAACCCGGCTGTTTCACAACCACTTGTTGATGAGCTTCCTCAGCCGTAACCACTTGATTCTCACTGTCGCCACTATCTCTTCTAGTTTCAGCGACAACTTCCTCTTCCTGTTTCACGCAGGCCTCACTATCCGCAGATGGAATTGTGTGACTGACATTCAAGTCGTTTGTATGACTTGAGCACTGAGGTGTTTTATCACAGCCCTCTAGAGTATCTTGGGATGGAATTGTAGAATTGTAGGCCTTGCCTTGTAGGTTCTTATCACATTCTGCCTGATTTACTTCCAATTCTTCATCTTCCTCATTAATATTGATAATACTGTTTTCCAAGCTACCATCACTAGTCTCAGTGGCCTTAGAGTTGTTTACTATGTCTTTATTACTACTGTTATTAATACTTTCTCCTTGATCCATCTTATTCTCACCTGCAACCAGCGTGGTATCATTGTCCCTATTCTGTTTACAGAATGTCACACAATCGCTATTTATCACAATGCCCTTGGCCTCCTCCTCCACATTCAGAGAACCCAGAATACTACTGGAGTTCATTTTAATGTTCGGGTCACTAAGTCTTCTGCCACTAGATGTCAGTGTGTGTTCACTTCCTCCCGACATAGCGACTAGATTTTCACAGGAGCGTGTCTTTGGCAAGGTTTCTTTGTCAAGGTTGTTGTCGCTGGGTGGTAAATCTTTGGTCTCAGGTTCTTCAAATGCAGCAGAGGGGGAGATTTTGTGCATGTAGACCTTTCTCCAGAGAGACAAGTCCTTAACACACCAAGATATCTCTAACACCTGCAAGTATATTGTCTTAATTAGTTCACCAAATTAGTAAAGTGCCCCAGTTTTACAGATAAAACTTTGTCTGATATTCGGCCCCCAAAAACTGTCACTTATAATAAAACTATTAACCACTTATGTAGACATGCCATATGACGAATAATATGTTCGAGACTTTTATGACAGATGTAAGTCTTTCCACACACTACATGGAGATATCTGTAATGCTGGCAGTATAATAATATAGATTATTATTTACAAAATTATGTCTAAAATCCAAAGGATTTGTCTTTTGTAATGGCTAAAATTAGCTACCCAAATTTTCAGATCTTTCCCGATGTTTGACCCCCAAAAGAATGCCTAGCACCTGAATTTAACTTAAACAAAAACAAGTGCAGCATTGATAAATGCAACAAACTCAGCCAGTTTCCGTGAAAAGAATGAAATACTTTTAAAACAACAAGGGTGAAGTGGTTGGCTTTCATCCAACCACAGAGTCGAATCTTAGGACAGCACTGGTTTATTGTTTATTTGTTGTTTTACGTCGCGTTCAACAGCCAGGGTCATATTGCGATGGGTAGTTTACAGGTGGAGGAAACCGTAAACCACCGGGCATCGGCAAGTAACTACCAACTTTTCAACATGAAACGCCCGGCCCAAGATTCGAACCGGCGGCCTCAGAGGTTGGAGGAGAGAACTCTAACCGCTACACCACTAAGCCCCCTAGGACAGCACTGGGTGTTGAAATCTGTAAACTCGGTATTATCGCCCACATTTGCAAACCGCTTCCAGGGAAGTTGTTTTCAGATTTGTGTAGCAAGATGGGTATTTGTAGTGACGTGATGTGAAAGGTTTACAAATATAAAGGGTCTGTAGATGCGCAGTTTTACAAGGCTGGTTTAAGATGAAAACCACCAGGATATTTCCTGTCCACGGCTGGATTATATATTTGTAAAATATTTTTAGAAACCCCATAATTGTAGCCTCACGTTTTCATCACTCTGTGGATGTACGTACAACTACCAGCTTTGATATTTTATTTGTTTTAAATATTGCGAGAAGACAGAGTGAGGTGCGGTGACAGTAAAATATTGCTGGATTATATATTTGTAAAATATTGTTAAGAAAATATTAGGGTAAGATGGGTATTTCCTGCCATATTTTACAACGTGATTAATTCAATTAACCAATGAAAACAATTGTTACTGAAACCGCACTCGAGACAAAGTTCTAGAGTACAGCAATACCGTACTGCAGCATATTTTCTACGGAACGGTTTTACCGTACCGCAGCCACGCCCTAAAATATTGCTGGATTATATATTTGTAAAATGTTGTTCGAAACCCCATCGTAGCCTCACGTTTTCATCACTCTGTGGGTGTACAACTACCAGCATTTGATATTTTATTTGTTTTAAATATTGCGAGAAGACGGAGTCAGGTGCGGTGACAGTAAAAGATTGCTGGATTATATATATTTGTAAAATGTTGTTAGAAACCCCATTGTAGCCTCACGTTTTCATCACTCTGTGGGTGTACAACTACCAGCATTTGATATTTTATTTGTTTTAAATATTGCGAGAAGACGGAGTCAGGTGCGGTGACAGTAAAAGATTGCTGGATTATATATATTTGTAAAATGTTGTTAGAAACCCCATTGTAGCCTCACGTTTTCATCACTCTGTGGGTGTACAACTACCAGCATTTGATATTTTATTTGTTTTAAATATTGCGAGAAGACAGAGTGAGGTGCGGTGACAGTAAAACATTGCTGGATTATATATATTTGTAAAATATTGTTAGAAACCCCATTGTAGACTCACATTTTCATCACTCACTTCTAGTACATGCAAAAGCGCCTAGAGTGGTTGAATGTAGAACTACAGAGTTTGAATATTTTCATTGTCTCTGCCAGAGGTGTTCTCGATTCTGATTGGCTGAACGACAAATGTATAGTACTACCGTGACGTCACTTCATTCATTAATTTCTTTGCGGTTTATTTGTTTGACAAATAGACCAGCAGACAAATAAATTAATTGGGGTTTCACTTCTAGAAACCAGCAGACGAAACCGTTAAAAAAGACTCGTTCGAGTAGGCCACTACAATGGGTAACACAATAGTTTCTAGGACATACGGGACCTTACAGAAAGCCAGACGTAGTGCTAGACAAGCATTTTACTTTATAAAATATAACTTAATAAAAGCATTAAAAATCTTCAAAATGGCTGAGTGTATACTATACACCTTAATGTGCAGATATGTGAACAAAATATTGCACAGAAGTTGATATTTAAGTACTTAAACGGCCGATTTAAAATCACGGCCACAACCCAGTACATAACTCGAATCAAAGATTCGACTAAAAACTGCTGATATTTAAGTGGCAAAAGTGTACTGTTTTCTCAATTCTGTGCATTAAAGTACCTAATTGCTCTATAACAGACCTACCTATTAAGGTTGAAATGATTAGACTAATTAGTGGCTGTCAGCATTAGCTATCACGTTACCAGAGAACTGTTTCCAATATTCATAATTTATGAGGAAGATATACCAAAAAAGTCAGATACGCATGTGCCACAAACATTGCAGATAATATGGCACATGATGAAGCACTTCTCCCTGCTGTTGGGAAGAGTAATTACCTATTCATTTGGGATGTATAGTGGGATGATGTAATGGTTTACCTTACTACTGGGCAGAACAAATTAAAGTTCAACTGGAAAGTATTGTAAGTTACCTGTTCATGTTGAATGCATATTAAGTTACCTGTTAAGGTGAAATACATAGTAAGTTACCTGTTAATGTAAAATGCACTGCAAGTTACTGTTTATGTAATATACACAGAAAATTCAGTACATTACCTGTTCATGCGGAATGTAAAGCGGGTTGATGAACTGTTTTGCCCTGCTATTGAGCAGAGTCCACACTGAAGTCGTCTGTTCTGGCACCTTGTTGAGAATACGATCTTGAACGTTGTTACACAGAAACGTACCATACAGATTGGAGTAGGTGTGGTGAGCCAACTTCACCTGAAAACACAGGTAAACAAACCTATATTAACTTCACACATACAGGTAAGTGATAAGCAATCCTTCATTCCTAATGGTCAATATGTCCTGTGCTTATTTCCAGTTACTGTTGTATTTCTACTCCCCTCAACAGGATACCAGCCTGTCGCAGGTTTAATCAGTGTCAGTTCCCATTTGTTTTTCTGAGTGAAGAGGGACACACACATACTCTGTCCTAAACTACAATCTCCATGATCTTGTCAAGGACTGAACCACAGTCAGAACCCAAACCACAAGGTCCTACAGACTATACAACATACAGGGTTTTAGGTGGACAGTTTGTTTTAATTGTACAATATAAAACCCAATACTGGGGGTCACTCAGTGTTGTGAGCTAACTTCATCCGAAATGACAGATTTGCAGTTTTAAGACGATCAACCCTATGTTACTGACACATATTGACTGTGCAATCTGAACATACAGTACACCTTGCAGTATTAACTGGTGAGGCAACATCCATGATACGACAGATAAAGGCTTTTTGGCAATCAAACCTGACAGTGTCAAAATAAAATACAAATAGTTTAATTGTTTTAAAATAAAATACATCAAAACTATATAATTGATGCATGTTAATTGCAGTCTACACCTACTGGAGTCTGGGTGGTGAACCAACATCAACTGATATGATACATACAGGGTTTTAAGAATCAAAACTATGTGTTTAAATGTACATTTTTAACAATATGATTGTCATACCTATTTCCAGTCTATTTCTAAAAGTGTGCAGTCTTTTTCAGATATAACATTTGAAACATTTTAGCACACTTTTCTTGTACCACAAAATTGTGTGTATAACCAAAAACACTTCTATTTTAAGAATATACAGCTTCTGTTAATAATTTTGCAACAAAACATGCATAAGTCTGATTGTAAAACCATTTAGACCGGAAAATGGAATGGACCGGATTCTGGTTTATGAAGGATACAATACATATTGAGTAGATACGGTGACTGGTGAGCTAACTTCAACCAGGATACTGAAGTTCTAAAGAAATCAAACAGGTTTTTGTTATAGGAATAAAAAACATATTTGAGTGCTTAATGATGGTTTTAAACTATCGATCAGCTGCCCAAAGGGCTGAATGCTTTAATACCGCAGATCGATAGTTTAAAACCATCATAAAGCACGAGAATTTGACTTTTATTCCTATTCTAAAATGGTTACATAAATATTTCAGTAAAAAATAAGGGGTAAATCTTACGCAAATCCAATGCCATGTTGGCTGTTCCATCAGTGAAACATACATAGCGATATCTAGGGTAAAAAAGTAAATATAAATATTAAACAAAAAACAAAATGACAAGAGTATATAAAGGTCACTGCGCAGCCTACCATTTTAGAATAGTTTTTATTAAAACCAAACAAAACAGCAGAATGCCAGTTTTCAGATAACAGCACTACTCACCAGGAAAGCCTCATTGAAGTGGAAGGCCAGTGGATACTGTAGCATCAGCTGGTGGACACAGTCCAGGAACTGTAGGAACACTGGACACCGCTCATTGGTGTCTTCAGAACACTGACCAATACCACAACGGTCAGCAAACTTGTGGCCAAACTCTAGCCACTCCCGCTCAACCAGCACACGGAAACCCTGGAAACAGATGGACAGAGAACTAGAGATGTTGCCATGACACAAACATGACATTACGATGTTACCATTTTTCTCATAGTATCACGATCCCATCAGACCAAAAGCACTGACGTTATTTTAGTGTAGCAGAACACATATTTAAAAAAATTCTTTCACTTAATCAGCTCTGAAAATCCAAACAGGTCTTCCAGAGCCTCGCTCCACAAGAAATCCAGTGTATTATCCAGTATAGCTTTTTACCATTATGTTTGTCCATGCACAAGAGTCATAATGGTAAATAAGAAATGGCATAGCCTGATACTTTAAAGTTTACAAAACACATTTTTACTCAATAAAAAAAAAACAACTTTATGAGACATGTGATTCAATTTACAGATATTTTTTTGTTGTTTTTTCAATATCACCCATATAATGGGGAAAATATAGCATTTTCCAGAACTGCATCAAAAATGTAAAGGCATACTTCTATAATTCTCACCTCAAACGTCCTGTAGTACGGATCCAACAGTATTTCTGCCAAGGCCACAATCTGAGGCGTTCTGTCCCAGCCATCAGAGCAATGAACCAGCACTGGCCGCCACTCCTTGTCCACTGCATTGACCACAGTGACCACTGCCTTCATTAGGCTGCTCATGTGGTTCAGCCACTTGGTCGTCTCTATTCCCTGCAGCCAGCTGGGTGAATGAATGACACACTGAATGGCATATTTATATACAGCAGAACAGTACCTCTGTCATCCGACCTCTATTATATCACTCTTCAAGAAATATGAAGTCATTTTCACTAACAAATCAGGCCCTCCCCGCCTTTCAGGCTTTAAGGCTGTGAACCGGTGGTCAGTTTTCATGTTTGGGGTCAATTTGGGAAGATCTCGAGAGCACTTTAGTCCACTCAATAGTTGTTAACTGATATAATATATTGTCGCCCATTAGTTCATGTTCTTGAATACGTGTAATATTTATTAATTGAACTATAGCTGTCAACAGATATAGCACAATAAGTAAAAATACATAATAATAATCGGTTGCAGCAATCTTTGTCACAACAGAAATATGGCAGGTGGACACACTTTCACACAGCCAAGGTTAAAGCTCACACCATGATGATACACACTTACACCACCTAATTACTGTCCCTACCAAGCATCAACTTCCTACACCTTATGGTTTCCGAGATAAAGCCTGGACAAGATTTCAAAGATCAAGGTAACTATGACAAGGTCAAAGGTCAAACCAAGTCCATATCATCACAATGCACACCCACACCCCTAACTAATGTTCCTATCAAGTATCAACTTTCTACACCTTACAATTTCCGAGATATATTGTGGATGAGATTTTAAAGGTCAAGGTCACTACAGTAAGGTCAAAGGTAAATCAGGGTTACACCATCACACTGCATACCTATACCACTCAACCTATATTCCTACCAAGTTCCAACTTCCTACACCTTATGGTAACTGAGATACACCCCGGGAAAAACTTTTTCCTACCCCCTACCCGCCGATCCAGACCCCATGGGTGAAAACAATACCCACACAGCCCTTAAAAACTGTGGGATAAAATCATGGCAACTGGGATGCCACACTTTCAGCTACTTTCAACTGTAGTCATATTCACAAAAGGTATCAGCAAATGATCAGCAAAACATTACCACAATTATTCAGCTTTTTGTGTTAACTTTACACCTATTATATAGTTTACATAGATCTACACTACACTACCACTTGTACCAGACTGACACCAGTTTATCTGATTGTGGAAACCCCTGAGATAATGCAAAATCTGTTTTCCAGTAGTGTTTATGATTTTCATTTGTACAGGTGTTCACAGAGTACTTGCCAGGCATGTGACTAATAAAACATGCAGAAAATGTAGAGGACTCACCCTGGCTGGTCTCCCACTGTAGAACATAGGGTTCTCAAGGCCTGGAAGCTTTTCCTGACTGTATGGATGTTGGCCAGAGACATGAACTGGATCTCACAGTTAGGGTAGTAATCTGAACAAGTTAAAGGCAACAGTACTTAATGATAGTAATGACAATATATATGCTTGGGGATTTTCTTGCATTAAACAATTTAAATCATTAATGATCATTATATGTATTGACTAAGCTGGGTTTTTAATGACCGCTTTAAGAACTGGAGCCAAGTTAGGACAGGCACTAGTATTTCCCCACATATCATTAATTTGATTTAAACCCAAAGTGTGTTTTCTGGGTTAACTTAAGCTGAATTTTGGCTCAAGTTGTGCATGGTCCCTTTTGTAAAGACAGCCCTAAATAAACATTCCCACTCTGGAATTTCTTTCAGCACAGTTGACTACTTCTCCCTTGTTTGTGAACGGTAAAAAACACATTATTATCAATGGCCAATGACTGTCTGTCTTCATGATATATGGCGGATCCCGTACCGGTAAAGTAAAATTGCTCCTCCAAAACTAATGAAGGCATTTTATTTCCTATCTTTATGTGGATAGAGCCTGTCCAAAGGAAACAGCAATTAAATTTTGGGAAAAGTAGGGATCATACTCAGGATGCAACAAAAATCCCAAAATTTGAGCCTTCCCATTCTGATTGATTTTCATGGTAATGTTATCCCACGTGGGTAGTTAAAATAAGAAGGCAGTATTTGGGTTAAATTACAAAGTGGGCATACTTGGCTACTGGGAGCACTTTCTGATTAATATCATCAACTAGGAATTTGAAAGAATATAGGTTGGAATGGGGCTGCCACATGTAATTGGTGTACTTTAGTGCTCTTTTCACATCACTCATTTCTTAACTAGTACAAACTCTTTTTTTTTTATAAAAGCAGCAAAATTTGCCACTTTTCTTTTAAAATGAACAGAAATGGACTCACTTTATGTTCAGTTTTAGGTCGATATTGTGATCAATGCCAATGTTTGAGTAAAAAAAGGAGAATGTTAAATACTCTTTTCTTTAACTTTATACCCAAAATAATCCATTATCCCCTTCAATAATGAGGACCTGAGTCATCCCGAACAGACCCAGTGTTGGGAGCATTTCTCTTCAAAATATTGCATAAAATACCAATGAAAACACATTTTCTTTTCGCAACAGGGTTTTAACTAGTGATCCACGGTGGGCCAATAATTTCAGTTCTCCATCTGTCTAGCTATTCTATTTACCAGGGTGAATGGTGATCAATTTTACAAAGTTTACCTTCAGTCTGAGTATCAGTCAATGAAACACTTTGATTTTGCGTGTTTTGTCTGTGTTAACACATCGTTCAATAGATACTTGCTTTTATACACTTGAACACAACTTTTCAGAGGTGGAAATCAATTAAATCTGTGCAGGGCACTTCACTTTCTTGGCTATTTATGAAATAGTTAATTATCACACCAAGG
This sequence comes from Sabellastarte sp. h YS-2021, assembly GCA_964017235.1. NCBI lineage: Eukaryota > Metazoa > Annelida > Polychaeta > Sabellida > Sabellidae > Sabellastarte > Sabellastarte sp. h YS-2021. The sequence goes on from OZ024933.1 coordinate 68,044,730, forward strand.
TGATTTAGCTATGTATCTGCAACACCTATAAACTAAATTTCTGAAATATCATGTATGTGCAACTTTAAGCCTGGTATTCTAGTGATGGTAATTAATTAATGTCAGGGTTATATTCATTCCATTTGTAAATATAGTGCATAAAACTCACAATTAGCATTGCTGTGTACTTTGGTCTATTTTGCTGACATTTTCAGGCCAAGATGTGTTTGTTGTAAAGACGGTGTATATTTGAAAGATTAAAAACAATATCAGAATAACAACTTCATCCATTCTGATACAATATCCTCACAACTAACTTTCAATTACATGTTATTTTATGAATCATTTCGAATATTTCATAAATGTACGAAAGTAAGAGGTTTGCCCATCTGTTTTCTAGATACACGCGTCAGTTTCTTTTTCCCTTTAACAATCATCTGTATCTAACCTCTATGGTTCAGGGTTCAAACCCAACTTATGACAGCATGCCCGATGTACTAAGGACAAATCCTAATATAACTTCTGCTGTCAGAAGTGATCTAAAACTCCAACTTTGACTTTGATTCTTTTGAAAGATGTTAAAACTTCCAAGAAAGTGTTGCATTTTGCAGACTGAATTGCTGTACAGAAATGTTGTGTTGCTCTTTGCAACAATTAGCAAAAGATCAGTGAAAAACAAGACCACTGCCGCGGTATGTATCTCCTGCCGAGTACCGCAGGGGAAGAAATACTAAATTGAAATTTTTCCCCTTTGCATAGGACACTATTGTACCATCCTGTGGGTCAAAAATTCGCTTGAAATCGCTCTATTTGTTACGCTTTTCGAGATATTGACACTTTTCCATTTTCCGCAAAAATCCAAGATGGCCGCCGAAAGTGGCGAAAATTGAAATTTTTCCCCTTTGCACAGGACACTCTTGTATCACCCTGCAGGTCAAAAATTCGCTCGAAATCACTCGATCTCTTACAGTTTTCGAGATATTGACACTTTTACATTTTTTCCGCTAAAATCAAAGATGGCCGCTGAAAGTGGCGAAAATTGAAATCTTACCCCTTTGCATAGGACACTCTTGTACTACCCTGAAGGTGTAAATGCAATAGTTTTCAAGTTACAAGTGATTTTACTCATGATGGAAGTTAGTGAGAAATCCAAAAGTAGCTATTACTCACTTAACTATTGAGATAGACACCCAAGTTACTCACCATGTTGTTGCTATGGGAAAAAGTAGGTGAATAACATATTTTAACAAAATGCTCTAAATACAATACTTTTCAAGTTATAATCTATTTAGTGCATGATTTCATTAATTTTAATGCATTAAAAATTATTTTAATAATTCATAAAAAAACTTTAGCATGTGAAATATCTCCAAAATGTAGGTGAATGAGTTATTTGAGAAATACTGGCTATCTGCAATACTTTTAGTGATAATAGGCATTTACTCATTTTGAGTAGGTGAGTAATTAGATATGGATCTGAAAATTCACTAATTGAAAGTTCTCCCAAAATATAGGTGAAGTGAGTTATTTGGGAAATACTGGCTATCTGCAATACTTTTAGAGATAATTCGCATTTACTCATCTTGAGTAGGTGAGAAATTACTTACAGGTCTGGAACTTCACCAAGTGAAAGCTCTCCCAAAAGTAGGTGAATTAGTTATTTGAGAAAAATTGGCTATCTGCAATACTTTTAGAGATAATTCTCATTTACTCATTTTGAGTAGGTGAGTAATTAGCTATGAGTCTGAAACTTCACCAAGTGAAAGCTCTCCCAAAAGTAGATGAATGAGTTATTTGAGAAAAATTGGCTATCTGCAATACTTTCAGATAATTCGTATTCACTCATTTTGAGTAGGTGAGTTCTTACCTATGGGTCTGAAACTTCACCAAGTGAAAGCTCTCCCAAAAGTACACGAATGAGTTATTTGATAAAAATTGGGTGCCCACAATACTTTTACAGATAATTAACATTTACTCATTTTGAGTAGGCGAGTAATTACCTACGGGGCTGAAACTTCACCATGTGAAGGCTCTTCCAAAAGTAGATGAATGAGTTATTTGAGAAAAATTGGCTATCTGCAATACTTTTAGAGATAATTCGCATTTACTCATTTTGAGTAGGTGAGTAATTAGCTATGGGTCTGAAACTTCACCATGTGAAAGCTCTTCCAAAAGTAGATGAATGAGTTATTTGAGAAAAATTGGCTATCTGCAATACTTTCAGATAATTCGTATTCACTCATTTTGAGTAGGTGAGTAATTAGCTATGGGTCTGAAACTTCACCAAGTGAAAGCTCTCCCAAAAGTAGATGAATTAGTTATTTCAGAAAAATTGGCTATCTGCAATACTTTTAGAGATAATTCTCATTTACTCATTTTGAGTAGGTGAGTAATTAGCTATGGGTCTGAAACTTCACCAAGTGAAAGCTCTCCCAAAAGTAGATGAATTAGTTATTGAGAAAAATTGGCTATCTGCAATACTTTTAGAGATAATTCGCATTTACTCATTTTGAGTACGTGAGTTCTTACCTATGGGTCTGAAACTTCACCAACTGAATGCTCTCCCAAAAGTCGGTGAATGAGTTATTTAAAAAAAAATTGGCAATCTCCTATACTTTTAGAGATAATTCGCATTTACTCATTTTGAGTAGATGAGTAATTAGCTATGGGTCTGAAACTTTACCATGTGAAAGCTCTTCCAAAATTAGATGAAGAAGTTATTTGAGAAAAGAATATCTGCAATACTTTCAGAAATAATTCACATTTACTCATTTTGAGTAGGCGAGTAATTAGCTATGGGTCTGAAACTTCATCATGTGAAAGCTCTTCCAAAAGTAGATGAATGAGTTATTTGAGAAAAATTGGCTATCTCCTATACTTTTAGAGATAATTAGTATTTACTCATTTTGAGTAGGTGAGAAATTAGCTATGGGGCTGAAACTTCACCATGTGAAAGCTCTTCAAAAAGTAGATGAATGAGTTATTTAAGAAAAATTGGCTATCTGCAATACTTTTAGAGATAATTTGCATTTACTCATTTTGAGTAGGTGAGTAATTAGCTACAGGCATGAAACTTCACCATGAGAAAGCTCTCCCAAAAGTAGATGAATGAGTTATTTGAGAAAAATTGGCTATCTGCAATACTTTTAGAGATAATTAGTATTTACTCATTTTGAGTAGGTGAGAAATTAGCTATGGGGCTGAAACTTCACCATGTGAAAGCTCTTCAAAAAGTAGATGAATGAGGTATTTCAGAAAAATTGGCTATCTGCAATACTTTTAGAGATAATTTGCATTTACTCATTTTGAGTAGGTGAGTAATTAGCTACAGGCGTGAAACTTCACCATGTGAAAGCTCTCCCAAAAGTAGATGAATGAGTTATTTGAGAAAAATTGGCTATCTGCAATGCTTTTAGAGATAATTCGCATTTACTCATTTTGAGTAGGTGAGTAATTAGCTATGGGTCTGAAACTTCACCAAGTGAAAGCTCTCCCAAAAGTAGGTGAATGAGTTATTTCAGAAAAATTGGCTATCCGCAATACTTTTAGAGATAATTAGCATTTACTCATTTTGAGTAGGTGAGTAATTAGCTACGGGTCTGAAATTTCACCAAGTGAAGGCTCTCCCAAAAGTAGGTGAATGAGTTATTTGAGAAAAATTGGCTATCTGCAATACTTTTAGAGATAATTCGCATTTACTCATTTTGAGTAGGTGGATAATTAGCTATGGGTCTGAAACTTTACCATGTGAAAGCTCTTCCAAAAGTAGATGAATGAGTTACTGTATAAGTGTTTTTTTTCGCGGATACTTAAGTTCGCGAATGTACACTCTAGGCCTGGTTCGCGAGTGTTTATTTTCGCGGTGAAATATATTCAATTATCGCCCACACTAACAACATGTTTAAATCAAAATATTACGCGGACTTCTGCTGGTTTGATTGGAAATGCATAGTTAACGTCTTTTCTTTTATACACGTTTGTCAGTGTGTGAACCTACTCTGGGAGATTATAAATTTACGAAACCCAATCGAACACACTTTCATTGATCGGCGCATTATCAAAGAAGTTGTGTAGCGGGGTTGTGTAATTGAATTAATCCCCCCCCTGGTGATAAAGATCAAAGAAGTTAGGCGTTTCTGTGAATGGTACATTTGATAAAGCAATGGAATTTATTGTTTCCGTGAGAGTGTCAAATATTGTATCTTGCATAATCTTGTATTACCGCTCACGCTTGACTGGTTCTACTGAATATAAATATTGGCTAGAAGTTATTTTCGCGTTTTGTAGTCACTCGCGAATATAGCGAAAATTAATTCCACGCGAAAATAACCACTTATACAGTATTTGAGAAAAATTGGCTATCTGCAATACTTTCAGAGATAATTCCCATTTACTCATTTTGAGTAGGCGAGTAATTAGCTATGGATCTGAAACTTCACCATGTGAAAGCTGTCCCAAAAGTAGATGAATGAGTTATTTGAGAAAAATTGGCTATCTCCTATACTTTTAGAGATAATTAGTATTTACTCATTTTGAGTAGGTGAGAAATTAGCTATGGGGCTGAAACTTCACCATGTGAAAGCTCTTCAAAAAGTAGATGAATGAGTTATTTAAGAAAAATTGGCTATCTGCAATACTTTTAGAGATAATTTGCATTTACTCATTTTGAGTAGGTGAGTAATTAGCTACAGGCATGAAACTTCACCATGAGAAAGCTCTCCCAAAAGTAGATGAATGAGTTATTTGAGAAAAATTGGCTATCTGCAATGCTTTTAGAGATAATTCGCATTTACTCATTTTGAGTAGGTGAGTAATTAGCTATGGGTCTGAAACTTCACCAAGTGAAAGCTCTCCCAAAAGTAGGTGAATGAGGTATTTGAGAAAAATTGGCTATCCGTAATACTTTTAGAGATAATTAGCATTTACTCATTTTGAGTAGGTGAGTAATCAGCTACGGGTCTGAAATTTCACCAAGTGAAGGCTCTCCCAAAAGTAGGTGAATGAGTTATTTGAGAAAAATTGGCTATCTGCAATACTTTTAGAGATAATTCACATTTACTCATTTTGAGTAGGTGAGTAATTAGCTATGGGTCTGAAACTTCACCACGTGAAAGCTCTTCCAAAAGTAGATGAATTAGTTATTTGAGAAAAATTGGCTATCTGCAATACTTTTAGAGATAATTAGTATTTACTCATTTTGAGTAGGTGAGAAATTAGCTATGGGGCTGAAACTTCACCATGTGAAAGCTCTTCAAAAAGTAGATGAATGAGTTATTTAAGAAAAATTGGCTATCTGCAATACTTTTAGAGATAATTTGCATTTACTCATTTTGAGTAGGTGAGTAATTAGCTACAGGCGTGAAACTTCACCATGTGAAAGCTCTCCCAAAAGTAGATGAATGAGTTATTTGAGAAAAATTGGCTATCTGCAATGCTTTTAGAGATAATTCGCATTTACTCATTTTGAGTAGGTGAGTAATTAGCTATGGGTCTGAAACTTCACCAAGTGAAAGCTCTCCCAAAAGTAGGTGAATGAGTTATTTCAGAAAAATTGGCTATCCGCAATACTTTTAGAGATAATTAGCATTTACTCATTTTGAGTAGGTGAGTAATTAGCTACGGGTCTGAAATTTCACCAAGTGAAGGCTCTCCCAAAAGTAGGTGAATGAGTTATTTGAGAAAAATTGGCTATCTGCAATACTTTTAGAGATAATTCGCATTTACTCATTTTGAGTAGGTGGATAATTAGCTATGGGTCTGAAACTTTACCACGTGAAAGCTCTTCCAAAAGTAGATGAATGAGTTACTGTATAAGTGGTTTTTTTCGCGGATACTTAAGTTCGCGAATGTACACTCTAGGCCTGGTTCGCGAGTGTTTATTTTCGCGGTGAAATATATTCAATTATCGCCCACACTAACAACATGTTTAAATCAAAATATTACGCGGACTTCTGCTGGTTTGATTGGAAATGCATAGTTAACGTCTTTTCTTTTATACACGTTTGTCAGTGTGTGAACCTACTCTGGGAGATTATAAATTTACGAAACCCAATCGAACACACTTTCATTGATCGGCGCATTATCAAAGAAGTTGTGTAGCGGGGTTGTGTAATTGAATTAATCCCCCCCTGGTGATAAAGATCAAAGAAGTTAGGCGTTTCTGTGAATGGTACATTTGATAAAGCAATGGAATTTATTGTTTCCGTGAGAGTGTCAAATATTGTATCTTGCATAATCTTGTATTACCGCTCACGCTTGACTGGTTCTACTGAATATAAATATTGGCTAGAAGTTATTTTCGCGTTTTGTAGTCACTCGCGAATATAGCGAAAATTAATTCCACGCGAAAATAACCACTTATACAGTATTTGAGAAAAATTGGCTATCTGCAATACTTTCAGAGATAATTCCCATTTACTCATTTTGAGTAGGCGAGTAATTAGCTATGGATCTGAAACTTCACCATGTGAAAGCTGTCCCAAAAGTAGATGAATGAGTTATTTGAGAAAAATTGGCTATCTCCTATACTTTTAGAGATAATTAGTATTTACTCATTTTGAGTAGGTGAGAAATTAGCTATGGGGCTGAAACTTCACCATGTGAAAGCTCTTCAAAAAGTAGATGAATGAGTTATTTAAGAAAAATTGGCTATCTGCAATACTTTTAGAGATAATTTGCATTTACTCATTTTGAGTAGGTGAGTAATTAGCTACAGGCATGAAACTTCACCATGAGAAAGCTCTCCCAAAAGTAGATGAATGAGTTATTTGAGAAAAATTGGCTATCTGCAATGCTTTTAGAGATAATTCGCATTTACTCATTTTGAGTAGGTGAGTAATTAGCTATGGGTCTGAAACTTCACCAAGTGAAAGCTCTCCCAAAAGTAGGTGAATGAGTTATTTCAGAAAAATTGGCTATCCGTAATACTTTTAGAGATAATTAGCATTTACTCATTTTGAGTAGGTGAGTAATCAGCTACGGGTCTGAAATTTCACCAAGTGAAGGCTCTCCCAAAAGTAGGTGAATGAGTTATTTGAGAAAAATTGGCTATCTGCAATACTTTTAGAGATAATTCACATTTACTCATTTTGAGTAGGTGAGTAATTAGCTATGGGTCTGAAACTTCACCACGTGAAAGCTCTTCCAAAAGTAGATGAATGAGTTATTTGAGAAAAATTGGCTATCTGCAATACTTTTAGAGATAATTAGTATTTACTCATTTTGAGTAGGTGAGAAATTAGCTATGGGGCTGAAACTTCACCATGTGAAAGCTCTTCAAAAAGTAGATGAATGAGTTATTTAAGAAAAATTGGCTATCTGCAATACTTTTAGAGATAATTTGCATTTACTCATTTTGAGTAGGTGAGTAATTAGCTACAGGCGTGAAACTTCACCATGTGAAAGCTCTCCCAAAAGTAGATGAATGAGTTATTTGAGAAAAATTGGCTATCTGCAATGCTTTTAGAGATAATTCGCATTTACTCATTTTGAGTAGGTGAGTAATTAGCTATGGGTCTGAAACTTCACCAAGTGAAAGCTCTCCCAAAAGTAGGTGAATGAGTTATTTCAGAAAAATTGGCTATCCGCAATACTTTTAGAGATAATTAGCATTTACTCATTTTGAGTAGGTGAGTAATTAGCTACGGGTCTGAAATTTCACCAAGTGAAGGCTCTCCCAAAAGTAGGTGAATGAGTTATTTGAGAAAAATTGGCTATCTGCAATACTTTTAGAGATAATTCGCATTTACTCATTTTGAGTAGGTGGATAATTAGCTATGGGTCTGAAACTTTACCACGTGAAAGCTCTTCCAAAAGTAGATGAATGAGTTACTGTATAAGTGGTTTTTTTCGCGGATACTTAAGTTCGCGAATGTACACTCTAGGCCTGGTTCGCGAGTGTTTATTTTCGCGGTGAAATATATTCAATTATCGCCCACACTAACAACATGTTTAAATCAAAATATTACGCGGACTTCTGCTGGTTTGATTGGAAATGCATAGTTAACGTCTTTTCTTTTATACACGTTTGTCAGTGTGTGAACCTACTCTGGGAGATTATAAATTTACGAAACCCAATCGAACACACTTTCATTGATCGGCGCATTATCAAAGAAGTTGTGTAGCGGGGTTGTGTAATTGAATTAATCCCCCCCTGGTGATAAAGATCAAAGAAGTTAGGCGTTTCTGTGAATGGTACATTTGATAAAGCAATGGAATTTATTGTTTCCGTGAGAGTGTCAAATATTGTATCTTGCATAATCTTGTATTACCGCTCACGCTTGACTGGTTCTACTGAATATAAATATTGGCTAGAAGTTATTTTCGCGTTTTGTAGTCACTCGCGAATATAGCGAAAATTAATTCCACGCGAAAATAACCACTTATACAGTATTTGAGAAAAATTGGTTATCTGCAATACTTTCAGAGATAATTCCCATTTACTCATTTTGAGTAGGCGAGTAATTAGCTATGGATCTGAAACTTCACCATGTGAAAGCTGTCCCAAAAGTAGATGAATGAGTTATTTGAGAAAAATTGGCTATCTCCTATACTTTTAGAGATAATTCACATTTACTCATTTTGAGTAGGTGAGAAATTAGCTATGGGGCTGAAACTTCACCATGTGAAAGCTCTTCCAAAAGTAGATGAATGAGTTATTTGAGAAAAATTGGCTATCTGCAATACTTTTAGAGATAATTTGCATTTACTCATTTTCAGTAGGTGAGTAATTATCTACAGGTCTGAAACTTCACCATGTGAAAGCTCTTCCAAAAGTAGATGAATGAGTTATTTGAGAAAAATTGGCTATCTGCAATCCTTTTAGAGATAATTCGCATTTACTCATTTTGAGTAGGTGAGTAATTAGCTACGGGTCTGAAACTTCACCAAGTGAAAGCTCTCCCAAAAGTAGGTGAATGAGTTATTTGAGAAAAATTGGCTATCCGCAATAATTTTAGAGATAATTAGCATTTACTCATTTTGAGTAGGTGAGTAATCAGCTACGGGTCTGAAATTTCACCAAGTGAAGGCTCTCCCAAAGTAGGTGAATGAGTTATTTGAGAAAAATTGGCTATCTGCAATACTTTTAGAGATAATTCACATTTACTCATTTTGAGTAGGTGAGTAATTAGCTATGGGTCTGAAACTTCACCACGTGAAAGCTCTTCCAAAAGTAGATGAATGAGTTATTTGAGAAAAATTGGCTATCTGCAATACTTTTAGAGATAATTAGTATTTACTCATTTTGAGTAGGTGAGTAATTAGCTACGGGTCTGAAACTTCACCAAGTGAAAGCTCTCCCAAAAGTAGGTGAATGAGTTATTTGAGAAAAATTGGCTATCCGCAATAATTTTAGAGATAATTAGCATTTACTCATTTTGAGTAGGTGAGTAATCAGCTACGGGTCTGAAATTTCACCAAGTGAAGGCTCTCCCAAAAGTAGGTGAATGAGTTATTTGAGAAAAATTGGCTATCTGCAATACTTTTAGAGATAATTCACATTTACTCATTTTGAGTAGGTGAGTAATTTGCTATGGGTCTGAAACTTCACCACGTGAAAGCTCTTCCAAAAGTAGATGAATGAGTTATTTGAGAAAAATTGGCTATCTGCAATACTTTTAGAGATAATTAGTATTTACTCATTTTGAGTAGGTGAGAAATTAGCTATGGGGCTGAAACTTCACCATGTGAAAGCTCTTCAAAAAGTAGATGAATGAGTTATTTAAGAAAAATTGGCTATCTGCAATACTTTTAGAGATAATTTGCATTTACTCATTTTGAGTAGGTGAGTAATTAGCTACAGGCGTGAAACTTCACCATGTGAAAGCTCTCCCAAAAGTAGATGAATGAGTTATTTGAGAAAAATTGGCTATCTGCAATGCTTTTAGAGATAATTCGCATTTACTCATTTTGAGTAGGTGAGTAATTAGCTATGGGTCTGAAACTTCACCAAGTGAAAGCTCTCCCAAAAGTAGGTGAATGAGTTATTTCAGAAAAATTGGCTATCCGCAATACTTTTAGAGATAATTAGCATTTACTCATTTTGAGTAGGTGAGTAATCAGCTACGGGTCTGAAATTTCACCAAGTGAAGGCTCTCCCAAAAGTAGGTGAATGAGTTATTTGAGAAAAATTGGCTATCTGCAATACTTTTAGAGATAATTCGCATTTACTCATTTTGAGTAGGTGGATAATTAGCTATGGGTCTGAAACTTTACCACGTGAAAGCTCTTCCAAAAGTAGATGAATGAGTTACTGTATAAGTGGTTTTTTTCGCGGGTACTTAAGTTCGCGAATGTACACTGTAGGCCTGGTTCGCGAGTGTTTATTTTCGCGGTGAAATATATTCAATTATCGCCCACACTAACAACATGTTTAAATCAAAATATTACGCGGACTTCTGCTGGTTTGATTGGAAATGCATAGTTAACGTCTTTTCTTTTATACACGTTTGTCAGTGTGTGAACCTACTCTGGGAGATTATAAATTTACGAAACCCAATCGAACACACTTTCATTGATCGGCGCATTATCAAAGAAGTTGTGTAGCGGGGTTGTGTAATTGAATTAATCCCCCCCTGGTGATAAAGATCAAAGAAGTTAGGCGTTTCTGTGAATGGTACATTTGATAAAGCAATGGAATTTATTGTTTCCGTGAGAGTGTCAAATATTGTATCTTGCATAATCTTGTATTACCGCTCACGCTTGACTGGTTCTACTGAATATAAATATTGGCTAGAAGTTATTTTTGCGTTTTGTAGTCACTCGCGAATATAGCGAGAATTAATTCCACGCGAAAATAACCACTTATACAGTATTTGAGAAAAATTGGCTATCTGCAATACTTTCAGAGATAATTCCCATTTACTCATTTTGAGTAGGCGAGTAATTAGCTATGGATCTGAAACTTCACCATGTGAAAGCTGTCCCAAAAGTAGATGAATGAGTTATTTGAGAAAAATTGGCTATCTCCTATACTTTTAGAGATAATTAGTATTTACTCATTTTGAGTAGGTGAGAAATTAGCTATGGGGCTGAAACTTCACCATGTGAAAGCTCTTCAAAAAGTAGATGAATGAGTTATTTAAGAAAAATTGGCTATCTGCAATACTTTTAGAGATAATTTGCATTTACTCATTTTGAGTAGGTGAGTAATTAGCTACAGGCATGAAACTTCACCATGAGAAAGCTCTCCCAAAAGTAGATGAATGAGTTATTTGAGAAAAATTGGCTATCTGCAATGCTTTTAGAGATAATTCGCATTTACTCATTTTGAGTAGGTGAGTAATTAGCTATGGGTCTGAAACTTCACCAAGTGAAAGCTCTCCCAAAAGTAGGTGAATGAGGTATTTGAGAAAAATTGGCTATCCGTAATACTTTTAGAGATAATTAGCATTTACTCATTTTGAGTAGGTGAGTAATCAGCTACGGGTCTGAAATTTCACCAAGTGAAGGCTCTCCCAAAAGTAGGTGAATGAGTTATTTGAGAAAAATTGGCTATCTGCAATACTTTTAGAGATAATTCACATTTACTCATTTTGAGTAGGTGAGTAATTAGCTATGGGTCTGAAACTTCACCACGTGAAAGCTCTTCCAAAAGTAGATGAATGAGTTATTTGAGAAAAATTGGCTATCTGCAATACTTTTAGAGATAATTAGTATTTACTCATTTTGAGTAGGTGAGAAATTAGCTATGGGGCTGAAACTTCACCATGTGAAAGCTCTTCAAAAAGTAGATGAATGAGTTATTTAAGAAAAATTGGCTATCTGCAATACTTTTAGAGATAATTTGCATTTACTCATTTTGAGTAGGTGAGTAATTAGCTACAGGCGTGAAACTTCACCATGTGAAAGCTCTCCCAAAAGTAGATGAATGAGTTATTTGAGAAAAATTGGCTATCTGCAATGCTTTTAGAGATAATTCGCATTTACTCATTTTGAGTAGGTGAGTAATTAGCTATGGGTCTGAAACTTCACCAAGTGAAAGCTCTCCCAAAAGTAGGTGAATGAGTTATTTCAGAAAAATTGGCTATCCGCAATACTTTTAGAGATAATTAGCATTTACTCATTTTGAGTAGGTGAGTAATTAGCTACGGGTCTGAAATTTCACCAAGTGAAGGCTCTCCCAAAAGTAGGTGAATGAGTTATTTGAGAAAAATTGGCTAGCTGCAATACTTTTAGAGATAATTCGCATTTACTCATTTTGAGTAGGTGGATAATTAGCTATGGGTCTGAAACTTTACCACGTGAAAGCTCTTCCAAAAGTAGATGAATGAGTTACTGTATAAGTGGTTTTTTTCGCGGATACTTAAGTTCGCGAATGTACACTCTAGGCCTGGTTCGCGAGTGTTTATTTTCGCGGTGAAATATATTCAATTATCGCCCACACTAACAACATGTTTAAATCAAAATATTACGCGGACTTCTGCTGGTTTGATTGGAAATGCATAGTTAACGTCTTTTCTTTTATACACGTTTGTCAGTGTGTGAACCTACTCTGGGAGATTATAAATTTACGAAACCCAATCGAACACACTTTCATTGATCGGCGCATTATCAAAGAAGTTGTGTAGCGGGGTTGTGTAATTGAATTAATCCCCCCCTGGTGATAAAGATCAAAGAAGTTAGGCGTTTCTGTGAATGGTACATTTGATAAAGCAATGGAATTTATTGTTTCCGTGAGAGTGTCAAATATTGTATCTTGCATAATCTTGTATTACCGCTCACGCTTGACTGGTTCTACTGAATATAAATATTGGCTAGAAGTTATTTTCGCGTTTTGTAGTCACTCGCGAATATAGCGAAAATTAATTCCACGCGAAAATAACCACTTATACAGTATTTGAGAAAAATTGGCTATCTGCAATACTTTCAGAGATAATTCCCATTTACTCATTTTGAGTAGGCGAGTAATTAGCTATGGATCTGAAACTTCACCATGTGAAAGCTGTCCCAAAAGTAGATGAATGAGTTATTTGAGAAAAATTGGCTATCTCCTATACTTTTAGAGATAATTCACATTTACTCATTTTGAGTAGGTGAGAAATTAGCTATGGGGCTGAAACTTCACCATGTGAAAGCTCTTCCAAAAGTAGATGAATGAGTTATTTGAGAAAAATTGGCTATCTGCAATACTTTTAGAGATAATTTGCATTTACTCATTTTCAGTAGGTGAGTAATTATCTACAGGTCTGAAACTTCACCATGTGAAAGCTCTTCCAAAAGTAGATGAATGAGTTATTTGAGAAAAATTGGCTATCTGCAATCCTTTTAGAGATAATTCGCATTTACTCATTTTGAGTAGGTGAGTAATTAGCTACGGGTCTGAAACTTCACCAAGTGAAAGCTCTCCCAAAAGTAGGTGAATGAGTTATTTGAGAAAAATTGGCTATCCGCAATAATTTTAGAGATAATTAGCATTTACTCATTTTGAGTAGGTGAGTAATCAGCTACGGGTCTGAAATTTCACCAAGTGAAGGCTCTCCCAAAGTAGGTGAATGAGTTATTTGAGAAAAATTGGCTATCTGCAATACTTTTAGAGATAATTCACATTTACTCATTTTGAGTAGGTGAGTAATTAGCTATGGGTCTGAAACTTCACCACGTGAAAGCTCTTCCAAAAGTAGATGAATGAGTTATTTGAGAAAAATTGGCTATCTGCAATACTTTTAGAGATAATTAGTATTTACTCATTTTGAGTAGGTGAGTAATTAGCTACGGGTCTGAAACTTCACCAAGTGAAAGCTCTCCCAAAAGTAGGTGAATGAGTTATTTGAGAAAAATTGGCTATCCGCAATAATTTTAGAGATAATTAGCATTTACTCATTTTGAGTAGGTGAGTAATCAGCTACGGGTCTGAAATTTCACCAAGTGAAGGCTCTCCCAAAAGTAGGTGAATGAGTTATTTGAGAAAAATTGGCTATCTGCAATACTTTTAGAGATAATTCACATTTACTCATTTTGAGTAGGTGAGTAATTTGCTATGGGTCTGAAACTTCACCACGTGAAAGCTCTTCCAAAAGTAGATGAATGAGTTATTTGAGAAAAATTGGCTATCTGCAATACTTTTAGAGATAATTAGTATTTACTCATTTTGAGTAGGTGAGAAATTAGCTATGGGGCTGAAACTTCACCATGTGAAAGCTCTTCAAAAAGTAGATGAATGAGTTATTTAAGAAAAATTGGCTATCTGCAATACTTTTAGAGATAATTTGCATTTACTCATTTTGAGTAGGTGAGTAATTAGCTACAGGCGTGAAACTTCACCATGTGAAAGCTCTCCCAAAAGTAGATGAATGAGTTATTTGAGAAAAATTGGCTATCTGCAATGCTTTTAGAGATAATTCGCATTTACTCATTTTGAGTAGGTGAGTAATTAGCTATGGGTCTGAAACTTCACCAAGTGAAAGCTCTCCCAAAAGTAGGTGAATGAGTTATTTCAGAAAAATTGGCTATCCGCAATACTTTTAGAGATAATTAGCATTTACTCATTTTGAGTAGGTGAGTAATCAGCTACGGGTCTGAAATTTCACCAAGTGAAGGCTCTCCCAAAAGTAGGTGAATGAGTTATTTGAGAAAAATTGGCTATCTGCAATACTTTTAGAGATAATTCGCATTTACTCATTTTGAGTAGGTGGATAATTAGCTATGGGTCTGAAACTTTACCACGTGAAAGCTCTTCCAAAAGTAGATGAATGAGTTACTGTATAAGTGGTTTTTTTCGCGGGTACTTAAGTTCGCGAATGTACACTGTAGGCCTGGTTCGCGAGTGTTTATTTTCGCGGTGAAATATATTCAATTATCGCCCACACTAACAACATGTTTAAATCAAAATATTACGCGGACTTCTGCTGGTTTGATTGGAAATGCATAGTTAACGTCTTTTCTTTTATACACGTTTGTCAGTGTGTGAACCTACTCTGGGAGATTATAAATTTACGAAACCCAATCGAACACACTTTCATTGATCGGCGCATTATCAAAGAAGTTGTGTAGCGGGGTTGTGTAATTGAATTAATCCCCCCCTGGTGATAAAGATCAAAGAAGTTAGGCGTTTCTGTGAATGGTACATTTGATAAAGCAATGGAATTTATTGTTTCCGTGAGAGTGTCAAATATTGTATCTTGCATAATCTTGTATTACCGCTCACGCTTGACTGGTTCTACTGAATATAAATATTGGCTAGAAGTTATTTTTGCGTTTTGTAGTCACTCGCGAATATAGCGAGAATTAATTCCACGCGAAAATAACCACTTATACAGTATTTGAGAAAAATTGGCTATCTGCAATACTTTCAGAGATAATTCCCATTTACTCATTTTGAGTAGGCGAGTAATTAGCTATGGATCTGAAACTTCACCATGTGAAAGCTGTCCCAAAAGTAGATGAATGAGTTATTTGAGAAAAATTGGCTATCTCCTATACTTTTAGAGATAATTCACATTTACTCATTTTGAGTAGGTGAGAAATTAGCTATGGGGCTGAAACTTCACCATGTGAAAGCTCTTCCAAAATTAGATGAATGAGTTATTTGAGAAAAATTGGCTATCTGCAATACTTTTAGAGATAATTTGCATTTACTCATTTTCAGTAGGTGAGTAATTACCTACAGGTCTGAAACTTCACCATGTGAAAGCTCTTCCAAAAGTAGATGAATGAGTTATTTGAGAAAAATTGGCTATCTGCAATGCTTTTAGAGATAATTCGCATTTACTCATTTTGAGTAGGTGAGTAATTAGCTACGGGTCTGAAACTTCACCAAGTGAAAGCTGTCCCAAAAGTAGGTGAATGAGTTATTTGAGAAAAATTGGCTATCCGCAATAATTTTAGAGATAATTAGCATTTACTCATTTTGAGTAGGTGAGTAATCAGCTACGGGTCTGAAACTTCACCAGGTGAAAGCTCTCCCAAAAGTAGGTGAAGGAGTTATTTGAGAAAAATTGGCTATCTGCAATACTTTTAGAGATAATTCGCATTTACTCATTTTGAGTAGGTGAGTAATTAGCTATGGGTCTGAAAATTCACCATGTGAAAGCTCTTCCAAAGGTAGATGAATGAATTATTTGAGAAAAATTGGCTATCTGCAATACTTTCAGAGATAATTCGCATTTACTCATTTTGAGTAGGCGAGTAATTAGCTATGGGTCTGAAACTTCATCATGTGAAAGCTCTTCCAAAAGTAGATGAATGAGTTATTTGACAAAAATTGGCTATCTGCAATACTTTTAGAGATAATTCGCATTTACTCATTTTGAGTAGGTGAGTAATTAGCTATGGGTCTGAAACTTCAAGTGAAAGCTCTCCCAAAAGTAGGTGAATGAGTTATTTGAGAAAAATTGGCTATCCGCAATACTTTTAGAGATAATTAGCATTTACTCATTTTGAGTAGGTGAGTAATCAGCTACGGGTCTGAAATTTCACCAAGTGAAAGCTCTCCCAAAAGTAGGTGAATGAGTTATTTGAGAAAAATTGGCTATCTGCAATACTTTTAGAGATAATTCGCATTTACTCATTTTGAGTAGGTGAGTAATTAGCTATGGGTCTGAAACTTCACCAAGTGAAAGCTCTCCCAAAAGTAGATGAATTAGTTATTGAGAAAAATTGGCTATCTGCAATACTTTTAGAGATAATTCGCATTTACTCATTTTGAGTAGGTGAGTTCTTACCTATGGGTCTGAAACTTCACCAACTGAATGCTCTCCCAAAAGTCGGTGAATGAGTTATTTAAAAAAAAATTGGCAATCTCCTATACTTTTAGAGATAATTCGCATTTACTCATTTTGAGTAGGTGAGTTATTAGCTATGGGTCTGAAACTTTACCATGTGAAAGCTCTTCCAAAATTAGATGAAGGAGTTATTTGAGAAAAGAATATCTGCAATACTTTTAGAAATAATTCACATTTACTCATTTTGAGTAGGCGAGTAATTAGCTATGGGTCTGAAACTTCATCATGTGAAAGCTCTTCCAAAAGTAGATGAATGAGTTATTTGAGAAAAACTGGCTATCTCCTATACTTTTAGAGATAATTAGTATTTACTCATTTTGAGTAGGTGAGAAATTAGCTATGGGGCTGAAACTTCACCATGTGAAAGCTCTTCAAAAAGTAGATGAATGAGTTATTTAAGAAAAATTGGCTATCTGCAATACTTTTAGAGATAATTTGCATTTACTCATTTTGAGTAGGTGAGTAATTAGCTACAGGCGTGAAACTTCACCATGTGAAAGCTCTCCCAAAAGTAGATGAATGAGTTATTTGAGAAAAATTGGCTATCTGCAATGCTTTTAGAGATAATTCGCATTTACTCATTTTGAGTAGGTGAGTAATTAGCTATGGGTCTGAAACTTCACCAAGTGAAAGCTCTCCCAAAAGTAGGTGAATGAGGTATTTGAGAAAAAATGGGCTATCCGCAATACTTTTAGAGATAATTAGCATTTACTCATTTTGAGTAGGTGAGTAATCGGCTACGGGTCTGAAATTTCACCAAGTGAAGGCTCTCCCAAAAGTAGGTGAATGAGTTATTTGAGAAAAATTGGCTATCTGCAATACTTTTAGAGATAATTCGGATTTACTCACTTTGAGTAGGTGAGTAATTAGCTATGGGTCTGAAACTTCACCACGTGAAAGCTCTTCCAAAAGTAGATGAATGAGTTATTTGAGAAAAATTGGCTATCTGAAATACTTTTAGAGATAATTAGTATTTACTCATTTTGAGTAGGTGAGAAATTAGCTATGGGGCTGAAACTTCACCATGTGAAAGCTGTCCCAAAAGTAGGTGAAGGAGTTATTTGAGAAAAATTGGCTATCCGCAATACTTTTAGAGATAATTCGCATTTACTCATTTTGAGTAGGTGAGTAATTAGCTATGGGTCTGAAACTTCACCAAGTGAAAGCTCTCCAGAAAGTAGATGAATTAGTTATTGAGAAAAATTGGCTATCTGCAATACTTTTAGAGATAATTCGCATTTACTCATTTTGAGTAGGTGAGTTCTTACCTATGGGTCTGAAACTTCACCAACTGAATGCTCTCCCAAAAGTCGGTGAATGAGTTATTTAAAAAAAAATTGGCAATCTCCTATAATTTTAGAGATAATTCACATTTACTCATTTTGAGTAGGTGAGTAATTAGCTATGGGTCTGAAACTTTACCATGTGAAAGCTCTTCCAAAATTAGATGAAGGAGTTATTTGAGAAAAGAATATCTGCAATACTTTTAGAAATAATTCACATTTACTCAGTTTGAGTAGGCGAGTAATTAGCTATGGGTCTGAAACTTCATCATGTGAAAGCTCTTCCAAAAGTAGATGAATGAGTTATTTGAGAAAAATTGGCTATCTCCTATACTTTTAGAGATAATTAGTATTTACTCATTTTGAGTAGGTGAGAAATTAGCTATGGGGCTGAAACTTCACCATGTGAAAGCTCTTCAAAAAGTAGATGAATGAGTTATTTAAGAAAAATTGGCTATCTGCAATACTTTTAGAGATAATTTGCATTTACTCATTTTGAGTAGGTGAGTAATTAGCTACAGGCGTGAAACTTCACCATGTGAAAGCTCTCCCAAAAGTAGATGAATGAGTTATTTGAGAAAAATTGGCTATCTGCAATGCTTTTAGAGATAATTCGCATTTACTCATTTTGAGTAGGTGAGTAATTAGCTATGGGTCTGAAACTTCATCAAGTGAAAGCTCTCCCAAAAGTAGGTGAATCAGGTATTTGAGAAAAATTGGCTATCCGCAATACTTTTAGAGATAATTAGCATTTACTCATTTTGAGTAGGTGAGTAATCAGCTACGGGTCTGAAATTTCACCAAGTGAAGGCTCTCCCAAAAGTAGGTGAATGAGTTATTTGAGAAAAATTGGCTATCTGCAATCCTTTTAGAGATAATTCGCATTTACTCATTTTGAGTAGGTGAGTAATTAGCTATGGGTCTGAAACTTCACCAAGTGAAAGCTCTTCCAAAAGTAGATGAATGAGTTATTTGAGAAAAATTGGCTATCTGCAATACTTTTAGAGATAATTAGTATTTACTCATTTTGAGTAGGTGAGAAATTAGCTATGGGGCTGAAACTTCACCATGTGAAAGCTCTTCAAAAAGTAGATGAATGAGTTATTTAAGAAAAATTGGCTATCTGCAATACTTTTAGAGATAATTCGCATTTACTCATTTTGAGTAGGTGAGTAATTAGCTACAGGCGTGAAACTTCACCATGTGAAAGCTCTCCCAAAAGTAGATGAATGAGTTATTTGAGAAAAATTGGCTATCTGCAATGCTTTTAGAGATAATTCGCATTTACTCATTTTGAGTAGGTGAGTAATTAGCTATAGGTCTGAAACTTCACCAAGTGAAAGCTCTCCCAAAAGTAGGTGAATGAGTTATTTCAGAAAAATTGGCTATCCACAATACTTTTAGAGATAATTAGCATTTACTCATTTTGAGTAGGTGAGTAATCAGCTACGGGTCTGAAATTTCACCAAGTGAAGGCTCTCCCAAAAGTAGGTGAATGAGTTATTTGAGAAAAATTGGCTATCTGCAATACTTTTAGAGATAATTCGCATTTACTCATTTTGAGTAGGTGAGTAATTAGCTATGGGTCTGAAACTTCACCACGTGAAAGCTCTTCCAAAAGTAGATGAATGAGTTATTTGAGAAAAATTGGCTATCTGCAATACTTTTAGAGATAATTCGCATTTACTCATTTTGAGTAGGTGAGTAATTAGCTATGGGTCTGAAACTTCACCACGTGAAAGCTCTTCCAAAAGTAGATGAATGAGTTATTTGAGAAAAATTGACTATCTGCAATACTTTCAGAGATAATTCCCATTTACTCATTTTGAGTAGGCGAGTAATTAGCTATGGATCTGAAACTTCGCCATGTGAAAGCTGTCCCAAAAGTAGATGAATGAGTTATTTAAGAAAAATTGGCTATCTGCAATACTTTTAGAGATAATTTGCATTTACTCATTTTGAGTAGGTGAGTAATTAGCTACAGGCGTGAAACTTCACCATGTGAAAGCTCTCCCAAAAGTAGATGAATGAGTTATTTGAGAAAAATTGGCTATCTGCAATGCTTTTAGAGATAATTCGCATTTACTCATTTTGAGTAGGTGAGTAATTAGCTATGGGTCTGAAACTTCATCAAGTGAAAGCTCTCCCAAAAGTAGGTGAATCAGGTATTTGAGAAAAATTGGCTATCCGCAATACTTTTAGAGATAATTAGCATTTACTCATTTTGAGTAGGTGAGTAATCAGCTACGGGTCTGAAATTTCACCAAGTGAAGGCTCTCCCAAAAGTAGGTGAATGAGTTATTTGAGAAAAATTGGCTATCTGCAATCCTTTTAGAGATAATTCGCATTTACTCATTTTGAGTAGGTGAGTAATTAGCTATGGGTCTGAAACTTCACCAAGTGAAAGCTCTTCCAAAAGTAGATGAATGAGTTATTTGAGAAAAATTGGCTATCTGCAATACTTTTAGAGATAATTAGTATTTACTCATTTTGAGTAGGAGAGAAATTAGCTATGGGGCTGAAACTTCACCATGTGAAAGCTCTTCAAAAAGTAGATGAATGAGTTATTTAAGAAAAATTGGCTATCTGCAATACTTTTAGAGATAATTCGCATTTACTCATTTTGAGTAGGTGAGTAATTAGCTACAGGCGTGAAACTTCACCATGTGAAAGCTCTCCCAAAAGTAGATGAATGAGTTATTTGAGAAAAATTGGCTATCTGCAATGCTTTTAGAGATAATTCGCATTTACTCATTTTGAGTAGGTGAGTAATTAACTATAGGTCTGAAACTTCACCAAGTGAAAGCTCTCCCAAAAGTAGGTGAATGAGTTATTTCAGAAAAATTGGCTATCCACAATACTTTTAGAGATAATTAGCATTTACTCATTTTGAGTAGGTGAGTAATCAGCTACGGGTCTGAAATTTCACCAAGTGAAGGCTCTCCCAAAAGTAGGTGAATGAGTTATTTGAGAAAAATTGGCTATCTGCAATACTTTTAGAGATAATTCGCATTTACTCATTTTGAGTAGGTGAGTAATTAGCTATGGGTCTGAAACTTCACCACGTGAAAGCTCTTCCAAAAGTAGATGAATGAGTTATTTGAGAAAAATTGGCTATCTGCAATACTTTTAGAGATAATTCGCATTTACTCATTTTGAGTAGGTGAGTAATTAGCTATGGGTCTGAAACTTCACCACGTGAAAGCTCTTCCAAAAGTAGATGAATGAGTTATTTGAGAAAAATTGACTATCTGCAATACTTTCAGAGATAATTCCCATTTACTCATTTTGAGTAGGCGAGTAATTAGCTATGGATCTGAAACTTCGCCATGTGAAAGCTGTCCCAAAAGTAGATGAATGAGTTATTTGAGAAAAATTGGCTATCTCCTATACTTTTAGAGATAACTCACATTTACTCATTTTGAGTAGGTGAGAAATTAGCTATGGGGCTGAAACTTCACCATGTGAAAGCTCTTCCAAAAGTAGATGAATGAGTTATTTGAGAAAAATTGGCTATCTGCAATCCTTTTAGAGATAATTCGCATTTACTCATTTTGAGTAGGTGAGTAATTAGCTATGGGTCTGAAACTTCACCAAGTGAAAGCTGTCCCAAAAGTAGGTGAATGAGTTGAGAAAAATTGGCTATCCGCAATAATTTTAGAGATAATTAGCATTTACTCATTTTGAGTAGGTGAGTAATCAGCTACGGGTCTGAAACTTCACCAGGTGAAAGCTCTCCCAAAAGTAGGTGAAGGAGTTATTTGAGAAAAATTGGCTATCTGCAATACTTTTAGAGATAATTCGCATTTACTCATTTTGAGTAGGTGAGTAATTAGCTATGGGTCTGAAACTTCACCATGTGAAAGCTCTTCCAAAGGTAGATGAATGAATTATTTGAGAAAAATTGGCTATCTGCAATACTTTCAGAGATAATTCGCATTTACTCATTTTGAGTAGGCGAGTAATTAGCTATGGGGCTGAAACTTCATCATGTGAAAGCTCTTCCAAAAGTAGATGAATGAGTTATTTGACAAAAATTGGCTATCTGCAATACTTTTAGAGATAATTCGCATTTACTCATTTTGAGTAGGTGAGTAATTAGCTACGGGTCTGAAACTTCACCAAGTGAAAGCTCTCCCAAAAGTAGGTGAATGAGTTATTTGAGAAAAATTGGCTATCCGCAATACTTTTAGAGATAATTAGCATTTACTCATTTTGAGTAGGTGAGTAATCAGCTACGGGTCTGAAATTTCACCAAGTGAAAGCTCTCCCAAAAGTAGGTGAATGAGTTATTTGAGAAAAATTGGCTATCTGCAATACTTTTAGAGATAATTCGCATTTACTCATTTTGAGTAGGTGAGTAATTAGCTATGGGTCTGAAACTTCACCACGTGAAAGCTGTCCCAATCGTAGATGAATGAGTTATTTGAGAAAAATTGGCTATCTCCTATACTTTTAGAGATAATTCACATTTACTCATTTTGAGTAGGTGAGAAATTAGCTATGGGGCTGAAACTTCACCATGTGAAAGCTCTTCCAAAAGTAGATAAATGAGTTATTTGAGAAAAATTGGCTATCTGCAATGCTTTGAGAGATAATTTGCATTTACTCATTTTGAGTAGGTGAGTAATTAGCTACGGGTCTGAAACTTCACCAAGTGAAAGCTGTCCCAAAAGTAGGTGAATGAGTTATTTGAGAAAAATTGGCTATCTTCTATACTTTTAGAGATAATTCACATTTACTCATTTTGAGTAGGTGAGTAACTAGCTACGCGTCTGAAACTTCATCAAGTGAAAGCTCTCCCAAAAGTAGGTGAATGAGTTATTTGAGAAAAATTGGCTACCTGCAATACTTTTAGAGATAATTCCCATTTACTCATTTTGAGTAGGTGAGTAAGTAGGCCAAAGTTCACCAAACCTTTTTTCCCCTTAGCATAGGATACTCTAGTACTACCCTGTGGTTCAAAAATTTGCTCGAAATTCCTCTATCTCTTACGGTTTGAGAGATATTTCTGATTTTTCACATTTTCACTAAAAGTAGCAATAAAGTAGCCATTACTCACTTGTACATTGAGCAACAGTTGTGAAACTTAAATATGTTTCAGTTCACATAAAAGTACATGAACAACATATTTGAGAGAAATTGTGTAGCTGCAATACTTTTGAAGATATAAGCCATTTACTCATTATGGTTATCATTAAAAATTGAAAAAGTAGCTATTACTCACTTAGCAATGGAGATACACTTCCAAATTACTGACCATGTTGTAGCTGTGGAGAAAGTAGCTGAACATCATATTGGAACAAAATTGTGTAGCTGCAATACTTTTGAAGATATAAGCCATTTACTCATTGACAATTATAAATCATATAATTATATAAGGAAAAAGCGCTATTACTCACTCAAAAGTAGGCCAAAGTTCACCAAACCTTTTCCCCCTTAGCAATAGGATGCTCTAGTACTACCCTGTGGATCAAAAAATTGCTCGAAATTGCTCTATCTCTTACGGTTTGAGAGATATTTCTGATTTTTCACATTTTCACTAAAAGTAGCAATAAAGTAGCCATTACTCACTTGTACATTGAGCAACAGTTGTGAAACTTAAATATGTTACAGTTCACAAAAAAGTACATGAACAACATGTTTGAGAGAAATTGGGTAGCTGCAATACTTTTGAAGATATAAGCCATTTACTCATTATGGTTACCATTCAAAATTGAAAAAGTAGCTATTACTCACTTAGCTATAGAGATACAGTTCCAAACCACTGGCCATGTTGTAGCAGTGGAGAAAGTAGCTGAACAACATATTTGAACAAAATTGTGTAGCTGCAATACTTTTGAAGATATAAGCCATTTACTGGTTATGATTATCATTAACAAGAGGAGAGTGCCCGTGAACGGGCACTGTGTCAGCTGACTGAATGTTTTTGATTTGTGATGGTGATAATGAGAGGAAAGCATAATTATCAGGGAAAGGGCTGTACAGAAATACAGTAAATGGTAACTGAACAGCATGTTCGAAAGATATTCCGAAGCTGACAGAAGAAAAGGACAAAAAAGTTGTGCCCTGCAAATGGTATTATGAAATAAAGTAACAAGGTAATTGTTTAAGTGTAAAAAGTAGGTTAAAAATATTTAAAGAAATACTATAAATGCAATATCCTCGTTGGACCATGAAGAAGGGATCCAGAGGTCAAATCTGACCATACCAAAAGATTCCCAGCCAAAGAATTTAGGATGGTTTACCATCCCAAACCTGTCGGACCAATAATAAGTGAGTCATAGGCACTTTTTAAGTTTGGCTATCCTTGTTTGACCTTGACGGAGGGGTCTAAGGTCAAATCCGACCACACAAAAAAATTCCCAGCCCATGATTTCCTGTAGCTTGTTTACCATCCCAAACCTGTAGGACCAATAATAAGCGAGTTATAAGCAATTGTAAGTTTGGCTATCCTCAATTGACCTTGAAGGAGGGGTCCCAGGTCAAATCTGACCACACCAAAAGAATCCCAGCCCATGATTTCCTATATGTTGGTTTACCATCCCAAACCTCCAAGACCAATAATACGCGAGTTATAAGCACTTTAAGTTTGGCTATCTTCGTTTGACCTGGAAGGAGGGGTCTAAGGTGAAATCCGACCACACCAAAAGATTCCCAGCCCATGATTTTCTATACATAATAAGCGAGTTATAAGCACTTTTAAGTTTGGCTATCCTCATTTGACCTTGAAGGAGGGGTCCAAGGTGAAATCCGACCACACCAAAAAATTCCCAGCTCATGATTTCCTATAGGTTGGTTTTCATTCCAAACCTCTAGGACCAATAATAAGCGAGTTATAAGCACTTTTATGTTTGGCTATCCTCATTTGACCTTGAAGGAGGGTTCCAAGGTCAAATCGGACCATATTAACAGATTCCCAGCCCATGATTTCCTACAGGTTGGATACAATGATTTACTCAACAGTGAGAACCTGAAAGAAGCTATTGCTCAGCTATGCCATGACAGAGAGGTCTGCAATTTCACTATGTTATAGCTGACCAAAACGTCTGTGAATAACATATTTAACAAAATACTCTAAATGTAATAGTTTTCAAGTTACAACTGATTTACTCAAGAGTGAGAACCTCAAAGTAACTATTACTCAGCTATGCAATGAGCTACATGTCTGAATTTTTGCTCTGTTATAGCTGACCTAAAAGTAGGTGAACAACATATTTAAGCAAAATACTGTAAATGCAATAGTTTTCAAGTTACAACTGATTTACTCAATAGTGAGAACCTGAAAATAGCTATTGCTCCGCTATGCCACGAGCTATAGGTCTGTAATTTCACTATGTTATAGCTAACCCAAAAGTAGGTGAACAATATATTTTAACAAAATACTCCAAATGCAATATTTTTCAAGTTATAGCCGATTTACTCAACAGTCAGTGCCTGAGAATAGCTATTGCTCAGTTGTGCCATGAGCTACAGGTCTGTAATTTCACTATGTTATAGCTGACCCAAAAGTAGCTGAATAACATATTTGCACAAATTTCTGTAAAGGCAATAGTTTTCCAATTACAACTGATTTACTCAACAGTGAGAACTTCAAAGTAGCTATTACTCAGCTATGCAATGAGCCACAGGTCTGGAACTTCACTATGTTATAGCTGACCCCAAAATAGGTGAATAACATATTGAAACAAAATACTCTAAATGCAATAATTTCCAAGTTATAAGCAATTTACTCAACAGTGATAACCTCAAAGTAGCTATTACTCAGCTATGCCATGAGCTACAGGTCTGAAATTTTACTATGTTATAGCTGACCCAAAAGTAGGTGAACAACATATTTAAGGAAAATACTGTACATGCAATAGTTTTCAAGTTACAACTGATTTACTCAATAGTGATGACCTAAAAGTAGCTATTACTCAGCTATGCCATGAGCTACAGGTCTGAAATTTTACTATGTTATAGCTGACCCAAAAGTAGCTGAATAACATATTTATACTAAATTCTCTAAATGCAATAGTTTTGCAATTACAACTGATTAACTCAATAGTGAGAACCTCAAAGTAGTTATTACTCAGCTATGCAATGAGCTACAGGTCTGAAATTTCACTATGTTATAGCTGACCCAAAAGTAGGTGAACAACATATTTAAGCAAAATACTGTAAATGCAATAGTTTTGAAGTTACAACTGATTTACTCAATAGTGATGACCTAAAAGTAGCTATTACTCAGCTATGCCATGAGCTACAGGTCTGAAATTTTACTATGTTATAGCTGACCCAAAAGTAGCTGAATAACATATTTATACGAAATTCTCTAAATGCAATAGTTTTCCAATTACAACTGATTTACTCAATAGTGAGAACTTTAAAGTAGCTATAACTCAGCTATGCCATGACCTACAGATCTGAAATTTCACTATGTTATAGCTGGCCCAAAAGTAGCTGAATAACATATTTATACGAAATTCTCTAAATGCAATAGGTTTTAAGTTACAAGTGATTTACTCAATAGTGAGAACTTCAAAGTAGCTATTACTCAGCTATGCAATGAGCCACAGATCTGAAACTTCACTATGTTATAGCTGATCCCAAAATAGGTGAATAATATATTGCAACAAAATACTGTAAATGCAATAGTTTCCAAGTTATAAGCGATTTACTCAACAGTGATAACCTAAAAGTAGCTATTACTCAGCTATGCCATGAGCTACAGGTCTGAAATTTTACTATGTTATAGCTGACCCAAAAGTAGCTGAATAACATATTTATACGAAATTCTCTAAATGCAATATTTTTGAAGTTATAAGCGATTTACTCAACAGTGATAACCTAAAAGTAGCTATTACTCAGCTATGCCATGAGCTACAGGTCTAAAATTTTACTATGTTATAGCTGACCCAAAAGTAGCTGAATAACATATTTATACGAAATTCTCTAAATGCAATAGTTTTTAAGTTAAAAGTGATTTTACTCATGATGGAAGTTACTGAAAAGCCCAAAAGTAGCTATTACTCACTTAGCTATTGAGACAGGCACCCAACTTACTCACCATATTATAGCTATGAAAAAAGTAGCTGAATAACATATTTTAACAAAATGCTCTAAATGCAACACTTTTCAAGTTATAAATGATTTTGTGCATGATTTCATGAATTTTAATGCATTAAAAGTTATTAAAAAAATTTATTAAAAAAAAAGTAAGACAGATCCAGGTCTCATACTCACACAAGAGAATCTACCTATGGCCTAGTACATATAAGCAAGATATGAGAGAAATCCCTGCAATAGTCACTGAGAAAATTGTGATTAAGTGTTGAAATTTTCACACTTTTGGTGGGGGTACCCCCCTTGTAATGTCTCTAGCAAACAGACGAACAGACAGATTTGCATGCCTTGAACAATTTTTCATCCTCGATAGATAAGGTATCTTTTAAAAGAAACAGCACGTCTCTAGGCCTTGTAGTTTTGGAGGAGAAGTTGTTCACGCGGACGCGGATGCCCACGCCGCAGAGTGACGACATAATGTCAGCTGACTGACAAGTCAGCTGACATAAAAACTGAAAAAGTATCTATTACTCACTTAGCTATGGAGATACACTTCCAAACTACTGATCATGTTGTAGCAGAGGAGAAAGTAGCTGAACAACATATTTGAACAAAATTGTGCAGCTGCAATACTTTTGAAGATATAAGCCATTTACTCGTTATGGTTATCATTAAAAATTGAAAAAGTAGCTATTACTCACTTAGCTATGGAGATACACTTACAAACTACTGACCATGTTGTAGCTGTGGAGAAAGTAGCTGAACAACATATTGGAACAAAATTGTGTAGCTGCAATACTTATGAAGATATAAGCCATTTACTCATTATGGCTATAATTAAAAATTGACAAAGTAGCTATTACTCACTTAGCTATGGAGATACACTTCCAAACTACTGACCATGTTGTAGCTGTGGAGAAAGTAGCTGAACAACATATTAGAACAAACTAGAAATAGGACGCCCTGTTGCTTGTAGCTGCGACATATGAATAGAAACAGGATAGCATAGAAGAACACACATTATCATGTGTAATGTCCACCCTATCAACCTTTTGTTAAGAAGATAGAAGCAAATTCCTGTTTATCTAATTTTGGCAAAAATTCGAAAATTCAAAATGGCCGCCATTTTTGGGAAAAGGAAAATTTTTTGAAAATTGCCAAGAGTACATTTCTTAGATAGCCTATGGGTCGAAAATTTCAACGAAATAACTCTATTTTGCACGGTTAAGGCCAGTTTGTGTTTTTCCATTTTTGGCAAAAATTCGAAAATCCAAAATGGCCGCCATATGTGGGGAGGGGAAAATTTTTGGAAAATTGCAAAGAGTACATTTCTTAGATACCCGTTGGGTCGAAAATATCGCCGAAATCGCTCTATCTCGCACGGTTAAGGAGATAGAAGCAAATTTGTGTTTTGCCATTGTTTGTAAAAATTCGAAATTCAAAATGGCCGCCATTTTTGGGGAGGGGAAAATTTTTTGAAAATTGCAAAGATTACATTCCTTAGATACCCTGTGGGTCGAAAATTTTGACGAAATCGCTCTATCTCACATGGTTAAGGAGATAGAAGCAAATTTGTGTTTTGCCATTTTTGGCAAAAATTCGAAAATTCAAAATGGCCGCCATTTTTGGGGAGGGGAAAATTTTTTTGAAAATTGTAAAGATTACATTCCTTAAATACCCTGTGGGTCGAAAATTTCGACGAAATCGCTCTATCTCGCACGGTTAAGGAGATAGAAGGAAAATTGTGTTTTGCCATTTTTGGCAAAAATTCAAAATGGCCGCCATTTTTGGGGAGGGGAAAATTTTTGGAAAATTGCAAAGAGTACACTCCTTAGATACCCTGTGGGTTGAAAATTTTGCCGAAATCGCTCTATCTCGCACGGTTAAGGAGATAGAAGCAAATTAGTGTTTTGCCATTTTTGGCAAAAATTCTAAAATTCAAAATGGCCGCCATTTTTGGGGAGGGGCAAATTTTTTGAAAATTGCAAAGATTACATTCCTTAGATACCCTGTGGGTCGAAAATTTTGACTAAATCGCTCTATCTCACACAGTTAAGGAGATAGAAGCAAATTTGTGTTTTGCCATTTTTGGCAAAAATTCGAAAATTCAAAATGGCCGCCATTTTTGGGGAGGGGAAATTTTTTTTGAAAATTGTAAAGATTACATTCCTTAAATACCCTGTGGGTCGAAAATTTCGACGAAATCGCTCTATCTCGCACAGTTAAGGAGATAGAAGGAAATTTGTGTTTTGCCATTTTTGGCAAAAATTCAAAATGGCCGCCATTTTTGGGGAGGGGAAAATTTTTGGAAAATTGCAAAGAGTACACTCCTTAGATACCCTGTGGGTTGAAAATTTTGCCGAAATCGCTCTATCTCGCACGGTTAAGGAGATAGAAGCAAATTAGTGTTTTGCCATTTTTGGCAAAAATTCTAAAATTCAAAATGGCCGCCATTTTTGGGGAGGGGCAAATTTTTTAAAAATTACCAAGAGTACAATGCTCAGATACCCTGTGGGTCGAAAATTTTGCCGAAATCGCTCTATCTCGCACGGTTAAGGAGATAGAAGCAAATTAGTGTTTTGCCATTTTTGGCAAAAATTCGAAAATTCAAAATGGCCGCCATTTTTGGGGAGGGGAAATTTTTTTTGAAAATTGTAAAGATTACATTCCTTAAATACCCTGTAGGTCGAAAATTTCGACGAAATCGCTCTATCTCGCACAGTTAAGGAGATAGAAGGAAATTTGTGTTTTGCCATTTTGAGCAAAAATTCAAAATGGCCGCCATTTTTGGGGAGGGGAAAATTTTTGGAAAATTGCAAAAAATTGCATTCATTAGATACCCTGTGGGTCGAAAATTTCGACGAAATCGCTCTATCTCGCACGATTAAGGAGATAGAAGCAAATTTGTGTTTTGCCATTTTTGGCAAAAATTCGAAAATTCAAAATAGCCGCCATTTTTGGGGAGGGGAAAATTTTTTGAAAATTGCAAAGAGTACATTCCTTAGATACCCTGTGGGTCGAAAATTTCGACGAAATCGCTCTATCTCGCACGGTTAAGGAGATAGAAGCAAATTTGTGTTTTGCCATTTTTGGCAAAAATTCGAAAATTCAAAATGGCCGCCATTTTTGGGGAGGGGAAAATTTTTGGAAAATTGCAAAGAGTACATTCCTTAGATACCCTGTGAGTCAAAAATTCTGTCCAAATCGCTCTATCTCTTACGGTTTCTGAGATATTAAGATTTTTTCGTTTTTCGCAAAAATTCAAGATGGCCGCCAAAAGTGGTGAAAATTGAAAATTTTCAATTTTGTACAGAATACTCTTCTACTACCCTGTGAGTCAAAAATTCTGTCGAAATCGCTCTATCTCTTACGGTTTCTGAGATATTAGCAAATTACTCAAAAGTAGTACTGAAAATACACAATGAAGTACCTAAATGGCTATTACTCATGTACTGACAAAGCTATCAGTCCCAAATGCAATACCAAGCGAGCTATGGACACAACAATCTTGTATTCAAAATTGTAGTAAAATATCTTTAATTATCTTGGCTTAAATGCACGGAAACCAATGGGTACTGAAAATAGCTGTACTTAAGTATTACTCAGTAAGCAAAAGAGGTACAACAGCCAAAAGCAATCCCAAGCAAGCTACTGACCCAATAAGCCTGCATACCAAATTTGGTGACAATAGCTCTAATACTTTTCCTTTAAATGAGCGGAAACCATGCGTGACGCCGGACATCGGACATCGGACGAAAAAAGCAAAAATAATATATCCACCCCCCAGGGGGGTGGACATAAATACTGTAAATGCAATAGTTTCAGAGTTATAAGCCATATAATTATATTAGCTAAAAGTGCTATTACTCACTCAAAAGTAGGCCAAAGTTCACCAAAGCCCCAAAATATTGAAGAGCAAAAAAATTCATTAGGACTTGTAATTTACCAAAAATGTGTAACTGTAGTAGTTTCAGAGAAAACTGCGTGACACACGCACGCACGTACACACACACATGGTGCAAATTATAATCTCCCTCCGGCGAGCCGGGCGGGAGATAATTAGCTTAACTTAATCCAAAAATTAGATTAGGATTAAGATTCGTATTCATAGAGAAGCTAATTTTTGGAATTATTTTTGGAATAACTTTATTACAACCAAGAAAATGAAATAACTTTTGGATTAAATATAGCTTAATCTGCTGCACTTCATCCAAAAATTAGCTTAAGTTTGTGAATACTGATTTAATCCAAGGATTAGCTAAGCCATTTTTATGAAAGTAAGCTCATTTTTAGCTTAACTTAATCTGCTTTGTGAATATGAGCCCTTAAATACAAAAACTCTAGTCCTCGAAGGTTTCTTTGATAAACATTTACATTTAACTGGTTTAGAAGAAGATTTTTTTTTTTGACCATTTAAGGCCAATTTTAGCAGAATGACACTGTATTTTGAAACTACAAAATACTACAGTTGTCATTCATTTAATTATTAGTGATACCATGTTATAAACTTTCTACATTATGTTTCAGATGTTTTAAAAATTCTATATCTCTCACTCCTAAGATTTTGTGTGTCACAAACTTGAAAATTTCAAGAAAATTGCAACAAAAATTAAGGTGATAAAAACTTTGACAATGGTGGGAGACAGTGGTGGCAGTTCAATATATTATCAACCAAACCATTTAAGTTTCTATTGTTACTTTTTGCCATCAATGTAGAGAGCTTATATTATCATGCATATTATGGTTTTTACCAGACAGTGAGTGTTATTCATCCTCGCAATACAAACTGGTACATACAGTCTCTATTTGGACACATTTGAAAGAACTTTTGTTTACTTGTATATGCAGTGTAGACTTACTTAATATAGTTTTCACCTAGCTCTGAATACAGTTGTGGGAGTAAAAAGACTGGCCATTGATATTCAACTCATAAAGTATTGGACACCTATTTGTTAGGCATCTTCTTACAATCAAGATGCAAAAAACAGTAAATATGTGCTCACTGACACTAGTGGGATTTTCAAAAAAAAAGGTATGTGTGTTCTTTTTATCAGAACAGATATTTATATATATATATATAAACTTCACATAAAGCAACTGCATATGCTACGGTATTTTCATGCATTCTCAAAAGCATAAGCAAAATTCTATCAAATTAAAATAATTCCCCTAATTTCTCAGATATATAAAGAACTTTTGGCTCAAAAGAATTGGAACATGAAAAATAATTCTAGAGAAGAGATGGTCAAACTCTGACTCTGACCCTCAGTTTTTTTTTCCACAGGTTGTATGAGCTGGATTTGAACCCACTACCAAAGTGGTGAGAGTTGAGTGATTAGATGGCAACCTTTATCACCATTCAGTCACTCCGGCCGTTACTTCTTTTATGAATCTTCCATGCAAAGGCACACCATTATTGGAAAAGGATAACTTCCTTTTATAAGTTGTAGTAAATTTCTGATTCACTGAAGACTATTTACTGAATTTATCATGTAACTGATTTTATGATAAAATCCTGGTTTATATTAGGGCAGGGTCGGTAACACCGGTATCTCGGTAACGAGACCAATTCACTTCAACACCATGGTAACACTTTACAGGCTTTACTTTACTTTCAAATATCACTATATAATATTGTGAGAAAAGTAAAGTATTAGAAACAAGCCCAAACCTCAAATTTGAAGAAATTAAAAACTTTTATCCCATATTTTTATATATTTTAGTACTTTCATAGTGATTTCTTTCAGAAGAACTGCAATGTTTTCTTTTTGGGAATCTTACTTCCAGTTGGTGGGTCTATTCGGATTGGGGATGTGCTAGAATGCAATTTCTTTCAGTATCCCAGAATTGGTATGGTTTCACACTGTGGGATACCAAAATAGAATATCTGCTACCGACCCTGCCCTAGTTTATATATTCATATTTTGCTACAAATCTACAAAGTCTCACCACTACAAGGTGAACCTGTCCTTTAAAGTCTATACTTCATATTGATACACTCCCTCCAGGAGGTTTTGTGCTACTTACCTATACATTCACAGCCTCCTCCCTTGGCCCTGTTAGCCACTGCTGCTGCATATGACCTTGCATCCAGGATAAGCATCTTTCTGTTGGTCACTGTTTCTGGGCAGGGTGCCATGGCAACAGACTCAAGACATGCAGATGCAATGGCTTCTATCAAAGCCTCATCTTGATTGTTTCTCCAGCCCAGCCAGCCAACCTCTGGCTGACTACAGCGAGCAATGACAGCCCCTGACCTCCTATCTCTGTGCAGGAGAAATAAGTCATGCAGAAAAATCAGCTTTCAGAGGTAAATATATACAGCAGCTAATGGGGATTATACTTTGATAAAATTCTTTTATTTTTATTGAATCCACTTCCTGTTAGTGGGGCTATTTGATTGGGACAAGACTGAAACACAACTTTTCGGAACCATGGAATCAAAATAGTTTGTACTAGTGGGATAATGACAAGGAAAATATGTTATCCTCTCACCCATAAATAATACTCCACAATAGTCAAATACTGACAGAATTCATAATATTTTCTGTGACACTGGACAATTGTAACAAAGTAGAACCACTGTATGCCATATTTTGGTACATTCCGACATGAGAAAATACTGTACTTCCGTATTTGTAGATGGAAGTTTACCAGAACTAGCTCATAAACCTGCCGATATTGGAGGTTATAGTTATACAGTCACCTGCATTGATTTTACGAGGTTATCAAACCACTAAGTTCCTCACTAACTCCTAACTGTAATGTCAATTTAGTCTTGATGACAAATCGTTTTAATATGCACCTGCTGAATAAATGAATACACAAACCTCCACACTATGGAGGGAAACCTCCTGCTTGCTCTGAATCCTGCAACAGCCTCAATGTCAGCATCACTCACTGCCTTGGGCACAATGTGAAGTCTTGGGTAGCTGGCACACACTCTATAAAGGCACAAAACTATTACAGTAGAACCTCTATTATCCGACCCTCTAGTATCCGAATTTTCAATTATCCAACCTCCAATCCACTCTCCCAACTCCATTTAAACCTGTTATTTTGGACTTTCTATTATCTGACCTTTCTATTATCCGACCTAATTGTTACTCTCCCAAGAGGGTCGGATAATAGAGGTTCTACTGTACTGATGTTAAGTAACTTACTGTGTAATTGAGAAATTGCAAACATGTTAACAGTTAAGATTTTAAGATGCACCATACTATCAATTACCTGAAAATGAGGAGACCACACTAATAGTGTGTTCCTTCTTCTTATAAATGAAATAACAGAAAAAAAAAGCTGAAAAATTTATCATTGAGATTCAATGCATAATTACACACAATCCAATTATATCAAACTTAACTAAACACTTTTACTATTTTTATCAAAGGTATATGCACAAGTTTAGTTTATTTTTCAGAAAATAGCTAGCATACTTGAACTGGTCATT
Organism: Sabellastarte sp. h YS-2021; assembly: GCA_964017235.1. Classification (NCBI taxonomy): domain Eukaryota; kingdom Metazoa; phylum Annelida; class Polychaeta; order Sabellida; family Sabellidae; genus Sabellastarte; species Sabellastarte sp. h YS-2021. The sequence goes on from OZ024933.1 coordinate 68,079,211, forward strand.
GATATGACTGATTTTCCAGACTTGGTTCTTTCTGTCTATCAGTCCCATTCTCTCCACCTCCTTGTCAAAGCTATACCACTTCTTCAGATGGACAGCAGTCTGGTCTAAACCATTGGTCATACCATTCCTGTCATCTTGCGTCTCCATCACTGAAACATACAGACACTTTATACAACAGACTGCTTTACACTATTAGTAATACCAACCACATCATCTTGTACCACCATTAGCAGTGGATCAGTATCATAAATATGTAGATAGGGAGGCCAGGAACACAAAACGTTCTGAGTCTTGGATTCTGGAAAAAAAAAATGTTTTAGTACATCCCCAATTGAAAAGGCCACTAACAGGAAGTGGAACTCATGAAACCAAACCATCTAATCTAATCTAATGTGGACTTTTATAGCGCTTAATCTCCATCACTGATGGACTCTAAGGCACATCTAAACATAAAGCAAGGCAGTTAGCGTTAATCAAGGGACATAGCCAGGTCGTACCAAGGAGACACAGATGTGACGGGGGAGGCTATGGTGGGTAGGCTTTTGCAAACAGGTATGTTTTAAGCTTCTTTCTGAAGGAGGCAACTGATGTTGCACTGCGAACATCTTGAGGGAGGTCATTCCAGATCTTAGGAGCATCAAAGGCAAAACTATGGCCAAAATGTTTGGCTGACTTAAAGACTGATGAATGGAAAGGAGGAACTGTAAGGTATTGACGATCTGGGTGACTATGCCTAGTACTATAGGGACAACTACTAAAAGACAAGAACGGTTTGAAATAAGAAGGAGAACCACTATGCAAAAATTTATACACAAGTGTTGCGGTTTTGAAAATACAATGATACTTAACAGGCAACCAGTGGAGTTTCTGTAGGATGGGTGTAACATGAGCATACTTTCTATGATTTGTAAGAATACAAGCAAGGGTGTTCTGAATACTTTGCAATTTGTGCTGATTGAAACCGGACAAACCTCTGAACAGAGAGTTACAATAGTCCAGACGATTACTAACCATGGCATTTGCAGCAAGGACTGCCACTTCAAGAGTAAGATACTTTCTAATTCTACAGAGGTCACGCATCTGAAGAAAGCACGCTTTGCAAGTCCTCTTGATATGCTCAGAGAATGAAAAATCTGCATCAAACCACACACCTAGATTTCTGACAGAATCAACCGGGTGAAGGAGGCTACCAAGAATGCTAACAGGAAAGTGAGAGGAAATCTTTTGACATTGAGCCTTGGAACCAAAGACAATAAACTCAGTTTTTTCAGGGATGGATGGATGTTCTTCTCAACCATGGATGTTCTTCTCAACAAATTGACCATAAAGTCCCCAAATGTTCAAAAGTATGAGATAAAAGAGTGCAATTTCTTCAGACTCACGGTTTGTTTCCAAAATATTTCAAGTTTTCCTTTAATTATACGTGTTGATAGTCGAAATGGAGATTTGAAAGTGATGTCATTTCCTTCCAAAAAGTGAAACTCATGACACCAAAACATGGCAGTTCTGCTCAACGAAATCAAAATAAAAGTCTGCAAATGCACAAAAACATGGACAAAGCCTGGACAAACTTCTTTCTGCCGCCCACCCATCTCCCCGCCCTTCCGGACACCATGGGTGAAAACAATACTCGGACAGCCCTTAAAGGCTGTGGGGAAAAAATCAAAATCGGATTTCATCCATGTAATTTATGGAAGGAAGCCTATTTTTTAATACACTGTTACTTTTAATGACAAAAGCATCTAAAGAGATGAGAGAGTTTGTTATATTTTGTATGTCAGCTAAATGGGTTAACAATAAGAATCTCTGTATCTCTATGATTTAAAATTTTCAACATGTTCACAGTCCACTAAGTGCATATGTGATATCCTACTTTTGACTTGTAGCTCATCGGAGGAGCTCTGTTTGAAGCACCTCTTCTTGTTAATAAAGAGGATTTAAATATTTGAAATCAATAGAACATTTTCACCATATGCCTATGAATCATCACAAGATAACGCAGGAACCTTCCTGCAAAATAGAATTAACAAATCACCATTTTGCAATAAGTTTCACACAGATATTTGATTTAAATCAGCAAAACACCAAAGCCAGATGTTATTTATTAAAAGAAAGTAATTCAGCAACAATTAAAATATCACTTTAGAATTCTTATAATTCTATTAAATTATACTCTCACTGTAGATGAAACATTGCCAAGGATACTGAAACTAGTTAAACTTTGTCAACACATCCTGAGAGTGATGGGTAAATAGGATCATCTTTGCAGGCAACTGTTTTTGGTTGAAGCCCAAGTTTTATGTTAAGCCAGATTTGGAAAATTGTTTACATTGGCCAGATACTGATGTATAATATAAACAACCGACCCATCCCTAATATGCAATGCAAACATATCCGCATATTACTGAACTAACCCATTTTACAGAGAGGATGACTGGGTTCTTTCACATCTCCCATGTGATCTCTGAGGTAGGCATTGAAAGGGAAGGCAAACACTTCATTCACTTTGGCTGGAGGAGTGATGGCCTGACACAGACGCTTGTACCACTGCAGGCACACTTCATTGGTGGAAAACGTGCATCTGTAATGATGAAAAGATAACATAGTCACACCCTAGAGAGTTAAATCTCAAACAGTGATGTCGTTGAATTCAAATTTTAGAACCGGTTACAGAAAGCGAAAATTCAACGAAAAGCCAGGTGTTTTTAATTTACCAAATGGCTAAATGCCACGACACACATTTCAAATGTGTAGATTCTAATTCTAATAGATAGTGCTTAATCTTTGTCTATTGACAGACTATAACTTGTGTACATGAGCTATAACTTGCATATAAATATGAACCATGACATGGGTTTTTGTTTTTTTTTGGAAACTTTTGAAGTTAAAATGTCTGATATATTGATGGAACATAAAAACATAATGTAAAATATTTTTTGTCATTGAATACCTGGGTAAAGTTTTGTCAAAATAGAGAACATGTGAGGAAACCACTTTTGATGAGAAAATAGAAGGTAGCCAGATAAAATAAACTTCTGATGTCATTTATATGAAACATTATTGCACAAGATTACCTTGGATTTCCGAGCTTAAAATCCCAGGTTTTGCATAATTGTAGAGAATATATAGTTTTCTACTGCTCTCAATCATACTTGATGGAACTTGAAAGGATTTATTATTCTGGATCAGGCCTGGGGCGAATACTTTCAAAAGTACTCGAATACCAATACTTTTCATTTCCACGAATACATCAGTTTCAAAAGTATTTGAATACGAATACTTTTTGAAAAGTATTCGAATACATTTATGAATACATTTTAACTAAACCCAAATTCATATAATCAATTTTAATAAATATCAATAATTTTACCTTTCTGAATAAAATATACAAACATGAAAGCACAATTCAGTAAATGATGGTTCAGATTTACATCATATTTGACAACAATTCATTTTTGTTCCAAGATCTGAATATTCAATCTGATAAACATGAGCTACTCAAAAGAGTTTTTAGTGCCTTAAACATCTTGTATTTAACTGAGATAGCCATCGTTTTGGAAATCTTTATGATGAGATTGCTACTGCTATAAGACTGTCGAATCCAGGAAAAAACCCCACTCAGAAAAAATGTATTCCAATACTTATGAATACGAATACAAATACATTTTGCCCAGGCCTGTTCTGGATATACTATATCTTTTTCATATAGTTCCAGGGCCATTTTCTGAGAATACAATCTACTGTCCGTCTTCTAATTCCAGAAAAAAAGATGGCATGTAACTAATGCACCTGATGGGATATCAGTATCATCTAATGTGCATAACTGCACAATAACAATAATGGCAGTTACCTCTAAATGTCCATCTACATACAGCATTCAAGGTTACAATTTGTGTTTTGCAAGCGGATTCCTTTGGGTGGTTCGTTTAAATATATACTAACTTTGCATATTACATTTTAAATTAACCTTGTGCACAAGCAGACCAAAGAGCTATTAAGTCACTATGATCCTTTAAATATCAAAGTTGGGAATGCTTACCCCATTATTTATTATGTCAGACCAGAGGAATATCTGGAATATCCCTGACGAGACAAGGTAAAATTTTGATGAAATAAGCAATATTTGGTCATGAAGTCAGCCGGGGTTTCACCAGAAAACCACATAAATGGAATTGTTAGGGATTTATGATGTCACCCAAATTTCCTTATCATATGATTTCTAAAAGAGCTGATAATACTCATTTTGTGCATCAAGTAATCTTCCAAAGACCATTCAGTAAAAAGGATTACCGTAGTTTCTGGAAAAAAGCATTAGAATATTATATAATGTTGCTATATTTCTTAAAAACCAGTGCACCAAGCATGAATTTAAAGGATTAAATTCATAACACAGAAACAGCTGCATGACGTCAAGCCTTAATGTTGAAAATGAAATAAAACAACCTGACATGAATGATGGCAATATTTTAGAAAGGTATGGTACTCTTACCTGTAAAGACCCACACAGAAAGGATTCATGCTTATTGACAAAAGAAATCAATGTGTCTGGGTCACAAGACATTCAAATGGAAAGAGTATTTATGTCCAAATGTTTTTACCTGTCAAGCTTTTCTTGATAATGAAACTACTTTATTTTATATATGGCTTATAGTGGTAGCTTTTAGTTTCAGAGACATGGTGTGTATTAATTAAAAGATTTTTTATCTGTTATCTCTTAGAGTTGTAGTTGGGTTTTAATTTTCCAAACCCGGTTGTTGGTTTCACAAAAAAGGTGATAACCAATTATTAACAAATGAAGCATAGAGCTTCTCAATGTGGTTAATAAATATTATAATATTTATTAATAAAAGAAGGTTAAAATAATATGTTATTCCAGACATTTATCTTTTTTATAACCTCAGACAATATCTTATTTCAAGTCAGAAAGGGAAATTACACAAAGTTTATAATTAATGTTAAAACTAACAGGTTTTGAAAAGCTTATGGGTTTTATGGCAAAACCAACCAACAACCAGATCAACCAGTTTTCCATTTACAACCTTTGGACATTATCTCTCTATGAAAAATAAACAAGATTGTGTACAAATGTTTTATTAAGGCAAATTATGTTACAAGTGGACAAATCTGACTGAGAATTAGGTTTTAGCTAGGATACATATGGAAAATAACAATATCTAAACGTTTTTTTGAGTATCCAGTCCTAATGGTTTCTCAACACAGTCTCGCATCCTTGTTTTCTCAGAATGTGCAAAAGCAAATGATTTGTTGAATAATGTTAAAAAACAGGTCACAAATTTACATTCATATCTACCAGACTTAAACAGAAAAACAAAATATTTGCAGTACACCACATATCTAAATGTTTGGCCATTAAATTTCATTTTATCAACTGTATAACATTCTATATTTACCTACCCTAGAGTACAGAGAAATTTGAAAACCTACAATCTTCAAATGATTGTAAAACAGAAATGTGTGGAACAAGAATCCATAAAAACCACAAAACACATTTTTAGAAAGATACAGTTTAGAAAACTCTTTTTTTACGAAATATGGCCAAAGGTGAAAAATATTTTTGACTAGGATAAGTAACTTTATCCAATCGTAATTAGTTTTTATTAATCATGTTAAATTGGAAAAACATGGCTAAACTAGCATGACATTGTACAGGATATCAGGACATTAAATATACTCCAATGCAGGGTGTACTGGAAAACATTATTATGGAATGCAAAGAAAAAACAGGAAAGAATGAACCCAGAAGCGCACTGGTGAGATTACTTACCTGAAGGAGTGTGCATCTTTACAGCAGACGTAGATGAAGAAAATGTCCCTGTATTCCACACTCTCGATCAAACCCAACGGAACGTTGACAAAAGAGTCTTTGAAGCGCACAAATAGGCGGTAGTTGGACAGGGCGATTTGGCCATCTGTAGTCTTACCCAGAAACTCCACACTCTCTCCACACAGCTCAGGGAAACACACCTGGTGTAACATGTTCGGTAGAAAGTTAGAAACATACGACAGCCACAAGGGCATAAAGAAATCATCTGTAAACATTGGCAACCAGAAAGCAATAACAGAGCGCAGACCTCTGCTATGGGCGTTTAGGAAAATATGGAATTTCTTTTGAATCCAGAATAAAATCTGTATCTTTTTCAAAATGTAATCATTCTTTCCCTGGTCAAGCCCTATCCACATAAAAAATCATGAAGATTCATCACTGAAAATGAGACTTTGAAAATCTAGTATTTTTTTGGTTTGGACCTTTCCCAAAATTTAATTACTTCCTCCTTTGACAAGACCCGATTGTGAACAAAGAGAAACAGACAAATGAAAACACCAAGAAATATAACCTCCTCACTGGAGGTAACAATAAAGTGATAACCTTAAAGTCACAGAGATATTCCTGAGTTTTAGGTCATTATATAAAGTAGACATCCTTCTAAGGCCTAAGTACACCCACCTGTCAAACAATGTCATATAAAATGCTTCATAGAGGTGGCAACCAGTTTGGTGCAAGGAATGCTACAGTACTCATTGTGGGAAATCTGTGTACATTCATGACTATTAGTGCCTATATTAGGACCCTTCTCTTTCCTAATGCTAACTTGACAGAAAAATCGGATTATTTTGTCATATTTTTGAAAGGTGCTCCCCAGTGGTAAACTTTGACAAACTGTGGCGGATTTCACAGACTGTACAATATTTCACATTTTCTTTCTCTTTCTGAGAAATCTAGACTCCTAAACACAGCTGTACTAATTGGAGGGGAAGATTGTGTAAGAAAGATCACAAGTGACAGACATAAATCCTAAATTCTTCTTCATAAAAACTGTTTTACACAGTTTTCATACACAGAGTTCATAGATATCATGCTTACGTCCACTGTGGGATTGACATGCAATTTCAATAGCAATATCAGATTCTAAATTTCTAATTGGCTTTGTTTATTGATCCTTATTGAATCATTTTTATGCCATAAAATGTATTATCTAACAGTTATTAATCCCTTACTTATCAAAAGCATTTGTATTTACATGAGATACAAAAACTGATACAAGACACAAAAACTGAAAGTAAACAGGAGTTTTTATAAGTACATGTATAGAAATTAAATAGAACATAGAAAACTGACAAGCTACAATATTTAAATATCATTCCCAGTGAGTAGCTGGTAATAAATTTTAAAGTGCCACTTGTAGTATTAATATTGAAATTCTGAAAGCAATATAGACAATTATTGAAATACTAATACATAATCAATTCAGTGACACAAGTCCCCACTAGATGGTACATTAGAATTTCACCTCATTGAACAAATCATATAAGCACTCTTTATGAATGAAAGCCATTTACTGCAACAAAAACAATTTCCCTAATGCATTGATCATGTCTCGTAATTATCTTATGAATTGGTCTAAAAAGGCCTTCTTTGTACCAGTAACTTTCAATTTAGTCTAAATTGATATTTGTTATTTTTTTATCGAAGCCACAAAATAAAAATAAACCAATGAAAAACTCACAAGTTCACCACTGATCTATTGGACAAGGAGACAGTGTGACAAGGCTTCCTTAAATTTAAATAATATACATGTATACTCCATTTATCGTGACATTGGAAACAAACACGCCACATCCATTGCCTGCATTTGAAAATAGTTCTATTCCCAATGCTCTAAAATATGTTTTGAAACAGCAGGGAATTTGTGTGTTATACCCATTCCTCACAATGATAAAGGGACGCCATAAATTTGGACTAGATCACCAAAAGTGGGACAGCAAGGTTTCACTGTCTGGGTTTGTACATAATATTCACAGAAACAGGAACAAAAAGCTTGGGACAAAAACGTATTACCTGTCTGGCACTTGCACTTAAAATCTTTATGCTGTCTACGCAATCCCTGTGTAAACCCATTATGTAGCTGTGTTGTGTGAATGTATAACTTAAGTTATATTTAATATCATATAACAGTGAAACTGAAACCTAGCACTGAGTTTGAGTAGTATTTTCTACAAAGGACAGTAGAAATTGAATAAAATTTTGGAAATAGAGACAACAGGCTTTTCTCCTGAAATACACCCAATTTCATTAAATGTCAAATGGATTAAGTTGCCGCAAGCTCTAAGAAGAAATATAAATATTGTAATATTATGAGACAGTTATTGAGACTGGCTAAAAATTACAAAATCTGATCGTGATTGTAACATTAACATGTTCCAAAAAGAGTTGAAGAAAGCCACAGCTCATAAATGAAAATGAAATAAGTAACCCTAAGATTACATATATTTTGTAAATGTTTTTTATTCTTTTCCAGTACTGTTAAACTTCATTTGTACTTTCAAAAAGAACATCTCATCTATGGTTATATTTATAAGAGAAAAAAAGTAAACAAGGTAGCTGAGACTAGTGCTGGGAGATCGCTTGGATTTTCCGTGTCGATGTTCGTATCGGACATTTGTAACCAAACTTCGAACATTGCCGATTATGGAGTCGAAGTGTTAAAAAGACAGATAAAATATTAATATTATATTATATGAAGCAAAATACACACAAATTACCACAAATATGACCAAAATATAATCTAAAAGCCATTCACAGACGTCTCCCTCACTAACAGACTATGCTTGATGTATCCTCACTTGTGATTGGCTGATTTTATTATTACCTTGACAACAGTTGGAAAACCCCAAGGTGTTTCTATTTACGTTATTTTTATTGCATTCACGGCTAGTTTTGTGATTTTAACTGATGGATATTTCAGATTTTTACAAAATATTATGATGGTTAGCATTTTATTGTGACCAAAAGGCTGCAAAGAAATGGATTTAGCAAATATCGGTTTTACTTTAATTTTACCGATCATTGATTGGCAATGAGCCAGCGAGCGATAATACCGAAGTTTGCGAACATCGTCCCAGCACTAGCTGAGACTATGTCATATCCTGATTTTTAAATATTCTATACGTAATTACTTATACTTTAACAAGTAACAATCACTCATTTAAAAAAAAATAAAATGTTGTTCAATGAAAGAATATTTGGTAATAAAAAAAATAAAATGTGGTTCTACAAAAGAATATTTGGTGATGTGTTAACAAAAGTTGTGACAGCTCATTTGTTCTTGTTACTCTTCAAGGTCAAATCTAACCACATCAAAAGATTCCTAGCCCATAATTTCCTGCAGGTTGGTTTTATATTGCAAACCTCTAGGACCAATAATAAGCAAGTTATAAGCACTTTAAACTTTCGCTATCTTCAGGTGACCTTGAAGGAGGGGCCCAAGGTCAAATCTGACCACATCAGAAGATTCCTAGGCCATGATTTCTTATCAGTTGTTCTCACATCCCAAACCTCTAGGTCTAACAATAAGTTAGTTATAAGCACTTTTAAGTTTGGCTATCCTTGTTTGACCTTGAAGAAGGGGCCCAAGGTCAAACCTGACCACATCAGAAGATTCCTAGCCAATAATTTCCTATATAGGTTGTTTTCACATTGCAAACCTCTAGGACCAATAATAAGCAAGTTTTAAGCACTTTTAACTTTGGCTATCCTCGTTTGACCTCAAAGGAGGGGCCCAAGGTCAAATCTGACCACATCAGAAGATTCCTGGCCCATGATTTCCTGTAGGTTGGTTTTACATTGCAAACCTCTAGGACCAATAATAAGCGAGTTATGAGCACTTCTAACTTTGACTATCCTTGTTTGACCTTGAAGGAGAGGCCCAAGGTCAAATCTGACCACATCAGAAGATTTCTAGCCCATGATTTCCTATAGGTTGGTTTCACATTGTAAACCTCTAGGACCAATAATAAGAGAGTTATAAGCACTTTTGCAATAGTTTTCAAGTTAAACTCAATTACTCAACAGTGAGAACCTCAAAGTAGCTATTACTCGGCTATACCATGAGCTACAGGTCTGCAATTTTACTATGTTATAGCAGACCCAAAAGTAGCTGAATAACATATTTAAACGAAATTCTCTAAATGCAATAGTTTTCAGGTTACAAGTCAAAATTTTTTATGTTTTTGACTCCCCAGAGCATAATTTTGACTCCTGGGCTTAAATAGCCATTACTCCCTTGATTTTGACTCCAGGCCTACAAAAAAGATAGGTTGGCGAGATGTCATACCACCAATTCATGCACTAAATATAAAACATATCTGAAAGAAACTGTGCCCTACAGGTTGAACACCAGCAATAGTCAAAATTTTTGACATTTTTGACTCCCCAGAGCTAGTGAAGGGACGATTAGACCAACGTTCGAATTATCGTCGGCGTTATGGTACAATCGCGTTCGGTCACTGACAACTTCTAGAAATCGATTAAATCTTACCCTTCCTTATGTGTCTCAATATCCAAGTGTTTTTTTATATTTTAAGCAATTTCCTTAACTTTCCTTTGATAAATAATGAGATTTGTCACGAATTTGGGTTTGTTTATGTCTACCGCCATATTTACCGGAAGCGAGTGCTTTTGGTAGGTTCTAAATGTCGGAAACATGTTATTCTTACCGGATTGACAAATACTTCATCCCGAAAAGTGTTTCATGATATATTTTTTACAGTGGAGTAAAAAAGTCGATTATGGGTCGATTTTCGGTCGGAAAATTGGACGAATAATCGACCACGAAAATTGAGGCGATTCAACCTCACTACCCAGAGCACAATTTTGACTCTTAAGCTACCAAAAGAACAGGGTGGCCAGTAGTGGTGGGATCGCCAGTTAAAATGGCAGATCGAGCATCACTTGTTAGAAGCGAGTTGAACTCGAGTTAAAATCGAGTAATTATCGGGATAAAGTATTTTGCTTGATAGCCATTAATATGGAAAATATTTTACATAACCATACATTAGCCAAAACGTTGACCTGGAAATGGCTTTCGCGATATAATTTAAGGTAAATCTGCATTGATTTAAGCCAGAATAAACTAAAAATTCGATTTTTTTTGAGAATTTTGGATATTTCCGTTGTGTTGGTGAAGTGTCAGCCTTAGATGGTGAAAATATTGACGTTTTCAAAAACTCGAGTTTCACTTGTGCAGATCGATGGTACCCCTAATTATCGCCATCGAATTACAACTTGAGTTTCAGTCAACTCATCCCAGCACTAGTGGCCAGATCTCTGCCATAGGAAGCCACTTGCAAAGTTTAAAAGAATGTGGCTTGTAGGTCAACAAGAAAATTTCTGTTGACACGGGTGCGGACGACGACCGTGCATGATCCATAGTATTCACGCTTTTCGGGGATACAATTATGTTTAGAGATTAAAGAGTTTGGTCAGATAATAGAATGTTTATATAAAGAATAAGTAATTCAGTATTAAACACCAGGGCCCGTATTCACGAAAGGTCTTAGACTTAGCCAGGTCTTAGGCTTAAATCCAGTCTTAAAGTAAAGACTTTTGTCTCAGCTAAGTTTTGTCTTAAAACCGTATTTACAAAGGGTGACTTAGCTAAGTCCAAGATTATCAAATAACCACAGTGGTTTTCTGTGTCATGTGATCTTTCTTTTCTATTCAAACTATACTATTGGTGACATATATCCTTCATTTAATGCATTTTATCTAAGGAAAAGTGCTGTTTTGAAATGGAAAACCTTGTTACCACATATAAACTTCCAAAGACTGCTTTAGTAAGATGTTCTGTATAATTATACTTTATTTACAGCCATTTCAAATTTTGAAGTGGAGAAAAGTTTACAGCGGCCATATTTAAGTCCTTTTTACAAAATTTAAGCCCACTACCAACCAGTCTCAAAGTTGAGCCCTTGGCTAAGCCTAAGACCTGTCTTAAATTCTTTGTGAATACCACTAAGCCTAAGACAAAAGTCTTAGCAATTTTGGGGAGGAAACTTGAGACAAAAGTCTCAACTTTAAGCCTAAGGCCTGGCTAAGACCTTTCGTGAATACGGGCCCAGAACCTTAATTTTGTGAAATGGCAAATTAGTTCATGCAATAGAAGATTTGAACAGCAGAAGGTTGGTTAATTAGAGATTCCTCTGAACAGTGAATACTGTACCTGACTACTGGTATCATCAGATTGTAGAGGTTTCTTTGGGTAGAGTTCAGAAGCCTTAATTTGTTGATATTGCTCCTGGCTGGACTCCTCACCAAAACCAGTCTACAATATAAGGTCAAAGGTGCGAGTTTAAGTTTTCATGGCAGCTCTGAAACTTTGTCAATTAGCTCACACTTTAACTTTTGTACCTCTGACATTTAGCATAATAAATCAGTAATACTGAGACTGACTTCCTCTGAAATACTGCCATGAGCTGAACTTGAACCCAGAATCACAGAGGTGAAAACCAAGTGAATATTTGACAAATTTGTTATTTGACAACTGTCCTACTGGCAGGCTACTGATATACAAAACTCGATTTTATATTACTAGAAATTTTAATGAAAGGAAACCAATTTCTGATAATGAAAGATATAAAAAGAATTATAGTATTTTGTTTATTATAGAAGCAATTAATTCTTTAAAACTAAACCCTATTATTTACTTGATACTTATACAGAGTATAATGTATTTTATTTCAGAACGCCAATAATGACTGCAATTTTCAGAAATTACCATTATTTTTTTCAGAAAATGATACATTCACACACAGACTTGTTTAGTTTATACACCATACAATTTCATGAGTCCTGAATTACAAAACAATGTAATACTTGTTCTGCCCTGCTTCACAAAAAAAATAAGCTTAAATTATATCACTTATACAAAGGTTATTATCAGAGCTAGGTTTTTTTGCATATCCTTTGAGTAAAACAATGTAATTGTTGTCTTGACAAAAATTTTAAAACTAATATTCCATTCTTTAAACAGAATGATATACATGAGGAACACCTCACTCTACCTTTTTCAGTCTATATTTTCTTATAAAATTCCCCATTATGACACAAATTTAAAAACAACTAGAAATAGGCCGCCCTGTTGATAGTAGATGCGAATAGAAACAGGATAGCATAGAAGAACACACATTATCATGTGTAATGTCCACCCATGAACCTTTTGCCCAAATTGTACAGTAGTCTTACAAGACCCTGTTTCATTTGTAAAATATATCAATGATGCTTAAATATTTGTTAGTGTAGATGTAAATTATTTCAGCTTCATGCCTTTTTGCATTGGTTGGGTTGAAAATTTTGACGAAATCACTCTATCTTGCACGGTTAAGAAGATAGAAGCAAATTCCTGTTTTTCTATTTTTGGCAAAAATTTGAAAATTCAAAATGGCCGCCATTTTTGGGAAAAGGAAATTTTTTTGAAAATTGCCAAGAGTACATTTCTTGATACCCTATGGGTCGAAAATTTCAACGAAATAACTCTATTTTGCACGGTTAAGGCCAGTTTGTGTTTTTCCATTTTGGGCAAAAATTCGAAAATTCAAAATGGCTGCCATTTTTGGGGAGGGGAAAATTTTTTGAAAATTGCAAAGATTACATTCCTTAGATACCCTGTGGGTTGAAAATTTCGACGAAATCGCTCTATCTCGCATGGTTAAGGAGATAGAAGCAAACTTGTGTTTTGCCATTTTTGGCAAAAATTCGAAAATTCAAAATGGCCGCCATTTTAGGGGAGGGGAAATTTTTTTTTAAATTGCCAAGAATACAATGCTCAAATACCTGTGGGTCGAAAATTTTGACGAAATCGCTCTATCTCGCATGGTTAAGGAGATAGAAGGAAATTCGAAAATTCAAAATGGCTGTCATTTTTGGGGAGGGGAAAATTTTTTGAAAATTGCATAGATTGCATTCCTTAGATACCCTGTGGGTCGAAAATTTCGACGAAATCGCTCTATCTCGCACGGTTAAGGAGATAGAAGCAAATTAGTGTTTTGCCATTTTTGGCAAAAATTCGAAAATTCAAAATGGCCGCCATTTTTGGGGAGGGGAAAATTTTTTGAAAATTGCAAATATTACATTCCTTAGATACCCTGTGGATCGAAAATTTCGACGAAATCGCGCTATCTCGCACGGTTAAGGAGATAGAAGCAAATTAGTGTTTTGCCATTTTTGGCAAAAATTCAAAAATTCAAAATGGCCGCCATTTTTGGGGAGGGGAAAATTTTTGGAAAATTGCATAGATTGCATTCCTTAGATACCCTGTGGGTCAAAAATTCTGTCGAAATCGCTCTATCTCTTACGGTTTCTGAGATATTAGCAAATTACTCAAAAGTAGTACTGAAAATATACAATGAAGTACCTAAATGGCTATTACTCATGTACTGACAAAGCTATCAGTCCCAAATGCAATACCAAGCGAGCTACGGACATAACAATCTTGTATTCAAAATTGTAGTAAAATATCTTTAATTATTTTGGCTTAAATGCACGGAAACCAATGGGTACTGAAAATAGCTGTACTTAAGTATTACTCAGTAAGCAAAAGAGGTACAACAGCCAAAAGCAATCCCAAGCAAGCTACTGACCCAATAAGCCTGCATACCAAATTTGGTGACAATAGCTCTAATACTTTTCCTTTAAATGAGCGGAAACCATGCGTGACGCCGGACATCGGACGGCGGACGCCGGACATCGGACGGCGAAAAAAGCAAAAACTAGATTGGGCCAACTCAGCGCCAACATATCCCCAGACAGGTCATCACTCACGCCACAGGTTTTGATCGGGAATTTTTTAAAACATAATTACCCATTATTATATGAACTTCAGCACATCAATCTACTCTGTTTATATCTCCCCAAGGAAGATGGTGTATCCCCAGACGCCGAATACATAACTCAAATTATATTTTCAATCTTCCTGCAATGATAACTCTAAACCTATTTTCAAAGTATTTAAATGATTGATGATTGAATGTCCATTCTAAAATAATAATCCCAAAAGAGCATATCTGTTTCTATATTTGTTGACAAATAAAATATTATTTTTAACTCAACTCATCATATTTTTCAATCTTCCTTCAAAGTATTTAAATGATTGATGATTCAATGTCCATTCTAAAATTCATAATCCCAAAAGCGCATATCTGTTTCTATATTTGTTCACAAATAAAATATTATTTAAAAAAAAATTATTTATATTATTATTTTATTATATTATTTTTAGAATTTGCAAATTGTTTTCAGTTATTCATTTCCTCTATACCTATATATGTGGTCCATATATATGCAACCTAAATATGTGACACAATCTCAGTTCTGACTCCCCTTTGTGTTATATGTAATGAAGCCCACCACCTCCCACCCCCACCCCTCTCCCCTTCTCCACACCTCTCTCACTATTACACAAGATCTGCAACCCCATTGAGTTCTTTGTTTCTCATCTGATATCATTAAATACCTTTGTTTATTTAGTGTCACTCAATATAGCTGGAGGTCCCAGAGGTGGGTGGGGGGAATCCGGGTGGGGGATGTGGGTTGAGCATAAATGGTAAACAAACAATCTGATATATATCAAAGGGGTAATCAAATACAAAAAGAATTGAGAATTTTAAGTATGTGATTATCAACTGAAATGAGTTCATAACTGTAGGAGCTGTGCCAAAATTAACTGAGGCAAGTTGAATAAAACTGGGCTAGTTGAGGGTTAAAAATCCCCTAGTTTTACTACATAAGGATATAATTTCATTAATATTGGGACTTCAAGCTCACTTAAAGTGTCCATTTTGTCTACTTCAATATGTTTCACCAGTTTCATTTTAAAAAGTGAAAAACTCAGCAAGCAGAGGTATAACACACAAAAATAAGTTCTTAAAAGACTAAGATAGCCATAACATTATTAATATTCAAAATTTAAATAGACAGGCATTTCCTTTTAAAAATTCAAAGATTTCAGCTCTATAACCCACATAGTTTGACAGTTACTGGGCTTTAAAGTGGCATAATATCCATAAATTGGGTTTCTGTGGGCATTTTACAATTGTTAAAGAGACCTTAGCAATTAAACTACAGATCTGAAACTTTTTGGGGGGACATACATAACAAACAAAAATCATATATAATACAGTTTAAGACTTGTCACACTAAGCATTTCCAAATAACAGGGCAAAATACGGAAAAAATGTCAAAAAAGGCACTTGGGCGAGTGTCTATGGCCCTCATACACAGGTTAAATGTCTACTAAAAACCTTGATTTTCGGCATATGTAAAAAGGACATAATAATGCATTCCCAGATGGGATTTCAGCTCCATCAATCACATAGTTTAACAGTTACAGGGCTTAAAGGTGGTAAAAAGTCCAAATATTGGGTCATTGTGGGCCTTTTAGAGATCTCGATGTGGCTTTCAAATTAAAGCTTCAGACTTAAAATTTGTTACATACTAAGATTACACATAGAATATGTATCTAATAAAGTTTGAAACTTCTCAGACTTACCATTTCCAAGTTACAGAGCAAAATATGTGAAAAATGTCTTAAAAGGGTCACTCAGGTGGGTGTTAAAGGTCCTCATACACAGGTTAAATGTCTACTTGAAGCCTTGATTTTTGGCACATGTAAAAAGAACATAATAATGTATTCCCAGATGAGATTTCAGCTCTATCAGTCACATAGTTTAACAGTCACAGGCCTTAAAATTGGCAAAAAGTCCAAATACTGGGTCTTTATGGGGCCTTCTAGAGACCTAAATGTGGCCTTCAAATTAAAGCTTCAGACTTAAAATTTGTCACATACTAAGATTACACATAGAATATGCATCTAATACAGTTTGAAACTTCTTAGACTTACCATTTCCAAGTTACAGGGAAAAATATGTGAAAATGTCTAAAAATGGTCACTTGGGTGGGGATTTATGGTCCTCATACACAGGTTAAATGTCTTCTTAAAGCCTTAATTTTTGGCACATATAAAAATAACATACTAATATCTTCTCAGATAGGATTTGAGCTCTATCAGTCACATAGTTTGACAGTCACAGGGCTTAAAAGTAGCAAAAAGTCCAAATATTGGGTCTTTGGGAGCCTTTTAGAGACCTCAATTTGACCTTCAAAATTAAAGCTTCAGACTTAAAATCTGTTACATACTAAGATTACACACAGAATATATATCTAATACAGTTTGAAACTTCTCAGACTTACCATTTCCAAGTTACAGGGAAAAAGATGTGAAAAATGTCTTATAAGGGTCACTCGGGTGGGTGTTTATGGTCCTGATACACAGGTTAACTGTCTATTAAAGGCCTAAATGTTGGGGCACATATAAGAAAACACATAGATATATTCCCAGATGATATTTAACTTAGATGAGAGACATAGTTTGAAAGCTACAGTGCTTGAAAGTGGCAAAAAGTGCATAAATTGGGTCTCTGTGGGCACTTTTGAGACCTTAAGTCGACCCCTTTGGGTAAACCTACAGCCCTAAAATTTTCTACAGACAAGGATTACATATCAAAGTTATACCTAGCGCAGTTTGAGACTCATCAGAATTATCACTTCTAAATTATAGGGCAAAATATGTGTAAAGTATAGCAAAAAATCCCTAAGTGGGGGTATTTATGGGCCTCAAACACAATTTTCTCCTCAACTTAAAGTCATGATTTTCGGCACATGTACTAAGAACATATTAATGTGTTGTCAGGTAAAATTTCAGCCAGCTGAGCATCATAGTTTGTGACCTACAGGGCTCTAAGTGGCCAAAAGTGCAATTTCTGACCTTAAGGTGGCCATAAGTTCTTTTTTACTGGGAGTTTAAGGTCACCTTAAAATAGGGATCTTCCTTTGGGCACCATTAACATGTGTACCAAGTTTGAAAAAAAAATATTAATTTCTTTTTGAGTTATCGCGTCCACAAGGAAATTTCTACGGCGGCGGCGGCGGCGCGACGGACCTGAATCCAATATATCCCCGACTTTCGTCTGGGGATATAATAATATATCCACCCCCCGGGGGTGGACATAATTATCTACATGATATATCTCTATAAACATTAGACTTTAAATATTTATGATGTTTCTCTTAAAACATATCAGCAAAGAAATGTCTACAGAATTTGGCATAACAGGCAAATCTGCAGAGAAACTGGCACTGCTGATTTAACTGGAATGGGAAATTTTCAAAGTAATTTCATAACAAGAAATATATGTCATAAAGAAATTTTATTTCTGGACATATTTACTGATAACTGAATAAGACGTGGATGATCTAAAGACAACAATTCAGGTAAGTCATTATTCTTTATGTGTACAAAGTATGACACATGTATCTATACAAAACATATAACCACACATTCAGTGGTTATACACCAGGGTTTTTTTTTTTTGTTTTTTTTTTTGTACTTTTTCAGGGCTTTCTGAAGCACAATACAACAAGTCCCTTTTCATACGGGGGTTTTTCCCCTCCAATGTTCTTTCTGAAACAGCCCAGAAAGTCATTATTTTTAATTCCAAACATTAACAGACCATTACTGTGAATCAGCCAACAGAGCAAGTTGAGCATAATCGAAAGATTAAATATGTCTCTTACCATGTCGTGCACTGTGATGAGAAGCAGCCTTGCAATAAATATAAATGCAAGTGCAAACCTGAAAATAAAACAGGAATTTTTTTACAAAACATGTTGAGAGTAACCCTGTTTCTTTATCTTACACATGAACATACAAAACTGACAACTCAAAATTTTCAGCCATTATTCAAGAGCAAATGGGAGATTATCCTGTACATAGAAGAGAACACGATTGTATAGTTGTGATGGGATATTTATATAAAACTAAAACCAAATTTTATTTAAAATGTATATGATAAGTGCTTTCTAATATATTTCAGCTAAAGTTTTAAAATGGTACAAAAGTGAAGAGAATATGACAAACTTATATCAATCAAGATTATTTATACTGACATTTTGTGAC
The DNA here is from genome assembly GCA_964017235.1 of Sabellastarte sp. h YS-2021. Lineage (NCBI taxonomy): Eukaryota > Metazoa > Annelida > Polychaeta > Sabellida > Sabellidae > Sabellastarte > Sabellastarte sp. h YS-2021. Next base: position 68,098,020 of record OZ024933.1, read on the forward strand.
AATATGTGCCCAAAGGGGTCAATTTCAACATGTATTTTACTAATTAATAATTCCAGAATATCTGGTGAAAAGGAAGTACCAATGAAAAAAAAATTTTATTGATCATGTGACCTTGATAAAGGTCAAGTTAAAATTTTTAACTGTTAAAAAGAATTTCCCATACAGGGCCACACCTATAGATTATAACTGTCAAAATCATTTTCATAGGCCTTGTATTTATGGGAGATATTCAACTCAGAAAATACTGCTGTGACGTTGGCTGCAAATGGGGTGAAACCAACAGTGTCCCCTTTTAATGGGATACTTACTTAACATAGGCCAGCCACACTGACAATTTCCTCAATTAGTACTAAGATTCATCAACTAGTTTAGTGGTGTAGTACATGGGGAGAATTGTCACCCATTGTTTAATGTGACCATAGAATCAGATTACACTATCACTAAATGAATTCACCCAGTAAAATAAAGTCACCCTCCATTGGTGCCCTTCTCAATTTTACATTTGCTTTAAAACTCTGTTGGAGATAATTAACCAATCAAATTAAAGAACTTGATGAAGTAAGTTTACATGCAGGGCCCGTATTCACGAAAGGTCTTAGCCAGGGCTTAGGCTTAAAGTTGAGACTTTTGTCTCAAGTTTCCTCCCAAAAACTGCTAAGACTTTTGTCTTAGGCTTAGTGGTATTCACAAAGAATTTAAGACAGGTCTTAGGCTTAGCCAAGGGCTCAACTTTGAGACTGGTTGGTAGTGGGCTTAAATTTTGTAAAAAGGACTTAAATATGGCTGCCATAAACTTTTCTCCACTTCAAAATTTCAAATGGCTGTAAATAAAGTATAACTAGAGGATCGCTCGCAAAAAAAAAGATAATGTTTTTGCATAGCAAAAACAAAGCGTCCCGAAAAGGATATAAAGGTGAGTGCTAAAGTATTAAGGAAATGCTTCGTTTCTAGCCTTATACTGTTGTGGCAACCAAAGTCACCGCAGTCTGCTCTATGTAGCACGGTTTTCAAGATACAAGCATTTTTGTGTTTTGCAAAAAATAAAAAAATTTAAAATGTCCACTATATTTTGCGAGACAAAAATATTTTGAAAATTGGCATGGCTACTCTGCAGAGATACCCAGCAGGTCAAAAATTTTGTTGAGTTCGCTCCATATAGCACGGTTTTCGAGATATAAGCATTTTTGTGTTTTGCAAAAACTTTGAAAATTCAAAATGGCCATCATTTTTGGGGAGACAAAAATTTTTGTCAAGACCACTGCCGCGGTGTGTATCTCCCGCCGAGCATTAAAGCAGAAGAAATAGCTTTTCCGAGATATTCACAATTTTTCATTTTCGTGTGTGAAAGCTCTTCCAAAAGTAGGTGAATGAGTTATTTGAGAAAAATTGGCTATCTGCAATACTATTAAGAGATAATTCACATTTACTCATTTTGAGTAGGTGAATAATTATCTATGGGTCTGAAACTTCACCAAGTGAAAGCTCTCCCAAAAGTAGGTGAATGAGTTATTTGAAAAAAATTGGCTATCTGCAATACTTTTAGAGATAATTCGCATTTACTCATTTTGAGTAGGTGAGTAATTAGCTATGGGTCTGAAACTTCACCATGTGAAAGCTCTCCCACAAGTAGATGAATGAGTATTTGATAAAAATTGGGTATCCGCAATACTTCTACAGATAATTAGCATTTACTCATTTTGAGTAGGTGAATAAATAGCTATGGGTCTGAAACTTCACAGAGTGAAAGCTCTCCCAAAAGTAGGTGAATGAGTTATTTGAGAAAAATTGGCTATCTGCAATACTTTTAGAGATAATTCACATTTACTCATTTTGAGTAGGTAAATAACTAGATTGGGCCAACTCGGCGCCAACATATCCCCAGACAGGTCATCACTCACGCCACAGGTTTTGATCGGGAATTTTGTAAAACATAATTACCCATTATTATATGAACTTCAGCACATCAATCTACTCTGTTTATATCTTCCCAAGGAAGATGGTGTATCCCCAGACGCCGAATACATAACTCAAATTATATTTTCAATCTTCCTGCAATGATAACTCTAAACCTATTTTCAAAGTATTTAAATGATTGATGATTGAATGTCCATTCTAAAATAATAATCCCAAAAGAGCATATCTGTTTCTATATTTGTTGACAAATAAAATATTATTTTTAACTCAACTCATCATACTTTTCAATCTTCCTTCAAAGTATTTAAATGATTGATGATTCAATGTCCATTCTAAAATTCATAATCCCAAAAGCGCATATCTGTTTCTATATTTGTTCACAACTAAAATATTATTTAACAAGCATTCTGACGCATGCATTTATCTCCCGCCGTATAAATAAGATGTACTAAAGATAGTGGAATACTCACTTATCTTTAGGCCTAAGTCCATAAAACCAAAAAAATTTTCAACGGCGTGAAAATTCATTGGGACAATTAATTTACAAAAAATCTGTAGCTGCAGTAGTTTTGGAGAAATCTGCGTGACTAACTAATGCACGCACGCACGCACGCACACACAGGCATCATTTCATAATCTCCCTCCCGGGCTAAAGCCTGGCGGGAGATAAAAATTGGCTATCTGCAGTATTTTTAGAGATAATTTGTATTTACTCATTTTGAGTAGGTGAGTAATTAGCTATGGGTCTGAAACTTCATCAAGTGAAAGCTATTCCCAAAGTAGGTGAATGAGTTATTTGAGAAAAATTGGCTATCTGCAATACTTTTAGAGATAATTAGCATTTACTCATTTTGAGTAGTGAGTAATTAGCTACGTGCCTGAAACTTCACGAAGTGAAAGCTCTCCCAAAAGTAGGTGAATGAGTTATTTGAGAAAAATTGGCTATCTGCAGTACCTTTAGAGATAATTCACATTTACTCATTTTGAGTAGGTGAGTAATTAGCTATGGGTCTGAAACTTCACCATGTGGAAGTTCTTCCAAAAGTAGGTGAATGAGTTATTTGAGAAAAATTGGCTATCTGCAGTACTTTTGGAGATAATTCGCATTTACTCATTTTGAGTAGGTGAATAATTAGCTATGGGTCTAAAACTTCACCAACTGAAAGCTCTTCCAAAAGTAGGTGAATGAGTTATTTAAGAAAAATTGGCTATCCGCAGTACTTTCAGAGATAATTCGCATTTACTCATTTTGAGTAGGTGAGTAATTAGCTATGGGTCTAAAACTTCACCAACTGAAAGCTCTTCCCAAAGTAGGTGAATCAGTCATTTGAGAAAAATTGGCTATCTGCAATACTTTTAGAGATAATTCAAATTTACTCATTTTGAGTAGGTGAGTAATTAGCTACGGGTCTGAAACTTAACCAAGTGAAAGCTCTCCCAAAAGTAGGTGAATGAGTTATTTGAGAAAAATTGGCTATCTGCAATACTTTTAGAGATAATTCACATTTACTCATTTTGAGTAAGTGAGTAATTAGCTACGGGTCTGAAACTTCACCATGTGAAAGCTCTTTCAAAAGTTGGTGAATGAGTTATTTGAGAAAAATTGGCTATCTGCAATACTTTTAGAGATAATTAGCATTTACTCATTTTGAGTAGGTGAGTAATTAGCTACGTGCCTGAAACTTCACCAAGTGGAAGCTCTCCCAAAAGTAGGTGAATGAGTTATTTGAGAAAAATTGGCTATCTGCAGTACTTTTAGATATAATTCACATTTACTCATTTTGAGTAGGTGAGTAATTAGCTATGGGTCTGAAACTTCACCAAGTGAAAGCTCTTCCCAAAGTAGGTGAATGAGTTATTTGAGAAAAAATGGCTATCTGCAGTACTTTTACATATAATTCGCATATACTCATTTTGAGTAGGTGAGTAATTAGCTATGGGTCTAAAACTTCACCAAGTGAAAGCTCTTCCAAAAGTAGGTGAATGAGTTATTTGAGAAAAATTGGCTATCTGCAATACCTTTAGAGATAATTCACACTTACTCATTTTGAGTAGGTGATTAATTAGCTATGGGTCTGAAACTTCACCAAGTGAAAGCTCTCCCAAAGGTAGGTGAATGAGTTATTTGAGAAAAATTGGCTATCTGCAGTACTTTTAGATATAATTCGCATTTACTCATTTTGAGTAGGTGAGTAATTAGCTATGGGTCTAAAACTTCACCATGTGAAAGCTCTTCCAAAAGTAGGTGAATGAGTTATTTGAGAAAAATTGGCTATCTGCAGTACTTTTAGAGATAATTTGCATTTACTCATTTTGAGTAGGTGAGTAATTGGCTATGGGTCTGAAACTTCACCATGTGAAAGCTCTTCCAAAAGTAGGTGAATGAGTTATTTGAGAAAAATTGGCCATCTGCAATACTTTTAGAGGTAATTCGCATTTACTCTTTTTGAGTAGGTGAGCAATTAGCTATGGGTCTGAAACTTCACCAAGTGAAAGCTCTTTGGGATAGCTGCTCTGCAGATACCCTGAAGATAAAAAATTTCGTCTAAATCACTCTCTGTAGTACGGTTTTTGAAATATTAGCATTTTTGTGTTTTGCAATTTTTGCGCAAAAATTCAAAAATTCAAAATGGCCGCCATTTTTGGCAAGACAAAATTTTTTTGAAAATTGGCATGGCTACTCTGCAGAGATACCCAGTGGGTCAAAAATTTCGTCGAAATCGCTCTATCTAGCATGGTTTTTGAGATATAAGCATTTTTGTGTTTTGCAATTTTGCGAAAAATTCGAAAATTCAAAATGGCCGCCATTTTTTGCGAGAAATTTTTTGTTTGAAAATTGGCATGGCTACTCTGCAGAGATACCCTGTGGGTCAAAAATTTCGTCGAAATCGCTCTATCTAGCAGGGTTTTCGAGATATAAGCATTTTTATGTTTTGCAATTTTTGCGAAAAATTCGAAAATTCAAAATGGCCGCCATTTTTGGCGAGACAAAATTTTTTTGAAAATTGGCATGGCTACTCTGCAGAGATACCCTGTGGGTCAAAAATTTCGTCGAAATCGCTCTATCTAGCAGGGTTTTCGAGATATAAGCATTTTTATGTTTTGCAATTTTTGCGAAAAATTCGAAGGCGAGACAAAAATTTTTTCAAAATTGGGATAACTACTCTCCAGAGATACCCTGCGGGTCAAAAATTTCATCGAAATAGCTCTATCTAGCACGGTTTTCGAGATATAAGCATTTTTGTGTTTTGCAATTTTTGCGAAAATTTCGAAAATTCAAAATGGCCGCCATTTTGGGCGAGACAAAAATTTTTTGAAAATTGGGAAAACTACTCCGCAGAGAAACCCTGCGGGTCAAAAATTTCGTCGAAATCGCTCTATCTAGCACGGTTTTCGAGATATACCGTAAATGACCTATTTAGCGCACAGTGCGCTAAGCAAAGTCTATTTTTATTCAATATTTGATGCAAAAAAATTCCCCTTTTAGCGCACCCATAATGAAACACTTTCCGGGATGAAGTATAGGTCAATCCGGGAGAAAAACAGTGTTTCGACATTTAGAAATACCCACTTCCTGTAAATATGGCGGTAGATGAAAACAAACTCGAAAGTCGTGACAAAAATGTCAATTTATTAAGTAAAAATACGTAAATTATATACAAAATATGTGGATATTGAGGAAAACTAGATTGGGCCAACTCGGCGCCAACATATCCCCAGACAGGTCATCACTCACGCCACAGGTTTTGATCGGGAATTTTTTAAAACATAATTACCCATTATTATATGAACTTCAGCACATCAATCTACTCTGTTTATATCTCCCCAAGGAAGATGGTGTATCCCCAGACGCCGAATACATAACTCAAATTATATTTTCAATCTTCCTGCAATGATAACTCTAAACCTATTTTCAAAGTATTTAAATGATTGATGATTGAATGTCCATTCTAAAATAATAATCCCAAAAGAGCATATCTGTTTCTATATTTGTTGACAAATAAAATATTATTTTTAACTCAACTCATCATATTTTTCAATCTTCCTTCAAAGTATTTAAATGATTGATGATTCAATGTCCATTCTAAAATTCATAATCCCAAAAGCGCATATCTGTTTCTATATTTGTTCACAAATAAAATATTATTTAAAAAAAAATTATTTATATTATTATTTTATTATATTATTTTTAGAATTTGCAAATTGTTTTCAGTTATTCATTTCCTCTATACATATATATGCAACCTAAATATGTGACACAATCTCAGTTCTGACTCCCCTTTGTGTTATATGTAATGAAGCCCACCACCTCCCACCCCCACCCCTCTCCCCTTCTCCACACCTCTCTCACTATTACACAAGATCTGCAACCCCATTGAGTCCTTTGTTTCTCATCTGATATCATTAAATACCTTTGTTTATTTAGTGTCACTCAATATAGCTGGAGGTCCCAGAGGTGGGTGGGGGGAATCCGGGTGGGGGATGTGGGTTGAGCATAAATGGTAAACAAACAATCTATATAAAAGGGGTACTCAAATACAAAAAGAATTGAGAATTTTAAGTATGTGATTATCAACTGAAATGAGTTCATAACTGTAGGAGCTGTGCCAAAATTAACTGAGGCAAGTTGAATAAAACTGGGCTAGTTGAGGGTTAAAAATCCCCTAGTTTTACTACATAAGGATATAATTTCATTAATATTGGGACTTAAAGCTCACTTAAAGTGTCCATTTTGTCTACTTGAATATGTTTAACCAGTTTCATTTTAAAAAGTGAAAAACTCAGCAAGCAGAGGTATAACACACCAAAATAAGTTCTTAAAAGACTAAGATAGCCATAACATTATTAATATTCAAAATTTAAATAGACAGGCATTTCCTTTTAAAAATTCAAAGATTTCAGCTCTATAACCCACATAGTTTGACAGTTACTGGGCTTTAAAGTGGCATAATATCCATAAATTGGGTTTCTGTGGGCATTTTACAATTGTTAAAGAGACCTTAGCAATTAAACTACAGATCTGAAACTTTTTGGGGGACATACATAACAAACAAAAATTATATATAATACAGTTTAAGACTTGTCACACTAAGCATTTCCAAATAACAGGGCAAAATACGGAAAAAATGTCAAAAAAGGCACTTGGGCGAGTGTCTATGGCCCTCATACACAGGTTAAATGTCTACTAAAAACCTTGATTTTCGGCATATGTAAAAAGGACATAATAATGCATTCCCAGATGGGATTTCAGCTCCATCAATCACATAGTTTAACAGTAACAGGGCTTAAAGGTGGTAAAAAGTCCAAATATTGGGTCATTGTGGGCCTTTTAGAGATCTCGATGTGGCTTTCAAATTAAAGCTTCAGACTTAAAATTTGTTACATACTAAGATTACACATAGAATATGTATCTAATAAAGTTTGAAACTTCTCAGACTTACCATTTCCAAGTTACAGAGCAAAATATGTGAAAAATGTCTTAAAAGGGTCACTCAGGTGGGTGTTTAAGGTCCTCATACACAGGTTAAATGTCTACTTGAAGCCTTGATTTTTGGCACATGTAAAAAGAACATAATAATGTATTCCCAGATGAGATTTCAGCTCTATCAGTCACATAGTTTAACAGTCACAGGCCTTAAAATTGGCAAAAAATCCAAATACTGGGTCTTTATGGGGCCTTCTAGAGACCTAAATGTGGCCTTCAAATTAAAGCTTCAGACTTAAAATTTGTCACATACTAAGATTACACATAGAATATGCATCTAATACAGTTTGAAACTTCTTAGACTTACCATTTCCAAGTTACAGGGAAAAATATGTGAAAATGTCTAAAAATGGTCACTCGGGTGGGGATTTATGGTCCTCATACACAGGTTAAATGTCTTCTTAAAGCCTTAATTTTTGGCACATATAAAAATAACATACTAATATCTTCTCAGATAGGATTTGAGCTCTATCAGTCACATAGTTTGACAGTCACAGGGCTTAAAAGTAGCAAAAAGTCCAAATATTGGGTCTTTGGGAGCCTTTTAGAGACCTCAATTTGACCTTCAAAATTAAAGCTTCAGACTTAAAATCTGTTACATACTAAGATTACACACAGAATATATATCTAATACAGTTTGAAACTTCTCAGACTTACCATTTCCAAGTTACAGGGAAAAAGATGTGAAAAATGTCTTATAAGGGTCACTCGGGTGGGTGTTTATGGTCCTGATACACAGGTTAACTGTCTATTAAAGGCCTAAATGTTGGGGCACATATAAGAAAACACATAGATATATTCCCAGGTGATATTTAACTTAGATGAGAGACATAGTTTGAAAGCTACAGTGCTTGAAAGTGGCAAAAAGTGCATAAATTGAGTCTCTGTGGGCACTTTTGAGACCTTAAGTCGACCCCTTTGGGTAAACCTACAGCCCTAAAATTTTCTACAGACAAGGATTACATATCAAAGTTATACCTAGCGCAGTTTGAGACTCATCAGAATTATCACTTCCAAATTATAGGGCAAAATATGTGAAAAGTATAGCAAAAAATCCCTAAGTGGGGGTATTTATGGACCTCAAACACAATTTTCTCCTCAACTTAAAGTCATGATTTTCGGCACATGTACTAAGAACATATTAATGTGTTGTCAGGTAAAATTTCAGCCAGCTGAGCATCATAGTTTGTGACCTACAGGGCTCTAAGTGGCCAAAAGTGCAATTTCTGACCTTAAGGTGGCCATAAGTTCTTTTTACTGGGAGTTTAAGGTCACCTTAAAATAGGGATCTTCCTTTGGGCACCCTTAACATGTGTACCAAGTTTGAAAAAAAAATATTAATTTGTTTTTGAGTTATCGCGTCCACAAGGAAATTTCTACGGCGGCGGCGGCGCGACGGACCTGAATCCAATATATCCCCGACTTTCGTCTGGGGATATAATTAAGAAAGGTAAGATTTAAGCTGAATAGTCGATCATTAGAAACCTTTTGTAACCAACCGCGAGTGTGCACTGTTGCGGTCTACTGTACTGCAGTACTGTAATTGTCCACCCGGTACTGTAGAAGTTGTCAAGTATATTGCCTTGAAAAGCAATGGGGTGCGGTTACAAGGGCGGGTGCGCTAAATAGGTCATTTACGGTAAGCATTTTTGTGTTTTCCTTATTTGGAAAATTCGTAATGATTAATTAATCATTAATTACTCGGCCATTTCTTGACCAATCAATGCCAAAATCTAATGATTTCCAGATTTTAATAGAATGAATGTATTTGCCAAGTTTCAGGTGAATTGATAAAATTCCTTTCAAGTTATCATCCGGACAAGCTTCCCCATCGAAAAAAGACATTTTTGGTCATGTGACCTCTCTGATTGGTTGAAATGTCACTGCAGCATATTCAAAAAAATTCCCCAAGGCTACTGCCTAAACCTGCCAAATTTGAAAAGAATCTGCCTAACGGTTACAGAGTTATAAGGAAAACAAAATGCGGAGCCGGAAGCTCTCCCATACACAAACAAGCCCTTATGGGACGCTTAATTACCAGAGGTATAGCAACAAAGTTAAATATCCCCAGTCTCTCCTTCAATGTGATGGCATATTTATTCTAAAATATATAGGGTATGGCTGCGGTACGGTAAAACCGTTCCGTAGAAAATATGCTGCAGTACAGATTGCCGCACTCCAGAACTTTGTCTCAAGTGCGGATTCAGTAACAATTGATTTCATTGGTTAATTAAATTAATCACGTTTGCAGACAAAAAACAGACTGGTTGGATAGATCTTCTGTTTGTAAAATATGGCTAGAAACCCAATCGTGGCCTCATATTTTATTAAGTCTGTATGTGCAAGTACCAGCATCTGATATTCTATTTGTAAAATAATGCTAGAAAACATCAATAATAGTTGCAGTAAGAATAAAATATTTGTCTCAAGTGAGATTTCAGTAATTATTGTTTACATTGGTTAGTTAAATTAATCACGTTTGCAGACGAAAAATAGGCTGGTTGACTTGACTTTTGTTTGTAAAATATTGCTAGAAAATCCATCATGCCTTCATATTTTCTTAAGTCTTTGTGTGTACTGTGCAGGTTCTAGCATTTGATTTTTTATTTATAAAATATTGCAAGATCTACTTTCTGTTTTAAAATGTAGAAACCCCCATCGTGGTCTCATATTTCCTTCACTCAATAAGATGTTTAAGATACCAGCTTGTACTGTACTCTAGTTAGTTTACTGGAATACGGCAAATAAATGTTACTGTACTGTAGAATTTCTTCTCCAGTCCGGTTATTTACCGTACTCCAGCAACTTCGAAATATAAATAGGAACATCATCTCAAAATGAGACCCTAAGCTATTTATTTAAGTGATCGAAAACGTGAATATATCAAAAACATGCACATTGGCTGCACATAACATTGCGACGTAAGTTGCAAAAGGTCAAGACTTCAAATATCAATTGTAGCCTTACATCTTCATGATTCACCAGTTTTAATGTTTTAAGTATGAGCTTATTGCAAGTCTAAATATTTTATTTTGGAGCAATTTGGATGTGTTTTATAAAAAATAAATACCAAAGCAGCATTTTATGTTATAAAAGGTATACTATAAACAGATACTCTTTTATACAAGAAAAACAGCATTACTCAAATCAAGGATACTTGACTACAGTACATGGGTTAGCATGAAGTGGGTTGAATCATTAAGCGGGTCGATTTTTCAAGAATTTCTACCAAAAGTAAAGTATGCTTTATTAGTGTTTCATGAAATTTTTGGGGAAATTTTCACAGTTCATAACTTCATTACAAAAGATCAGATTTGGATGTTTTGATGTCTTGTGAAATTTAATAATTTAAATTATTAAATTGAAATTTTTGCTCTTCTCATGGGAAGGAAGCGCCTCACTGCATTTCTGTTAGGACAACTCACAAACAAAATCTATTATCACGAGTTTATTACTATTTTCTTTCTGGTAAACATTTTTTGTGAACTTTTAAATATAATAAATCCCAGAAACATATTGATTTGGTCAAAGTATGAATATAGAAGAAGTATTTGGGACTAAAAAATTGACCAACTCCATGAATGTTTGCTGAAGTTATTATTCAAAGATTTTGTGCAAGTTTACAATTGAAACAAGTAAGTAAAGAACAAATTTTTACATAATGTTGCTACCATCACTTTCTTCTGTATATCTGCCAAATATAATGTTTCTAGCTCATTTACTTTTTACATAGCACTCAAAAAACCTGAAAAATCAACCCACTTCATGCTAACCCATGTGCTCATCATTGGATAATGTCGTTGTACTGAGTAGAAGAATAAAATATTAAGCTGTCAATATAATTTAAATTCAAAATATTAACTTCAGCATAGGCGTTTACTGGTAGAATGCCAGTAGTAAGACTAAGAACTCTGGCTGTCAATGAATGCAACAAATTTCGGAATCGAAAGTCTGTCAGAATCTGTCTCTGAACATTGGAAGTATTGATAAGCGTTTTGAAATAACAAAATTTTACACAATTACATTTCACAGTACGTGAAATTGAAACATTAACATACACCAACCTTTTTGCCGATTAGCCAAGTAAACACAGTTATTTACAAAGTGAAAACCACAACAAATAAAATGGCGGAAGAAAACATACGTCACAGGAAGGGTCATATGCAAAATCACATGACTTCTTAAAAATCGTAAACAACAGCTTTCGTAAAAAATGTTTTAAACAGTTAACAATTTCTTCTCTGTATTCCGACAATACAATTTAGAATGAGTTATTAATCATTAAACTAAACTAATATAAAAGACAAGTGCGATTTTAGTGTTAATTAAATCTCATTGCCATTACTAAACAACTACAATAGAATTACTTCAAATAAATGATTGGATCTTTTATTTTAGTGTAAATATTCTCCTGATAAAAAGGATTCAATAAATTAAGAAAATACATAAAACTTAAATTAGTAAACTGTCAATATTTAGCAGGAAAAGGGAGAAAGAATCATGTAGTCAAGTGTTTAAATTATAAACATTATGATGTAATTTGTCTATGCGAAAACCACTAAAAACATATGACTAAATTGTGATTCTAGAACTCTGGCCTAGAGAAATATTTTTATTGGGGTTTCTATAGAGGGGTTGATAAATCAAAAGAATTTAAAGTTTCAGGCTTCACTGTAGACAATAACAGAAATAAGTCCACTTTGGCCATAATCATAGATGACAATAAAGCACTCAATATGCATACAATATGATGTTCTGTCACGTTCAAAAATTTTAAAAGTAATCTACTGGATAAGAATATTAGTTATTCTGGTGAAGAGACTTTGATACTATAATCAATATTCCTTCAGATTCTTATCACTATTATTATATTATAAATAAACCAAGGTCAAGAAAAGCTCTTATTGAAATATTGAACAAATTTTCTGATAGTTATTTTGAGGAAATATTATCAAGAATTAAAACAATATTCAAGGTAAAGTAAGAGCCAATATCAACAAGCCAACTCACATTCCATTATCACTACATCAGCGACATTTCATACAAGATGCTGTAACATACATTTAAGCATGGCTGTGCAGGAATGGAAGTGAAATATATCAAATGATCAAGAGTATCAATGTTTCATCAGAACTTTTCTAAACAATGAAAAAAAAGAATAAAACAATGAAAAAAAAGAATAAAGCCCACTTGTTTACAATATGGACAATTTGCAAAAATTTGAATAACAATATGAAAATAAATTTAGGTATTGATAAGTTTGATGAAATTGTTCAATTGCAAGTTCGGGAAGAAATAATTAAGCATTATATGAAAGAAAAACATTTGAGTATGGAAATGGAAAGCTAGAAATACAAAACTTAATTTCAGAGGTAAGTCATCCTTAAAATATACAAGGCAAACTATCTGAAACATGAAAGTAAGAGCAAATGTAAAGTCATCAGGGAGACCCTGGATAAAAATAGAACCAAAACAGAATAAAAACATTTCTGTTCATTGGAGAAAAGGAACTATGTTATAAACCACAATGAAGCTAGGCTAAGTGTACAAAAATAATTGGAAGAAGTAAGGAAGTTTTATTCAAAAAATATTATAGCAACAGATCATAATTTCATTGAGTAAGATTTGCGCAACCTTATGCAAAATGATAATTTCAAAAATTAAACAAAATTAAACTAAATCTACAGCAATACCCTTTACAGAAGATGAGTTGAGGGATGCTTCTTATGGAACAAAAAGTAACAAAACAACAATGATGGACGAGTTAACTTCAGAATTTTTCAATGTCTTTTGGTCGAGTCAGAAAATTTCGACTTAATAGTAAAAAGCTTTTATTGCAAAAGGACACAATAAGAAACTTTTTTTTTTTTTTTTTTTTTTTAAATTTTTTTTTTTATTATACACTAATGACATGGTTATTGACAATTCACAGAGACATAACTACATGACACTACAACAAAACATTCACAAAACAAAAACACATAGTGGTACAATAAGAAACTTGCTTTCACAGTGCATATTAAGTTGAAAAAAACTGTAAAAATTGGAACCCTTATCTTTACTTCTTGTCACATATCATCCATTTAGTGAACAAACCAGATAAAGACTATAAGATAGACAGATTAATTAAACACAAACATGATATGTTCCAGGTAGTTATGCTGTAGAGAGTATGCATGCTTGGTGCATGATTTTATGCATTGCACTGAAAAAGCTAGCATCCCTGGTCTTTTAGTAATTATCGAATGTGAAAAAGCATTCGACTCGTTTTATTGGTAATTTATCTATTAAACTTTGCTCTATTTATGATTTATGAATACGAATTCATAAATAATCAAATTATTTAACACCAACATACCTGCAAGAGTATTAAAAGGTGGTGCAAAGGAAATGTATGGATGGTACAGGCAACTTTTTGAAAATAAATGCAATTTAGATGCTCTTTGGTGTTGAAAAGATAAATTTTATAAACAGTGTCTGTTGTAAGTCAATATTAAAAAAATAATTTAAATAAACAATTCAGTATGGTTCATTGTAATAGACCTTTTATTGCAAACAATGTACAATGTTATATAAATCAAAAGGTGAAAAGACCACTGCAGACATATACTATTACCACATAAAACACCCACACAATGAAACATAAAGTGGAAGAGATTTGAATGTAATGATTGATAAATTGATCAGAAAAAAACTGTTAATATCTGCTGCAATACCTTACATAAAACATGTTAATAAGGTCCTCGCAAAGTAAGATTTATCTAACAATTCTGTCTGTATAACGTGTGCAATGATAAATAAAAAGAATGATTGGAGAATGTAGCAAGACAATGGCTCTTTGAAGAAAACTAAATGAGTATATTCATAGAAACAGAAATAGAAATCAGGAGGGATTTGAACAAATTTGAAATAATTGTAAGATATCAAATTTGTGATCAAAATGACGTTCCTTTGTACACTGTAATAATTGCTACAAAGGGTGTATTTTTAATGTAGTATGTTTAATAGCCAAATGCTTCTCATGCCTTTGTCTATTAGAATTTTTTCCATGTATCAAGAATATATTAAGCAAAAAAGACTAAAAAGTTGCAATTTTTATGAAAATGATCAAGATGGACATAATTTTTTCAAAGTATTCAGATTAAGGTTTAAACCAAGTTATGAGTCAAAAAGAATATTGACAGAGATGCCTATACCTATTGAAAATGGTTTACCATAGGTGTTTCTTATATTTAAAGTATTTGGTTCATTTTCAATGCATACATTCAATAACAATGTTGGTGTTGAATTAAGAAAAATAATTCTATGTTGTAACTCTTGCATATTTCTATAATGGTCATATACATGTCTAATTATGTAACTGGAAAATGTTTGGAAGACATAAGATAAAGAATATTTAAACTATCAGATTCATCAGTTACACACTGATAGGACCAGGATCAGGAACACTACCTTTCTGCATGTAAATTCGCCGGAAATGCTTTATTGTCTATTAAAATGAAGTTCATGTATATCTCCTGCAAAAGATATCTGGAAGGAGGTTTTGTGCAGAAATGGGGCAGACACAGCCAGCCCTGGAGCCCACTGTGCACTTTTGCAGTGAGACATGCTTCTTGCACACTGTCATCCGTTAAATGAGCATAGTTTTCATGAAATTATAGTTTTACTCTAAAAGAGTAAGCACCACTCCTAATATCTATTCTACAGAATCAGATCTCTCTAGCTTTGCTGGCCAGGTGCCAAGATTTTCCAGCTGGATTAAAATGCATTTTTTCAACACTATTTTTGTCTTTAAAAAGTGGTGTGGTGGTGTGTTGATGTCCGGATGGGAATATCCCCAACAATCACAATTAAATACTCTCTCTCTCTCTCTGCCACATTTACTGCAGCTATAAAAGTCTTCCTCACTTTTATAAACTTTCATATTTTTAAAATACTGCAGAATAATCCAATTATTTGATCAATATTCAAACAAATTGGATGGATATTTACTTAGAAAAAAGTCAATGATGATTTATATTCTCAGTTTTACATGTGACAATGTTTTCACAAGATTATGATATAAGCTGAAATGTTTAAAATGTTTCTTTCATTTATTTATTTATTTGACGTTTTACATCACTTTCAACACTGTACAAGTCATATCACAACAGGTAGTTGGGAGGGCAGAGGAAACCAGTACATACAGTTGGTCAAAGTTCTGTACTGTAAACTGCTGACACACAGTGAGCAAATACCAGCTTTCTCAATTGAGGTTGGGCCAGGAATCGAACCCCGATCTCAGAGGTGGGAGACCAGAGTGTTACCACTCTGCCACCGTGGCCCCTAAAATGCTTCTTTCACTAAAAACTCCTGTGAAAACACCAGTTAAGGCTTACTTTTAATTAAACCAAAGATCTGCTATTGAAATATGTGTAATATGTGGCAAAAATGCAGAAGTCAAAACAAAGTAGAAATTGTATAATAAGTGTCAGTTAAAAGCAAAGACTGAGATTTGCGGTATAGTTAAAAGTATTTTGGGAGTCTGTAAGGGGAAATTACCCAAAAATGTTTGTAGTTCATGCACAGAAAAGGAGTTAACGTGGTGTAAGAAAACAGGTGGACTTAAAGTTTGCCTTCTGTCAAACTCAAGAAAAGCTTTAAGAGAAATTTACAAGGGTAAAGCGAATGCAGAGAGATGGATAAACTGCATAACCTTTTCCAAAAACTTTTTTCAGTCAACACCTTCTGTTGGTGAGGAGGAACTTGGAGTGCAGCCACTGCCACCAGCAAAGAAAAGACCAAAAGAGATTACTAATATTATTCAATTGTGTAAACCTAAAATCTGCGATAATCCATCACAGTTGACCTAGATAGGACTGATTTGTATGCTCCAGTAAAGCACTAAGTCTGCTACATTGACAGTATGTCATAAGTGATCTTCATCCAATTTCCAAGACCAAAGGCAACAGACACAGCAAAATCTTTATAAACAGAATTAGAGAGTCAACTCGACACCACCCAAGCACGGGTAAATTTTTTCAAACTATTTAATAGTAAATGATCTCAAAAATAGTTGATTTATATAATTCAAATTTATTTAAAAAATTATTAAGATAAATGTTAACAAACTAGATATGTCATTATAAAGAACTGCTAAATATTCCAAGTCACATTTTGCCTTTCACCCGAGGCTGTTAAATTTGGATGTATCTTATGTAGCCTGTGACTGTCATCAGTAAATTTGAATGTAGAACAGCAGAGGTGTTCTAGTGGAGGCAAACTGCAATGACAATTTTGTTTTCTTGTGGATTAGCCCTATCAGACCCTAATATATTGAATAAAACAAAGTGGCTAGGATACAACCATCTGGGACAAATCCTGATGCAGGTTAGACAATCACTTGCTTAATGACCAACGTTAGATACTTGAACTCCATGAACATACTGATTCTCTCAAATTTCTGTTGAATAATCAAGAAGTCAGAAGTAGACTGGGCAAAATATTAAATACGTTTTAGAATTTTATAATAAACAATTCAGTGTAGTTTTTTTTGGCAAAATTCAAGCTTTGTAGAAAATTCAATATGTTAAAAGTTAGTAACAGTATCATATTAAACTAACTTTCAAATCAGGTCTGTTTAAATATCTGCATCTGTTTTTGCAGTGAAGAAGGAAATCCCACAACAAAGCATATTTACACATATAAACGAAACTATGTGTTGTGTTTAAAGCTCAGATATACGGTACATAACTGTATTAACTGAAGTTTGAATGAAAGTATGTTTCAAATTTCCTTGATTTCTCTTGCCTAACTATATATCATTTTATTTTGCTCTTAATTAAAAAGAGTCAATTTTGATATTAACTAAAAGCTGAACAAGTAAAAAAATCATTGCATGGATATGCCTAAAATTTTCTAGAGTATTTGTATATCCAAGTCAAAAGCTAACAAAACAAACGTGGAGTGTCTACTGTCACAGTCAAAAATAAATCTATGATAAACACTTAACTTAATCCGTAATTTCTAATAACAATATGAACATTTTTAAAATTTAAAACAATGGAAGGAGTTACACATGTACTTGTGCTATCTATTTCAGAACCATGGTAGTGTTCAAAGTATGGAAGTAGCATTAAGTGGATTGAAAATTAAAATATTATGTTGCAACCTGGATTGTTGTGAAGTAGTCATACATGACATTTGTACTCTAGACTTAATTAAGAAAGTAGTAAAATATTCCAATTTTGATATTATCTAACAGTAATATTTAGCAGTAGGCATAAATATGCCTAAAATTTGTTCTTACTGTCAAAGTTTAATTAGATGTGTATGACTGTTAAAACTGAATTCAGTCTCTTTTTTCTTTGTTGTTATTCTTCTTCTAACTTAGGGCCTTTTTAAAATTATGTTGCAAAATACTTTAATTTTGATATGAAATGTAAAACTGACAGTAGTCATAAAATGTGGCCAAAAAGAGTATTCAATAACTTATGGCAAAGATACTGAAACAAATAGAGTATTTAATATTTACTGACACAGAAATTCTGTCATAAACTAGTATCTGGTTTAAATCTGAATGCTCTGTTCACAACATTTTTTTAAACTTGACTAAATTATACTTCAAGTTATTATACTGCAACCTGAAATGCTGTGAAATAGATGGACATTTTGGAAATATGACTGTTAAAAGCAAATATAACATTTCATCTAAAGCTAGAAATGCTATTTAAATTGCACCTAATTTGGATAAACTTAACTTATAAAATACAAGTTGTTATATCGATTACTGGAATTCAATATCAAATTATAACGAGCAATATCTGCAGGTTTGCACATGTGAGGTACCATAACAAATACAGAATACCAGTATGAATTGATAAATTTATATATTTTTGATACTAAGTAGATTAAACAGTTCCAGCTGTGCATCATGACTGATATATGTGGGTTGGTCTTGTGGGTTGCCTGAGCTGCTCTTCAGTGTGAGTTTACTGCAGGCTCTCTGGTTTCCTCTCACAGCTATCAGGCAAGTGGATAACGGACTATGGGATTGAAGATGGCAAGGATGGAGCAACTTAGTGTCCGTCGTGTGATAGTGATTAAGCACCACAAAAGCTTGAATTGAAACTAAATTGCTTTTGTAGATTTTACTGCCCTAGTGAGTTATGGAAGAAAGAAATAATAATCTAAAAGTAACCCAGTTTAGCCCTTTTTGTATCAGATCAAATCAAATGTTTGCTACACTAAAGTAGTGTGTAATCTGGCGGATACCAATAGATAAAATTTTATTATACCTTTTTTCAGTGCTCTAATAACAAACCTGTCAAAGCTTACAGTTAATCTTTAATATTATGTCATTTATTTATATCACTCTATTTTGTTGGATAGATGCGCAACCTCTTGTTAAACTTAAGTGTCTGAGAATATATCATGTTTTGTATGTGAAGTGTTTCTTGTATTTTAATTGTGAATTTTGTAACCTTGTGTGTTTGTCTTCTTATGTTCAAATACTTACCAACAACTATTTTCACAGGCTTGTATGCAAACACTTATGCAGAAAGGCTAGAACTACAGATCAGCCATTGGAAATTATTTATCTAGAGTTTAATTCACAGTCTGGCACTGTGTTCATCTCTAGAAACAAATTTACAGTGTTTTGTAAACTATGACAGGATCAAACATTAAAATAACATCAATGAATTGTCAAGGACCACGGGACATGAAAAAGCGTGCAGATGTTCTCAAATATCTTGAAGACTTAGAATCTGAAGTATACTGTCTACAGGACACACACTGGCTGACAGAGGACAAAAAATCTGTTAAAAATCAGTGGCAAGGGGAGTGTTTCTTGAACGGACAAAAATCCAATTCTAGAGGAGTTGCCATAATGTTGAAAAAGAACTTTAAATACAAAGCCAATTCAATGAAAGTAGATAATAATGGCAATTTCATTTCTGTTCTCCTAACAGTCAATGAGTTAAGTTTTCATTTGATCAATATCAATGCACCAAATTCAGACTCTCTTGATTTTTTTAATTTGTTTAACAGCAAATTGAATTGTCTGAGCATGACCATTACATAATATGTGATGATTTCAATCTGATACTTGACCCCTTAAAGGATAGCTATAATTACAGACATCTTAATAATCTCCAGGGCAAGAAATACTGTTCTCCAAATAATGAATACTTGTGGGTTTTTTATGCATTTCGATATGAAAACAATGATTTAGTAAGATATACATGGCACCATGGCTCGCCTAGACAATTTTATAATTTCGGACAAATCTAAAAGATTTGATTAACTCCTGCTCAATAAAACCTGAATATCGATGTGATCATTCTATCATTCAGCTTGACATATTGATGTGTAAATTTGTGAAAGGTAGGGTTAATTGTTTTCTGTTAAAAAATAAAGATTATTTAACGATCAAAACATAATAGACAAAGAGAAAATGAACTATGCAGTACCAGTGTATAACCCAGTTTCTATCAGTAATTTGCCTAATTTTACTATTACCAACAGTCAGTTCTTAGAATTCTTACTTTGTCAAATACAAGGTGAAACAATAAAATTTTCCGCCATGCTCAAAAAACATTTTGGCAAAAAAATAGTACATTGGTTAAAGAAATTGAGCTTTTGGAGATCAAAGATAATGTAGGTAATCAATCAAACCTTGAAGATAAAAAGAAAGAGTTGGAAAGCATTCCCGCTGAAAAACTCAAAGGTAACCTGATACGGTCTCGAGCAAAATGGTTTTCTAAAGGTGAGAAACCTTTTAGACATTTCTGTGCTTTAGAGAAACACTTATATATGGAGAAAACTATAAGGGAATTGGTTACTGATGATGGAAAGGTTTTACATGATCAAACTAAAATCCATGAAGAAGTAAAAACATTTTACCAAAATCTGTTCAGAAGTAGATTGTTCAAAACCTGAATCCTGTTTGAAGAATGTAGAATCTCTGTCAAGTTTACATAAGTCAGTAACTGACGCAGAACCTCTTGAAGGTTTACTAACTGTTAATGAAATAAGTAATTCTCTAAAACAAATGAAAAACAACAAGTGTCGCGATATCGATGTTTTTCCCTCTGAATTTTTCAAAGTTTTCTGGGAAAAGTTGAAATGATTTGTTCTAAGGGCACTAAATAAAAGTTATATCAGGGGACAGTTGTCCATATCATTAAGGCAATGTATTATCTCATGCCTTCCAAAGGGAGACAAGCCAAGGCAATTACTCAAAAACTGGAGACCAATTTCACTTCTATCAGTCATTTATAAAATCGCTTCATCAGCATTATCTGCAAGGTTTAAATCTGTACTTGAAAAAATTATCTCCCCTGGCTTTGTTGCACACTGCTTTATTGGTGAAAATGTAAGGTTAATATATGACATCATGCTCTACACAAAAAAAGAAAATATACCTGGCCTTTTAATGCTCATTGACTTTCAGAAGGCCTTTGATTTCATATTCAATATAGAAATTTTTTTGGATTTAAAAATAGTTTTCAAAGATGGATAAAAATTATGAACACTAATGTAAATACAAGCATGATTCAGTGTGGAGTGCTATATGATATCTTTGATGTAGAACGATGTAGGCAGGGAGACCCACTGAGGCCCTACTTATTTCTACTTTGCACTCAAGTATTACACATAATGACAGTTAACAACAAGGATATCAAAGGAATTTTTATTGATGGGTAGGAGTACAAACTTATCCAATTTGCTGATGATACTACTCTAATTTTAAATCTCTAAATGCTGCATTTAACACACTTGTAATGTTTGGATCTTTTTCTGGTCTAACTATAATTGCTGATAAAACTAAAATAATATGGATAGGAAAGGAAAGCTATTCTTCAGAAAAAATAGACACAAACCAAACTCTGGAATGGGGAGCTACTTCTTTCAATCTCTTAGGGATAAACTTTTCCGTTAATTTAGAGGAGATGACAAATCTTAACTATATGTCTGTAATTGCAAGCATTAAAAAAAATTTCTACACTTGGAGCCAAAGACATCTGACCCCAATTGGTAAGAAAATTTCTTCAAATTTATTTGGGACAATAAATCAGACAAGATCAAAAGATCAACTTTAAAAAAATGCTATCTAAATGGTGGCCTAAATATGATTGATCTTAATAATTTTACAACTGCACTGAAATGTACATGGATTCGAAGAATGTATGTAAACCATGATGCAAATTGGGTATATTCAGCAAAACCTTACATCCAACCTCCTACAAATCTGGTCATGTTTGGACCAGAATATGCCAAATCTGTTGCAAGGAATGTATAAACAAATTCTGGTCACAAGTCTTAAACACTTGGGATAAATTACAGAGCAGGATTCAAATGAACATTATTAACAATGCACTTAACAGTCCTCTGTAGTGCAATCTGGAAATATCAAAAGCCAATTTATACTTACCACACTGGTATTAAAAGGGAATAATATGTCTTGGGGATAAAATAAGCAATAAGGGTGTCTTTGTGACCCAGAAGTTTTTGCAAAGTGTGTACGGCATTAAAACAAAATTCCTAGAATACCATAGAGTAATTACCTGTATCAAAGGTACACTAGCAAAACTAAGATTGAAATGCACATTAAGTGTGAAACCAATTTACCCATTTAACATAAGACTGCTCAAAAAGTTTAAAAAGTGTAGTAGGGACTTCTATAAAATAATTACCGATTTTAATAATCAAGACAATAAGCCAATTAATTCCTTCTGGGAGGAATGTTTTAGGACAACTATATTAAGCCCTGATTGACAAAAAATCTTTAACATATGCTTTAAAACTGTGAAAGACAATTTCCTTGTATGGTTCCAATATTGCATTTTATACAGAATCTTGGGAGCAAAAGACTATCTGTATACTGTCAAGATAGCTACTGACAGAATGTGGGCTATTTGCGGCAATTATGTTAAAACAATTAAATATTTGTTTGTAGACTGTGAAAAAGTTAAAAATTTTGGGGGTGAAATTCAAACTTTTGTTAAGATAAATGCTGAAGCCGACTATTGAGTAAATGAAAAAGATATTATCTTCGGGTCAATAGAAAATAGTTCAAACATTGCTCTTAATACTATATATTTGGCAGCAAAAATGTACATATTTCAAAATTCAAAGCATAATAATCAACTATTCTTGCACAATTTTATCAATTATTTGAATAAAATATACCCAGAACATGAATATGTGGCCAGAGTGGAACAAAAACCTGATGCTTTCCTGAAAGATTGGCAAAGTCTTAGTAAAATATTTGTAGGTATGTAGATAATTTCTTCATTATTCTATAGTGTTTACAATCAGTGCGCATCCCAAATATCTGAATTTTATTTTATGTTTATATTGAGTAGCTGTATCTAGTTTGAATAACAATTGATAAGAAATTGTATTGGTGTATTAATGTGTTTTGTAGTTTGCTTGTGTGCATTGTATGTAACTGTGACTTGTCCACTGTAATTGAAAACAATTAAAGCAAAAAATTTAATCCTAAAGATAAATATACCAAAATTATTGTGGAAATAGCACACATATTTTTTTAAGTAAGCTGTACCATGTGTCTTTTTTTGCTATTGTTTTCATATTGTATATTGTAATATTTGTCTTTTATATGTTTAAATGTCATTATTCAAATATACATGTGATTAAAATACTTTGATACCTAAATAGTAATCTATTGTTTATTGCATTTCATACATGTATAACTTTAATTTGCATTTAATGTTTATCAAATTGATACTATAAGTCAGTATAAAATTTTTTGATGGTTTCAAATAAATGGCAGGTATTCAGACAAAGCAGTTCCACATTGGTAATTGGACTGCAAACTAAACTTAATTTAATTCATTTAGGGTTTAGTTCACTTTCAACACTGTACGGGTCATATCACGATGAATAGTTTTGTGGGCAGAAGAAACCAGTACATACAGTTGGTCAAGGTTCTGTACTGTAAACTGCTGAACATCAGTAAGCGACTTCCAAATTGTGAAAAAAGTAAAAGGTTTTATAATCCATTACCTTGAATTTATTGGGGACCCACACTATTCACTCGCCAATGTTCAGAATCAAAGCTACTGGCCACAAGTCGGTTCCAAGCATTCTGACCCTGGTTTGCAAATATTCTGAATGAAAGCATTGACTTCCCAAATGGACAATTTTCGAAATTGGGATGTGCATCAAAATTGGGATGTGGTTTATAATGCAATTGAAGATGTGTAACTGTCCCATTAGATCATCATATGGGCAGACAGACAGCTCTGAAACATAAATTATCTGGTTTATACATTTTAGGGGTTCCAGATTCGTATACAGATCTCTATAACAGAAACATGCTTTTCTTAGAATAAATAGAAATTTACTATTTTTCCAGGTAATTGTAATTTATAGTGAAGTTTTAGTTTATTTTGGTTCTAAACATTGCTTTCAACACTGTGTAAGTCATATCATGACGGGTAGTATTATTGGCAGAAGAAACCAATACATCCAGTTGGTCAAGGTTCTTTATTTTAAACCACCGACCATCAGTAAGAAACTACCATCTTTACCACATAGGGTTCAGGTTTTGAAGCACCGACCTCAGAACTGGGAGGTGATTGTGTTAGCACTGCGTCACAGTGGCCCCTGTAACTTATAGTGAAAGTGGAACCAGGAAAGGGGGTCAAAGGAAGAACTTTCAACATTGAGATGCTGTTTATGATGAATTTCAACAAAAATACCCCAGATTTCTACAATTGCTACACTCAGCTACTGAAAGTTTGTGTGTACTTGCCTACAAAGTGAAAGATAGTGCCCAAATAAGAGCAGCTATGTACTCTAGTGGTTATAAACTTGTTTCTTTATTTAGTGATGATTTGTCTGCTTTAGGAGACATCAATAGTGTGATGACAAAGAAAGGTGGACTCAAAAAGAAAAAAAATTGTTTTGAATATAAAGAGCTTTTGCAATGTGATGATAATTTCTAGTTTAGTTTAGTGTTTTGTGGAATTATTTGTATGCATTTGTAAAAATTTACCATGTTGCAATGTGCTGAAATTGAAATATGTTTTCATAGTGACAAAGAAAACACTTTTGCATAAACCAACATATATTTAATACATATAATTTTTATTGTTACAAGGTACTGTTACAGAAAAAAATCAATAAACCTACACAAACCTACTATCTATAATTTAGCCAAATTTGTGCATTTCAATCTTTTTACATTGTCAGGGCTAATGTTGACATTAAGATTTATCATGGAAAAATTAGCATGAGGCACCAAAGACAGAACATTATTGCCTTAAAAAATCCGATAAGTGGAAATCATCTCTGTGATATAGCATCCTTATGTGAAGCCAGGATTTCACAATTCATCAGTTTATATCATCAATGCCTGATTTTTTGTGGATGAAGGAGATTTTACCTCCATACATAGTTCATGAGAACATAGATGACACTGAAAAAATAGAAACAAACTAACCTTGGGTTTATTCAAAAAAATGAAAGTAAAATCGTAAAATAATAATAAGATGTAACGGTACTCTTGAACAATACATGGTTACGAAACAGTTACTGGCAACATTTGTGTATCCTCAATATTCTGGTAAAAATTCTTAAAAAAAAGCATATAACACCATTCTCGGGTAATACATGGTTACAATGCAGTTACTAACATTACTTGTTTATACTTTATATTCTGATAAAAAACTAAAATATGAAGTATAATATGTAATTTGCTGTGTAATACATTATGGCAAGATAGAAAGATAGGAATACCTATTTATAGTATATATCCCAGTGTAAAAGTAATACAAACATATAATGTAAATCATATAATTGCTGTAACACAAAACAGTTACAAAAAAACTCTTGTGTGAAAATATCACAATATCACATGTATAATAATGATAAAGGTTGTTGAATATGTTATTGCTATTGCCAATTATGTTTGTAAGTAAACAGTGTTATAATTTTGTGAAATGCTTAATGTTTTAAAAGTCTGTAAATGCTGTAAAGTTAGTTGTTTTCTCTAAATAACATAGTCCACAAATCAAACTGTTACTGGTCAGTAAAAAAACAAACAAACATGTTTTCTATAAATAACTAAAAGTTATGCAAAACTGGTAAATTAAGTTGCTGGAGTACCTGATGTTGAATGAATATTGAAATACATTGCAACAAAACAATCGGTGTTAAAATAAATATAAACCTATAATAATGTCATATGGTTGTTTGACTGGAAATGCTAGGGTACACATAGGGACAGTTTAGTGTCTGTACAATGATAAGTGTATGACAAGGCAACAGTGTAGTCAACAAGAAACATCTGTGTACTGTATTGGTTTGAAACTTGAAAATCTACAAATTGAATAACATACACCGTTATTGGTCAGGAAAAAACATACTTGGTATATAATAGATAATTAAAGGCCATGCAGTAGCTGATAATTAATTTAAGCATGATTTTTGCATTCATTATTGAAAACCTTTTACATGATGCTATGCTACACCTAGTTATGATTGTGAATAAACAGAGTGTTATAATTCATGAAAGTGGTGACAATAATTTTTAAAAGTCTGTAAAAGTTGGAAAGTAAATCTGAAGTTTGTTACTAAGCCCCTCAAGTTTGTCTCGAAATAAGAAAAAAAAATATTGTACTTAAGGCCACAAAAATTGTTACTGGGGGGGAGTCAGTAGAAACATTGTAACCACTAAAAGTTGCATTATCAGCAATAAAGGGTGACCTCAAATTAGATATTATGTATTTAAAATTAGACAAATAGGCTACACAGAACTGGGAAATTGTGTGGCAGTCATAACTTCGTGTCAAAAGATATAATGCAAATGAGGCTATGATTATTAACTATAATTATAATTATAAATAATGTTTGTTTTTTTTAATTAGATTTGTGTTAAAAGATATAATGTAAAAAATAAGAAATTAATTAATGATGCTGATTAGTTAAAGCTCTATGCTAAATGTTACTATCTGATATATAAAATTTATCTTATAATATTGAATGATCAAGATAAATGATCAAGAGAAAAAACTGAAAATAAAAGGACCGGCAATCAACTAATTGATGTTGCTGTTTAGTAGAAGCTATGTTTCTAGATAAGACTAGTACTATTGTGTTATTAGAATATTAAATCAACAATGGCAATTTTGGTGATCACTGAACTTATGTTCTGAATACAAGGCATAGTTCTCTATTACCTTTGCAGCTTTCCTGATAAACAAATGATAAAAAATTGGCAAACCTGTCCATGATTTAGAAGATATGTATTGTTAATATTACTTAAAGTATAGACTTTTAATATTACACTTGGTTTGGAAGAAATGAGGGTGGTGGCACAGATGTGGATTATACAAACTGAATATATGTTGAAAATTGGTATCTGTTTTGAGGTTTAGTCTTTGGCCACATAAAAAATAAAAAAAATAAAAAAATTTTTTTTGACTTTTAATTAGTTTTACAAGGCAGAATCAGATTTAAACCGTTGCACTATGATAACACCAAAAGTGCCAGACTACACCTGTCAAAAGGCCATGAATGTGGGAAAATGAACTGGTTAAAGAGGGGGTTGCTGACTGTACAGTCTTGAGTATAGCTGACTTTTTTCATATCATAATGTGTGATGCAGGTACAAATATGTCGGTTTTTATTTATTGTTGTATTTTGATTTGTTTAGCACACAGAGACAGGCTGTTGTTGCCGATTGATGTATCAAACTTTTTGCATGACCGTTTGCTTCACTATGCTATATTTTCCAAAATCTGGAGTAAACATTGGGATACATAATGCTGATGAAAATCAAATGTTTAAAAAGCCCATTGATCCTTGTAAAAATGGCTGATACACTTAAAGTATTAAGCATGAATGTCAGGGGTTTGTCTAATAGATAAAAAAGACATGATATCTTTCACTGGTTAAAGTCAAAGAAAATGTCAATTTACTGTTTAATAGATGTACATGCAGATGAGGAGCACCATCAAAATTTTAAACATGACTGGGGCTCTGAATGCATTTTCAGTTCTTACTCTTCAGTAAGCCAAGGGGTTGCTATTCTATTCAGTGGCAGTGTTGAATACAGTATTTTGGAAGTTGAAAAAGACAGCATAGGAAATCTGTTGTTAGTAAAGCTAAATATTTCTGGAGTTTTTACCTTCCTGTTTGGGGTCCTATATGGGCCTAACAGAGATGAACCAGAATTTTATGATGACCTTATTGTCAAACTGTCAGAAAAAGAAAACCTGCCATTAATACTCTGTGGAGATTTTAATTTAGTCCAGGACTTTAGTTTAGACACCTATGGTTACATCAGGGAAAATAATATTAAGGCAAAGGCAAAGGTAATGGAAATGCAGTCAGTATTAGATTTAGAAGATGTTTGGCGTGTGAATAATGAAAATAAAAGAATTTACACATGGTCTAGTAGTAAGGCTCCACGCCAAATGGCAAGATTAGACTACTTTTTGACAACCTCTGACATCCACTCAAAGCTCATATCAACTGCTATCATCCCCGGATATAGAACTGACCATTCAGCTTTAACTTTGGAAATATAGTTACATGATATAAAACATGGTAAAGGCTTCTGGAAATTTAATACATCCCTTCTCCATGATGCAGAGTATGTAAGTTTGGTAAAAAATACAATTGAAAATACTGTGAGAACATACTCTAATGATACTGGACCTAAGGACAAATTTGGATACAATCTTTCAGCTGGTTATGAAACTCTATTCGAGATGATAAAACTAAATATCAGAGGTCAAACAATTGCTTTCAGCTCTAAAAAAGCCAGAAAAAGGAACAAAAATGATGCAAATCTTGAAGAAAAAATAACAATTTTGGAAAAATCTTTACAAGAATTCTGTAATGTTGGGGACACAGCAAAAACGGCCCAGATACAAAATGAATTAGAGCAGGCAAAATTGCAATTAATAAAAGTACATGAACCATTAGTAAAAGCTGCCATCTTAAGATCAAAGTGTCAGTATTATGAAGAAGGGGAGAAATCAACAAAGTACTTTTGCAACTTGGAAAAACGCAATTACATTAGTAAGACAATTTATAAACTTAATGTCGATGGGGAAATAATCACCTCTCCAATAGATATACTAACAGAACAGAAAAAATTTTACAAACATATTTATAGCTCAAGAGTTCCTCATTCAGAAACCAATAACCAAAGGTTTTTGGAAGATGATGGTAGTGTTATACCTTTGACTGACAATGAAAAATTAAAGTGTGAAGGTCCTGTTACCGAACAAGAGGCAAAAAGTGTAATAAAAAGTATGAAAAACAACAAAAGCCCAGGGACAGATGGGTTTCCCGTAGAATTTTATAAATATTTTTGGTCAGACATTGGAAAACTATTAATAAATAGTTTGAATGAATCATTTGATAAGGGTCACCTTTCTCTTACTCAGAGACAAAGTATTATCACCTGTATACCAAAGGGCAACACACAGAGAATTTATGAACAACAAAAGGCCAATTTCACTTTTGAACATCGATTATAAGATTTTATCTGGTATTCTTGCTCACAGATTAAAAAATGTACTTCCAAAAGTTATTGGGGACACACAGAAAGGTTTTTTGAAAAATCGATACACTGGAGAAAATATACGCCTGGTGTATGACATCATGTCAGAATTAAATATACAAAATAGAAAGGGTCTTCTCCTCCTGTTGGACTTTGAAAAGGCATTTGATTCTTTAGAATGGCACTATATAAAAAACGTACTACAAAAGTACAATTTTGGCAAAAGCTTTATCACTTGGTTTAACACACTCTACTCAGGAGCATGTAGTTGTGTAATAAACAACAGTATCTTTTCTGATTTTTTTGAACTAGAAAGAGGGTGTCGTCAGGGTGATCCATTGAGTCTTTATATCTTCATCCTGGCTATAGAACCTTTAGCAAGGGCAATTTTATTGGAAAATGACATTACAGGAATTATGTTATGGGATAAAATATTTAAAGTTGGACAATATGCTGATGACACCTTTTTATTACTTGATGGGACTGAAAAATCTTTGAATTCTAGTTTAGACTTATTCAGTAGCTTTTATAAATGTTCTGGCCTAAAGTTAAATTTTGACAAGACCTCAGCAGTTTGGCTCGGGAAAATGAAAGGATCAAAAGAAATTCTTTGCCCTGAACTCAATCTTTCATGGACAGATACATTTATGTTATTGGGAATCTCTTTTCACACAAACCTTGAAAAAATGGCCGAATTGAATTACAGTGCAAAGGTCACTGCAATTGAAAAAATTCTTCAAAGTTATATAAAACGTAGCCTGTCGCTTATTGGAAAAATCACAGTCATTAAAACACTTGCTGTTCCAAAATTAGTTTATGCAATGAAAGTTCTCCCATCACCAAGTAAGGGAATTATTGATAGACTTAATAAACTCTTTAAATCATTTATCTGGAAGGAAGGTAAACCTAGAATAATACGGCCACAATTAAAGCAAGATATTTCTAATGGAGGACTAAGGCTGACAAATATAAGCTTTTTGAATAATGCCCTCAAAATATCTTGGATCCCGGATGTAATTAAAGGAAACAAGAGCTTGGGATATCTGTTCGAGAATATTGTTAATTATGACAAACATTCCACATGGTTTTTAGATACAAGTTCCCTGCAAAAATTTCTGTCAAGAGTTAATAATTCTTTTTGGAGTGATGTGTTGAAGGCATGGAGATTATATAAGACTATTTTTGAAAAGGATATTAATGTAAGAACGTATCCATTATGGGAGAAATATTTTTTGAAAAATACAAACATAACTACCAGGAAACTAGAATGCCAAAGTAGAAACATTAATATATTAAACGATTTGTTACATGAATCTGGTAGAGTGATGGGTTTTGAGGATTTTAAATCAACTTTTGACTTAAACATAAACTTTGTGGACTTTTACTCTCTTACATACTGTCTTCCAAGATCATGGAGAGGGGATATTGTTGGAAATCCAGTTAAACTAAGAGGTAATGAAATTAGTCAGCCAGTTTTAACAGACTTGCTCCAAATGAAGAAATGTTGCAAAGGGACATATTGGAAATTTATTGACACAGTCGTGTGAAACGGAACCATAGGTCCAAATGGTCAGAAAGTCTACACACCCATATTTCTGAAAAGGTCATGTCAGAATATTATTCATTAAATTTCCAATGTACTGTTGAGAGCAAATTAAGGAGCTTTCAGTACAAAATATTACAACGTATTTTGACAAATAATAAGTTTTTAAATATTTGTAAAATAAATGACAATCTCTGTTACTTTTGTAATAATGAAATTGAAACTCTTGAGCATTTATTTTGGCTGTGTCCTGTGACAAATAATTTCTAGAAGGAAGTTACTGTTGTTTTGAAACCATACATTGATCTCAGTGGATTACTTTGCACAACTACAGTACTCCTAGGTCAACTTGATAAAGAACTATATATACTTAATAAAATGTGTTGGTCAAAATCTGTCAATTTCGGGTGTAATTGAGAAGATAAGGAGCACATACAAAATAGAAAAAAAACATTGTTATACAATTTCAAAAGAATAAGGAAGTCATGGACAGTAAATGGAACCTTTTGATACCTTTACTGGATTATTAATACAGTTAGATGAAGTTAAAGTAATAACAAACAATTTTTATAATGCAGCACTAGCCTGTAGATGTTTGGTACAATGTTTTGTCTTTGTAACGAAAGTTTTGTACACTCAGTGCCCCCCTCCCGTAGTTCAATTTTTACATATATGTATATATATGTGTGTGTATGAAAAATGCAGTTTTTCAATGGAAAGTAATTAGTTACTATACATAGCTAACAGTATTTAAAATATTAATGTAAAATTAGAAAATTTAGAAAATAATTTTGTACGTAAAGTGTAGTAAAATTAGGTAATCCTTTATGTATGTAACCCTGTTTGAACCTAATACCGGTGTTTTGGTGTAAAATCATACTGTGTTATGATTGAAATTGTTAAAACATACCCCTGATGGGGGGTTTTGCCACCCTCGCCCCCCCAGGGATGCCTTTGATGTCAACATGTAAAAAAGGGTGAATAAAATGCATTAAAACTGCAAAAAAAAAAAAAAAAAAAAAGTAAGCTGGATAAAATGCAGGATATTGTTCAAGATGTTCACAAATACTGTACAAGTGGTTATTTTTGCAGATACTTAAGTTCGTGAATTGACACAGAAGCCTTGTTTCGCGAGAATTAATTTTGGTGGTGAAATATATTCTATTATCGCCAACAATAAAAGCAAAGTTACCCACTCACAACTAACTGGTGTGTACTTCAAGTACATGTCATCTTATATAAATACCCACTAAACCCCACCTGTTTTATCACACAAAAGAGAAAGTAGTGGATCAGTGTAATTTAGAAGTGCAATTTGTGTCTGTGTATAAAGTGAGGATAAAAACCCGGGCCCTTTTATTCAGGGGCGTAGGAAGCAATTTTTGGGGCGAGGAACCAGATTGCACCGACGCGACGCAACACCAACAATTTTGGTTAATTTTATAGAATGTACTGCATATAGGTAATATTCAAATGGTCCAATTAAAATATTTTAAAGTTCCTTTACCAAAGGAAATCTTTGTGACAACATCAATCCTAAGTTTTCCTGACCTTGTATGGGTATAGAAATACATATAGTCACCTCTGCATTTGAAAGGTATTTCTAATATCTTGACTACATGTTTCCAGAACCTGTGACCTTTCCTTCAAGTGCTGAGCTGATACAAGATCTATTTTTAGCAAGGTTAATCCCCAAATTGAGGGGGATGTATAATCTTTGGACTGGCCAGGTCCAATAAACACACAGTAAAGAAAGAAGAGATTCCTGGGAAAAATCTTATCAGGTGACAAATTGCTGTGCTAAGCAATTGCTCTGTGTGAATTTGAAACTACATGTCTAGGTTCTATTTTAAATTAGTAACATGGTAAATTAAATGTAGAATATTACTATATGTATGATTTTGGTCTGCATAAGTGAAACGTTTCACAGAATTTTACAAATCCCATGACAGGTTAACTGAAAATGTTCCTTTTTACAAATCATAAATATAAATATTTTATAGTTCAAATGGTAGCTTACACAATGGTACATGTGAGCAGTGAACAAGGTAAAAGTGTAATTTGACCACATATTATTGAGTTACCTGTTAAAATTTACATAAACTTCAAAACTGGAGTTTAGTTCTTTTGCAAAAAGTTGGGGGGGGGCGAAAAGATATCCCCGCCCCCCCCAACTTTATGGTTGGGGGGGCGGCTGCCCCCGCTGCCCCCCCAGTTCCTATGCCTATGTTTATGTTGCTAATCTTTCTCAGCTGCATGAATGCACTTGTGCAGAAATATGAGGGGAAATTAAAAAAGTGATTTCTTTGATAAATAAAATTTTACAGTAGACATAATGAAAAACAATTAGTCTATATTTCTGTCTTTATTTCTAAATGAGAATGTATTACAGCAGTAAAGTGACAGCAGCAACTGCATAGCTGAATTACATCCCTTAGATGTTTCATGTGATGAAAAATTGAAAGGCTACCTTGAACATCTCTTGCCAGTGGAGTATACATAAACATTGAAAGAGGGGGGGATGTACCAGGGCTCAGTGATGTGCTTCTGCATTTTACAGGTCTAGTACATTATATGACAACACAGATCATTAACTTAGCTTGGAAAAAAACAGGCCTCACTTTTTCTCATTTCAAATTTTATATGAATGGCAAAAAGTTATTGTTTTAAAAATCACTACAAATTGGATAATATTTTACTTTAAAAAATATAAAAGTGCACATGTTTTGTTTGTGTATTTAATAACATGAATTGAATGTTCTGTGATAAAGGTTTATAACCTCATCTTAACTTGGATATGCAAACAGGTCTATCGGCAATTCACATTCACTGAAGGTAACTGTTTTATTGGCGGGACTTTATTTTCGCGTTTGTCTGGCATTCGCGAATATAGTGAAAATTAATTCCACGCGAAAATAACCACTTATACAGTATGTTCCAAAGAAAGGCCGACATTGTGGCGAAATCCAATGTTATATTAGAGCCTCAGGTGATTTATGGGAATAAAACTAGAGCAATTGCATGTAAAAAAAAAATAAATTTTAATACAAAAAATGTCAAAGATGATATATTAATTACAATAATTAAAATACCAAGCTTTTTGTCAACCAAATACAATACAACCAAGACAATGTAATAACTGTCTTTGACTAATATTTATATTGTCTTGAACATCCAGTGTGAATCTTGTGTGAGTCCATTTTCTTCTGATTGCTTTTCGAGTTAATGAGATTATACTAGCAGCAAACTAGAAGATCATTAGCAAGATTCAAATTCCATTGTTCCAGTTGTAATATTGTCGAAATTACAGATGATCAATTCCTTCAGAATGTGATATTTGAAAAGGAACATCATTATCTCCCACCTGTGGCCAAAGGCCATGGTCGGGAGATTATAAAACGCCTTCCATACATGTGTCCGTGAGTCTGTCCGTTCATCACGTTTTTGCATTAACCTAAATATCTCATTCATTTATGAAGATATCTTCACCAAATTTGCAGGGAATGTTTATGGCTATAAAAACCTGCCTCTAAAAAATTTTAGCTCCATTTTGAAAAACAAAATGGCCGCCATAGTTAATTGTTTGAAAATCTTCATCAAATTTGCACAAAAGCTGTATGGCTAGAACAGCTAGCCTGATAGTAATTTTGGCCTATTTCAAAAAACAAAATAGCCACCATATCACATGTTTAAATGTCAAACATCTCATTCATTTATAAAAATATCTTCATCAAATTTGCAGGGAACGTTTATGGCTACGAAAACCTGTCTCTGCAAACTTTTGTCCTCATTTTGAAAAACAAAATGGCCACGATAGCCAATTGTTTAAAAATCATAAAGTTGTTCTAAACCTCAAAATATTCCTGCTAGCTTCATCATATTTGCAGAAAAGATTTATGGCTAGAAAAGCTAGCCTGATAGTAATTTTGACCCAGTTCTAAAAGGAAAATGGCCGCCATGTCACATGTTTAATGTCAAACAGGGTCCTTCTATTAAAAAGGCCTTATATCTCCCCTAATATTGCTCTTACAGGTTCAGAATGTGAAAACAACTTGTAGGAAGTCATGTCCTGGGAATCTTTTCCAGGTGTTGAATTTGTCCTTTGAGCCCTGCTTCAAGGTTAAATGGGGTCGTCACAATAAAATGTCCTTATTTCACCCTTATTATTGGTGCTATGGCTTCAGAATATAAAGACAGACCATCAAAAGTCCTGGCCTTCAAATGTTTTGCCTGAGAACAATTTTGGCCTTATTTTGAAAAAACTAAATGGCCGCCATAGCCAATTATTTAAGAATCATTAAGATGCTCTAAAACTTGAAATATTGCAGTTGGTTAATCAAATATGCACAAAATATAATGGCTAGGAAAGTTTGACCTCTTCTTCAGTGTCAAATGGGGTTATCTTACTATTTATTTATTTGGGGTTTTACGTCACTTTCAACACTGTACAGGTCCTATCACAATGGGTAGTTGGAAGGGCAGAGGAAACCAGTACATACAGTTCGTTAGGGTTCTATACTGTAAACTGCCGACCAACGGCAAGCAACTACCAGCTTTCCCACTTGAGGCCGTGCCGGGAATCGAACTCCGGCCTCAGAGGTGGGAGGCAAGAGTGTGGACCCCGTGGTCCGGGGGTTATCTTAATACAAAGGCCTTATATCTCCTTTAGTTCTCCATTGTTACTGATTCTAAGGTGGGAGATAACCACTGCGGCAGTGGCCTTGTTCATACATGAGATTGGAACAGTAGATTGATGAAATCAATCTGAAAATGAAGATATTCACAGCAACTACAATATATTCACATATTCACAGTTCTACAAATAAGCAAAATCCATTTACCATACTGTACATAATACATACGAACAGTCAATTAATCTGCTCATGTAGTCAAGAATATATTGCCATTTACATCAGAAAATATATAAACATTGCAGACATTTTTCTTTGTTTCTTTACTTATAAATTATAGAATAGTTTTCTTTCAAACATTAATTGTCTATTTAATTCTAACAGATCAATAAAATTGTGAGTTTACATATATATAAAATAAAACTTCACAATAAATATCAACAATTTAGCATACCTTGTAATAAAGCAGTTTTACCAAAATATTGTCCCAAATAATGTCACCCAAGCTAGGTCACAGGTGTCTCAACACTTCCAAAAGTTCAATACTGACCATATTGGTCTTCAAAATTAAACCTTGTGTTACTCTCTATTCAACAAGCTGACCATTCATATATAGACATAAAACATATATTGGGATTTGTACACTCTTGGTTTAAATACACCACTTCAAAAATAATAGGACTCACAATCTACTTGAACATAAAATAATATATACACTACTTAAAAATAACGAAACTGCTGGACTGTAATGTGTATATTAATAATTAGAGTACATATCTCTTTTCTCATATAAAAATAAATGTTGGTCTGACCTCAAATACAACAGGCAAGAAGGTTCAATCCCCAATATGGAGTTATTCCACTTCCAAGCAGAAGTCTAAAACCCATTTTCAGAATAAATATTTGTACACTTCTTGCTGTACGAGATGCCATCAATGTCACCAAAGATCTAGGGAAAAATTACTATGCAACAGACAATTGTTTGTAGCAAATTTGCAGTAGCTTATCAAGTACCAATTATCAATTCAATGGAGCACAGTATAAATAAGCACCACTTGCTTCAAAACACTTTTAAAACCATTTATAAATTTGGAGAGGATTTCACTGACTTGGCCATCCCTGAACCCTCTGAAATCTCGTATTTTACATTAAGACTTGTGTGTCAGATTTGTGGAAAAAGACATAATGAGGGAACATGAGTTTTGCTAAAACATACAGAAGAATGACATGGCTTTCCAAACAAAAGTTATGACACAAGAGTTGCACCACAACCTGATCCAAAAGATCATTATTTTGTTTTGAATTACACCAAATGAGCACTGAATCTGCTTTTGTTACACATGAGTATAGATGACTCTAAAAATGGGTAATTGGAGTGATATTTACAGAAATATTTAACTAATATACTTATATTTCAAAGTGATTGGCTGTTTTAAGTATCCTGGATGCTCGAAAGCACTTACCCAAGTAAAGTGCTTGCTGGTACCATGCTCAGAATATAAACTAAATGGAATCCAGTAGCAAATGTCGAGAGAAAAATTTACACTAATTATCCCAAAGTTTTAAATTTATATCAAAGCAAAAATGATAAAAACAGGATTTGAAAACTTACAGGGGTGAAAAACAGAAAAATTACCCAGAAGAATAAGTTGCAGTACAGATACTACAACTAAAATGGGTAAGAATATAAACAAATTACAGTTGTCAGGAGACCAAGCCAAAAAAATCCAGTGCAAATGACAATGTCGCAAAATTCTGATTGAGTAATTAGACAAAGATAAATTGTTCCCAAAAATGAACAGCAACCCACTTGCAATGATTCATGCTCTAAGTGTTAAATAATAAAAATTCATATTCAATTCATTTACAGTTATGTCTCAATGACATTTTCAAAAGTAAAATGAAAGATGCCTCAGAGGACACCTGACAGACCCTCAACTTAAATCAAGGCATAAGAATAAACTCTCAACTTAGTTTTAGTTTATAGAAAGAAGCCTTGAACTCAGTTCAAACCCTACACTTTGGGTTGTGTTTCTATTAAATATGTAAAACTATTACATTTACCTTAACAGGAACTAGTTTTCAAATTAAAACACATTGATTATTAATATTTGGGGCTGAGAGCTTCTTTCAAATGATCAAAAAATCAGTTTGTTTTTTCACAATTTGGAGATTTAAACTTAAAGTGCTAATAACTTACTTATTGGTTACAGAGGTTTTGGGTGTTAAAAACAGGACATAATGGCTGGAAATCTTTTGACATGTTTAGATTTGAATTCCGATCATTTTTGTAAAGTTAAACATGAGTAGCCAAACTATCCTAATAGCTTATAACCAATGTTCTTTTAATCATATAAAATGTAGGAAATTATGGGCTAGGAGTAATTTATTGTGGTCAGATTTCACCTTGAGCCCATAGCTGAAGCTCAAAAGGTGTTCCTAAAATAAAACTACATTTATCTTGCTTATTTTGTTCCTACCATGACCTAACTAGGGTTCTTCAACTTTCTATTCAGTGCAAATATCCATTGGTTCTCCAATGCACTAAGTCATGTATGGTCTCTTCAAGATTTGAAGACATTTCTGTGGCTCTATTTTTATTTTATTCATACACTTCTCATCTACATTCAAGCAATACAGAAAATAAATAAGCTAAATACACTGTTTAGTTATTTTTACACAGCAGACATGTGTGATAGATGCTTTTACATTTTAAACAAGAATATTATATAAAATTTTGTTTTTGTTCATTTTTTTTCAATTTTTATTTAGGAATAATTCTCATCTGAACTGAAAGAATACAGAACAGGTTTTCTTGTGTAGAGATCTTGATCTGAGTTACCGGAATTAGATGAAGCAGTCTCAAAATCTTAAAAAATATCCAACTGAGAAGATGCTCTCATCCTAAACACTGTCAAACTCCTATCTGGTATAGGTGTTTGTTATTTTGATTTCTACTAGAGACTGTTTTTTAATGCATCGGTTACAATAACAAATTGAACAACAAGCACCAAGGCACTTGCATTTATTGGCACTAAAACTACAGCAATTATTTAGAACTGCAAGGGGTCTGGGGTTGTATTGAAATTTATCTGGCAGTTGCACTCTTTTACATTTTTGTTATCCTTCATGTATTGATGCATCTCAGTGCTAATATGTAATTCTCTGGCATTCCCTTTAACATTAAAAAGCAAGGCATGGCTTTGAACATCTGGATTATAACTAGCCTTGCCAAAATCATGTATCAGGTAATCATGTATATCCTTTGCAGGTCCATAATGTATCACATTATAAACCCCTTGGCATCAACCTCCATATCAAAAGCAATTGCGCAAAATACCACTCACACAGCTCCATAAATAGTAACATTTGATTCCTGTGTTGTTTCTTGTATATCTGGGTCAGTGATGCATTGCAAACAATTGATTGTAATCATTTGGCAGATTGTAAGTGAGAGAGATGCATACTGTTTATCTCCAAGGCAAGCAGAAAAAAGATGAAACAACCATCATGTCACTAGTTCTGTGACAAAAATTAATGTGCCTCTCTGTTTTGATTCCTTGATGTGCTATTTCATCGACTAGCCATTTAAAGTTTTTTGTCTGAATGTTATGAACCTTTAGCATTGAGTACCTAATATTTGGCTTATTAACAAGCCTGGGTTCACACCTGCCAAGATGGTCAAATATCTCTTGCCTGGTCTTCTTGGTGTCACTAGTCATTGCTAGACAAGGAACACCCCAGCAAGCGTGATCATATGGGGCCTATGTGGGCTATAGGCGGACAAATAGCAATATGGGTCCTATAAAGGATATATATGGGCACAGAGGGCCCAAAGAGGGCCCATATTGGTCCCATTTATATAAAAATACGTAATGTTCCCTAAACAGCACAAAATGCATGAGGAAAAAAACAGATTTAATATTAGATTCATTTGGCATCATGTTGATTTGGACTTCGTAAAGAGTGGTAAACAAAAGATTTATTATCACAATGTTTAATATGGGTCCCACAACAGACTTTTATGGGTGATTTACTGGTATAAAGGTCCCATATAATATAAATCCTAGAGGAAAATGTAAATATATATATAACAAGTGTTCTTTATTAACTTCTCATCTGATTTTGAATGAAAAAAATCCAAAAATAATAAAGGTCCTATTTGAGAAAAACAACTCGCCACAAAAGCTTTTTAAAGAAAAGTGTACACACATATTGGTTGGACCTGTGAAGGTCAAAAATGGGTATAATATTCCCACAAGGGACCCTCATTATTATCACATACAATAGCCATTTTATAACTCTGTAAATGTATTGTCAAGTTTCTGTTAACAATGTATTAAAATTAAATTTGGTGTATATCTCACTAAGTAATAATCTAGTGGTTTATATTGCCTTAATGTACCACAAACACCTTTTTCATGTGTAAGAGTACAGAAATCCTAAGTCTACAGTTGTGGAAATTCTGTAAAATTTTAGTTTCTCTTAGTTTAACTCAAGGGGTCATTTATAGGTCAACCCCCTATCTCATGCAGTGCAGATATGTTTATCTTTTCCCACAGATAGTATTTTGAGGCAGTGTTAGGAAAAGGGAAAAACACCCCATGGTGTGAAACAGGGTAGCCTTTCTTCACTAGGATGCAAATTACAGTACAATTTAAAGATTATAAATATTTGTGAGAAATCTATGAAATTTGTAAAAATTGTGTAAATAAGGCTAAAATAATAAACTTTGATATTTTTGGTGGGGATTCATAATGAAAACAATCTTTATTAATCAAATAATGCATGTGTTTAATTATATCAGTTAACAAAGGATTTCATCATGTGTTTCATGTGTGTCTTGACAAGGCTATGTAGCTGTTTTAGCTTGGGTCATCTGGGAAAAGGGTTTGTGTGAATCATTAAGTGATGAGTTTCTGATATACATTTCTGTATTCTGTATAAGACAAGCTTAGACACAAATGTGGTACATCATAAGATTTTGAACTTGAAATGATTTGAATTACATTCTGGAAAATGGATAATAGTATAGTACGAATCAAGATTGTATTGGGCATTATTTACAAAGGCTTCATTAAAGTGTAATAAAAATACTTCCAGGTGAAACATTAGACAGAATATGTGGGCAAAGTGTGAAGGAAATTGCAGACTGTTCACACAGATCAACTCATTTTTGAACTTCTATTACATGTGAGCTGAACTGCAAATGGACCTTGTGTTGGTAGTGCACATTTAAAAACTGAGCCGATCCATACATCTGAACCTATATGTAGGACCAATAAGGACCTGGATGCAGTTTACCATATAGTTTCCTTGTCAGACCCACATATGACCCATATACAGAGCCCATACTGGTCCCATCACCAAACCATTTGCAAAAACAATCTGGGCCTCATGTTCAAATTACAAGTTGGGCCCATGTGGGACCCATTTATTTCACAATAAAGGCCCCATATGGGGCCCATATATGACCCATATTGATAAACCATATTGGTCCCATCAGAAAACTGTTTGCAACAACTGACTGGGGCCCATATAGGGAACCCACAAAGGCCCCATATAAGAACCCATTTGGGACCCTTGTTGGTCTCATATGTAGTGCTGGCTGAGACCACTCCCCAGACTTGATGAAATAATTCCTGTCACCTTACCTTGCTTTAGCATTCGCCAGGAGAGACATGAAGAGACATGGAGAGCCATAGAAACTTGTCTGTACTTGCTTCATTTTATTATTATGAACTCTCTTTGATAAACTTTGATTAACCAATAGATTATAAGTTCATAGTAAGTCCAGATACTAGTTAAAACTGTTTTCGTTGAACTGGTATTGCAGCCCACCTGATAATTCCCGTGGTTCCACTTGCAATGTGTTATACACTGACCATACGAAGTGAATCACATGTAAAATAGAGATATATCATAGAAATGTTGTATGTTTGGTTGCCAATTCACATTTTTTATTAAATTTTAGTTTCATATATCCCATACATATGCACTAATCTTTCACTGCTTCATAACATTAACTTCTGTTTTTGGTTTTGCTGTGCAGAGGCAGATATCACACCAGTGACAACCCACACACCCCCTTTCAGAAAATCCTGTATCTGCCTCTACTGTGAAAGCCAGGTTTGTACATAGAAAAGGTAGGTGCACGAATTTCATAATTTAATATTTAATCTCTGTTGGTCATGCCTTGCACTTTTTGGATCTGTTTTTCCATCCTCTTTATTACTCGGTCAAGTGCCCCCACCAATGAAAATAAATTGTCACCACCAAAAATTATTCACCCTTTTTGGAGAGTTGCAATATTGCTTTTGTTAACCTACAGGCCCACTGTCATCAAGTGACACACTGTTTCAGAAATGTCAACCCATGGTTGTCCATCATCTTGATTCTCTCCAGTGATATTAGCTTAAACTCAGGTCTATCGGTCAGAAACATTAAAACCTGTCTGCTGAATGCTTGGTCTTTGCGAAACAAAATAGTGGCCTTTAGTGATTTTGTTTCGTCAAATGACCTTGACATCATTGGTGTCACTGAGACCTGGAAAAGGCTATCAAACACACAATGCCTAGTGGATGAGGTAACTCCTGCAGGTTTCCAGCTTCACTATGTTCCATGTAGGAACAAGAAGGGAGAAGGAGTTGCTGTCTTTGTCAGGAATGACATCGATAGCCTGATTTGTCAAACTGATCAGCAAGACCCTTTTGAACATATCACTGTCAAACTGTCAGAGAGTCGGTCAAGCCAGCTTATAGTACATGTCATCTACCTCCAAGCACTAACAAATGTCAATTCATTGAGGAATTTAACAGTTTCATGGAAGTGGCTGCTTTGTAACCACATGAAAACATTATCCTGGGAGATGTCAATATCCATATTGACAGTGAAAACTGCCGGACCAATAGTTTCAACTTGATTTTGTCAGATTTTGTTTTTATCCTACATTCTAATTCTAATTGGACTTTTATAGCGCTTAATCTCTCCAATAGGAAGGGGACTCTAAGGCACAACAAAACAAAACAGTCAACCAATCTCAATGTCCAGGGACAGAAAAAAGTTCAGCACCACGGAGAACGCCAGAATGAGTGAAACTAAGGAGGGTATGCCTTGGTGTAAAGGTGGGTTTTGAGCCGTTTTCTGAAGGAGGCAAGAGAGAGGGACGCACGAATCTTCTCAGGAAGAGCATTCCAAACAGTGGGAGCATCGAAGGCAAAACTATGACCGAACTGTTTGACAGATTTATGGACTGAGGCTTGAAACTTGGGAATGACAAGGAAATTACCACCACTCTGACTGTGCCTGGTACTGTAGGAGCTGCTGTAGGAAGAGATGTACATGTCAGCAATTACACACATACATGGTACATACATACATATTCTTGATAAACTAGTAAATCCCTCACTTCCTCAGTTTGTAATTATGTGAAGGATGGCATATCAGACCACCTGGCTGTCTTTTTCACTACAACATTTCCGGTCAGAAATTCTTGCAGGACAAAACACTCAAAAGCCAGAAAACTTGGCATGATAAATAAATGTGAATTCAAATCTTTGCAAACTCTGAGCTTATCGAGGCTCCTTGGAAACAGCTAATTTATTGTAACATTAATATTTTCATACATTCACCAATAAACTTGCTTGACAAGCATGCACCTATATATGAACGCAAAATTCCATATGTAAATAAAGGGTTCATAAACAGAGAAATTTTGGCAGCAAAGATACGCAAATGAAACTCAAAAGGGAGTGGCGAAGGGACAATTCTGTCATGAATCTCAGTGAACCATTTCAATCGCCTCTTGGAATGTTCAAAAACCAAATGCTACAGTAACATGGTTAAGGAAAATGAGTATAACTCCAAGGCCTTGTGGAATTGTACTTCCAGATAATACTACTATCAATAGTTTAACCAACATTTTGGCAAGTATTTCGCAGACATAATTGCTAAACTAAGATCTGGATTATTGTCTCCTGACGCCAATTCCCCTGTCCCACATTCCTACAGAAATAAGTTTGTTTCTTTCCGGACCATGCCAAAGGATGAAATTCTCAAAATCATTAAGTCTACACCAAATAAATCATGTGACTTCGATCCAGTCCCAACATCTTTGGTCCTTGATTGTATCAGTGTACTCTTGACCCCTATTACAAATCTTGTGAACTACTCCTTACCCATCTCCAAACTTATAGAGAAAGCTGTGGCTAAGCAAATAAATTAGCACATTGCGCAGGGGGGTACATCTAACATAAATCAGTCTGCATATAGAGCTTTTCACTCTACTGAAATGGCATTGCTAAAAATACAAAATGCAGTGCCACCTCAATGGACACTGGTACTGCTGTTAGATTAGTCCGTCTGGACTTACCTGCAGCTTTTGACACAATAGACCACTTAATTCTGTTTGACTGCTTTCAGCATTGGTATGGCACTGATGCGGTTGTGCTTAATTGAGTTCAGTCATACCTAAACTCAAGGAAACAGAAGATCAAAATAGATGGACATCTTTCAGATGCTTTTCAACTCCCTCACAGGGTTCCTTAGGGCTCAGTCCTGGGCCCACTCCTTTTTACCCAATATACAAGGTCCCTTGATTGATGACACAATTGTTTTAAATAATCTTGATATTTTGGCCCTTGCAGAAACTCGCATTCACATTTCTGATACCGACAGCCTACTGAAGTCTGTAGCTCCACCTGGCTTTCAACTCATTCATAGGCCCCAGACAATTGGTCAAGGTGGTGGCATGGGCTTCCTTACCAGGAAAAGCTTGCCTGCACCAACACATTCCACTTTCGAAAACATTGTCATATCAATTGTCACTCATTCAAAATCATTTGTTGTGGCTTGTGTCTATCGCACCCCAGGTTCATGTTCCTCTGCCTTTCTTGATGATTTCCTGTTTTTCTGTGGTTTTCTGTCATCTCTCACTTCCTCCTTCATTATCTGTGGAGACTTGAATGTCCATGTAGATACA
This sequence comes from Sabellastarte sp. h YS-2021, assembly GCA_964017235.1. Classification (NCBI taxonomy): domain Eukaryota; kingdom Metazoa; phylum Annelida; class Polychaeta; order Sabellida; family Sabellidae; genus Sabellastarte; species Sabellastarte sp. h YS-2021. Next base: position 68,142,102 of record OZ024933.1, read on the forward strand.
GATTGTATCGACCAAAGAAAATTTCTCAATCTATTAGATACCTCTAATCTTGCCCAAAATGTTAATAAATCCACCCACTTGCATGGTCATATACTGGATCTGATACTTAGTCCAAGCGATTCCTCTTTTGTCAGCAATGTGACAGTTGGTGAAATGGTCTCAGATCATGCACTGGTGAAATGTCATCTGGATTTTGCATGTCCTGTGATACCGAAGGTTGACAGTATTTCTTACTGCAGGTACCATAAAATCAACATGCAGAGCTTTTGCGAGGATCTTGCAAACACTTCCTTTGTCACATCTCCTGCTAGCACAGCTGCTGACCTGTATGATCAGTATATTAGTGACCTTGGTGGCATGTTAGACAGGCATGCACCATTGATTTGTCAAAGAGCTAATAAAACATCAGTTGGATGGCTGTCTGATTCATATCGTAGAGCCAAATCTATCAGGCATCAATTTGAGCGCATGTGACGTAAGGATAGGTCTCAGTTGAGCAGAAGTAGATTGCGCAGACAGATTGCCCGGTCTCATAAATAGAGACAAGGCTGAATACTACAGCACCATCATTAGTGATAACAGCCATGACCCAAAGAAGCTATGGCATACACTTCGTCATGTCCTCGATAAGGGTTAAGAGATTACTCTCTCTCCTCATCAGTCTGAGAAATCCTTAGCAAACAAATTTGCTTCCTTCTTTCATCAAAAAATCAAAAGGATTTGTGATATGTTACAGTTTGACATAGTCATACCACCCATGTGCACACCTCCCAACCTACCTCGCTTCAATGAGGTCTTGGAGAATGAGGTACTAAAAATCATCAAAAATTCCCCTACAAAATCATGTCTTTTAGATCCAGTGCCTACTTTCCTTTTGAAATATTGTGTGGAAATTTTACTTCTGTCAATTGCAAAACTTGTCAATTTGTCATTAGCTGACAGTGTATTTCCTCAAAAATTCAAGAAGGTAGTTGTCACTCCCCTCATTAAGAAAGCATCACTTCCAAATGAAGATTTGCAAAATTATCGACCAGTATCAGGACTTTGTTTCATGTCAAAATCGGTGGAGCGGGTAGTTGTTAAACACCTCATGCCACATATCAATAGTAACAATCTTGATAATCCTAGGCAATCTGCATACAAAAGTGGTCACTCCACAAAAACTGCCCTGCTGCATATCAAAAACAAGATCCATCTCTCACTATCACGGGGCGAGCCTACTGCATTGGTCTTACTGGATCTGTCAGCTGCGTTCGATACAATTGACCACACTACTCTTCTTAATTGTCTTAAGTCATGGTTTGGTGTGTGCGGCACAGCCTTGAAGTGGTTCACCTCCTATCTTAGCCACCGTTTCCAAGCAATTAAAATTGGGTCTACCCTCTCTGAATTGCATGAGCTGCTGTTTGGAATGCCACAAGGCTCAGTTCTTGGTCCTCTGCTGTTCTCTTTATACACCATTCCTTTGAGTAAGGTTATTGGAACGCATCCCAACATCAAATTCCACTTTTATGCAGACGACACGCAGTTGTTTATTCATATGTCTCACAAAAATGCAGCCCTGGCTTTTGACAAACTGAATTCATGTCTTCTGGATGTTCAGAAATGGATGTCGTCAAGTATGCTCAAATTAAATCTTGACAAAACAGAGTTTATCATCTTCGGATCCCATGCTCAACTCAAGAAATTAGATCCCTATCTACCAGTTAGGATATCTGGTAATTTCATGCATCCAGCAGTTGTTGTAAAGAAGCTTGGTGTCTGGTTTGATGCTAATTTCTCCTTTGCTGATCATGTCCGCAATATTTGTAAGACATGCTTCATTCAAATTTGTGATCTCAGGCAGGTTAGAAAGCACTTGACTGATGAGGCTGCTATCCTGGCAGCCAATGCCTTGGTGATCAGTCGCCTTGATTACTGCAACTCTCTCTTCAGGAGTTTGTCCAGTCTCAACATGCGCAAACTACAGTGTATTCAAAACACACTTGCTACAATTGTCACAAACTGTAAAAAATACACACGGGCATCTCCTATTCTCAAACGACTCCATTGGCTCCCAGTCGAATTTCGCTGTATCTTCAAAACTGCCACTCTAAATTACAAGTTTTTTCACAATGGTCATCCCAGTTACTTTGGTCCTCTTTTGTCTACTCATTGTGGAAGATATAGTACAAGATATAACCATCCAGATAAAAGGTTCTTGGAGGTTCCTCAATTCTCTCCATCTGTACATAAATCAAAAACTCACTTTGGCCACAGCTTTGCTGTTGATGCTCCCACAGTTTGGAATCATTTGCCTGATGAGGTCCGTTCTGCCCCAACTCTCGCCTGTTTCAGGAAAAGGTTAAAATCGTATCTCTTCAAAAAGGCATTTCCAACTTAGCATACACTCTATCCGGCATCTCCATGGTACTGGACCTGGCAACGGCTATGAACAGATGATTTTTTAAATTTGATTTTGGTGTTGTGCCTTAGAGTCTGCCTAGCAGAGATTAAGCGCTATAAAAGTACAGAATAGAATATACAACCCCTCTTGGCAAATAACTAAATTAAATTAACTTCTGACAAGATGGAATTCATAGTGATTAGTGATAATCAAATCAGAGGCTACATGAAGTCATCATTCCCAGTGAGTTTTCTTGGTAATATAATGGAACCAGGTGAATCAGTCAAAAACCTTGGTGTCATCTTGGATGCTGACAGTTCAATGCAAAGACACCTGGCTAATCTATTGTGCACATGCTACTAGGATCTCCGGGTACTATGAAGGGTCCACAGGTATCTAAATCATGAAACACATGTGAAGGTAGCAAATGGCTAGGTAAGTAGTCACCTGCATTATTATAATTCATTGCTTTATCATATGAAAATGGCATATACTTTCAGACTACAAAGAGGTCAAAATACCTTGTGTTGTACTGTGTACACACTAAATGAATTTAGTCATGATCTACTTTTCCATACAAACTACACTGGCTCCCCATTCATTACCATATATTGTTCAAATTCAACCTTCTTCCTTATAAAGCAATAAATTTTAGCCAGTCTTCCTATCTGTCCTCTCTAATTAAGTGGAGTGAACTCACACGGGGTAATCGCTTATCAATTTCTTCATCTAAAGTGAATAAACACTCAGGGTTGCAGTTTCACAGTGTCTGCTCCCACAGAGTGGAAAAAGCTCCCTCAAGCCATTAGAACTGTGGAAGTACCTCTGGATTCAGAAAATAGTTGAAAACATATCTTTTCAGATTAGCCTATCCTCCACCATAGCCTATCTTCCCTATCGAATGCTAATATAGATACTGACCTCCTTTTTTGGTACTGGGCTAGCGAGGATTTTTACATCACTTTCAACACTTTATAAATGTTTCTTACTTATTTACCTTTCATTAAAAACTCTACGATCTCTGCCTTGGATTTCCATACCCCTATAACAAGAAATTCAATTACAAAATTTTGATACAACTATAATTAAAACATTTAAAGAGCCCCTATTAGGTTATTAAGATATTTATTCTACTATCTGTTAAATCATGCTCAGGAGAATGTGTAGTATTATCATTATTATATAGTAGTAATACCGTAAGATCTTGTAAGGATGCACAAAAATATCTTGTGATCATGTCTTAATTATTAGTAGTGATCACCAGATGATATGGTGCTCCAGACATTTTTTTTATGATCATTTCGTGATCACTACTTCATATGATGATCACCATATAAGTCATATATGCAAGAGATGAAATTTTTATGGCACAAGATTATCTCATTTGTACTACTTGTTGCATGCTTACATATATTAAATACACATTATAGGGCCCACAGTTGCACAGTGGTAACATTTTCGCCTCCTACCTCTGAGATAGGACCTATAGAAATAGTGTTGAAAGAGACATTAAGATATAAATAAACAAGGCCAAAAGGTGTTTTGGTCCCCTAGCGTGAGCGCAAAGACATCAGAGACATGAGTAGTTCACTAGAATTTACAAAGTCTCGTGACAGAAAGAATTTCGACCTTAGATACATCCCACAACTGGTTCCAAACTGAGACGGTCACCGATGCAAGTATTAACATAGGCTATTGCTGCTTAACTTCAGTGAGCAGGCAAATAGTCATCGCTCTGTGCTACTATTTATGAAAGTCTGATGCTAGAAGGACATATGTATGGGGAAAATACAAAAGGACATGTGTTCTTTTAGCTATTGGAGTGCAAGAGAAAGAAATTCAGAATTCACAGGTGTTGTCAATTTCTGGAGACAACAGGACATATGTATGGGGAAAAGCCAAAAGGACATGTGTCCTTTTAGCTATTTGAGAGCAAGAGAGGCAAATTCAGAATCCATAGGTGTTGTCAATTTCATCAAAGTCTGGAGACAAATAAAAAAAAGTGATCTGTAGAAGCGCAAACCTCGCTAGAGCTAAAAAAATAAATATACATTATAAATATACATTATGATGTATCATATCATAATGTATATCCTACATTATAAATATACATTATGATGTATCATATCATAATGTATATCCTGGGCTAAATAAAAAGCTGTGTGATTGATTGAAAGTAAGATTTAAATGCATTGAAAATATTTATACAAAACACTGACATTTAGGCTTACTTAACTTACTTGTAGATTTTATAATAAACCAGAAAGTTTATGCCTGTTAAATATACCTAGAAAAAGGTTTGATTTTAATTTCTATGATTTACTGTGATTTGGTGATTTACTGATGATTTCTACAAGTTAACCTGATTTTATGAAAATAATAAATATTAAATTGATTCTGTATACTTGGAAAGGATGGCTTTAAAGTAAAAGTAACTTCCCAATTATAACAAACAATTAAAGTTCTATAATTACCATTTTTCTGATTCATGAAAGTCTATTATAATTATGATAATCTACTCAGGAACTCTACTCTTACCAATTGCAATTATTTACCTTTACACAGTGCTATAATGACACCATTTTTCCTCTGTTACAGTATAGTTATGTCGACAGGCATTCTTTCCACATTTTATTATTTCAAAACGACATTATTTCCACAAGGCATTTGTTCCACAATGATTACTCTGTGCATTAAAGCAAACTTCAAACAGACCTCTTGAAAAAGACCTCAAATACAAAATTTGTCTTGCAGAAAAGGCCTTCTGATTTAGCATGAGTGCTGTGTATGGAGCAGGTATTATGTATAGGTTAATGGCCAAGTAAGTGTCCAATATTGGAAAATAATGGCCTGTTTACGAGGTCCCGATGTATAGGTTAATGGCCAAGTAAGTGTCCAATATTGGAAAATAATGGCCTGTTTACGAGGTCCCGAAGGGAAAGGGTTTCTTTGGAAATGTACTAAAAAGACTTCTATATATGGTCAAAATCAGAAAGTGGCCAATAGTGAAAGATATTGGACATTTTTAACAAAAGAAAAACTCTCGGGTGTAATTTAAATTATATGTATTTAATACTGTGAAGAAATAAAGTGACCCCTGCTATAAATCATCAAGGTTATTACACAAGCCTTTTTATAAATTCTGTCAAAACAGACAAGTCTTCTTTCTACAAGCTATTAATCCAACAAGAAACAAAGACTATGGCAATTATCAAATAAGAAAGTGACCCTCTGTTTAAAAACACACATTTTGTAATATACTTCAGGGCAAGTACTTGAAATGAACATTGGTGATTTTTGGTACAAACCATACATTTGCTGAGTAGCAAAGTGCTTTAGTGGAATATTATTGACCTCTTGACTCAAATCTGGGAAACTCCACAATTTTTTGGAGTCACAAGCTGTCCAGCTAGATAAAGTCTAAGAGGAGATGCTGCACTGGATAAACATTTGTATGTCCAATCTAGTTACAACTGAAACATAATAGATGTTGTCTTGTTTTAATCAATTTGCAGAGATGGTGAAGTCGACCATCTATGACATTCAACCTGTAAAAATATTGAAACTCTGTATTAATATAATGTATTTATATAATTTGAATTAATTTTATTTGATTACTTGAAATTGTTAAATATGTAAATCAAATGAGAAAATGAGGAAGAAATTGAAGAGAACATATATCAAACTGGGGAGTTGTTTTTGTAAAAAAAAAGTCAAAATTTTTCGATGCTTATTAACAAACTTTGAGTAACCAAAGACCAAGAAAAGGCCATATAGCTTAATCGCTATCACTGCAGGGTATATTAAAATAATAAGAGATATACAGCCAAATAAAGTACTGTAGCTCACTGCCCTGGTTTGAGTTTGACCTTATGTAGACATTGAGAACACCCAAGTTGGGAGTATATACTACGTTTATTCTATATAGACTTTTTATATAGACTTAAGACTTATTGGGGTCACCTTACATTCAAATACTTGGTCCTAAGGTGACCTTAACCTAAGGTTGTACAAATATTAGAGTCAATATGAAAAGTGGCTCGCTTTGGACCCAGAATTTAAGCCTGGCCTTATGTCATGCAATTTGCTTACTTAAAGTGGAAAATGAGGCCAGTGTTTGATGAGTGAAACTAAAGCTAAAGCATAGAGTTTAAGTAGACTGGCCTTATGCCATGCAATTTGCTTACTTAAATTGGAAAATGAGGCCAGTCTTCGTTGAGTGAAACTAAAGATAAAGCATAAACTTTAATTGGGGCTGTATTTCACCCTTGAATGAAAACTTTATCATCTGAAAGATTCTTTTATAATTTTGTAGGCCTAGGCTCGGTTTCAGCTTAAGGCCAGATGTATGGGTTAAGGTGACCTTAAGGTAATGTGATTTTGTAAAAGTGTATTTGAGCGTATTTTTGTCATGTGACCAAAAGGGGAGGTGACCCCAACATAAACAACAAGGTAAAAGTTGCAAATAAAATACATTCATAAAATGTGTTGTATAGCCGTGTTGTATAACCCCAACCCTCACTCAGTAACTAATCTCATGTGAACACAGTCCCATCTGACATCAATGTCCCGTGTGTTGCCTAACTCATGCCTTAGGTGGACTGACATTCAGTCCCTTATACAACAATATGGGTGCTGACTATAATGCAGCATATATTCCCATATAAATACAATCCATGAAATCGAATGTTTATGCTGTGTATCTGTGGCCTCCATGTGCAGTCCTAGTAGCTTCTGGTTGCTGGAAGCATATCCATAATCTGACACATATCCATCACCCAGAGTACTTGTAAATGCCAAGTACTCCCACTCTTTATATTATGCATGAAGTCATAAATCAACATACAAGCCCTTCTCAAAGCAAGACAGCCTGAAACTAGAAAACTTGCATTAGCATTTTGCATATTTTATGCAATACATAACACTGGATAATCAACTTAATTTTGTGACAGCTCAAAACTTGAAATGGCCCTCTGGTCAATAAGTTACTGTATAAAATGTTGGATAGCTTTGGCATCACCCTGAAAATGGTGAAAATGAGATTTAAATACAGGATTCGCATCTAAGGGTGGAGACTAGGAGGATGATACCCTGATAGCTAGCAAGGAGAGCCCCCTTGTGAACGTCATTGTTAACAAGCTTTGACGCACAACAGGGCCCCCACCCCACCCCCTGCGCAAAAGGGGGTGTTAAGTTAGGTTCTGAGGATACCCTCCTCCTGACACTTGTTCCCGGACGATGCCATGAGTGAGGTGAGAAGGGTGGGAGGGAGGAAAACAAAATATTAATATAAGATATTTCTTAAAAGGCAAGTTGCCTGATTGAAATCAAAATAATTAATGATGGTGGATAGCTTTTGGCGGCAATTGCTAGGGTCATCAAAGGGGTCAGCCAATCATTGATTTCTACCTAGATGACCAGAGAAACCTTTCCAACTAGCACTGATTAAGGTAGCACATTGATGCTAACCCCATTTGTTTGACCTTAAAGAAGGAGCTCAAGGCGATTCCGAGGAGATGGTACCTTTTATTATGCAATCAACCACTTGAAAATGAAGAAAAAATTGCTCTGATTTATTATCTTTATTCTTAAAAACAATCTACATTTTTATGGTGCAAATATGGAAGTTGTGTTAGATGGCTTAAGCAACTGTTCTACTATTTGATCAATTGCAAGATCTAGTCAGTTTCAGAAAAATGAAACATTAAAAAATATGGAAGAGATAACTTGCTCTTAACTTCTAAAAGGATTTGGTAAGGCCTGTCTGTTGGCAAGTGAAACATGGGTCTGACAAATTGTTATTTTTAGAGGGTATGTAGCGAGTGCTGAGCCCACTGTGGCAGTAAATGAGAGGTATGGGACAAATGTGTGAGTCTGAAAGGGTATTTGCCCACTCTTTAAGAAAATATAGTAGGAGCCTACTGCTCATGTAAGGGAGGGGTGGATTGACAATTTGGTAGATTCCATGGTGAGGGTAGCGCCCACTGTGAGTCTGGGAGGGTATTGGCCCACTGTGTATGGAAATGAGGTAGTAGGGGCATATTTCATAGGTCACTGAGGAAGGGAGGATTTACAGTTTTAGTAGAGTCCAGAGAAAGGTTGGCGTGCAGACTATGACAGTAACTGAGGGGTATGGCCCCACTCTGTAAGTCTGAGAGGCATGGGCCCACTGTGTATAAAAATGAGATAGTAGGGGCCCACAGTGCAAGAAAGTAGGAAGTAGGGATTAACTCTATTGGTAGAATACTTCTGTGTTGATTTAGAAACTTAAGTACCTGTAAATTAAAAACACTAGTATAAGGCATTTAAATCTGATTACACTATTTGAAATTTCACTTATTGGGTCCAACTGAAAGCAATTTGCAAAACTTAACATTCTTTGTCATGATTTTACCCATTAGATTCAATCTGATTTCAGCCAGACTTCACCTTTTCATTTAACGTAATTTCTAAGTTGTGTGTCTGCTACTTATATACAACAGTTCTTCTAGAATATGACTGTTTTATTACACTGTTTTATTGTATAATTCATGAAAAACGCTTTATCTCTGGAGCCCTGTAATTCCAACCATTTCAATAAACATATCATTTGTTCTGGCACAGAAAATGAAGATTTTTCAATAAGTTATCTGCAAGTTTATTTGGTCATAAATTTGGATGTGTATTGTCGTCGATTATATCATCACTACATAAAATCACAGTAGAAACTGAAAAATCTCTGATTGTTCTATAAGATTAAATGTCTCTACAAGCAATAAGCAATTTTATTCAAAACTAAACCAAACTAAGGCACAGATTAAGGACATACTTTTTGGACAAACTAACATAGTTTACGAAGAATAGAGAAAGGTTTTGGATATAAAACAGAGAACTATCCAAATTTTGGAATTCACCAAATGCTATGTTTATTTATTTTTTTATTTAGTGTTTTTCGTCACTCTTAGTATCTTATCAGTTATATTGTAATGAGTAGTTGTAAGGGCAGAGCATATCAGTATATACAGTTGTTCAAGGTTCTGCAATGTAAATAGCTGACCAACTGGCAAACAACTACCAGTTTTCAAACAGGAGGTTAAGCCAGGATTAAAACTCTGATCCCAGAGGTTACCCCGGCACCCCCACCAAATGCTATGATTTAACACCACCCCTCCAGTGTTGTGTCTGGAGGAACTGACTTCTTCATCTTAAACTGCAATTGTCTGTGGTAACTTAGAGGTCCTCAGTGGTCTAGTCGTTTGCAAGTTTGGCATGTAATAACAGGCTGTCACCTCTGTGTGGATTCGACTCCCACAAGTGACATAGCTGAGGGCCTGTCCCAATATGACCCTGGCTGGCTGTTGAATGGGTCATAAAACTTGAACTTTGAACTTTGTGGTAACTTGTTTTGTATGGTTCTTAAGCATTGCAGATTCAGCAATAATAAGACTGTGAGGAGAGTGTATACCTCCACCAAGGCATGTGATGATAAATGGGAAAATCCTGATTATTTTTGTATCCAAATGATGATCCAGATCACTCTCAAAATTAAACTGGATTTAAGTTGGACCACGACCCATCTTCTATTTTTTTTCGGGATGATACAACCAGTTATATTTGCATAATCTTTCTAACAAACAGAAAAAAACAGACAAACAGAGGAATGGCCCTAAGGGCTGTCGGGGTATTGTTTTCACCCATGGTGTCCGGATGGGTGGGTGGGTAGGTGGTCGGGTGGCGGGAAAAAGTTGTCCAGCCTATTACATTTTTGACTTTAAACACCTACATATTAACCCCTTTACATATGAATTACTGTTTCAATTTTTGAAAATGACCATCTGCAAATATGGCAGCTTTTACACCTTTATATGAGCATCTTTACATGCCGATTACATTTTCAATTTTAACTCAAACTATTGCATTAGTAACAATCTACACTTTCATATTGACCCATTTACAGATATGAAAGGCATTTGTAACATTTCTTTGAATTTTTATATTGGACCATTACAGATATGAAGGGTTAAATTTACACATAAAGTCTTTTGTTTTTACCTTTATTGTAGAAGCACAATCTGTTATAATAACATTTAGATGCTTTAGCCTGTGTATCACTGTTTCAATTCTCATAGTAATGTACTTGCATTGCTAGCAATTTTGTCAATTCATATTTACACATAAATTACAGTAGGATTAGCTACACTACATTCGAAAGACCTTTACATGCACTTGCCGTTTCCTGATTTTTGTTGGGTAAGATTATATGTATAAATATACATAGTTTTATCTTAACATTAAGACTTTTTAAATTTGAACCTTTTATTTACTATATTTATAGCTTTTTAGCACCTTCCTGTTTACCTTCTTACATATCAAGTACCTTTTCAATGTCAAAAACATAGCCTACTACATTTGTAACCTTTTTCATATTACCTTTGAAATTTGGCTTACTGTACTTGTGTCCTTTTTAGTCCCTTCATATTAATCCTTTTACATACCAAATACTTTTTCCAATGTCCCACATGGCCTGCTGTATTTATAACAGTCCTTACATTTTCACATTAACCCTTTTACTGATATCAAAGGTGTTTTTTTCAATACCTCAAATTTAACAATTATTTAACCTATCGTAATTATATTTTGACATTAAGATATGAATTCCTGTTTCAATGTTAAAGTTAATTTACTCCGATTTATAACATTTTTGCAACTGCACATTATCCCCTTACAGCTACACTATTTAACATATGTATTACCCATGTAATTTAGACACTTGACAATGCATTTATAGCATTTTTACATATTCATTCTTTTACAGATACATGACCCACTTTATTTGTATGTTATTTTTAACATTACAAGAGAATCATCACTACATATGACCATCACAATATTACCAATATTATACAAGTTTCAATACTTAAACTTTTGCACCCACAAAGACACAAGCAATATAACATTTCTCTTTCACTTCATACTGTTAACATTTAACAAAAACAGCCCCTTTTTATGATCTAACATTTTCTTTTAATTGTACAGACAAGATGACTTGCAAAAATCTTTGTAATGTCAAGGATCCCATTTGTGAGAGATGTAGCCCATCTTCATCGAAATGGGTGTATCTGGGTTTTCCCTGAAACATCATGGGTTTGTAACTTGGTAGGTATTCATAAAAAGTAAATTCTTCACAAAGTGCCTTTAGGCTATTGTTGGCCTCTACTAAATGGTCTTTATTTTCCTCAAAATCAAAAGGCCTAGGTAAAACGGTTGAGACTAGAATTAAAAAGTTGTTTGGGTTTTCTTCCCTAATGGCACTCAGTAATGGTTTATATCTTTGTTTAATTGACGATACTGGTGTTTTAGTATGGGGTGGTAGTCTGATGTTTGCTTATTCCCTTTTTTTGTCTGTACCATAACCATACATTTTTTTGGTGTAAGGTCATGAGTACCCACTAATAATAAGATTTCCCTATAATTTTTCAGGCAGTATGTATTAATAGTGTCTTTTAGGGACAATATTGTAGCGCCTCTCTTAGCTATAACAGTAGCTCAATTGAGGTGACGAAAGTTTTTCTTAATCGAGTCTGTGATGATTATGCCATCGTTTCTGTTGAAAGTAGCTCCTGTTCTCCCTAAAAATACAATGATTTTGAACAAGTATAGTGTATGGAGGATGGTAAGAAGAACCCTTTCTCATCACTTACATATTTAATTCCAAGTGATGCATGTTTTATTAAATATAGCATTTTAAAAAGGGGCTAAAACATCTACATCTGTCCTTACTAAGGATGGGTCAGTAGGTCTGATGTTTTGCTATTGAGTGTATTTTACTGAAATACTGTGATGAGATTTCTACAACCACTAGTTCGCTTGTCAAGATACTTAACTGAAGTAAATGTCAAAATATTAGATATATACCCAAAATCTGAAGAAATTATCAGCTTTTATCCAATGTTTTCTCGTTTCCAGACTTTTATAGCGCTTTGGTTGAGGACTTAAAATATTGGAAACAAACCAGAAATCTGAGAAAAGTGCACACGTTTAGGTCCTAATTTTGTGTATTTAGGCTCTTTATTTTTGTGATGTTTTATTGGAATGTACCAAAACAAGAAAACCCAGAATCAGAACGGTTTTGCATTGACAGCCTCCTGTTGTGTATATTTTTGATACAGACCCATCACTAGCACTTATACATCTAGATTCCATGAAATGCCAATTCTAACTGCACAACAGATAGGTAATCACATTCTTCAATTTATTTACCACATAATAATTACTGTCGTACTGTTACAAATATATAAATATAGTGAAAATTCTAAAATTACTCTCAAAATTGTGACCACCATAATTAATGAACTAACAATATTCTAGTTAAATAAACTATAAGTTTAGAATTTTTACTCATAATAACAATACATTTTGTAATAATCACATATTATGGTATTGTCATGTTATATTATTCATTTTTGGGTGTCTTTTGATGTAGATTAAGCACTGTCAAAGTCATATTAGAATTCATTAATCAAACAACAGATGTATTGTAACAGATGGTATTGCATCAAGTGAGCCACAGGTTTTGCCCCAACTCCACATAAAAGCATGTATTGCCACATCTGTATGTATGGGTAATATTCAAAACATTTAAACCATAATTTGACCATACAAATGAATATCAAAATGGGAGAAGTCTTACAGCTTCTTCAGTTTTAGTTTACTGGATTGCCTTGTTTTAATAGTTTATCTTTACATGCAGTTTCTTTCTCTTAGATGTTATTTTCTTTACATAAACATTATTTGGACACTAACACTGCTCTGAAGTATCCCAGTCTGTGTACTGTTTCACTACTTCTATATCTCATGGTGTTGAGAACTATTTCCCCAGGCTGTGGGGTATGGGCATCTCTGATGCTATTTTTCTCGTATTAAAGGTTGTACAAAAGCAAAAAATTAAGAAATATAATCACACCAATGAAATTTTCTTTATTTTATAGTCACACCAATGGTACACCATTAATTTATAGTCCCACCAATCAGACTGGAAGATTATACTTTCCTTTATGTTCTGTCCCTATATATTCTTTGAAAAAAGATTCCTTCAGACATCAATGATATGAAATAAGAAGACTAGATATGTCTGCTAAAAAGTAAATTTGGTGATTCTTAGTTTATGAGGATCAAAAAGGGAAAAAATTGTGGATTTGCCTTTCTGAATGAGTGCTTAAACATCTGTGGAATCTCAAAAAAGAATTTGATGCAGCAGTTGTAAGTCAAACACCAAACATTAGCTGACACAGGACATTTCAATGTTTGTGGATACTTACAAACAGCCATTACCATTTCATTCAAGAAGTCTACCATAAGAATAAATATTTCACCAGAAGAATGGTTGCAGATGATAAATGTTATTCCACAACATACAGAAGCCCAGGGTGGATCAAAATGCAAAAAACAGTGTACAACTTCAGTGAGCAAGACAGAGAACATGTATGGGTGTTGTCGTAACACCATGGATGATAATCCTAAATGGTTCTACACAAGGGAAGCTGCAGAAAAATTGGTGAACTGGAGGGATGAGACTTTACCATTGTATCTTAGAATGTATCATCTCCAGATAGAAATACAATGGCACTACAGGTTTTAGCTTACAAGACCAGAGCTGAAATATTCAACCTGTAACCAAACACTGCTATGGTTGTCAGTATGATAGACCTAGTCAAACCAAGCATCCCTGCTTAGAACCATGGAATGATATTTTTGAGTACTATGAGAAAAATGCAGTGAAAATGAGCAACATCTTGGATGATCTCAACAAACTTCAGAATTTTCTCTGGTTTACATACAACTTTCATGATCTGACTGTGAAGGATAAAGATATGAAGAACAAATTGAAGAAAAACTATTATCAAGAGAAATTTGTTCTTTCAAGATCTGTAATTATATATTTAAAATTCATATGGATGTTAAAGTAGTCATTATATGTATGTATAATCAGTGTTGTTTGTGTATTAATTGGAGGGATTAGGTATATATAATGAATATTCTCTAAATAATAAAAAATAAATTTATATTTTAATACTGATGACTATGATTTAGACTTTCCCGGTCCCAAGATTCATTTTGATTTGTTTATTTGGGGTTTTATGTCGCTTTCAACACTGTACAGGTCATATCACGACGGGTAGTTGGAAGGGCAGAGGAAACCAGTACATAGAGTTCGCTAGGGTTCTGTACTGTAAACTGCCGACCAACGGCAAGCAACTACCAGCTTTCCCACTTACGGCCATGACGGGGATCGAACCCCGGCCGCAGAGGTGGGAGGCAAGAGTGTTACCACTCTGCCACCGTGGCCCCTTGAATCCTACTATCCACTTGCAGGTGGGGGCATCATGAAGGGAGTCTAACCTTCACTCATTCTCGCCAGGATGACACAATTACACCATCTTTTAAAATTTTGACTTTCATTAAGTTATTTCCAAACTTGGCTTGTCCAAAAGATATACTGGCATTAGCACATTCTTCAAATTTTGAGTAGCTACATTTACTTGGTAACTGTTCAACATACCCTATGATACATGTGAATTTTGATTCCTTATCCATCTCTGGTCACTCACCAACTCTTTAATTACTTTTATAACATTTCCATTCCCAAAAGTGTAGGGTTCACCACTTCACTTAGGATCTTTGAGGTTTTAATACCAGTGATCACCACCTTCCCAGATTTATAAACTACAAAATAAACACCATTTCTTCTGATACTAACGGCATGATATATCTCTGGTTCATAAACTGCCCCTGGTAATTTGAAAGCTCTGAATAGTTCACAACATTTTTCAGCTGATACACAGCAGACTGTGTAATGATCTGTACTTTGTGAAGACAAATGGGATATCCCAGTTTCTGCAGTACTCTGGCATATTTTCTAAGATGACACTTGTTACCATGACAAATCATTTTACCAGTTCTATACAACAAAGAAGTACATCTAATTTTTGTGATGCCATACAAGGACATCGAATGGCACTTTTTTATACACAACATCTCAAGTGCATAAGACCACTTTCATCAAGTCAATTTGGCAATCTAATTCACAGGATAAAACTGTGTGAGTTATGCATGCCATGATGATCTTTACTTAAATGACTCAAGTGATCGAATGCTACTATTTATACATATATATTATATACATGTATTTACATGATCACATAATTTAAACTCTAAACATATTTTTTCCTGCTTTGCTGAAGCCTGTCATATTTTTTCCTGCTTTGCTGAAGCCTGACATTTTTCTTTAATAAATATACCCTGAAGCAAGAGTAATCCTAAATGGTGTAATAATCTCCTTCCATCACTTGAATAAGATCAGACCGTTCTGGAGAGAACTCATTATCCGCATTGCTATAAATGACTGGACCAGTTGTACACTATCCACAGTCAATTTTCATTACATCTAGTGTACAAGGGAGGTGTAAATTCCCCTTAAGAGTAACCCACATTAAATTTGGCCAACTTTCAAGAGAAGGAAATTCTGTGATATTTGTGTTTATCACATCAAAAATATTGTGTTGGATTTCACTTCTGTTAAGAACTGTGGAATCTGGGTTATATTTCCACCATAGCAAGTTGATATTCCCAGATCATGTTCACAGGTTCCCCATACACTACATCAATTAAAAATATTAGAAACAGCATTTTTATAAGCTGTTCAAACTATGATATGTTTAGCTTTTATAAACTAAATCTACATTTTGACCGCCATTTATAGCCACTACCTCTGGAAATTTTGCATAGAAAAGAACCTTTATATATTCTTTTACTGGTTCTGCAAATTGTAATTTAATTCTCAAATTACCCTTTTTCTGTTATGAATGTAAATCACCTCCAGCCTGGCTTTGCAAGCCAAATTTAAAATTCAGTATCCATTTGGATACTCCTTCCTTTCAATAAGTCCTCTTGTCTTTTTTGTTGTGGTTGAGCAAAGTTAAGTACCAGCTGGTGTAGTCACCCTGTTCAAAATTTAGTTTAAGCAGTTCAAACGGAGTAGGTGCTTAATTAACAATTACTTCTAGACACTTTAAATTATAGTGATAGAAGTTAAAAGGATTTTTTGTTTTGCTCCCACTGTAAGCCTCACTGGAACAGAGAGCTGGAACAATATTATTTGGCAAGGAACCCTGATAGGCATATTCAATTCCCCATTCATAGTTCCCCTGGTGAATGTTATAACTTTTCAGATTTGATGACCAAATGGGATGGAGAGCTGGTGTACTGCTCAGCATCTCATTCTGAGCAACAAGAACTTGGGGTTTTAGTTTAACTTGACAAATCTTTAACACAGTCAACAATGTTGATTTTGTAAGGAGTATTATCACATCCAGCGAGTCTAAAAGCATTATCCGTCTGACCGAACTTAAGTTTCAGCTTTTCACCATCCACCACCAGTTGTTGCTGTTGACAAATATCCATTCTCATTGGCCCCTCCAAAACAGCAGTTTTACCACTCTTAGTGTGGACTTGCCTGCCATAATGCCCAAATTATTACCAGCTAAGCCAGTTCCATCCATTGCTAGAAATGTTAAATTGCAATGCAGAACCAATTTTGGGAATAACCAATTGTGCAAAATGAACCCTTTCAATACTTTCAACAGAAGACGCAACTACTGGTGGTTCAAACAGGGCAAGATTTGACAAATGTACCTCCATTATGAAAAGAAATCTGACTTTACTCCCTTCTTAACTTGCTGCCTCTAACTGTACTTGTTTTTGACTTTTTAGACTTACTCTGACTTGCTTTCCCAACTTTTTTAACTTTCCCACCATGTTTTTGATTAGATGTAGCAGTTTTATGTGCTTTTATAACCTTCATTTGGTCTTTAGCCATTTCAACTGCCTGTTGGGTGGGGGCTATCTGTTTAGGGTGTAATACCTCTGCGTCTTTCTGGCCTTACCACTGGCCATATTCATAAAGTGGTGCTTCCAATCCATCTCAGACATAGGGTACAGTAAAAATCCTGCAAATGAACCTCTTGCATGAAAAGATCCTTTACCTGTATTTTAATATTTTGTACCTCTTGCTTACTGACTTTTATAAACTGTGGGAAGACAAAGTTACCTGTTTTAGTATCAAAACATCTTAACACTGGTAGTAGTGTCCATGGATATAGCTATCTTCACAAATATCAGTTAGTAAGTACAATGGTTTCTTAATGGTACTTTTAAAGGTCTAATCAAGCACAGCCACTTCCCACTGTGTACCATCAATTGTGAGAACTAAGGGTAAATCAAATATAAGGTTACTTGGTCTGTTAAGTTTATAAACATGATTTGAATCATGCCAATGAATGTACAGGAAATTCATTTCATATACTTTCTATGTCACTAATTTTCACCCATGAATCAAACTTTTTAGGCCAATTTAACCAGTGAACAAAATATGCTGTGTCCTGTCCCTTAACCTTTTTTGGTCTTTAGTATTTTTTTCAATTTTCCACAACTTGTCATCGCTTATAGTGACCTTTTGCAATTCAGATTGGTAGGAAGATCTTTTTATCTCTCCAGCTAAAAATCAATCAATTTATAACTGGGAATACCATCTCTTCTGAAACAGTTATGAATCTTAAAAATTTCAGAAGACCAATTTTGATGGACCTCTCTGGTAAAAGACCAGACCAGACTTATTCAAACTAAATCATCATCTTTAAACTTGAACTTTGTTCTTGAAGATGGTGATTGCACCACTTTTTGAGTTTTTTTCACCTTCCTCTGTGGCCAATAAATGTACCACCATAGACCTATTTTATTGATTTCATCACTTCACTTGGAGACATACAAATACTGCTGTGAAAACTATGATTGTAACTCTCAACAAAATCTTGGAACTTATCTATGTACATGTGTTTTTGAGCATGAGTTATGTACCTGTAGATAAAGTTTTTCATCATCTTTATAACCCTTTCAGCATAATTAGCCTTTGCCTCATTCTGGGTTTTTAAATGATGGATACCACTTTGTTTAAATAACTTTTCAACTGCAGACCCTGTAAATTCTGAACCTTTGTCTGAGCAGATTAATTTAGGTTTTCTCCCCCTCTTGCAGAATATTTTTAAGGCTTTAATGACCTCAGAATTGTTTTTACTTTGCAGGGGGTTGCACAAAAAGATATCTTGAAAATATAGTGTTACGGTCACGGGCAAGCACGGTAGCAATTACCGGTTGTCTTTAAGTTGTAACAGAAAAAGCAAAAAGTTAAACTTAACAAATTTATTTAATAGTCAACAATAATGATTACAGTCAACTGGTATGCTCTTAACCAAACACACTAATACAATAATAATAAGATCTAGCTGACCTGACCACAGAGATTATGAGTTAAGTTTATCCGCCATATCCAGCAATCTGTTCCGTAATCCGTCCTGTAGTATATTCTGTGGTCTATCCAATGTCCTGTGGTCTGTCCTGTGATCTGTCCAATGTTCACTCACACACGGATATCTATATCTTGTGACCTGTCTCACACTCAACAACACAAAAGGTTCTTGTCCTGCTATCCTTTATATATCCAGTCACACAGAATGTCTGTCTGGAGATTTTTAGAGAGTTAACACAATTGTACTGTCTGCTCCAAGATATGGACAATGTCCAAAATGCAGTAAATCCACTCTCTGTTATATAACTGTACAATATCCAAAAATATCCAAAGTGCAATAAATCTGTCCAGACAATGTATCTAGTTCACTCCAGTAAAAGTTCACAGCAACACAAGTTATATTATATTCCAAAACACAATAGCTCTCCTTATAGCCAGCGAATACAAAGTTCACTTGTGGTCAGATGTACATTCCTTATATACATTCACAGATTCCTCTGGAATTGTACAGAACCAACTCAAAAGAAGCTGGAGCCATCTAGGCCAAAGGAGGAAGTTCTAGAAACTACTGGTAATTGGGTTTCCCCAAATCTAACATAACCACTGAGGGGGGGATTTCCCCCAGTCTGTGAACAGATCAATAAACACTAAAACACAAAAATCAATAACTCCCTTACTTTAAATGTCAACACACAAAAAGAACCAACAACACAATTATCTTTTATGACAATGTATAAACATAAAGCTTAAATTAAACAATGCACTAATATAGTGCCTAATATATGTAATATACAATGTACTAATATAGTGTCCAATATATGTAACACCTCCCCCCTTAAAGAAAAATCTTGGAAACCAAGGGGTTACAAAATTTTACAAGAGATTTTCACCAGGTATATACACACAGGTAATAACTTTTTACAAAACATATTTATCTAAATACAAAAGTAAAATTGATACCATGTATAACTTTTATAAACTTACTTATTACAGGTATATAAATCACACATTAAACATAGATTCTGGACAGGGCGTACACACAGATATTATCCTTTCCTTTAACATGTTCTATTTGAAGATTGTGTTCTTGCAACATTAAACTCCAGTTCAATAATCTTCTATTTTTGTTTTTCATTTTGTGCAAGAAGACTAGTGGATTGTGATCTGTGTATACAACGGTGGGTTTTGATGATAAAGATATGTATATGTCAAAATGCTGGATGGCCAAAATGAGTGCTAAACATTCTTTTTCTATTGTAGAGTAGTTCTTTTGATGAATATTAAATTTTTTTGAAAAATAGCAGATGGGATGTTCAATATCTTCATTATCACATTGCAGTAAAACTGCACCTGCACCCACATCACTGGTGTCTACAGCCAGCCGGAAAGGTTTACTGAAGTCTGGCGCAGTTAGTACGGGCTCTAAACAGAGAAGGTTCTTTACTTTGTCAAATGATTTTTGACAAGTCTCTGACCAGTGATATTTTACATTCTTTTTCAGTAGTTCAGTCAGTGGAGCAGTGACCTCTGAAAAGTTTTTGCAAAATTTTCTATAATATCCCGCCATTCCAAGGAACCTCATTAAGCTTTTCTTATTTTCAGGAATGGGATAGTCAATGATGCTTTTCACTTTAGCTTTGATTGGTGTCACAACTCCATGACCTACTACATGCCCTAAGTAAATAACTTTGGCTTTTACAAAGTCACTCTTTGACAAATTTACAGTGAGGTTTGCCTCTTTGAGCCGAAACAAGACTTGTTCAAGCCTTTTTAAATGTTCTTCCCAAGTATCACTAAAGATGACAATATCATCCACATACACTTCAACACCTTCTAAGTCTTTTAAACATATATTCATTAGTCTTTGAAATGTGGCTTGGGAGTTCTTCATGCCAAATGGCATTACCTTGTACTGATATAGACCATCAGGGGTCACGAAGGCTGATATTTCTTTGGCCCGCTCAGTAAGAGGTACACACCAATATCCTTTCAGTAAATCACACTTTGTGATGTATTTGGCATTGCCAATCCGATCAATACAGTCTTCCATCCTTGGGATAGGGAAGGAATCCGTTTTACTCAAAACATTGACTTTTCTGTAGTCAGTGCAATATCTGATTGAACCGTCTGGTTTCGGGACCAAAACACAAGGAGATGCCCAACTACTTTGACTTGGCTCAATTATATCTTTTTCTAGCATATATTGCACTTCCTGCCTTAATTTTTCGAGTTTGATAGGATTTACCCGATACGGATGCTGTTTGATCAGACGGGCATCGCCGACATCGACATCATGCATGAGTATATTTGTCCTATTAGGGGCATTTGGGAACACTGACTTGTACTTTAAGAGCAATTCAATGAGTGGAACCCTCTTATCTGGTGGTACATGACTCAGTTTGGTTTCCAAATCATCAAGGATCTCAGAATTACTCAACCTAATTTTACATTCAACATCAAGATCAGGAGTGTCGTCCCATATTTCGTGCTCCTGATTACTATTACATTCTATTTTACAGTCAGTAACCATAACAGGCTTTTTCACACCCCTTTCAAAGTATGGTTTTGCCATATTCACATGACATAGTTGGGTTGACTTTCTTCTGTCCGGGGGTTTCAATGATATAGTCCAGGTCACCTACTCTCTTTAACACTTTGTATGGTCCGTGATATCTGGCCTGTAACGTATTTCCCTGGACAGGTAGTAACACTAAAACCTTGTCACCTGGTTTGAAAGTACAGTTTTGCAACTTCCTATCGTAAAGCATCTTCATTTTTGACTGAGAATTTTTCAAATTTTGTTGCGCCAGCTCACAAGCCTTCCTCAACTTATCTCTGAACTTTGAAACATAATCTAGCAGAAATCTGGCCAAAGACCAACTCGAAGGGACTAAAGCCTAAAGACTCTTGAACAGACTCTCTAACTGCAAACAATAATAAGCTGATGCCTTCATCCCAATCTTTTTCATTGTCTAAACAATATGTCCTAATCATATTCTTCAAAGTGGAATGGAACCTTTCAAGTGCACCTTGGGATTCTGGGTGATAAGCACTAGATTTGATCTGTTTGGCACCGAACTGAAATACAACCTGTTGAAATAGTCCTGACATAAAATTTGACCCTTGATCTGACTGGATCTCTTTTGGTAAGCCAACTAGAGTAAAGAAATTAACCAGAGCTTTTGAGATTTTGGGAGCTGTTATGTTGGTCAATGGTATGGCTTCGGGAAATCTGGCTGAGGCGCACATAATGGTCAAAAGATATTGGTTTCTGGATTTAGTTTTTGGTAAGGGACCTACACAGTCAATTATCACTCTGCTAAATGGTTCCTCAAATGCTGGAATGGGTTTGAGAGGAGCTACAGGAATTTTTTGGTTTGGCTTTCCTACCATTTGACAAATGTGACAAGTCTTGCAAAATTCTGCCACACAGTGCCGAATTTGAGGCCAATAGAAATGTTTGGTTATCTTGTTGTAAGTTTTGTTTATGCCTAAATGGCCACCCATTGGAGACTCATGGGCCAATTTCAGTATCTCTCTTTGGTACACTTTTGGCACAACAATCTGGTGTACTACTGACCATTCTTCAGATGCAGGGACATTTGGTGGCCTCCACTTTCGCATAAGCACACCATTTCTGACATAATAGCCTACAGGGACCTTATCTAGCTCTACTGGTGGCAAGACCAACTTGAATAAAGGAACTAATTCAGGGTCATTTTCCTGCTCTGAAATCAATTTTGATTTTGAAAGCGATACATCTTGACAGTCAATTGAGTCTTGTTTTTCAGAATCTACCCTGGCCTTGGGATTTGTACCACTAGAATTCTGCATATCATGGTCATAGTTGTTTAAGAATGTATCTGACAAATCAACTAAGACATCTGTAGATTGTTTACAATCTTTTGGTTCCTCTTGGGCCTTTTTGGCCATAGCTCGAGTCACAGCACAGGAGGGAAAAATACCAGGAATAACCTCTTCTAATTTCTCAGTGCTAACCAAAGTGATCGGCTTAGAAGTAACCTTAGGATCAGCAACTACCTTTCCACCTGCAAGATCATTTCCCAACAACAAAGATACCCCTTTAATGGGTAAAGTGGGCCTGGTACCCACAACAACAGAACCAGTAACTAAGTCTGATACTAACTTGACCTTATGCAAGGGAACGTTCACACAGCCTCCTTCAATACTTTGAGCAATGACACTCTCACCAGTAGATGTGCTTACACTCAATGGCAATACACCTTCTAAAAATAAGGACTGAGTAGCTCCAGTGTCTCTTAATATCTTAATGGGGACCTGACTGGAACTACTTTCCAAGGATACAAAACCCTCAGACACAAAAGGTTTGAACTCTTCCCTAATAATCTCAGACTTGTCTAAACCAATACTAGACTCTGCTCTATTGGGATTTGAACGCCAGTTAGACTTGCTAGACACAAAGGCGTTAGGCGTTGCCTCCTTTTCTCTTCTCTTCTTTAAGACCCAACAGTCAGACATAACATGCCCAGGTTTCTTACAATAATGGCACACAGGAGCAAAGGATCTGGGCTTCCTATCCTTACTCATAGTCTGATTTGAAGTTTGACCCTTATCTGAACTCTTTTCTGGAGCTACATTTTCAGATTTCTTTCCTATTTCTGGATAAGACTTTTTAGCAGGACCAAAGGACTTATTCTTGTTGAAAGTGGACTTGTGAGTTAGCGCATAATCATCAGCATAAGCTGCTGCTTTTGCCAAATTTTCAACTTTCTGTTCATCTAGATAGGTTTTAATGTCATCACGAACACACCTTTTGAACTCTTCAATCAAAATAACTTGCCTAAGTTTTTCAAAGTCTGTACCTACTTCCCTAGAATTGCACCATCTGTCAAAATACACTTCTTTCTCATGGGCAAATTCAACATGAGTTTGACTTTCTTGTTTACGATAATTTCTGAATTTTTGACGATATGCTTCTCGTACCAACTCATATGCTTTCAAAATAGCATTTTTGACAGAGTTATAGTCCACACATTCAGAAATTGGCAAAGCTGTGTATGCCTCCTGGGCCTTTCCCCTCAAAACACTTTGCAGCAATAAAGGCCACTGGTCTGTAGGCCATTTCAAATTTTGAGCTACTCTTTCAAAGTGTTGAAAGTACTTATCGACCTCCAACTCATTAAAAGGTGGTACCAGCCGCACATTTTTACCCAAATCAAATTTGGTAGCAATGGACTCTTCATGGGCAATTCTACGGGCATTGAGTTCTAAAGCTCTCATTTCTCTTTCATGTTTAAGCGCTCGCTCTTCCTTTTGAGCTTGTGCTTCAAGCTCTTCTTTTCGCTGTTGAGCTTCAAGCTCTTCTTTTCGCTGTTGAGCTTCAAGCTCTTCTTTTCGTTGTTGAGCTTCAAGCTCTTTAAGTCTTAACTCTCTTTCAATTTCTAATCGCCTGATCTCATATTGCCCAGAAGGTTCCATCGGTAGAGGCTTATACACTTCTAAACAACTATCAGGTAAAACATCTTCATCAACTAACTGTTCAACAATAAGCCTTTTAAGTTCATGTTTACGTGTTGACCTTTTCACCTCTAACTGTAACTCTTGTGCTATCTGCATTAACATATCTTTTTTAAAAGTTTCTAGAACTTCCATAGATGGTGACTGTACAAACTCTTTAGCACTAGCCATTTTGAGCACTGTTGACTGTAACCAATTACTAAATCAAATGGATTTTCAAAATGTTAATTGAACGGTTGATCAAATAGTTGTAATCAAATGGTTGGATCCCGGACGAGCCCCCAATTTTCCTGTTATGGTCACGGGCAAGCACAGTAGCAATTACCAGTTGTCTTTAAGTTGTAACAGAAAAAGCAAAAAGTTAAACTTAACAAATTTATTTAATAGTCAACAATAATGATTACAGTCAACTGGTATGATCTTAACCAAACACACTAATACAATAATAATAAGATCTAGCTGACCTGACCACAGAGATTATGAGTTAAGTTTATCCGCCGTATCCAGGAATCTGTTCCGTAATCCGTCCTGTAGTATATTCTGTGGTCTATCCAATGTCCTGTGGTCTGTCCTGTGATCTGTCCAATGTTCACTCACACACGGATATCTATATCTTGTGACCTGTCTCACACTCAACAACACAAAAGGTTCTTGTCCTGCTATCCTTTATATATCCAGTCACACAGAATGTCTGTCTGGAGATTTTTAGAGAGTTAACACAATTGTACTGTCTGCTCCAAGATATGGACAATGTCCAAAATGCAGTAAATCCACTCTCTGTTATATAACTGTACAATATCCAAAAATATCCAAAGTGCAATAAATCTGTCCAGACAATGTATCTAGTTCACTCCAGTAAAAGTTCACAGCAACACAAGTTATATTATATTCCAAAACACAATAGCTCTCCTTATAGTCAGCGAATACAAAGTTCACTTGTGGTCAGATGTACATTCCTTATATACATTCACAGATTCCTCTGGAATTGTACAGAACCAACTCAAAAGAAGCTGGAGCCATCTAGGCCAAAGGAGGAAGTTCTAGAAACTACTGGTAATTGGGTTTCCCCAAATCTAACATAACCACTGAGGGGGGGATTTCCCCCAGTCTGTGAACAGATCAATAAACACTAAAACACAAAAATCAATAACTCCCTTACTTTAAATGTCAACACACAAAAAGAACCAACAACACAATTATCTTTTATGACAATGTATAAACATAAAGCTTAAATTAAACAATGCACTAATATAGTGCCTAATATATGTAATATACAATGTACTAATATAGTGTCCAATATATGTAACAATAGCGATTGCTAAGAATATGTATTTAACAACATTGTTTTGCTTAGAAAGGCTAGTCATATCCATCAGGTCTACATCCCATTGCTCATCTGCACCTGATACAACAACTCTGTTTTGCACAAATTTTCTCCTTTATGGTCTGTGAAGACTGTAATGTCTTGATTTTGTACCCATTGCTTTATTTTGCTTAATCCAATCAACCTCGCATCCTTTTTCAATTCATGGTAGAGTTTGGAAGATCCAGCAAAACTAGTAGGATGTTTAGGATCAAAATAAATTGAACTGAGATAGTCCTCCGAGTCAGTCATATTTTAACTTTACCCAACCTTTCTTTACTTCCTGAGGTGTGACCTTCATTTGAGGTAAGAATGTCCTTTGTTGCTCAATCAAACCCTTTGGAATATTCAGTTCTTGTAAGATTCTTTGGATCTCTTGGTAGTCATTAGGTGGTGACTTTCCATATTCTCTTATACTATAACAAACTAAATCAGCAATATGTGCTCCAGGATATGTATGACCATTAAACATCGCCTCACATTTATCATTCCATGATACTGGTCCTTTTATATAATCTAATATTGCTCTAGCTTTATTTTAAAAGGATTTTGGTATGGAATGAATAATAATGTTATTGCTTAAATTGCCAACATTTATCACATTCCCTTGTTCTTCGTATGGAACAAGAACCATCTTTTCCATGGAAATCATAGTTGTACAAGCACTGGTCTGGCAGTGGCAACAAGAAAGCACTGGTTCTACTATTTTGTACCAATCTACAATGTATCACACATTTATAAGCTAACTCTGTAAAATATTCTGGATCTTTTTAACTTAGCTTTTTTATGATTGTTAACTGGAATTTGCCTTGCAATAAATTAGCAGCAACTTCTCTCAGACCTAGCATTTGACTTTTGGATGCCAGCTGTAGAAATGACTGAACCTGCTTGTGAGAAGCCTCAGTGGGTCTTCTATAAAAGGATCCTCACCTGGAAAGATTTTACTTCTCATTCAATAAGTGTCTTCAATGATGAGATATCCATATTTTTGTTTTGTAGCATCTTTATAAGCCTCAATCAATACCATACCTTTACCTGGATAAAGTTGTTTACCCAATGATACTATCTGTTGACCATCTCTCATGTTGCAGAACAATATCAGGTAATGGGTGTTCAATGAAATAGTTCAACAACACTTGCCTTGTTGAAAACAATTATGTGTAATAAAAAGGACACTAAGTCTTAAATGATGTGCTCGTTGGTAAATAACTTTTGCATCTCCGTGTGTCTGACCACATTATCCTTTTGATCATCAAGTATAAATAGACTATGTTTACTGTAAAGCACTTTTATGTTGAAAAACAAATTAGAAATGTTATAAAATTTCTGTAAAACATTTTATGTTGAAAAAAGAAATAGTAATGTTTTATAATTTTTGTAGAAACTTTTATGTTAAACAAAAAAATTGATTGCATTAAATTTAACATATTCGCAGCTTTGTGAAACTGTTGAAGATTGTTTTGAATTTAAACTATTGTACAAAGTGTATTCTCATATTATCTGTTCAAAAGACAGTGGTATCATGGAGGGGCCCACCTCCACTCATTGTCACTTGGATTGAAGCTAAAACCCATAAGATAAAGTGTTGTAGTCCTCTGCAAGGGTTGTTTTGGTATAGACGACGAGGCATCTTTTGGTTTCGTCTTTATTGGAAATTTGTTGTTTCAGAGAGTCTCTTTGAATTCTGTTAGTATAAGATACTAGAGTATTTGTTGACCCTTGATGGTTGTACCACATTTGAACCTCTTATTTCATTTTTTCAAAGTTAAGTATTTGTGACACTTTATGGTTCAGAGTGAAACCCTTGACACTATAAAAGTATTGATCATTTTCTAATTTGTACCCATAATTCTTGGAACCTGCAGAAACAAATTCGGTAATATTGTGACCATCCAGCTCATCAGTCAGATCTCCTAAATAAACACTGGTGGTCATTAGATCTTCTCGTGTAGATGATTTATAGATAATAGAGTCTGTGTCAAAGTACAACACAGACTCGCCCAACTTGTGTAAAACATTAAAAATTTGAAGTCTGGCATATGCTATGGTAAATGTGGCCAATATGATATTTAATTATTTATTTTCCGGGGTGAATTCATCCTTATATTCATGTTCCATTTGAACCATTTCTTCATTGAGAATCTGCCAGTCCATAATTCTTTGGGTTGGGTTGATGACTTTTCTAAAATATTCTGCTTCATCCGATATAATAGCATGCTTCTTCAAATTATTTCATTAGGCAAACTTTCCCCAGAAGCTGTAAAATACAAAAAGAAAAAACAAGAATTATATTTGAAGTGTAAAACCTTTTCCGTCAATCCACAAGTCCTATGCAAGCTATTAGCCATTGACTAAAGATATACTGAGGTAAATTAATAATAGTTTAAATCTGGAAATAGCTAGCAAAGAATTTGTAATCACAATATTACTTTTACTGGGAAGATATTTGTACAGCCTTTACCTGATGAGACATAGCTTAGCAAGAGATCTTAGCCCAGGATTCTTTTTAATACTGTATTTATCAAGCTGTATGCCTTCCCTTTGTAGTTGTCAATGTAGGACTGTTTGGCATTTTCACTCTCATAATTTTTAGGCCATCCTGATGCCATCTGTTTGAGCCTCAAAAATCTGTTGACATACACTGATAATAGCCCTCCTTTTTCTGTTTTTGGGTTATACTGTGTAGTTTCATTCCAATGGTATACTTCAATGACATAACCAAGTTCTACGGCATTCTGCAGGTCCAAGTTAGTGCAGCAACTTACCAATCTCCTGGCTTCATCACTGCATATACAAGCCCCACTGATTTCCATTGTAGCACATGTCTTGCAGAGCAGAAACACCAGCTTACCATTTAGTTTACATGGACGCACTGGATGGTATAGTTTTCTGGCAGGTGTGACCTTCACCTTTGCTAGGCCAAAATACTGGTTGTGTCTTTGACAACTGAGCAAATGACAGTGGGATGTCCAACAGGGTATTTATCATAATTATTGACTGCTGGATTTAGTGATGTAAAATCAACATATTTGATTTTTCATTTCCAGTTGTTGTGGCATACAGCTTTACCGCATTGCATCTTCCACCAAAGAATGATTCCCTCCAATCCAACCTTGATATAAGGTCCAGGCTGTTGACATATTCCTTCATATGGAAATTTGTCTTCATCATATTGTGATACTGATGCTCCCATATGCCAACATATTTATATCCCAGAGAAATCAAATCTGTTTTCTTCTGCATGGTCAAGACATGCATCTGCTTTAAAGATTGACCAAGATGATGATGGGTTAGATCTTCTTGGTAGCATTCCAAACATCCATGGTGAAGACATCCATTGAATTCAAAAACAGTTTTCTGGTCTGTATGTGGGTCAGTATAGAAACCGTCAACTTTATACTGTGACCCATCAGGTTTTTTAATCATTTCCTCACCTCCATTGAGAGCATGCTGAATTTTGATCCCTCTTCTCTTTGCCTCCCATTCCAACCATTCAATGGAAATTTTGTTATAATTATCCCCATCCCCATAGCCACCAGAAGGTATATAACTCCTATTGGAGATTTAATAAATTTCTTTTCAGCTATGGCATTGATGTCAACCTTACACCAACCACTAGATTCTTGACGAAGAATTTATCCCTGCCTCTTTTTCTGGCCTCTAACCAGTCCACATCAAGATTTGTAAAATTGTTTGCATCATGTGTCAATTTCACTTCATAGGTTTCTTCCAGATGGAGATATCTAGAAACACCCATACAGACTGATACAATAGTTGTAAAAACATGGATCCACTTCATTTTCAAAGTGATCCTTTTCTGGTATTTCTTCCCCCGTGGTGGAAAGTGGCAAATGTCTAAACTAAAAGGAAGCTCTTCTTAATATATCTACATCAGAGACACAATAAGCCTGCATTTCCTTCATAAAATCGAATTTGCAGGTCATTGTACCACTGGAAAAAGGTTTCCCTGTCCTTTGTACTCATTGAATCAATACCATACATTGATGGTGGTGGGTAAGGTCCTACATATTTTTGGTTTGCAGCTTTTTGCTTTACATATATGACACTTCCACTCACCACAAACATGAAGACTTTTGTCTTGTTTCATCACATCAATTGCTTTCCTACAGATATGGCAGGTCCATTTTGTGTCGCATGGTAGTTGATGCTCGAACTTTCCAGCTCTTCTAGGTTGATGATGTCTTTCAAAGCATTCAAGTGAGCGGCAGACAGTCTGACACTTTCTACAGGTTCGAGGGTTTGTATTCTTACAGGATGTGGAGTGGCAAGTCCAACAGGTAAGTTCATAGGTGTGCCATTGAGGAGTGTTGAATCCTTTGAAGCAGTGGTGGCAGAAATACCCTCTAAGCATTCCTTTAATGTTAATAATACATTCAAAGTGTCCAACTTCATTGATACTTGTATAGTATAAATACACTCTGTTGGGTCTTGTTTTGGGCTGATCAGAATCTGGATACAACACTTTATTGTTCAAATGTTTCTAATATTCAGATACACTTTTTCTGCATTAATTTATTCTTTAGCTGTGGCATTTTCAGCATTATTTTTCGCAATATCTACTGTGAGAGCGCTTGCAAGGCACAGGTTATTCTCATTTTTGATGGGTACAATGGCTTTTTTTGAGAAGCGTGCATTCTGTACATTTGTTGTAGGTCTACCATTGGTATCACCTCTTTCAATTCTGGCAATGCCTAGCTGAACTTCAAAGCCATCTGTCACATCTAAATTCTCACTTTGGAGAACTTTTCTACAGCATCCATGATAACATCAAGGTTCATTCCACTGGGTGGTCTTGGGGGAACAACAACTGGCTTCTCTAAAGCTGGATGGTTAATATATATACAACCTACATCTCCCTCCTCAAAGTTTTCAAACCCTCTCTGCAGTAAGTCATCAAACATATCTGCCAACACACCCCTCAGATCTTATAGTGGCCTTTACTCTCATACTTTATTGAAGTGGACAGCATAGCTTTGTTCTCTGATGATTCCACCTGACAGTTACAAAAAAAACTGCATTGACAAAAATACTGCAACTGTACAATTGTCTGGAAGCTTACAACAGTGTGCTAATATAGCATGATACTCATTATTTGCTATAAATTTATATTATTTATTTTCTATATGTAAGATTTACTACACTTCTAAAGATTCTCTGTTTCATTTTGTTTTATGTTCCAGTTACAGTAAAACAGAAGTGACTTTTCCAATGCTATATAAAAAATATTACCTTTAAAACTTTTAGTCTCTCTACAGGAGATGTCATAACTTTTTTGACCATCATCTTCCACTTCTTAAGCATCCTTAAGCATTTCTTTTTTAGCTGGTGGTTGAAATTGACCTGCCTGGAGTCCAGATGGACCAATTTCTCCACCAACTGCAAAAGGGGATGAGTCATACCTGCCTGGTTTCCACTCTTTTCATTGCTAGGATCCATTAGAATATCATCTGTTGCAGCTGAACAAACAAAAATATAGATGTTAAATTTTAATTACAATAAATTCATTAAATAAATTGAAGCATTATTCCTCATACTAAACACAGATTGGAAAGGGAACACTCACAGCTGTTAAAGACTTGACTCTAGTTCTCCAAGAAGAACTATTGTTCATCCAGGTCAGGCACATTTGTAGTTCTGATATCAAGCATGACATCATATTCTTCATTGTCATCCGATTTGAATATAAATGCATATTGTGTGTAGAGTTATTGGTAAGTCGTATTACTTCATACACTATAACATTTTCTCTTGTGTTTTTCAGATTGCAGGATAAAGATTTTAAAAGAGAAACATCTGGACCGGTCAGATTGAAGTTTAATGAAAAAGTATAAAAAGCCAAGCGGGAGCTGTGGAAACCTCACAGATCAGTTCTTGATATAACATCCATTAAAAATTATGATTGTGAGCCAGTGCTGAAGAGGAAGCAACCACAAGCTGTATCCAGGATATATGACATTTTTATTACAGATTCGAACCACTGGCCTACTCAACCCCTTTAAAGTAGAAGGAGAGTATACAACTTGACAAACTTATCTAGAATAGACATTGTTTACATAGGAATGAAGAGGGAAGAGCAGGAAGAAGAGGAGAGTAATATCAGTGGTATGGGACCTCTTCCCAATTTTAAACTACATAAACAGAAGTACATAAACAGTAATGATATTGAAAAAACACACCAAACTTTATAATTTGGAATGATAAAATGGATTTTGTAAATAAAACATGGTTAATAAATTGCTAAATAAACGTTTTATGGATCAGTAAACTGGTCTTTTTATTTCTCTAAGATAACTGAAATAATTTGGTTTTCAACCTCACTTGAATTTAGAAACTCAATTGTTAAGATAATTTACAAAGACCCAGTTTTGCCTCAGTGATAAATCTCAAGCCATCACTCAGAGTAAAGATTTGCAGAAATGGTCAGATTCCACACAATAAGATGAAGTACAGATCAAAAGATAAGATGAGATATACAGGTCATAAGATAAAGAGGAAGAGAAAATGACTTGAACATCTTCTTATTTATAAAAAAACTGTAAATTGTGTTCTTGAATATATATAAAGTAAAATATTTACAAACCAATCTTTATATATCAGAATACATAAAAAGAAAAAAGGAAACATTTACAAAAATGAAGCACACATATATTTCAAACATAAAACCCTTTTTTCATATCTACTCATTTACAAACACAGCAAGAAAAAAAATATAAAACAGCAAAAAGAAAAAAATAATGTACCCAGTTTGAAAACACTTGAATAATGCATGTAAACTTTAATTACTGAACTAAACGTTTTAGACTATTCAAAAAATGATTATATTGATTGATTATATATTCCATTCAGATTTTTCATGCAGAGGTAGACTAAACAGTTCTAGAGAGTCTGCAGATAATGTTTCAACATCTCTGTTAGTTGGGAATCTTATCCTCTCTCTGTTCGTTGGAAATCTTACCCTCTGTAAATTTGAATCAGATATCTTTCTACAAACACAAATTGCTGTTGAACACAAGCCACATAATCTGTCATACCTCACACAAACACACAGGTTACACACATAAATTGCAACACTCAAAAACACAGCAGCTATAGTAGTTGATAAGGCCACTATTAGTTCTTTTTTCAATGTAGATTCTTGTGTGGAATTGTTCAAAACAGGAAGAGTAGTTATGTTGACATCACCAGTGTTATATCCAGTGGTTTCTCCTGTGAATGCTGTTGGTGTAGTGATATTAATGAAAGACATCTTTGGGGGAAGCTTTCTGGAACGGAAGGTGATGTTTCTGGGGCTCTTGGTAAATGCAACAGTTGTTCTTGGTTTGGAAGTTATGAATTTTCTGGGTCTTTCTGTAGAAGTTGCAGTAGATGAGGTAGCTGTCATATCTGGAGATGACAAACTGGAGGCAGCTGTGAATATCAATATCTGTGTTAGAAATGATTATTTGATCTTAATTTGATTACAGCCAGATATCACTTGTACAGATTCAATGTGTTTAAGATCTGAACACAAAAATGCAAGCTGGTTCTTTATGTTGAGTATTTTTAAACTTGAAAACTTAGCCAGTTTGACAAATGAAACATCAGTTAAACAGTTTTACTGTAAATCTAGTAATCTAACTTTTGAAGCAATCCTCTGTGGTATTTCAACGTCATTTATTTCTTTTAAGCAACTATCCTTACACATCACCATTTCCATATCATTTGAGCATTCACACTGGACATTTCCCCAAACACATTTCTCACATTTTACAGTAATTATACACATCAACAAGTAAATATACAAAAGCTCCATGATGAATTCAACTCTACAATACCAGGATAATAAATAAATTATTAGGTTATTACCCTCATATTTATATTAGGTGAGATATTATAAGATGGTCAGTTGCTCAGCTGAAATAAATATAATGTTTACCTACGACTGTAAGACAGCTGATTAATATCTATAATTACAATTACTACCTGACACACAACTCAGAGACAGCGTGTATGTGTGAGTACACTACTCAAATACACAACTAGCACGCATCTACAATGTATTCAACCATCCCTCATTAAACAAAGGGACGAATTGACACTAAACAAACAAGATCAGTCAGCCCTCTCTTGTATCACCAAAAGTGGCAGGTGGTAAATGACTATGGATTATATGACACAGATTCCAGTACCATAATTATATAATTTGTGTGACTATAAACTTGTGTGACTGTATTTGGCTGTGACCATAACCTGTGTGGCCATAATTTTTGTGACTATATAGCTCCATATAGTAGTGTTAATTACATTCCCTAGTAGTGTAATCTCCTATTGTCTTCTGAAAATCTGTCTTTTTTTAAATGTGTTTATTTTATTTTTTTTTACATTTTTATATACTCTTTTTTAACAATAGTGCAAGAATCTGTGAGGGCGAGAGTAGGAAACCCTACATTGGATGCATAACAAGTGCTAAATGGTGAAATGCAAAAAGTGTTTGACAAATTAACATTTTAACATGGACAGCATTGCAATTTACATATTATTTCAAATTTTAATTTTTTAAATTTTATTTTTGTTTCCACACCAGGTTCTGAATACACATAGTAAGGAAAAACAAATTGTACATGGTAACAATTAGAAATATACTGCAGTGTACAATATGTTAAAATTAGGAGTAAACTATAAAGAAGAGATATTACTCATCATTTTTAATTCAATCAAATAATCGACTAAACAAGTTCCAAGTTTGAGAAAACCCAATTTGTCTCATTTCTACTCTGGATAGGTAAAATTGCTTAATGTTTTTTGTCTTGAGGAATGTTTGATAGTAAAATACA
Source organism: Sabellastarte sp. h YS-2021 (assembly GCA_964017235.1). Taxonomy (NCBI): domain Eukaryota; kingdom Metazoa; phylum Annelida; class Polychaeta; order Sabellida; family Sabellidae; genus Sabellastarte; species Sabellastarte sp. h YS-2021. The sequence continues at coordinate 68,176,523 of OZ024933.1, forward strand.
TTCAAGTTTCTGTTCTTTCTTGCGCAGGTGAAGATCAAGTATTTGGCAGTAACATAAATTATATTTTCTGCCAAGTATAATTGTTTTGAGCTAATAACACCAAACATAATGGTAAGTGGATCTAAACATATATAGATCAAACTTAATTGATCACTTAAGCCAAGTTTTCATGTTTTTCCAGAATTCTGTGGCTGTTCACGTTTGATAAAAAGGTGTGTAAGAGTCTCAACACTAGTTCTACAGAATGAGCAGAATCCAGAAGGAGCTAGCAATTTTTTGCATGTAGGCCTTGGTTCCAAAAGTTCTGTTAATTATTCGATACTGAAACCAAATTAATAGGTTGTCTTTGACAGCTTGGAAGCAGACTCTGAGGATATTCATCCACATTTTATTGTTTATTGGAACACAACATATGTGTTCCCATTTCTTTAAAATATTTACAGGCCTATTATTTTGTTTTAGCGAGTGTAAAATTTTATGGAAATCATGACTGCCTTTTTTGGACTTTGATATAGCTCTTATCTGGCTTGGGCAAAAAAGGCTTTACATAAGATTTTTTGTCAATAGCAGTAATGTTTATATATTCTTTTAACCCAACTTTCAATCTGTAGTAGCTTAAAAAATTTGGAAATCTTTTGAAATAAAGTTTCATCTCTTCAGATGTCAGTAGTTTGCCTTCAGTTGTCAATATATCTAATGGAGCTAAAACACCATTTTCAAATAATTCAGGTTCAAACAAAGGATCCTTTGAGATCATTGGATTGTACCAAAGTGGGGCATTCAATCTATCACTTTCTATAACAATTTCCATTAGACTTGTCCATGCCAAAATAACATCCTTCCAAAATGGGTTTTCATTTTGACAGCTTGTTTATAAGACCATTGAGGACCTAGGTATAAAAGGTTTTTGGTTTTGCCAATGTAAAAATTTGCTAAATTTGTCCAGGGTGAGTCTGAATTCATATAGAATCTGTGTATCATTCAAGGTCAATCATTTTCATTCTACCCTCATCATACGGCTTACACATTTGTGTCCTTTCAGGTTTTCCATTTGAAATAAAATCATAAATTAAACTGTTCAATTGAGCAAGGTAAACAGAAGGGAGGTCTGGAAGGGACAGAAAAAGATGATTAAACTTATCATTAGGGTTTTTAAAATTTTTATTTTGCCCAATGGAGTCAGATATCGATTTTTCCAAGATTTCAATATATTTTCTGTTTTTAGTATCCATGGTTTGAAGTTTACATCCATCACGTTTGGAAGATCTACTGAGAATTCTACACCCAAGAATCTGAATACAGTGTTTCCCCAAGATAAATTTTATGTATATCTAGTTTATCCCTTGAATGCCGCTTTTTACCTATCCAGACTAACTTGGTTTTATCTGTGTTAACTTTTAACCCTGACATGCGTCCAAATATTTCAATAGTATTTAATGCAGCCAACAAGGAGTCTCTACATCCATTTAATATGAGTGTTGTGTCGTCAGCGAACTGTGTTAAATTTTTGCTTTTCCTTCAATTGTTATTCCAATTATATCAGCATTGTAATCTATTATCATTAATAGTACCTGTGCCCATAAAATAAACATATAATCAGCCATGGGATCTCCTTGTCTACAACTTCTTTCTATGTTAAAAAAAATTGGACAATATTCCACACTGTATGATTGATGCTTTTATTTCACAATTGAATGTTGAAATCCATTTTCATATACTTGGTCCAAAATTGAAATAGTTCCAGACAGAATATAAAAATTTCTAATATATAGGGTCAAAGGCTTTTTCAAAATCTATGAGAACAAGAAGTCCCGAAATTTCAAAGTCTTCTGTATATTGTAATACATCATATAATAATAATCTATGATTTTCACCAATAAAACGTCCTGTTATAAAACCTGTTTGACTTTTACAAATCAACTGGTCAAGATGTTTCTTAATTCTATTGGCAATTGCATTTGAGTCAATTTTGTACCCTAAAGACAACAATGAAATTGGCCTCCAGTTCTTCAAAAATTGCCATGGTTTGTCTCCTTTCGGTAAGCAGCTAATTATACATTGTCTAAGTGATGTCATGCAACCTGTTTCGTAGGCGTAATTTAAAGATCTACAAACAAAAGTCTAGAGCAATATTGAAATCACCACAAACGATAATATATTCCTGTTCATTTGATTCAAGTATCTCATTTAAATTCATGAAGAAAATTGGTGAATCACAGTTGGGACCATAAATATTTAGTAATTTTATATTAACCTTGCATATTTCAAGATTAGCTACAATGAAGTTCCTGACTCGACAATATTTTGTATTCAAAGTTTCTTTTCAGAAGAATTGCTACACCCCTAGAATTTGAACTTTTACCACTTAAAAGACAATCACCATTCCAAATCTGTTTGACTGTTTATAGATCATTATTAAGCTGGTGCATATCTTGTAAACAGATCATACTTGGCGAGAAATTATCTAAGTAGTCAAGAACATCTTTTATTTTTTATAATTTTGTAAACCTTGGCAGTTTGCTGACAACACTTTTATTATATCTCCCAGTACCATAGTAATGCAGAGGAAAACTCCATATTGGCTGTTTGATATAAAAGGTTGGTGTTTAAGATTACAACAAGGCTTAGCAATGCAAAATGAATCATGACCCTTACTGGAGTTTGACAAAATACTTTTCAATTGTTTGAAGGTACCAGTTTCAAAAAGGGTAAAGTAAGCAAAAATCAAACTAATGTGTGGATACAAACAAGAACAACTATATACAAAACACAAATATTTACAATGTGAGTAACACGTGTGAGCAGGATATGACCGAAAAAACTGAGCTGTTGATTTAGGATTATTAACTCAAATATATAAAGAAAAAAGAAAATGACATATATGTCCAAAACAAGTAGTGGAAGGGATTTCTTTTTTTTAGCTATTGAGACTCTGGTTTGAAGATTAGAAGAAAAGTATCAGTTAAGTACAAATTATCAGTCTATATACAGACTTGCATAGAATACTCTATGTTTTCTGTACAGGATGTTTCCAGTAATTAGTTATTGCTTTCTATGATTACATAAATTTTTGAAAACATCAGAGTCAAGAATGAGACAAGTACAAAATATCAGTTTATGAACTTGTACAGCATCCTTCTTTGCTTTCATATAGAACAAAATATACAAATATTTAAAGAAGTACAGAAGATAATCAGTGACGAAGTAATAGCTTTCATAACATCGGAATTAAGTATCAGTTAAGTACAATTTATCAGTCTACAGACTTGCACAGAATACTCTATGTTTTCCGTACAGGATGTCACCAGTAATTGGTTATTGCTTTCTATGATTACATATTTTTTTTAATTGTAAACTCTGAAACACAATAAAACAACAGAGTCAAGAATGAGGTAAGTACAAAACATCATTTTTTGAACTTGTACAGAATACTCCTATGTTTTTCATATAAAACAAAGTGTACAAATATTTAAAGAAGTACAGAAGGTAATTCAGTGATGAGGTAATGGCTTTTATAACATCGAAATTAAGTATAAGTTAAGTACATATTATCAGTCTATAGACTTGCACAGAATTCCCTGTTTCTAAAATAAAATGAAACATTTGCAATAGCTTCCACAATATAACATTGAATTCAATTTGATAACATGAAATAAATATTTTAAGATTATATAAATTACCAGTCACAAACTGGTTACTAATAAACAGAAGTATCATTCAAATCTTTACGCTTCAATGTCTAAAATGTAACAAAAAAAATTTAAGAGAAAAAAGAGAAATTTTAATGTCTGTTTGTTACTTTTGTAGGTTTTAGTTGTTGATGGTGTAAGCTTCTCTGGTCACTTCTTCTATGTGCTGGAATCTTGCTGGGCCGATATGTGTACCACCGTACTATCTCGAAATTACAACAAGTTTGTTTATAATGATAAGGTCTTTTAACATTTTGAGCACACATCGTCCAGCTGACCATTTACCATTATCCTCACAATGCTCCCCTATACCGGCATCACTAGAAATCCTGTATGCATATATATTGTGGGTTGCCCTAGCAATGCGCGTATCCATTTACAACCCTTGTAACTTGGTAGCTACATCTTCTGTTTTAGTTATTTCAGTTATATATCCTTGAAAATGGCTTCCTTGAGTTGTGCTGGGTGGTGTATATTTGAATATGGTGGTAGAGATGATGTCCTCAGCATCCACACACTGAAAACCTCTGACAAATATTAATTTGTCATTTATTTGTCAAAATGGTGCCTAAAACAATAAACTTCCTAAATGAAAATTTAAACTTGTCATTTTCTTGTTGCACAAATTAACTGACAAACTTATGACAAGAAAATAACCCTGATAGTCAAATTAATTTGTCATTTTAGGCATCTGTTATTGGTGACATTCTTATGAAATTAATTTTAAGTGCACTAATTTCTAGCCATAAGCTTTCAAGTAATATGACCTATAATTTATCAACATTCAACAAGAAAATGGCATATAAATTTATCATTAAAGAAACTTGTTGTTTTAGGCACCATTTTGACAAATTAAGGATTTTCAGTGCAGCAACCCTTGGCATTAGATCGCTCTTTGCATTGACCAGTTTATCCTCCAATAATAGCTTCTCACCAACCCATTTCACTTTCTGCTTCTGCTCTTTTGCTTCTTTGAACTAAGGCCATAATTTTTTCTTTCTCTCATGAAGTTCTGGTGGTAGTTGGGTTGTAATAAAGAATTTCTTCGACTTGTCCAGGTTTCTGTAGTATTTCAACACTTTATTATTGTCATCTAGTGGACCAAAATGAACAACAATTGGTCTTTTGACAGAGTGCTTCTTTTCTCATCTTCAGGTATACATAGATTCATCTTGAAGAAGTCATGAAAATTGTTTTTGATGTTTTCATTCTCAGTTTCTCGAATATTATTGAGGATCAAATTGTTCTTCATGGAGCGGGCTTTTTCTTGTAATAAGTCCTCATATTGTTGATCTACATCTAAGAACTGTGTTCTCAACTGGCAGTTTTCAAGGTACAACTGGAGGTGTTTTATTTCTTCATCTTTCTTGCTAAGTTGGTCACTAAGGCTTTCTACTTTGGCAATAAAAGTGTTGGTCAAGACTTTATCTTCCTCTTGGGCTTTCCATATCAGACCTTTCACTTCAGCCTTAAATTCATCAAATTGTTGACAAAAAGTTTTTGTAAGCGATTGTATTACTGCATCTTGTTCCCAATTTGGATGAACTGTGTTCAAAGCCTGATTTTTGCCTTCATTATTTCCTTGAAAATCGCTGTCTGAAATAGCACAATCACTATCTGACATAGAATCAGACAGAGGCAATTCCTCTATATTCAGCATGGAGATGGGAGACCTCGTTTTTCTTTTTTTGCTCATTTGCAAGTCCTTTGTGGCAGAAGATATCCTGAAGATTGTGTCAAGTGTTTTTTGCTTGTATCTATCCACTGTTGTACTGGTTAAAATTTTATCACAGTCTTCAACCTGGAGTTGGGCACTTGCAATATTCTCCTTATCCATTGTATCTATGGAGGGAACTGAAGAATTAACTATCTGCACCTTACCACTGCCTATGTTACTGTCACTGTTATTACTTGTTCTGTTATTATTTTCAACAATGGAAGAATAGTACTAATCAAGAAGTGATTCAAGGGCTTGAATTGAAGTGTTATTACACTCTTTTGTTGACATTGTATACACCAAGTGATTTCAATGCATTCATTTTATCAGTCTCACAATATTCCACTTAGTAAGGTCATCTGTTGACTTTGTAAACACCAAAGTGATTTCAGTGTGTTCATTATATCAGTCACACAATATTCCACTTAGTGAGGTCACATGGAACACCAAAACTGAGTTACACCATCAAGAAGTAATTCTAGTGCTTGAACTGAAGTGTCACTTCACTTTTCTAATGGCAAAGTGAACACCAGGTTATTTCAATGTATGCATTGTGTTAGTCTATTTCCACCTTGTAAGAACATTTGAAAGACCAAGTTTGAGTGACCCCTTTACTCTTTTGTTGTAGTCTGTGTTTAAAAACAAAGTTTAATCACGCATATGCCCTTTTTAATCCTCCTATATTTTCTCTGGCCTTGTTGCACAAGTTTTAATCCCAATATATGTTTTTTTTGGTGCTTTGGTTTATATTCTCAAAGTATTGTTCATAGAAAAGGCAAAAACTTAGATAAATAAAAATTAAGTTTTTTTTAATATTTACATTTCTCTATAAAAAGCATCAATAATATTCACTGTTTCATACTAATACCAATCCTTTTAAATCTTTGATTATACAAGAGATTACCTGGTACACACTACAATTAAGCCCAAGGTAATCTCATTTATATTATTCTAATGCAGAGTATTTATATTTGTAGTTGGAAACATTTCAAAAGTATTTATACTCATGGATACTTTTATAAATGTATTTATTATTTTTCATTTTTACTGAATTTTTTTCTTTGTCAACCTGTGCTGACCAGCTTTAGATTTAATTATGAAAATTTGATTCATCTGTGCTTCCAGAACTATCTGCACATATTTGATAAATACTTTTAATTAGTAAATGAAAATATAATACTGTAATATGGTTGTCCCGTTGGGGCCAAGTGGTTATCTGTTTGTCACTGCCCATCTTAGATCTCTATTTTTATAGATGCATTATTTTGTATTTAAAACATATTGTATTATTTTAATAAATTATTTCACATATGTTTCTATTCAAATTTGTTGTACAACATGGTTTATACTATTTCAAAATTCGTGAAATTATAAACGCCAAGCTATCCACCTTAAATGAGAGGTGTATTTGCATTTGTTACAATAAGGGATTAACTAAGCTTGTATTTAAATTCTAGTGTCACTTAACAGTGGTAACACTCTCACCTCCCACCTCTGAGGTCGGGGGTTCGATCCCCGTGACGGCCTTAAGTGGGAAAGCTGGTAGTTGCTTACCGTTGGTCGGCAGTTTACAGTACACAACCCTAGCGAACTCTATGTACTGGTTTCCTCTGTCCTTCCAACTACCCGTCGTGATATGACCTGTACAGTGTTGAAAGCGACGTAAAACCCCAAATAAATAAATAAATCTAGTGTCACTTAACTGTTCAAAAGTATTCCTCTATATATTTGAATACTTTGGAAATGTTGTATTTATATTCATAATCATGGAAATGAAAATATTCCTCTTTGTGTTTTAGTACTTTTGAAAGTCCTTGGTTGGAGTTTTTACCTGACTATGAGGTACTAGACACAATGTAAAATAAATTAACCAATTCAATCAATCTATTTGAACTGTTATTTTGATCTGTTTGTGGAAAGTTGTTTCCCCTGTGGTTCCTTTCTTTTTGCGAAAGCTACATATGACCGGAACAAGGATTTGCGCATGTGAACTCTTCCATCTTGAATAAGGAAAATATTGCTAGAAAGGAAACACATTTATAAATGTCCAATACTTCTCATTTAAACTACTGAACATATCAAGAAACCAAATGTATGTAACAAACGATTCAACCATTCTTTTTGTTTTGGTACCATAACTCTCTTAACGACAGGTGATCTCAATGTTTGAATATTATAAACTTGATATTTGGGTTTGGTCATTTCATGGTTCAGTCATCTGTCAAATAATTTGTTCAAATATTTTGTTAAATTGTTATTATTTTCGTAAACCCTGACGTAAGATGTGTATTTATGGTATAACCTTGAAGGAATTTGATTTTTAAAAATTCAGTGCAATTTCATTTTTACAATCTACTTTTCACTGTGATTATTTGTCTTCCTGTTGTCAATATTGTGTACTGTATCACGGCACAAGCTCATCTTGGCACAAACTGGAAGATGTAGTATTTAATATGTGGTTGTCATCTGTAAAACTTGTGTAATTTGGATGGAAAATGGTCAACTCGGACCTTTGCCAACTTGGTCCCTGCCAACTTAGACTCTTCTAGTGGTGGTGGACCAGTTCACGCCTGTGTACCTATTCACGCCCACCCCTAAATTAACATTAACAGAAGACAATTACTGTTACACAATTAATTACAAATGTATATGATCAATTGTAAATTTTCTGTGACGTGGTAAACCTATTTTCTGTGAAAAAGTATAAATCTTTCAGAAACTGAGGGTGGGCATGAATAGGTACATGGGCGTAAATTGGTTCAACACCACTATGCCAACTAGGCCCCATTCAGTTTGATTCAGATTGACAAAATCTTTACTGTATGTATGGATGGACTTTGATAATCTAGGTATCATTGTTATGTTTTTTAATGGTGGATATAATAGTTAGTCATAATCTTTAATCAGGTTTAGACAATGTGAAGGTTGCGCCCTAACAGATGTATAAATCCCGGACGAGCCCCCAAAAATGTGAAGGTTGTGCCCTACAAGATTTATAACAAATCCCAGCTCCGAGCCCCCACCTAACAATTTGTTAGGACAAAAACTTTAATCACCAATATGTTACGCAACAACCTTAAAATTACCTGAGTTCATTGACCTGACTCCTAACGGAGGAAGATTGACCTTAATCTTCGCAAGAGAATAATACCACTAAGATCTTTAGATTTAATGTAACAACTTATTAATAACACCGTATTAATATAAATTTGACATTTATTAAATCTAATATAAAATATCGAGCAATACAAATACAAGAATACACAGCAAATCTAAATTAAATCGTATTACTGTATTACAGATACGAAATATAAATATTACTAGAAACTAAGTTTTAAACTACAAAGTTACTACTGCTACTGATAATAGTAATAACCTATAAATACCCGAATATATATATTACCGTTACCGCAATATATTACCGTTATTACAACCTGTTACCGTTATTACAACAATCTGTTGTAATTAAAAACGAACACAGTACCTGTGTTCTTGACCCAAGAAACCTGTGTAAATTCTTTACACAAATATTATAAATTAAACCAAATGCTTGGTCTTCAACCGAAATGTGATAGTTACCAGATAAAGTACCACCTATACAACTAGGGATGGGTCGGTAGGTCCGGTATCTCGGTATCGAGAGCATTTTACTGAAATACCGTGATGAGATTTTACAACCGCCACTTCGCTTGCCAACATATATAATGGAAGGAATAGTTAAAATATTAGAAACCTACCCAAAATCTGAAGAAATTATAAGCTTTTATCCCCATATTTTCGTTTATTTGGCGACTTTTTTGCGACACATTGAGCAGAACTGCCATGTTTTGGTTACGACAATTTATAACCTAAATCTCGCTTGACAACACATAAAATGGAAGGAAAACTTAAAATATTGGGAACAAACAAGAAATCTGAAGAAATTATACAGGTTTCTCTCATATTTTGTCCATTTGAGGACTTTAATTGCGATGTCGTTAAGAGGAAACGTCCATGTTTATTTGGGGTGTACTAAAACACGGAGTCCCGAATTCGGTACGGTTTTGCATTGGCGACCTCCCGATGTACACATTTTGGATACCGACCCATCCCTATATACAACACAGAATGTATTACCAACTATAGCGATAAATATACTGAAACCAACAATTAATCACGTATACCACTGGCACAGTCTCCGACTTTACGGTCTCTGATACCGAATATATAGCCAGTCTCCGACTTTACGGTCTCTGTCTATAATTACCAATATACTGATTAAAACCCTATTAAACAGTATCCGACTTTAAGGTTTCTGAATAATACACAATATATTATCACTAAGAATAAATAACAATTCCGAATGTAAATTACTAACCTAAATCTGGTACTCTTCAATCCAGTAAAACACCTTCTGATAAAACACTTCACAACTGGTACAACACTTTCAATAATATCAAACTCCAATCTAATTATAAACAACCCGCTAAAAGACTGCTTGTAACCTCAAGATTCGAACCCAAACTCAGCCTATTTAAAAATACTTCCTACCACTTAAAGATTCAAACCCAGGATTAGCATGCTAAAAATACGTCTTGACACTTCAAGATTCAAACCCAGACTGATTTTAAAATCAAATCACCATATGACCTAATCATGGTTGTTAAGATACCTGTACCTACAGCTGACAACAACTTGACAACTGATAAACTGTATTATGACATCACAGATTTTAAACAATACAACTTATAAAAGTGCTGTAATTGACATAACTAGTGCCTGATAATACACAGTAACATTAGGAATGACATATGTAATACATTAAACTACATGAAAACCTATAAAACCTATTATAATGCATGAAATCCTACCTTTTAAACACTCAAAATTACCGTTAGAATCACGTCATTTGAACAGGATGTGTACGTAAATGGTTACTGCTAAATTTCAAACTCTTGTGACCGAAACGTCACTCCCGAAATTCGCCGCGAATCTCGTCGAAATGCCCTCATTTCACAACAATAAGAGTAAAATTTTTCAAAAATGTTTTATCAAATGCTGTTTATCAAATTTATTGGCAAGTTTTAATAATGTAGCCATCATTTGTAAAGACGCGACTGTAGAATTCCCCTGACGGAAGTGAAAATATGATCATTAGGAAGTTTTTGGTAAAGATAAATAGTAATTCTTAAAATGATGCTAATTACGTAATATTATGAAATAGATAGGGTAGACATGGTCGACAGGGTCGACAACATAATTTCCAATGAATCCCTGGTCTCTAAGGTCGACAAAGTCGACAAACAGATACACATATTTATATATACATCAGTAATTGGACGACAAAGTTGACAAAATTCTGTAAATATTAACATGAAAGCTTAACACACACACACCAAATTATATACATATGTATATCAGTTTATGGTCGACAAAATACTGTAAATATTAAGAAATATGAAAGTTTGTCAACCTAATTTATATTGTCGACCCTGTCGACCAAATGTAGTGCATGAGTGTTCCTTGGTGAGTGTAATTTATATTTAAGACTTCATATACATAAATATTAATTAGCTTTATTTTAGACCAAATTACCATATTTCTACTTCCGTCAGGGGGATTCTGCAGTTCAGCCTTTGTAAAATACTATGTACCTGCTAAAACCATTTCCATTGATATCCCATAATTCAGAATATATTTCAGCAAATTTAATAAATTGTCTCATAAAACACATAATGCATGATTAATACATGATACATGAATAATATATGTGAGAATAAGCTTCAGTTGGGACCAATTTTACATCTGAATGGTCTGAGTAGACCATGATTCATTTTGACCACCAAATATGGAAATAGAAGTGATGATAACAATAAATTTAATTACTTCGGCACAGTACTCTTTTTGGATATGTATAACTGTTATCTCTCTTTCAATTTGTTTAAATTGAATTATTTTGTTGAGAATATTGATTTTCATTGTCATTGTTAAAATTGTACAAATTAAAAAAATTTTAGACATAATCTCTACACGCAAGTAGTGTAGGGATCAAGTGCCATGTTGAGGATTGATATCGAATGACAATTCAGGGTGGTGGATCAATTGATATTTCAATATCAGGGCCGTTAACGTAAGCCGTTGGCGATAATCATCCACCATGTTGGCTTCTCTGCTACTTCCATTGGGTGACCGCTAAAACATCATTACCCGAATTCCTATCGGTTGTTTCTAGGCAAATCCCCGGTGTTGTTTTTCTAACAAAGTCACAGCCTTAAATAAAATGAACAAAATTGAATCAAACAAGAGTTTTCATGCTTTCCTGTGTACTAGCTGTCATCTCTTCCATGAAACCGGAAGTTGTCACTGAGAATGTAAACAAAGATGGTACCAGACTAGAACCAGTTTATTTCGGTTGTAAGTGTGCTATTTAAAGCGTATATATAATAAATGTTTATTTAAGCAGTAAAATTACTCTGTGTTATTTTTGTCTGTTTCTTATATGTGGTTTCGATATTGAAATGCTGGTAGTATGTGTCAATATTGGCAGTTTCTTGGGATGATCGATCGATGTTAAAAGATTGAGAATCAATCCCTATACTACACACAAGTAAAGTAGAGCTGAGGTAACCATGTCTCAGAAATTTTGAATTTTTTTTGACATCATAGTGAAATTTTTAAAAAAAGATTCAAATAAAAAATTTTCGATTTTGTGACTTAGTAAAAAATTGCAAAAAATTAAAAATTTGAACTTTTGTGAAGTCATAGTTAAAATTAATTTTTCACCCATGGTGTCCGGATGTCGGGCGGGCGGCGGGAAAAAGTTTGTCTGGGCTGTATCTCAGAAACCGTAAGGTGTGGGAAGTTGATACTTGGTAGGGACATTGGTTAGGATGTGTAGGTGTGCAACGTCATGGTCTGACCTTGATTTGACCTTGCCGTAGTGACCTTGAACCTCAAAATCTTGTCCGGGCTATATCTCGGAAACCGTAAGGTGTAGGAAGTTGATACTTGGTAGGGACATTGGTTAGGGGGGTGTAGGTGTACAACGTCATGGTCTGACCTTGATTTGACCATTTCACATTTTTCTTATTTAAACAGTTATATTTTTATTCTGTTGAAGGAGTGAAGCTCTGAAAGCTTAAAGTAAATTTATTTTTAAGTGCTCTTTGTGGTTATCCTTAGCACTTGGTCATGATGCCATCTGTATCTTCCTGAACCAGTGCTGCTTTGCAGCGAGATAGTGTATGCTTGAAGTTTGTGTAACCTGTCACAGTGTACCAGTTTTCTCTTTTTTTTGAAAGGACCAAGCTACATGGTAAAGGCAACATGTCATATATGGACTTCAGCATAAACTGCATTCTTACTAGCTCTATCTTTCACGAGTCTTCCCATGAAGGTTTCTGTCACACCACTCCCGTCTTGTTCATTCCCCTAGCTATTGATGTCATCATCTTACATTCCTTCTCAGCTGGTCTTTTCAGTCAACATCTACAATAATTTCCAGATCATTACTGAAGTCTTTCCATTTACCAATTTTGCATGCTCTAGGCAATTTATCTTTGCCATGTCTAGCCTTGAGGTCATCTTTACTTGGTTGCAGTTTGTCGTGAATTTGCAATTAATCTTTACACTTGGGAACAATAAGTTCTTTACCACAGACATTGTTTTTACCCCACTGCCCTTAAGGGCTGTCAGGGTATTGTTTTCACCCATGGTGTCTGGCTGGGCGGCAGGAAAAAGTTTGATGTATGAAGTTGATACTTGGTAGGGACATTAGTTGGGGGGTGTAGGTGTGCAGCATAATGGTGACAGTGTGACCTTGATTTGACCTTGCCGTAATGTCCTTTAGTTTAAAAATACTTTTCTGGGCTATATATTGGAACCATAAGGTGTAGAAAGTTGTTACTTGGTAGGGACATTGGTTATGGGATGTAGGTGTGCATCGTCATGGTGTGACCTTCCTTGATTTGATCTTGCCATAGTGGCCTTAACCTATAAAATCTTGTCCGGGCTATATCTCGAAAACCTTAAGGTGTAGGAAGTTGATACTTGGTAGGGACATTGGTTGGGGGTTGTAGGTGTGCAAATTTATAGTGTGACCTTAATTGTACTTGTTTTAATACTTCATCTTCATTTCTCCAGACTGTGATCTTTCAATATCGATCGATCATCCCACGGAACTGCCAATATCGACACTTACAACCAGCATTTCAATATCGAAACCACATATAAGAAACAGACAAAAATGAAATTCACTGAGTAATTTTACTGATTAAGTGAACACTTATTATATAAACACCTTGAGAAGCACACTTTCAACAGAAATAAACTAGTTCAAGTATTGCGCCATTTTTGTTTACATTGCCAGTGACCTACTTCCGGTTTCACAGAAGATATATAAAACCTGACACCTAGTACACAGGAAAGCATGAAATTTCATGTTTTGTCTGATTTTTGAGTATTTTATTTTATACTGCAGAAATGTATTTTTGGTGCATAAATAGTATGTTTTGATAATTTCATGCAAGTTATCGAATAACCTGTATCATCGCCCACAGCTTACACCAACAGTCCCGATATTGATATATCGATCGAAACCACATATAAGAAACAGACAAAAATGAAATTCACTGAGTAATTTTACTGATTAAGTGAACACTTATTGTATAAACACCTTGAGAAGCACACTTTCAACAGAAATAAACTAGTTCAAGTATTGCGCCATTTTTGTTTACATTGCCAGTGACCTACTTCCGGTTTCACAGAAGATATATAAAACCTGACACCTAGTACACAGGAAAGCATGAAATTTCATGTTTTGTCTGATTTTTGAGTATTTTATTTTATACTGCAGAAATGTATTTTTGGTGCATAAATAGTATGTTTTGATAATTTCATGCAAGTTATCGAATAACCTGTATCATCGCCCACAGCTTACACCAACAGTCCCGATATTGATATATCGATCGACACCCCCCCACCCCACCCCTAATTTTCATTTGATAAAAACTCGACATGGCACTCCATCCATACACTAGTACATTGTTTATTGATATTGGCATTACTTGTTGTTTTGGAACAGGATAGCTGATATTGATGCTTAAAGACGTATATCAATATCGCCATTTTAAGTAAAACTGTCAACTTAAACTCCAAATATTTGAAATTAACCTTAAATCTGAAGAAATTGTACACTTTTATCTCACATATTTCAAGTTTTCAATGCGTTTTTGATAAAAACTGCAATGTTTTGTTTTGACAAATTTTGCTTCCTGTTAGCGGTTGGGGATATGCTAAAACAAAAACATAAAATATCCCAGATTCAGTGTATTTGGTAGACAATATTAACACCCGATATCCGCCAATATTCAAATATTTTTAAAAAGTTTTTACATTCAATGTCGATATCCACAAAGCCAAATGATTTACCCACTATTATTTACCACAGGCACAGATGGCTTCACTATTATTAGGGTATAAAAGGTATTTTGTTGAAATACTAAAATAAAATATAACAATTGGCATATCAATTGTCAGCACATGAAATGATAGAAAACGTAAAATATCACAGACAGTAAATATAAAACAATTATTTCCTTTTATCCAATATTTTTATATGCGTTAATCATTTTTCTAACTTTGAAAGGATTATTTTATTTTCATTACCTTTCAATGGAGAAAACAAACCTTTTTCAGTATCCTGGAATCAGAATACAATAAAAAGAAGCACCACTAAGTGTACGTACACATAATATATGCAGCTTACAGCATCCAACGGCCAATTTGTGACGGCGAATTTTTCCCGAACTTCTCAATATTTTGTAAACATCTAAATTCACTGGTCATCTGATTTTTTTCCCTCCCAGAGCGGAAAAATCGCTGTCGCAAATCAGAATCGGATACATTTAAACAACCAAACATAAATGAGAAGAAGGGAAAAAATCGCTGTCGCAAATCGGCCGTTGTATGTCGTAAGCCGCATACATATGTACGTACACTAAGTCTACGTACACATGTATGCGGCTTTAGGTGTCCAACAGCCAATTTGCCATTTTTTTCAAGCAATGTTTTTATCACCATCCACCCTAGTTTCTGCACATGCTTTGCGATTTTACTTGACATCAAATTTTTTCCCTCCTGGGGGAAAAAATTGCTATCGCATATCAGGCGTCAGGAGTCACAAATCGGAGTCAGACACAGGTGAATGACCAGGCATAAATGAGAGGGAAAGACAAAAATTGCTGTCCCAGATCAATGTCAGATGTTGTAAGCCTCATACAGGTGTACATACACAAAGAGAAACAGTCCCACAGCCTTGAAGGGCTGTTTTCATCGCAGCATATGGGTGGGTGGGCTGCAGGTAAAAGCTTGTCTGCACTGTATCTCAGAAACCATAAGGTGTAGGAAGTTTATACTTTGTAGACATTGGTTGGGGGTTTGGAGGAGGTGTGTAGGGTGGGTAGGTTTATACTATCATGGTGTGACCTTGATTTGCTCTTTGACCTTTCTATAGTGTCCTTGAGTTTGAAAACCTTCATGGGCTGTATCTCAGAAACTATAAGATTTGGGAATTTGACTCTTGGATGGATCATTGGTGGGAGTTTAGGCTAAATCATGGTGTGACCTTTAATATTGGCTCTACCAAAATGAGTTCATTTGCCATATTTGAGGCATATTTCTTTTTATCAAAAAGGTATATGGATTGCTGTAACTGATTATTATATGTACTCTTATTTAATTGTGCTATTTCCAGTGACACCTATATTTAAATTAGGGCAGGGTCGGTAACACCGGTATCTCGGTATCGAGACCAATTCACTTCAACACTGTTGTGACACTTAACAGCCGGTATTTCGAAAGTCAGCATATAATATTGTGAGAAAACGTAAAGTATTAGAAACAAACCTCAAATCTGAAGAAATTACAAACTTTTATCCCTTATTTTTATATATTTCAGCACTTTCATAGTGATTTCTTTCAGAACTGCAATGTTTTCTTTTCGCGAAACTTACTTCCGGTTGGTGGGCCTATTCGATTGGGAATATGCTAGAACACAATTTCTTCTTTCGGTATCCCGGAATCGGTACGGTTTTACACTGGCGGGATACCGACATGGAAAATCTGCTACCGACCCTGCCCTAATTTAAATTAATAAATTTTACAGCTTCATAAGTTTTGGTTTACTACTTGTAAACACTGTCGTCATGCTATTGAAATGTCTTGTTTTAAAATTCTTTTTTTTTTTTTTTTGCATAATTTTCTCTCCTAAACTTTATTTGGATCTTTACATAACTGACACCATTTTCTCTGAAAGTCTCCTGGCCTCTGTACTGTGTCACTTCTTCTATTATCTCATGGTGTTGACAACTGATACCCTGTGGTATAGGGTACAGGCATCTCTGATGCTATGTTTTGTGTATTTTTCTAATCTTTGTGATCATATTTAAGATGTGATAATAGTACAATGAAAAGCTTAAGTGATATGTATTTTTATATTTATTCATTGTAGGTAGAAAACTGTGCCAGGGAAGTTTATAATTTGAAGTGGAGGTAGTTTAGATAAAACACGACTTTCATGTGTACTGCAACTTTTGGATTACATGGTTTTAAACCTTTAAACCTTTAGCCTATACAAGTGAGTATTGCACTGATGATCTTGTTTACTTCTGTCATGAGTCATTTTTCTTTTGTGTCTGGCTTTATTTATGGGTTGTTAAATTTCAGTTTTTCTATGTCGTGATAAATAATTAAACTGTCCTTGATCAGAAAAGCTCAGTTAATTTTTGGATTCCTTTTTCTTGCTGGTGATCTAGTTAATTTTATCCCAGTTATAAAGTTACTGATAAAATGTTCTATTTTCACTCTTACATTATCAATCACGTTAAGCATTCAGCTGTGACCAGGTATTGCAAGGTACCCTGGAATTAGAACTTTGTGCAGTCAGTTCTGTCAGCAAAACATCTATGTCAGTAGATGTTAAAGTGTGTCAGAAACTCCCAGCCAGTCAAGCCCTTCAAACAAGGACATGCCCATTAACTTATTGTGTTGAATTTTTAAAATTCAAAATATAAACCCATGTCTACTGTGGGTATGTTGTATGCCATTGGAAAGGTTTGATATTGTACTTTTCAATCATATACAATTTATCAAAATCTAAATAATTGTCATGGAGAAATTATATATAAACCCAGCTACAGTTGGGCATAGATGTTATTCAGTAGAGTTTCAGTATGTACTTTGGAAAGACTTTACAGTTTCTTTCCTAAGTATTATATTCAGTTCATTGATGTGAACCAATGTCATATTATTTCATTTCCAAAAGTATAATGTTACTGGTTCTTCTTAAATTTCTTCATATCACACTGAGTTCAGACTAACTTTTGATTTCTTGTTCTAATTTATACCAGACACGATGCCAGTGCGGCCTTTGAAGGATCCTGACGTGGCCCAGCATTTCTCTACTGAAGACCCGGAAAAGATCTTCACAGATCTCAGAGAGATTGGACATGGTAGTTTTGGAGCCGTGTATTATGTAAGTAAACGGCTGAGAAGCATCAAATATGACAGCAAAAAATGACAATATTTTGGGGTTTTGTTAGTGCTAGCAAACCTGGGTCATGTTCACAAATATCCCGTAGTCAGATTAAGTTTTGTCTTTATTTTATAGAAATACTTTTTAGTAAAAGGAAAGAGTTAATCTAAAGATTGAAAATTTATTTAAAATAAGTTGTTGCTGTTTGTATAGTTTTACCCCACAGCTTTTAAAGGCTATGCGGGTAGTGTTTTAACCCATGGCATCGGGATGGATGGGCAGCATGAAAGAGTCTGTCTGGGCTGTGTCTCAGAAACCATCATGTGTTCCTGGTGTGACCTAGATTTGACCTTGCTGCAGTGATCTTGACCTGTAAAATCTTGTCCATTCCATATCTTGGAAACTGTAAGATGTAGAAAGGTGATACTTGGTAGGAACATTATTTGGAGTTGAAGGTGTAAAACGTCTTGGTGTGAGGTTGATTTGACCCTTGAAGTTGCTGTAGTGACCTTGACCTTTAAAATCTGGTCCAGGCTATATCTGGGAAACCATAAGGTGTAGAAAGTTGATACTTTGTAGAGTCATTAGGGTCATTAAATATGATTGCGAGTTATTATTTTTCATATATTTTCGTCAGGCTAAAAATGCAGTCACAAAAGAAGTGGTGGCCATCAAGAAGATGTCTTTCTCGGGAAAACAGTCAACCGAGGTTGGTGTTGAGTAATTGGTCAAATTTATTGTATAAGATTTTTGTCATATTGATAGACTGTTAACATATATTTGTTCAGTCATTATAAATATTAACTGTAAATTATTGATGGTATTTATGAAGCTTAAATGTGTGGTTCCCTGGTATGGGCTCAGGTGAATCCTATTTTCATGTTAAGGGGGGTATTAGGTAATGTGAAGTTATTGTTTCATTAAGTCAAAGTATTTCACTTTGTAGAAATGGCAAGATATCTTGAAGGAAGTGAAATTTCTGCGCCAGCTTCGCCACCAAAATACATGTGAATACAAAGGTTGTTACATCAGAGACACCACTGCTTGGGTAAGTGGTGGTTTGTGCTTTTACATATACCAAGCCACCTCTTGTTACTTGTTATCTGACCATGCAAGTAGGGCAAGATGGTATATGGATAATACAAGGGGTACTACTGTATAAGCCAATAGAGAAAAAGAAATTTGGGCAAGTTGAAATGAGTTTGTGTAATTGAATGTTCAGATAGTGGAAGGCTGGGTAACGGAGGTTCTGTATTAGATTAGATGAAGTTCCATGCATGTTTTACCACAATGCATCATGTAAGTCAGAACCCCCAACAGTTATGCAAAGGGGATTGGATGGAAGGTCTAGTCTGATTGCCAGTGCATCACTGAACCCAAATGTGGGGTAGATTTGTTCCTAGGACAGATTTCTCACAAGATTGCACATTAGTTCACCTACAAATGCAGATTTTCTTAAAGTCTGTGGCGACAAAAGTATATGAGAATGTGTAACGCTTAAAGCATTGTGGGAAATATATGAAGTGAAGGACCAGAAATCTCAAAAATAGAAACTCTGCACAGATTAAGAGTTCCTTTCTTCTTCACTGTGGTGTTCTATTTATGGCTCATATTTGGAGAATAAATTATGTAAAAATTGTGTAATCAATGCGTACATGTTACAAGAATTTGTAAATGCAAACCCTATAATGTGAAGTATATGACTCTCAAATTTAGCATAATGAAAATGCTTGAACAAAATAATCAGCTGACAGAATTGCTTGTTATACATGTTTCAGCTTGTCATGGAATACTGCTTAGGATCAGCGTCGGATATCATTGAAGGTAAGTGGTTTTGTTTTTGTTATATACTTAAAGCCAAAATTCATGAATAATAGCAGTTTTAATAGTTTCATTACACAACAGTGTCCGTAGCATTGTTTCATCTTTTTTTTTTCCATCAATATACATGTAGTATGTTAGTATGATGAGCATTTTAGTAGACCTTTGTTTTTGAAACATTTGCAATCTGCAAGTAGTTGTGGTATAACTGTGAAGTAACAAACAATATTGTGCTCTATATGATTACACTTTACTGGAAACTTAGAACAAAATTGGATGCCACACTTATTTGGATTAGATCCAACTATGGGTGTGTCTTTTTCAGGAA
The DNA here is from genome assembly GCA_964017235.1 of Sabellastarte sp. h YS-2021. NCBI lineage: Eukaryota > Metazoa > Annelida > Polychaeta > Sabellida > Sabellidae > Sabellastarte > Sabellastarte sp. h YS-2021. The sequence continues at coordinate 68,196,589 of OZ024933.1, forward strand.
AGGTTAAATTGTCAAAGATATCAGTATCTCCCCTTGTAAATATCTGAAATACTCTGCTTTGTGTTCCATTTTAGTACATCAAAACATGTTATTTTCATCGGCATGATATTCATTGAATGTGCCTTTGTTATCCAGTTCACAAGCAGCCTTTAAGAGAGGAGGAGATTGCTTCAATATGTAACGGTTGCCTACAGGGACTCGAGTACTTGCACAGCCTTAACCGAATACACAGGGATGTGAAGGCCGGAAATATACTGCTCACGGAAAATGGAACAGTTAAACTAGGTCAGCTACGGCGAGAGTAAAAATTATACAAATCACTTTTTGGGGAAACCATTATTATATTCTACATTCAAGTATGGTACTTTCAAAGTCTGCTTACTATATCTTTCATTTATCACATATTTTAAGTTTAGTTAAAGTTTAGACAGAGAATATAAATATGGTACATTAGCAACCTTATCCAATTTATTATAACAAAAGTAACATGTAAATTCTAATCAAGTTTGTCAAGTGCTGTTCACTGCAGTTCAGGATTGTCACTTGTTCTTCACAATGCAGAATCTGTTTGCTGTTTGCAGGTGACTTTGGGTCAGCCTCTCTGGAATGTCCAGCAAATTCGTTTGTGGGCACTCCATACTGGATGGCCCCTGAGGTCATTCTGGCCATGGATGAGGGTCAGTATGATGGCAAGGTGGACATCTGGTCACTAGGAATTACCTGTATAGAGTTAGGTAAGCAAAATATCACTCCGTATCCATTGGACTTAATCTATACCTGTCAGAATGCAAGTACTTCTATCCACAAGGCTATCAAATAAAGACAGTTGAAAATACCAGTATTTCTCATTTACATGACACTTGTTTGTCATAATCATTTAAAAAACACTAAATTGTCTTGGAATATTCTTATTGTTTAATTATAAAGGTTGTCCAATGATAAGGCTGTCCAGGAAGTACAGATAGAGTATAAGCTCTGACATCTGAGGTATCAAAATATATGATTTTATGCACTCATTTCACTTTCCTTAATTAGTTATTTCCAATTGATTCATACTAAAATACCTCCTCAGTTTTCTGAGCATTCTCTTATCACTCCCCTAGTATGTTTGAACAGTACACATTCCACTGTAGCTACCCAATGCAAATAAAATAGTATTTCTCATGCAAATGCCACCAACTTTGTAAAATGTGTTATCATTGCAAGAATTCAAGATTTAGCAGTTGTAATTAATATTCTAGTCAATTTCAAGAGTTTTCCTGCAATGTTTGATATGGTAAAAATAACAATGTTGAGGTCACTTGTGATCGGGTGAAGGTACATGAATGTTCTATCTATTTTAAACAAACTGGTCAAGTCGTTTTAATATAAGGTCAGCTGATGCAGTGCCCCCATTTTGGGCCATTTGTTGCAGAATGTTGGCGCATTTTGTTACTTACTGTTTAATTAGATGGGGTGTCCCGATTAAGACATTTCACATTCCTTTTAAAATTGTTTGACAGCTGAGCGCAAGCCTCCCCTGTTCAACATGAATGCCATGAGTGCCTTGTACCACATCGCCCAGAACGACTCCCCTCAGCTGTCCGGCGGGGAGTGGTCTGATGACTTCAGGTGCTTCGTAGACACTTGTCTGTGTAAAAGCGTCAATACCAGGCCCACTGCCAAAGACTGCCTGCAGGTAAGTCTGAGCTAAGTTACTTAAAGCTCAGATGGGTTACTACAGTCACTGTGTTACTGGATTACTATCAAAGTATAGAATAGGCCCATGGCCAAGGGCCACCTACAGGTAAGGTTTAAGTACTTTACGACAGTCTATTGTGCTACCTGATTATACTTTTAATACACATCAGGTCCACTACCAAAGGCTGCCTACAGGTAAGGCTTAGATTTTTACAGTCACCTGTGCTATATGATTATACTTTTAATATACAGCAGACCCACTTGCTAGGCTGGCTGCAGGTACGTTTTCATCCAAGAGATAAAGGAGACAAGTTACAAAGGCAGATGCAGCAGCACATGTTATCTCAGCTACAAAAAACAGTTAAGATTGAAAACTATACATATTTCTACTCAGATAAAATTGATTCAAGGTGCGAATCACGACTAATACTATAAGGATGCTTACATGGGGTAATGAAGATATTTTGGAATGGATCTAGTAATACTGTGTTGAAGTCTTAAGGATATTGATTGGCAAGTTTCAGAGGTATTTTATGGTTATTGAAAACTTTTCAGATTTAAAGTCTAGTTGTACTGTGATCTGCACCACCAGTCGTTGAGAAGAAAGATTATCGACATGTATATTAGTCTCAAAATAACACGATCCTTCACCAATCATTTGAAAAGATAATCCCAAACTAACACACTCCATCACCAATCATTTGAAAAGATAATTCCAAACTAACACACTCCACCAATCATATGAAAAGATAATCCCAAACTAACACACTCCATCACCAATTATTTGAAAAGATAGTCCCAAACTAACACTCAGTCACCAATCATTTGAAAAGATAATCCCAAACTAACTGTGTTCTTTATTCCAGCATCCTTTTGTGAGGCACCAGCGGCCCAATCGTGTGCTGCTGGACCTGATTCAGAGAACCAAAGAGATGGTGCGAGAGCTGGACAACCTGGAGTGGCGACGCATGAAGAAAATCCTGATTGTAGCCAATGAGGATGCAGGGGCAGCAGGTGAAGCCACGAGTAACGGGCCCTCTGACAGTGCAGAAGAGTCTACAGAGGTAAGATATCATAGCCAAGAAAGTTTGCCTGAAAGCTAATCAACTGTTAACAGTAGAAGTGATAGGTAGTAGGACTCTACATAATAGTTTGTTTAAAGGCTAGCAAACTTGACATTAATTTAAAGAAAATAATATCGATGAATAATGGACCCTAAAGTCAGCTTGTATTGAATTTTTTTGAGAAAATATTTAACAACAGGCCTTATAATGTAAAGTAGCCTAAATACTGAAATAACATGAACTTTAGTAATGATGACTAGTGGATATTTTTGAATCTGCAAAAGGTATTGTGCAACAGCAACACATAAAATGCCTGGTAAAGGTAGAAATTAAATATTGTAAGTTAAGTACAAGTGTATGTGGAGAAGTTGTCAGTGACTGGCTTTTCTACCAGGAAGGTAAGGTACAGCTTTAATTGCTGAAAAAAGAATTCAAAGAAATTAATATAAATATAGAGGCTGTACGGAAATTCTTCAAATTCAAAATAAAGAATGAAAGGGTGTTGAAAGTGGCAAGTTTGTCTTCCATTCACAGATTTCTAGGCTAATGACACTTTTGTTACATTTAAACTCTAAAGTAGCATATTGTAATGTGTATTTCGTAGATTTCACGTCCATATACTTTTCAGGGTGATACCGAAAGTGTAAATAGTAAAAGCAACAGCATTGGTAGTGAGATCAGTGTGCATTCAACGAGTGAAGTTAGTCAGCCTTCGTTGAATAATACCACCACTCACCACCAGGCAGCAGCAGTGATGCCAAGTGGGGTGGGTGCCTCATCAGCACCCCCTCAAGAAGAAGTTACGACTTTCAGCAGGAGAAGAAGGGTAAGGACACCCTCTTGTAGTTTCAGTTTAGTAAAGTGTAGAAGGTGGATCATACTTAACAAGCTCCTGATTTTAATAAGGTTTGAAAGGCAGTTCATGTTTAACAGGCTCCTGGGTGTAGTAAGGTGTAATGTGTGGTATATAAACAATAAACTCGCAGGTTTAATGAGGTGTAATGGTGGTTTATATTTAACAAGCTCATGGGTTTAGTATGGTGTAATGGTGGTTTATATTTAACAAGCTCATGGGGTTTATATTTAACAAGCTCCTGGGTTTAGTATGGTGTAATGGTGGTTTATATTTAACAAGCTCATGGGTTTAGTATGGTGTAATGGTGGTTTATATTTAACAAGCTCATGGGTTTAGTATGGTGTAATGGTGGTTTATATTTAACAAGCTCATGGGTTTAGTATGGTGTAATGGTGGTTTATATTTAACAAGCTCATGGGTTTAGTATGGTGTAATGGTGGTTTATATTTAACAAGCTCATGGGTTTAGTATGGTGTAATGGTGGTTTATATTTGACAAGCTCCTGGGTTTATTAAGGTGTAATGAGTGGTTATATTTTACAAGCTCTTTAGTACGGAGTAATGGGTGGTATGTATTTAAGAGACTCCTAGGTTTAGTAAGGAGTAATGGGTGGTATATATTTAACAAGCTACTGGGATTACTAAGGTGTAATGAGTGGTTATTAGAGAGGTTGCGCACTACGTTTCATAAACGCCCCTTGCAAAAATACGCAACATAATTGATCAATACGGGAGAAAGCTATTGAGGGGGACAGTTTTGTTTGCGAACAGCGTTTGAACTAGGATTTTTACATGCATTTTATTTAAATTAATTGGGAATTATACAACTCAATAAAGATAAATCCACTGGTTTTATTCATCTACAGTACTGAATGAACTGGGTACTGATATATAATACAAACTTTATTGGCCCAACAACCAGTAAACCCACAAGTTAAATAGCTTATAAAACACACGTACATAAAACTTTGGAAGATTGTGTTCATTACCTCAAAAAAATTAATGACAGGGGATGAAAAAAGGCTGTGGTCGTTGTACACTTAGGTTTCTCAAAAACTGACAAAGATGCTAAAAATAATCTACAGTCTCTCAAGAACTCGGTACTGACATGTATAGCACACTTTATTGCTCCAATAATTAATAAATCCACAAGGGAAACAGATTACGTGGCAAAGCCATTTGCCATGTAAAAAATGTAACCTTGTGCAGTTAAAACCTTATGAAATGACATCACACACAGAAATCAATGACATGTAACGTAGCGGAAAGTAGATACGGGCATCAAAAATGTTGTTCGCAAACTCTCTATTATGTCCACCCCACTGGGGGGTGGATATATTATTTTTGCTTTTTCCGCCGTCCGGACGCTTGGTTTCCGCTCATTTGAAGGAAAAGTATTTATCCTATCTTTACCAAATTTGGTATGGGTCTTTATTGGGTTAATAGCTTGCATGGGATTGCTTTTGGTGAAGATAGGTGTATAGCTAACTGAGTAATAGCTACTTAGCTACTTTTGTGTACTTCTTTGGTTTCCGGGCATTTTAAGGAAAAATATTTGACATATCTTTACCAAATTTAGTATGAGCATTACTTAGGTCGATAGCTTGCTTGGGATTGCTTTTAGTGATAATAGCTATATAACTGACTGAGTAATAGCTACTTTGCCAAAAATGGCAAAACACAAATTTCCTTCTGTCTCCTTAACCGTGCGAGATAGAGCGATTTCGTCGAAATTTTCGACCCACAGGGTACCTGAGAAATGTACTCTTGGCAATTTTCAAAAAATTTTCCCCTCCCCCTAAATGGCGGCCATTTTGAATTTTCGAATTTTTGCCACAAGTGGCAAAACACAAATTTGCTTCTATCTCCTTAACCGTGCAACATAGAGTTATTTCGTTGAAATTTTTGACCCACAGGGTATCTAAGAAATGTATGATTGTTGTACCTATTTCCAGTCTATTACAAAAATTGGACAATATCATTTAGCCGTCACTTCTGAAACATTTTAGTGCATTTTTCTTGTTCCAAAATATTGTTTGTATGACAAACAACACTTCTATTATAAGAATATACAGTTTCTTTTAATATTTTTGCACAAAAACATGCATACGTCTGACTTTAAAACCGTTTAGACCGGAAAGTGGAATGGACCGGATTCTGGTTCAAGAAGGATACTCTTGGCAATTTTCAAAAAATTTTCCTCTTCCCAAAAATGGCGGCCATTTTGAATTTTCGAATTTTTGCCAAAACTAGTAAAACAGAAATTTGCTTCTGTCTTCTTAACCGTGCAAGATAGAGTGATTTCGTCAAAATTTTCGACCCAACCAATGCAAAAAGGCATGAAGCTGAAATAATTTACATGTACACTAATAAATATTTAAGCATCATTGATATATTTTACAAATGAAACAGGGTCTTGTAAGACTACTGTACAATTTTGGCAAAAGGTTCATGGGGTGGACATTACACATGATAATGTGTGTTCTTCTATGCTATCCTGTTTCTATTCATATGTCACAGCTACTATCAACAGGGCGTCCTATTTCTAGTATTTTATCAGCTCCTGGGTTTGATGAGGCTGAAAAGGTGGTTTATAATTTATAAACTCAGGTTTATTAAGGTACAAAATGTAGTTAATATTTAATGAGTTCCTGGGTTTGGTAAAGTGTGATAGACAGGTCATATTTATAAAGCTCCTAGGTGTAGAAAGGTGTGACAGGTTGTTCATATTTTTGAACCTACTGCAATCAGTAAGGTGGATAAAGGTGTGTTTAGTAAAACCGTGGGTGTTCAGGTTTGTTACTTCCAGATGACACGATTTAATATCAACTTCACCTATTAATTTTGAGCCCAGGGTTGGTAGGGGTGCCATTATGGTACCAATAAAGAACTAAAGTTTGCACTATATCTAAACAGGGGGCTTTAGAAAGGGAATTATAATTACATAGTTTATTGAAACATCCCAATTAAATTAAAATTCTGAAAAGTAGGAATAGAGCCTGGTATTGGAGTGAAAGTTTTCTGTATATCCAGTAACAAGAGTTCCTGGAAGTCAAGTGATGTGTAAGGTCAAACCATTTTACAGAAGAAAAAACAAAAATGAACTCTATCTCTCCTTTTGAGCTTGTATTTTCTTGGGAAAGTTTTCTCCTGTTTTCAGATGTTTCAGTCTCTATGGCTTTAAATCTTTACACTTTGGTGAATTAAGTTTTTCTTTTTATTACGCTACAATAGCTTACCATGTGGGACTTAATGCTGTTCTCGGGTTGCCACACCCGGGGCCAACGTCTTAGAAAAAAAGACAGTTCTTGTTAGCCACCGGATATACTGCTAGTTGTCGTCACGTGATATCTTCTGACCAATCGCCCTACTTTCTCGTTGGCCACGCGAATTAGCAATGCTTTATTTTACAAGGAATATTATTTCATTTTTACAAGGATATACTTGTCGTTGGATCTGGAAACTACATCAGTTTCTTTATTTTATTACATAGAATCATAATTCGATGTCTTTTCATAGTTCAGATAAGTATTTTTAGCATATTTTACAACTGAAGTCCACTTCCGGGTTCACGTTGTAAAGAACAGCGACTCGTTTTTGTGGTTTTTGATGCAGGATATATGTATATGCCTGTCAGTAAAATAAAATAAAATATTTAACCCCTATATGCTTCATTATTTGACCATTTTTAGGGTTTAAAAGTGTATAAATGTAACACAAACGAGTCCTTGTCGAGTGAAATAATCGAACCCACTTCCGTTTTTTTATCGAGACAGCATTTCTTGCAATTTGCACGTCTTGTGTAGATAGTTTATATACAGGAATATATGCCTGTTTAAATCAAATAAAATAAATTTTGCAAGGGTTTATCCCCGTTCTTCTACTCTGTTGGTCCATTTTAAGGGTTAAAATACCATATAAAGCACGATTCTAACTGGGGGAATCCTCGGGGAAACCCCTGTGATGACGTCACGTCTAGACCGCATGTGCTGAGAGACGCGGGTTTCTTACAGTATGCTACGTTTATAAATATAAATAAAATATAAAATTAAATAATATATTTTATCCCTTCTTTCCTGTATTATTGACCATTTATAAGGTTATTACTTAAATAAACAGGATTAGAATTCTTCATTAATCGTCTAGACATTACGTGTCTCTTTAGGCTATAAGGTAACCTTGGTTACCCATTATTTTAATTATATTTTAATTCATCCAGTTTTAAATTATAATTACTTGCTTTTTAGATTCTATGTTATTTAATCAAATTCTGTGTAATTTCTGCTTTCCTTATCTCACAACTAGTCCTACCTGCAGTGAGGCGGGTGGGGCAGGTGACCTTGTGTCACAGTTGATTTACTTACATAAATCTAGTGTAGTTCCTTCAAAGAAGGAAAGGCAAAGCTTACATGGAAGCTTACCTTAAGGAAAGCTTACATAGAAATTATAATATCCAACTTCTTTCTCCAGGGTGGATCAGATCCCTGCTTAAATTCAGATAAGATCTTAGTGCATCCGAGATTTTTAATGCATCCGAGAATCGGATGCAGTTTTCTCAACTTCTATTCAACCAAGTATGATTTGATACTCGGTTTTCATTGCATCTCTCAGATCATCTGAAATCTAATGCTTGGTGGATTGTATGTAGATCTGATCCTCGGATGATCGGATCATCTACTCTGATGTTCGGATGTTGATTCCAGATCAGAACACTAACAATCCTCACACACACACAAAAAAAAAAAAAAAAAAAAAAAACTTGGACTAATAGTTCACCAGCCTGGCAGTAAATATCACCTATTGGAGGCTTGGGTCCAAGTTCAAGTCCAAGTCCTCAAGCCCAAGAGGCCTTCTAAACAAGGTCCTTCATTCAGTCCTGGCTCTGTATTTTAGGGAAATAGGTTGCCTGACTTCACCCTAACCAATTTTTGAGGACATTGAAACTTGGGCAGTTTTTTTAACCTCCCTGCCCCCAGGGAATTTATGCCTAGACCCTCCACAGTCTGGACTCTGAATGATTTACTAGGCCAACAGGAACTTGGGCCATTTAATTTCCCTTAAAATGGAAGAAGTTCTCAAATTTGTATCTCCTTAGGGGCCTCCTTGGGTAAGCCCCTCCTCCCCTTCTGGTCATCAAGAGTTGAGCTTCAGGCTGCTCTTCACTAGGTTTTTTCTGAATACAACCTGGTTATATATATATGTTAAGACAGTAGCAAGGCTACTACCAGACAGGTCAAACTCAATTCCATGGTGCATATAAGTAGTCAGAAGGGGTATGGTGAATTCAGGTGAGATACTGGATCTTTAGATCTTAAAGTTCCCCATTCACAACTACTTTAGGAGGGACAGGAGTCCCTCATCAAGGCACCTGTAATAACACTTAGGGTTTAGGCCCTATTAATCAACCCTTTCCAATTCCCCACATCTAGAGGCTCCTACAGGAACCACCCCAATGGGGGTCATTCCATCCCTAGCAGTATCCATCGTTTTCCCCAGGTAGGGGGAAATCGAGTAGTCGAGGCTCCAAGGTCTTTCGACCCACTCCAGGGGACGAGGGCATAAAAACCCTTCCCCCCAATGACTCCTCCAGCCTCACTCAGTCCACCAGTAGGAGTTCCCTCCGTTCTTTCAGATAAGAGTGGCAAACAAATCCTGTCATTCTTTTCAATCCAAGTCCAGTCAGACTCCTGACCCGGTCAGAATACAAGGCCCTTTAAAGACCAAGTCCTGGCCTCCATATCCAGTCTCTTCTGTCAAAGAACGCTATCGAAAGGGTGGAAAATGTAAAATCTCTCGGGTTTTACAGTCGCCTGTTCCTAGTACCAAGCCTCACCTAAGGTGGAGGCCAGTCATAGACCTAAACAGGCTCAACACGTAGAAAAGTTCAAAATGGAAACTCCAGAGTCCATCAGGACATCCCTGGTTCCAGGGGAGTGGGTATCTTCGATAGATCTGTCGGACACTTACCTACACATCCCCATCCATCCAAACTCAAGGAAATACCTAAGGTTTTGCTACAAGTCACTGGTGTTCCAATTCACCTCCCTCCCATTTGGACTAGCCACAGCCCCCCAGGTCTTTACATTGATCGTAAAGGAAGTGAAACTAATGGCCCTCTCAAGAGGACTCAGAATTCACCAATACCTGGACGACTGGCTGATCAGGTCCCAGTCTCGGGAGGAAGCCCAAGTGAACACACAGGCAGTGGTAGACCTAACTCAGTCCTGGTGTGGATAATAAATCAGGAAAAATCAGAACTGAAACCTACTCAGGTGTTTTTTCGTTCATGGGCTACTAATTCCACCTAGATTCAGCCCTTGTAAAACCCACTCAAGAGAGATGGCTCAAACTTCAGGATTTGATCCTACTACTAAAGTCAAAACGTGTTTTGACTGCAAGATGTTTGATGTCTCTAATTGGGTTGCTAGCCTCAACGGAGAAAATGGTCCCGGAGGGACGCCTTCACATGAGGCCCTTTCAGTTTCATCTCAAGGAGCACTGGAGATATCCTCAGTCGCTGGACAACCTCCTTCCTTGGACAGAAGCCATTGCAGCCCACCTAGATTGGTGGCAAAATCCCTCAAACGTGATGAAAGGTGCAGACCTTCATCCCAAAGACCACAGTATCCAACTCTTTACTGACGCCTCAAACGAAGGTTGGGGTGCTCACTTAGACCAAAATTCCACAAAGGGTCTGTGGTCAGATCGGGAAAAAAGGCCACACATATATGTCCTAGAATTGAAGGCGGTCTCCCTGGCCCTTTGAGACTTCAAGGACCAGTGCCAGAATCAAACAACAAGGAGGAACACACTCAGCAGAGATGTGCGCTCTCCCGTGGAAGATCACGACCTGGGGCCATCACTACCTCATAACATTGAAAGCCAGGCACGTTCTAGGGTGCCTGAATGTGATGGCCGACCTACTGTCCAGGCCCAACCAAGTGCAGTCAACAGAATGGTCTCTGCACCCACAGGTGTTCAAACAGATCTGCCAGAAGTGGTTCACACCTCATGTAGACTTATTTGCCACTCACCTGAACCACAAGCTTCCACTGTACGTGTCTCCTATCCCAGACCCAAGGGCCTGGGACATAGATGCTCTAAACATAAACTGGACCAACCTCATGGCCTATGCGTACCCTCCTACGGCTCCTTCACAAGGTGATCCAAAAGATCAGGCAATGTTTTTGCCTGATCATCGTAATAGCCCAAGGCTGGCCAGGGATGCCCTGGTTTTGGGACCTAGTGCAGCTCTCAACAGAGATCCCACTACAACTCCCAGTGTCAACGACCCTACTCAAACAGTCCTACAGGTATGTGTTCCACAACAAGCCCCCAGCACCTGAACCTCCACGCCTGGTGTCTAGGAGCGGACAACTCCAAGAACAAGGCTTCTCTGTGGAGGTGGCAGAGAGAATTGCTGCCCCTCAGCGGTCTTCAACAAGGACCATCTACAAGTCAAGTGGGCCCTATTTGAAAAATGGTGCAGAGAAAATTCGGTGGATTTCTCCACTCCATCTGTGAAACAAATCTCAGATTTTTTCATGTACCTGTACCAAGACCTAAACAGGCGCCCCTCGACCTTTGATGTTTACAGGACTGCAATCGTTGACACTTTGGGCCCAACGGCCCAACATGTTGCACACAATGCAGACCTTCATAGGTTACTCTCCAGTTTTCACAGGGATCGTCCCAAAAGTTCCAGAAATTTACCCAAGTGGAACCTTTCTGTTGTCCTCAACGAGCTCACAAGAGCACCATTTGAGCCCATGAAAGACACAGACCTCAAACATCTTACTCTAAAACTGCTTTCTTGCTAGCTTTGGCCTCCGGCAATCGCCGCAGCGAAATCCATGCCTGGGTCGCAAACAAGTATCTAATCTAGGCCAATGGGAAAAGGTTGCCTTGTTCCCTTCTTCTGATTTCATAGCCAAAAACCAACTAGCAAGAGAAGGTTCTCAAAGTGTATCTCCGGTGACTATTCCTGCTTTGACTACCATTGTAGATAGACAATTTAAACAAGACAGGACCCTGTGTCCCGTGCGGGCCCTGAGGTTTTATTTGGACCGAACAAAAGACCTGAGGTCTCGTTCTCTCCTTTTCATCTCCTTTATGAAAGGACATACCTCAGACATCAGACCCGCTACTCTCTCTTCATGGTTGAAACAAACCATCCTACTTTGTTACAAACAAGCAGATCAACAAGCCTTGGACTTGGTCCAAGTCAAAGTACATGACATCCGGGCCTTCACGGCCTCTAAGGCCTTTTACGGTGGGGTATCGGTGGACCAAATCATGCAAGCCTGTCACTGGAAAGCTCACAACACATTTACAAATTTTTACCTAAAAGACCTTACTTGGTCGGACACCGACAACAATATGTATCTGGGACCCGTAGTGGCGGCACAACAAGTCCTAGATCCTTCCCCTCAGACCAGTTGTCCTCGGAAAGAAAAAAAGGGGTGGGGGGGGGGGGGCACATCCGCTACAACCAAGTCTTCAGGAGTCTCTCCCAGGATCTAGGTATTCCTTTACCTTCAAGATGTTACGGGTAAGGTCATTTTTGTTTTTTCAGTTATCAATTAACTTCTATTAAGGACTTATTTAGTTGTCATTAATCTCATATTCAGGTTGTAAAAATTTATGAGATGTCCAACCATGGGTTGGTCAGTCACTAGTGAAGGCCCTCAGGGACCCTTAGACCTCGAAGTGAGCACTGCTGCACTTCCGTCCTACAATCAAACATCTAGACAGTTTCAGCACTGTCTCTCATTATATCCCCAGACGAAAGTCGGGGATATATTGGATTCAGGTCCGTCGCGCCGCCGCCGCCGCCGCCGCCGCCGTAGAAATTTCCTTGTGGACGCGATAACTCAAAAACAAATTAATATTTTTTTTTCAAACTTGGTACACATGTTAAGGGTGCCCAAAGGAAGATCCCTATTTTAAGGTGACCTTAAACTCCCAGTAAAAAAGAACTTATGGCCACCTTAAGGTCAGAAATTGGACTTTTGGCCACTTAGAGCCCTGTAGGTCACAAACTATGATGCTCAGCTGGCTGAAATTTTACCTGACAACACATTAATATGTTCTTAGTACATGTGCCGAAAATCACGACTTTAAGTTGAGGAGAAAATTGTGTTTGAGGCCCATAAATACCCCCACTTGGGGATTTTTTGCTATACTTTTCACATATTTTGCCCTATAATTTGGAAGTGGTAATTCTGATGAGTCTCAAACTGCGCTAGGTATAACTTTGATATGTAATCCTTGTCTGTAGAAAATTTTAGGGCTGTAGGTTTACCCAAAGGGGTCGACTTAAGGTCTCAAAAGTGCCCACAGAGACCCAATTTATGCACTTTTTGCCACTTTCAAGCACTGTAGCTTTCAAACTATGTCTCTCATCTAAGTTAAATATCATCTGGGAATATATCTATGTGTTTTCTTGTATGTGCCCCAACATTTAGGCCTTTAATAGACAGTTAACCTGTGTATCAGGACCATAAACACCCACCCGAGTGACCCTTATAAGACATTTTTCACATCTTTTTCCCTGTAACTTGGAAATGGTAAGTCTGAGAAGTTTCAAACTGTATTAGATATATATTCTGTGTGTAATCTTAGTATGTAACAGATTTTAAGTCTGAAGCTTTAATTTTGAAGGTCAAATTGAGGTCTCTAAAAGGCTCCCAAAGACCCAATATTTGGACTTTTTGCTACTATGTTATTTATATATGTGCCAAAAATTAAGGCTTTAAGAAGACATTTAACCTGTGTATGAGGACCATAAATCCCCACCCGAGTGACCATTTTTAGACATTTTTCACATATTTTTCCCTGTAACTTGGAAATGGTAAGTCTAAGAAGTTTCAAACTGTATTAGATGCATATTCTATGTGTAATCTTAGTATGTGACAAATTTTAAGTCTGAGGCTTTAATTTGAAGGCCACATTTAGGTCTCTAGAAGGCCCCATAAAGACCCAGTATTTGGACTTTTTGCCAATTTTAAGGCCTGTGACTGTTAAACTATGTGACTGATAGAGCTGAAATCTCATCTGGGAATACATTATTATGTTCTTTTTACATGTTCCAAAAATCAAGGCTTCAAGTAGACATTTAACCTGTGTATGAGGACCTTAAACACCCACCTGAGTGACCCTTTTAAGACATTTTTCACATATTTTGCTCTGTAACTTGGAAATGGTAAGTCTGAGAAGTTTCAAACTTTATTAGATACATATTCTATGTGTAATCTTAGTATGTAACAAATTTTAAGTCTGAAGCTTTAATTTGAAAGCCACATCGAGATCTCTAAAAGGCCCACAGAGACCCAATATTTGGACTTTTTAACCACCTTTAAGCCCTGTGACTGTTAAACTATGTAATTGATGGAGCTGAAATCCCATCTGGGAATGCATTATTATGTCCTTTTTACATATGCCGAAAATCAAGGTTTTTAGTAGACATTTAACCTGTGTATGAGGGCCATAGACACTCGCCCAAGTGCCTTTTTTGACATTTTTTCCGTATTTTGCCCTGTTATTTGGAAATGCTTAGTGTGACAAGTCTTAAACTGTATTATATATAATTTTTGTTTGTTATGTATGTCCCCCAAAAAGTTTCAGATCTGTTGTTTAATTGCTAAGGTCTCTTTAACAATTGTAAAATGCCCACAGAAACCCAATTTATGGACATTATGCCACTTTAAAGCCCAGTAACTGTCAAACTATGTGGGTTATAGAGCTGAAATCTTTGAATTTTTAAAAGGAAATGCCTGTCTATTTAAATTTTGAATATTAATAATGTTATGGCTATCTTAGTCTTTTAAGAACTTATTTTTGTGTGTTATACCTCTGCTTGCTGAGTTTTTAACTTTTTAAAATGAAACTGGTTAAACATATTCAAGTAGACAAAATGGACACTTTAAGTGAGCTTTAAGTCCCAATATTAATGAAATTATATCCTTATGTAGTAAAAGTAGGGGATTTTTAACCCTCAAGTAGCCCAGTTTTATTCAACTTGCCTCAGTTAATTTTGACACAGCTCCTACAGTTATGAACTCATTTCAGTTGATAATCACATACTTAAAATTCTCAATTCTTTTTGTATTTGAGTACCCCTTTTATATAGATTGTTTGTTTACCATTTATGCATCCCCCACCCGGATTCCCCCCACCCACCTCTGGGACCTCCAGCTATATTGAGTGACACTAAATAAACAAAGGTATTTAATGATATCAGATGAGAAACAAAGAACTCAATGGGGTTGCAGATCTTGTGTAATAGTGAGAGAGGTGTGGAGAAGGGGAGAGGGGTGGGGGTGGGAGGTGGTGGGCTTCATTACATATAACACAAAGGGGAGTCAGAACTGAGATTGTGTCACATATTTAGGTTGCATATATATGGACCACATATATAGGTATAGAGGAAATGAATAACTGAAAACAATTTGCAAATTCTAAAAATAATATAATAAAATAATAATATAAATAATTTTTTTTTAAATAATATTTTATTTGTGAACAAATATAGAAACAGATATGCGCTTTTGGGATTATGAATTTTAGAATGGACATTGAATCATCAATCATTTAAATACTTTGAAGGAAGATTGAAAAGTATGATGAGTTGAGTTAAAAATAATATTTTATTTGTCAACAAATATAGAAACAGATATGCTCTTTTGGGATTATTATTTTAGAATGGACATTCAATCATCAATCATTTAAATACTTTGAAAATAGGTTTAGAGTTATCATTGCAGGAAGATTGAAAATATAATTTGAGTTATGTATTCGGCGTCTGGGGATACACCATCTTCCTTGGAAGATATAAACAGAGTAGATTGATGTGCTGAAGTTCATATAATAATGGGTAATTATGTTTTAAAAAATTCCCGATCAAAACCTGTGGCGTGAGTGATGACCTGTCTGGGGATATGTTGGCGCCGAGTTGGCCCAATCTAGTTTTATTTAGGTTTTTGGCTCGTTACAGGCCCGGTCTTCGGGATCGGGGCACTGTAAATGGGACTCAGACTGGTATTTCTGGCACTATTCTATACATATTAATTCAAAATCTTAGAAAAAATGACATATCTTCCAGTCTCAGCTGTAATCCCGCCACCGGGCGGTTGAATTCAGCATTAAGTCCCACATGGTAAGCTATTGTAGCGTAATAAAATTGTAAATTTTAATTACTTAAATGTAGCTTTTATAAGCTACAAGCTTACCATGTGGGACTTAGAAGAGTCCCACCCTGCCTCCCCGCTGTTTACAGCTGAGGGGTAGGTTTAATAAAAAATTTCAACGAGAAAGTAGGGCGATTGGTCAGAAGATATCACGTGACGACAACTAGCAGTATATCCGGTGGCTAACAAGAACTGTCTTTTTTTCTAAGACGTTGGCCCCGGGTGTGGCAACCCGAGAACAGCATTAAGTCCCACATGGTAAGCTTGTAGCTTATAAAAGCTACATTTAAGTAATTAAAATTTACAAATTTGCCTCGATTATCTCTCTTTAGAATTAACACAGTAATTTACTAATTACACTGAGACTTTTAACAGTAGATTTGTAATGTATAATGCAAAAGTTTCCAAGGAGATTACTTTCAAAATATTGTGGGATAACTTTCTTTCATTATATAAGTGGCAGTTGACTTAGTTTTGACTCTCCTAACTTGGGGGCAATTTTTTTTTTTTTTTTTATATCTAAATTTGTAGACTGTAATATTATGTAATAAATCGAATGATTGATAACAAGTAATAAAAATCAGTAAATAGTTCAGGTTTCTTTGATGAAATTAATGTTTCAAGACGAGCTTTTAAGCAAGTTTAAGTAAAAGTTGATTTTGTTCTTGCCTTTAGTCAATAAAAATAAAAAGTACATTAGATTCTGTATGACTAGAACATTCAATATCCACATGATTTGCTTCTAGCTATGGCTAGTTTTCACTTACATATGTTGTACAGTAGTCTCTGGTGTATTTGACTCAATTTGATTAACATTACTCAGTTTAATTAACATTGCTTCTCATTCTGCAGACTCTGCTCATCACAAAGTTTAATGTATATTCTGATTAATATTTATAGTGTGATTTTAATACTTAATTTGACAGGTTTTTTTGTGTGTTTTTTTGACATAGTTAACATGCTTGCTTTTTTGGTTGTTAAATGTAGAGTGGAACCTGTATTATCTGAAATTCTATAAATATTCTATTTTAACATTCTACTACCAATTGGGGGTGTTGCGGTAGTACCGGTATTATTGGTACGGTAAATAAATTATTGCAAACCGTCATAAAATTCAGCTACCGGTTTTCCGCTTACACTTCAATATAAAGTAACTTTACTAACCTTACATACAAAATAAATGTCATAATCTACTTTTATTTGCTTTTTTACTGTAAAACAACAGCCATAATGAGTGATAATTCAGAGCTACCATGTATTTCATCGTTTAGCCAATCAGAATCGAGGACACATCCTTGTTATGTTATGTTTTACAGTATGGAAACTATTTGGTTCTCATGTTTTGTTAAATAAGAGACGGTTAACCGGTAACCAACCGGGAAGTACAAGACATGAAACCGGAGGGAAAAATCGCTACCGCAACACCCCTATTACCAATATTTATTCTGTCCTACTGTTTCACATTGTCATATGAATATTGTGTTATCTATTTAGAGAATATCACTAGCATCCAAGTGGTTGGTCAGATAATAGAGGTTCAGTTCTGTGTGTGTTGACTGGTACTGCTTTTTCTCTGACTGAATGTTTAAAAGATTAGGAGTATCTCACTAAAACACCATTGTGTAAATTATCAGTGTTTCAGGCTAGTTTTAACTTTACGGGTACGAGACTTGGGCAATAATTTATATTTTGTAATTTTAGCAGATTTGACCCTTTTATTTAATTGAAATACACATAAATATCTATTTATGGGGGTTGGGGGCTTGCCCCCAATTATAACGGTTCATTTAATTTTAAATTTCCTTAACATTTTCCTGTAATTATCCAATATGGCGGATCTCGTACCGGTAAAGTAAAATTGCTCCGTGTTTCAGCTTGGCCATTTGTAAAACCTCAAGAGTAAAATATTATTAAATATCTTTAAATGATTATAAACATTTAAATCGGAAACCAAGCTAAAATATAATATTCACCCTATTCCATTTAATGTCTCGAAATACATTCCCGTGTCAGCTGCTGTGAATGCGAGATTTAATACAAATATAGTATTAATTAGGGCTGTGATGGGTACAAAAAAACGGCATCGAGTACTCGCCCTCTGAAAACCGGCCCGAATTCGAGTAACCGGGAGATTTAGTTCCCACCATTAGAAGTCTTCTGTAAACAAATAGTCGATTCCGGAAACGAAACTTTTGAAGAAAAACGTCTCCTATTTAACCAGATATTATAGATTATGGAGTAAATTATAGGTTTTCAAGCGAAAACAACAACTTTAATTGATGTTATGTGACGGAAATGCTGAAATGCAGCATATTTTACACAAACGTTTCATTACGTGGGCGATAATATAATACCTCGCGAGTAACCGAGTACTTAAAATGGACTCGAGTACAAGCCAAGATCGCCTCGTACACCGAGGCTCGAGTACTCGTTCGCAGCCCTAGTATTAATGGTCACAAACACATGAAATTTATCATTAAAATGTCATATTTAAATTTACTATTTATGGATTGAAAGCACAGAATGTTTTGTGTCAAGTCACATACAGATTTGTGGGCTGCTCTCATCCAGAATTCAATCACTATTGTCTTCAGTAATTTAGGTGGCGGAGTGCCACAGTATATGTGGATTTCACCAGTGAGGAATCCCCCTTCTAATTACCTAACGTGTGGGAAAACCTTGACATAATTGTTATTTTTATAACAGCATTAGGTCTCTGATCTCCCCTGACAAAATTGACACAAATTTTGGTTATTTTGCCTTACTTTTAAAGGGTGTCCCCAGTAACTCTGAGTAAGCGACTCTTCCAATGTGATCTTAGATGAATCAAAATATGCATAATGAAAGTGCCAACATGTTGAATCTCAAATCAAACTTTGGTGAAGGGTGTATATTTTTGCCATAAAATCTATGCAAATTTTGGCATTCTGAATGTGTTCTTGGTCTGTCGGGTGCATGTTACTCGCAAATCTTGCACATTAATTCCATTTTTGCTTCATTTCGATTGCTTGAGACACTTGATATCTAATGGCTGTATGCGCTACTTGCCATCGCTTTTACAGTTCCTATTTCCTAAAGTATCTGCTGTTTTTATTATTCTTTTTCTGCTTGGGGAAGAATTTAACTCCTTTGCATGAATATTCCCTGTTGTATCTTTCTTACTAATGTGTTTGAATTTTTTATCTGAACGATTTTGGAATATTGCAATGTTTGTGTCAAGCTGTTTGTTTTCTTTGTTCTTTTTATTCTCTTTATTACATCATTCCATTTTAACAATGTGGAAGTTGCTTTTTGAAAGACCAGCCTCAGCTTTTGTGGCATGTATTTTCTTTTTCTCTCCTTTATTGCATTCAAGTGGTAATACTTCTTTCTACCTATTACCAGCTATTATCAGCTTGGATTGTGTCCTATTTGGTCATGGGTTTGAACCCAACTTGTGACCACATGTGAGTTACATTGGGGGCCTTTCCGGATATAAATGGTCTTAGCAGTTGAAAAGGACATGAAACCTCAAGAGTTATTGTGCCATATTTGGATTTACTTACTGGTCATGCCAGGCTAGGTCCATATTCCACCACCATTCTTATCCTCTGAATTACTCTTATTCTTAGTATTTAATTAAATATGGAGTGTGCAGAATATAAAACCCCTTCACACTGTCCTTTTCAGGCATCCAGATGACCCCTCCCTGTAAGTTAACCTGCATGTGTTAATCTGTTCTAAACATAACATATAGTAATAACATAAATGTGGTTAAATTCAGATCCATTGTACAAACTACAAAGATTGTTCAGAATGAGGAGTACTAGCATGACATAAACCAGGCATGGGAATGTTTTTGGGGTCACAATTCCATGTTTTCTGTTTACTACAATTTAGTTCATATTTTACCTAAACACTGACATTTACATATTAAAACTTAATTGAAGTATGTTGAACTCTTTTCTCTGTGTAACATCACCACTTAAAACTACAAAAATATGTATATGTTAAACCCACTTTCCAATCCACTGCCTGTGCCACATTCAACCAGAGGTGTTTTTGCCTGTAGATCATTAAAATCTCGTTCAGTTATACATTTTTTCACCCATGGTGTCCGGATGGGCGGGCAGGCGGCGGGAAGAAGTTTGTCTGGGCTGTATCTCAGAAACCGTAAGGTGTAGGAAGTTGATACTTGGTAGGGACATTAGTTAGGTGTAGGTGTGCAACGTCATGGTCTGACCTTGATTTGACCTTTGACCTTGCCATAGTGACCTTGAGTTTGAAAATCTTGTCTGGGCTATATCTCAGAAACCGTAAGGTTTAGGAAGTTGATACTTGGTAGGGACATTGGTTAGGGGGTGTAGGTATGCAACATCATGGTGTGACCATGATTTGACCTTTGACCTTGCCATAGTGACCTTGACCTATAAAATCTTGTCCGGGCTATATCTCGTAAACCGTAAGGTGTAGGAAGTTGATACTTGGTAGGGACATTGGTTGGGGGGTGTAGGTGTGCAATGTAATGGTATGACCTCGATTTGACCTTTGACCTTGCCATAGTGAACTTGACCTATAAAATCTTGTCCAAGCTATATCTCCTAAACCATAAGGTGTAGGAAGTTGATACTTGGTAGGGACATTGGTTAGGGGGTGTAGGTGTGCAACGTCATGGTGTGACCTTGATTTGACCTTGCTGTAGTGACCTTGAACGTCAAAATCTTGTCCAGGCTTTATCTCGGAAACCGTAAGGTGTAGGAAGTTGATACTTGGTAGGGACATTGGTTAGGGGATGTAGGTGTGCAACGTCATGGTGTGACCTTGATTTGACCTTGCCGTAGTTACCTTGACCTATAAAAATATCTTGTTTGGGCTATTTCTTGGATGCCATAAGGTGTAGAAGGTTGACACTTGGTAGGGACATTGGTTAGGGGGTGTATGTAAATGTATGTGTGCATCATGGTTCGATCTTTTTGCTCTGCCAAAGTGTGTTCAGCTGCCATACTTTCTCTTATGACAAGGATATATGTATTGCTGCAACTGATTATTATATGCACTTTTACATAATTATATTATTTCCATTGACAGCTATTCTCCAATTAATAAATTTTACAGCTTCGTATTTTTTAGTTTACGGATTAATGCTGTCATCTTGATATTGAATTGTTTTGTTTTAGTACTTTATCTTTACATACATTTTCTTTCTCTCAGATGTTATTTTCTCTACTTAAACATTATTTGGACCTTTATATAAGTGACACTGCGCAGAAAGTATTCCGGTCTTTGTACTGTTTTACTACTTCTATATGTCATGGTGTTGAAAACTATTTCCCCAGGCTGTGGGGTATGGGCATCTCTGATGCTATTTTGTGTAGATACTTTTAGTTTTGTTTGCTTGATTTTGTATTCGTTAGTGTCTTGCCTTTTATATTCTGTTGTAAATATATTTGTATTCCTATTATTTTTTGCTTGACCTTCCGTTATTTATTGGTGTGTATCTGCCTGATTGTTGCTCACAACCCCTGTATAGCTTCTTCACCCACTGAGGTTTATACTGATGACATGTACATATACACGCCATGAATAAAACTGTGACTTTCTGTACGTTTTAGCCTCCACCTTCCCCACCAGTTAAACATGTGGCAGTTGTAAGTACAGTAATATATGTCTCTCTTATCAAATTCCATCTGTAATATTGTAAAATCTGTATCCACTTACCAAATTCCCTCTGTAATATTGTAAAATCTGTATCCACAAGTCATCAAAGATATGAATGGATAATTTAGGTGACATTATGTTTTGACCAAGTTTAAAGTCCCTGAGATGGGATTACACTCTGTTACAATGTGCTATATTCTCATGAAGTAATGGGGAAACATTTTTGTGAACTATCTGATTAAGCAAACACTGCATTATAAAAGTCACATTGTTAGATTCAGAGTTCCTCAGTCTCATTGTTAAGTTACAGGGGAAACAAGACAAAACTTCAGATGACCACTCAATGACCTTGTAAACCAAATGTTCTGAGAATTTCTACAGGTTTGCCAAGACAATAATCTGGACCACTAAAATAAAGAGTTTAAATTTCAGTATTCTAGTTAGTTTTTGCCATTCTTACTTCACTCTTGTAGTCTGCTATGTTTTCCTAGGTCAGTATGACTGCTTAATGCTTAGATATAAATATGATGAGTGAATTTTACACAGTTGAGTGAATTTAATGCACTGAAATTTTCTTTAACTATTTTTCCAATTTAACACATCCAATACTTTAAACTGTGGTTTCCAATTTCTGGGTTTGGTGACTTCAGTGTTTTCAAATTCTACTAATACCAGAATATGGTTAGCAGCAAATGGGATAAAAATCTTACTGATGTTGATTTTATACAAGATACACAACTGGCTTTGACACTTTATAAATGAAGACAGCCAACATCTAGATAAACTGGTTTTGTTGTACAACCTGAGTAATTATTGATAAGAAGGCGGTAGTGTTGATATAGTGTGAGAAATGTGAAAGTTAAAACAGTATGTGTTTTTTTACTGGTGGGGACATGTGAAAGGATTTGAGCAACAGTTACACAGTTCATTGATATTCACCATCAAAATGTGTAATGGTAATGCTGGTGTAAGTTAGTACTTTTGACTTTGTTCAGTATTTCAGTTTCATGTTTATTATCACTATCATCTAGTCAGCTTTGATCTTGTTTGATCATCGAACTAACACTCTCAGAACTAATAAAAATACAAAAATCGGCCATAAAATCTTGTAACTATATTCAAAATTTGGTAAAAGTATAATATCCATAGATATTTCAGAAAAAAACTTCACCACATTTCAAGTAGTAGAAGGTACTGTTTTATAGTTGGATGAAATTAGCATCTTTGGTCCCATGTTGGTTATTGCTAGACATTTTGCAGAGTTCAGATATCAAACTTTTGAATTGTACTTCACTCTGGGGGCACTTACCAAAGGTACTGTCAAACGTCTACAAACATTGTCAATGTTTGTGCAATGTTTTTGCCACTTAAGCACAATTTTTACAATATTTCATCTCTTAAAGAGCATATAGCATAAAAGTAACCAGAGTGTGTATGATTTTCAATTAAAAGTTGCAGGAAATAACTAATTTAATCTTAATTATTTGATAACATAAGCTAAGTTGCTGATATCAAGAAAAGGGTAGTATTTTCAAAATATTATACTTTCTTTATAATATGTGTAATTTATTACTGCGTTCTAAATAAGGGGGTTTTTCAGGGTGGAGAATTTCACATATTGTGTCAATTTTCACATTTCTCTAATTTTTTACTCTTGTTTTTAAGAAGTGTCTTTAATCAGTGTTAAAAATACCATTGATCATTAATGTTATAAATACCACTCCTTAATTTGAAGCTTCTAGACTTTTTACACTTTGTAAATAGTATTATTAATCTCAGGAGGTAACACATAGACTAGTTAAAAATAAAGAAAAGAAAGATTATTTTTTGAAATACTGAAAAAAATCCCATAAATTGTTGCCAAGCTCTTCTGGCTCATGGTACTGATGAATGTTTTTGCAAAATGTCATTTTACATTTCAGACTTAAGCACAAGGAAAACATGTGCATTGAATAAAACCATTCAGGTTTCACCACCGCAGTACAAATTGTGATGAATTACTTAATACCATAGCTATGGTGCTGCAATATTTCCCATATATTACCCAGATTAAAAGAAACCCCTGATTTTATCCCATGTTTTTTATCTCCCGCCCGGCTCGCCGGCTAATATATTTATATATTTATATGGCTTATAACTCTCAAACTATTGCATTTACAGTATTTTGTTGCAATATGTTGTTCAGCTACTTTGTCCACAGCTACAACATGGTCAGTAGTTTGGAAGTGTATCTCGATAGCTAAGCGAGTAATAACTACTTTGTCAATTTTTAATGATAACCATAATGAGTAAATGTCTTATATCTTCAAAAGTATTGCAGCTATACAATTTTGTTCCAATATGTTGTTCAGCTACTATCTCCACAGCTACAACATGGTCAGTAGTTTGGAAGTGTATCTCCATAGCTAAGTGAGTAATAGCTACTTTGTCAATTTTTTAATATAACCATAATGAGTAAATGGCTTATATCTTCAAAAGTATTGCAGCTACACGATTTATCTCAAATATGTTGTTCATCTACTTTTTTGTGAACTGTAACATATTTAAGTTTCACACCTGTTGCTCGATGTACAAGTGAGTAATGGCTACTTTATTGCTACTTTTACTGAAAATGTCAAAAATCAAAAATGTCTCGCAAACCGTAAGAATTTTTGACCCACAGGGTGGTACAAGAGTATCCTATGCTAAGTGGAAAAAGGTTTGGTGAACTTTGGCCTACTTTTGAGTGAGTAATAGCACTTTTACCTAATAATGAGTAAATGGCTTATATCTTCAAAAGTATTGCAGCTACACAATTTTGTTCCAATATGTTGTTCAGCTACTATCTCCACAGCTACAACATGGTCAGTAGTTTGGAAAGTGTATCTCTATAGCTAAGTGAGTAATAGCTACTTTGTCAATTTTTTATGATAACTATAATGAGTAAATGGCTTATATCTTCAAAAGTATTGCAGCTACACGATTTCTCTCAAATATGGTGTTCATCTACTTTTTTGTGAACTGTAACATGTTTAAGTTTCACACCTGTTGCTCGATGTACAGGTGAGTAATGGCTACTTTATTGCTACTTTTACTGAAAATGTCAAAAAATCAAAAATATCTCACAAACCGTAAGAGATAGAGCAATTTCGAGCGAAATTTTGACCCACAGGGTGGTACAAGAGTATCCTATGCTAAGTGGAAAAAGGTTTGGTGAACTTTGG
The DNA here is from genome assembly GCA_964017235.1 of Sabellastarte sp. h YS-2021. Taxonomy (NCBI): domain Eukaryota; kingdom Metazoa; phylum Annelida; class Polychaeta; order Sabellida; family Sabellidae; genus Sabellastarte; species Sabellastarte sp. h YS-2021. The sequence continues at coordinate 68,221,216 of OZ024933.1, forward strand.
CCTACTTTTGAGTGAGTAATAGCACTTTTACCTAATAATGAGTAAATGTCTTATATCTTCAAAAGTATTGCAGCTACACAATTTTGTTCCAATATGTTGTTCAGCTACTATCTCCACAGCTACAACATGGTCAGTAGTTTGGAAGTGTATCTCCATAGCTAAGTGAGTGATAGCTACTTTGTCAATTTTTATGTCAGCTGACATTATGTCATCACTCTGCGGCGTGGGCGTCCGCGTGAACAACTTCTTCTCCAAAACTACAAGGCCTAGAGACATGCTGTTTTTTTTAAAAGATACCTTATCTATCGAGGATGAAAAATTGTTCCAAGGCATGCAAATCTGTCTGTTCGTCTGTTTGCTAGAGACATTACAAGGGGGGTACCCCCACCAAAAGTGTGAAAATTTCAACTTTTTATCACAATTTTCTCAGTGACTGTTATTCAGCTACTTTTGGGCCAGCTATAACATAGTGAAATTTCAGACCTGTAGCTCATGGCATAGCTGAGTAATAGCTACTTTTAGCTTATAACTGTTGAGTAAATCGCTTATAACTTGAAAACTATTGCATTTAGAGAATTTCGTATAAATATGTTATTCAGCTACTTTTGGGTCAGCTATAACATAGTAAAATTTCAGACCTGTAGCTCATGGCATAGCTGAGTAATAGCTACTTTTAGGTTATCACTGTTGAGTAAATCACTTATAACTTGAAAAGTGTTGCATTTAGAGCATTTTGTTAAAATATCTTATTCAGCTACTTTTTTCATAGCTACAATATGGTGAGTAAGTTGGGTGTCTGTCTCAATAGCTAAGTGAGTAATAGCTACTTTTGGGCTTTTCAGTAACTTCCATCATGAGTAAAATCACTTGTAACTTAAAAACTATTGCATTTAGAGAATTTCGTATAAATATGTTATTCAGCTACTTTTGGGCCAGCTATAACATAGTAAAATTTCAGACCTGTAGCTCATGGCATAGCTGAGTAATAGCTACTTTTAGGTTATCACTGTTGAGTAAATCACTTATAACTTGAAAAGTGTTGCATTTAGAGTATTTTGTTTCATTATGTTATTCACCTATTTTGGGGTCAGCTATAACATAGTGAAGTTTCAGACCTGTGGCTCATTTCATAGCTGAGTAATAGCTACTTTGAAGTTCTCACTGTTGAGTAAATCAGTTATAATTGGAAAACTATTGCATTTACAGATCTTTAATCTTCAAAAGTATTGCAGCTACACGATTTCTCTCAAATATGTTGTTCATCTACTTTTTTGTGAACTGTAACATATTTAAGTTTCACACCTGTTGCTCAATGTACAAGTGAGTAATGGCTACTTTATTGCTACTTTTACTGAAAATGTCAAAAATATCTCGCAAACCATAAGAGATAGAGCAATTTCGAGCGAATTTTTGACCCGCAGGGTGGTACAAGAGTCTCTTCTGCAAATGGGGAAATTTCAATTTTCGCCACTTTCGGTGGCCATCTTGGATATTTGCGGAAATTGAAAAAGTGTCAATATCTGGAAAACCGTAAGGGATAGAGCGATTTCGAGCGAATTTTTGACCCGCAGGGTGGTACAGGAGTGTCCTGTGCAAAGGGGGAAAATTTCAATTTTCGCCACTTTCGGCGGCCATCTTGGATTTTTGCGGAAAATGAAAAAGTGTCAATATCTGGAAAACCGTAAGAGATAGAGCGATTTCGAGCGAATTTTTGACCCGCAGGGTGGTACAGGAGTGTCCTGTGCAAAGGGGGAAAATTTCAATTTTCGCCACTTTCGGCGACCATCTTGGATTTTAGCGGAAAATGAAAAAGTGTCAATATCTCGAAAACCGTAAGAGATAGAGCGATTTCGAGCGAATTTTTGAGCCACGGGGTGGTACAAGAGTCTCCTGTCAAATGGGGGAAAATTTCAATTTTCGCCACTTTGGGCGGCCATCTTGGATTTTCGCAGAAAATGGAAAAGTGTCAATATCTGGAAAACCGTAAGAGATAGAGCGATTTCGAGCGAATTTTTGACCCACAGGGTGGTACAGGAGTGCCCTGTGCAAAGGGGGGAAATTTCAATTTTCGCCACTTTCGGCAACCATCTTGGATTTTTGCGGAAAATGAAAAAGTGGCAATATCTCGAAAACCGTAAGAGATAGAGCGCTTTCGAGCAAATTTTTGACCCACAGGGCGCTACAAGAGTCTCCTGTCAAATGGGGAAAATTTCAATTTTCGCCACTTTTGGCGGCCATCTTGGATTTTCGCAGAAAATGGAAAAGTGTCAATATCTGGAAAACCGTAAGAGATAGAGCGATTTCGAGCGAATTTTTGACCCGCAGGGTGGTACAGGAGTGTCCTGTGCAAAGGGGAAAAATTTCAATTTTCGCCACTTTCGGCGGCCATCTTGGATTTTAGCGGAAAATGAAAAAGTGTCAATATCTCGAAAACCGTAAGAGATAGAGCGATTTTGAGCGAATTTTTTACCCCACAGAATGGTACAACAGTGTCCTATGCAAAGGGGAAAATTTTCAATTTAGTATTTCTTCCCCTGCGGTACTCGGCGGGAGATACATACCGCGGCAGTGGTCTTGTTTTTCATATTTTGAACAGATGCCTATTATCAGCTTATGCTTGGTCTACAGTTTACTTGAAAATAATGTATACCTTGTCCATATTTGTTAAAAACCGTGAACCCAATTTAATACATCTGAAGGAGTTAATGACATATTGGTTCCATACATTTTGCTTATTGTGCAGGGTTCAGACTCCAGTACTGGGAGTGAGCAGCCAGTCAACAACTTTGCCACATTGAGGACGACTTCCATCATCAACCATCAACAGCGAGAACACGTTCAGGAGAACAACATGCATGACCAGATGACTGGCTACAAACGTATGCGTAGACAGCACCAGAAGCAGGCCAAACAGGTAAAGCATTGGTTCAACAGGTGAAACGTATACAAGAAAGGTAATACCTAGGTAGTAGTATTAAGGCAAAATAAGTGATATGTAATACATGTATTACACAGGCCAAACAAGCAAAGCGTACACCAAAAGGTTTTCTTTTTCATGGACAAATGTAGAGTAAGAAATGTAAAATTCGCCACATATCTGAAATTAGCCACATGTGGAAAGACTAATAAAATAAATGAATCGAGGTGAGATTTGTTAAGTGTAAAGTAAATTAAGGCTTTTTGAACTGGAACATACCAAGTTTAAGACAAAACATCTTTTTTTTCATAGAATTACGCAAGATTTTTAGAGGTGGCGAAATTTAGATTCCTGGCGAATTTTAGATTCCTTACTCTACAAGCTTAAAATACATGCACAAGACAGCTCTAGTCACAAGTAAAACCGGTAAAACAAAGGCCACATAGGTCAAACAGATAATATATTGGTGAAACGTATAAAATATAGTCAGAGAAGTAATAGACAGGTTAAACAGTTACACTCGGGCAGTACGTAGGTATAGCTGGTAAAATATCTGTCAGCTAGAAACACCAAAACAGGTAATACAGATATAACAGGCCTAACAGATAAAATGTAGGCTAAATATGTAATATATAGGTTAGTCAAGTAAAGGGTAGGCCAGTCTGTTAATACTCGGGTCTCTGGTTTTATGGTAAAATTACTGATAAAGAGGCAAAACTAGGATCAAATGGATTATAAATCGATCACGAGTAATACATATGGGTGATTGATCGAGAGCAATTTGTAACACTAATTAATTGTCGTGTTTTGTGTCAGCTTAAACTTTTATGATATTTTGTGTTAGCTTGAAGACAAGTTTAAGTCAGAAATGGATGACCACAAGAGTAAGTTGGACAGAGAGTATGACAATCTCATCAACACCTTTACTCGAGAGCTGGACAATCTGAGGGAAAAACATCAAAAGGACGTAGAAAAGCGGGTGAGATTTTAATTCGGTGCAGCCGTAAAATGGCAGTTACTTGTGTAATATTATTACAGAGGAATACATTACATCGCCTTACATGCTTAGTCTCTTAAGTTGAAGAAAATTGTGAGCTTAACTAAGAGCATGAACTTTCAGCCGACTGTTGTAAAACCAGGATAAGCCTTTTCATAGCAACTTTGTGCTTCAGTAAAAGTGAAACATCCCACAAGCTTATCCACTTACTGGTGGTTATTAGTGTCGGGAAACCACTCCGCTTTGGGTTGGCTGTTTGGTATATCCACAAGCTAGCAAACTTTTGATCTAGTTGGATCATCAAAACCAGTGAAAGTAGAGAAATCTGCCATAAAATATTGTCACTTATGGAAAATATAACAAAAACATAATATCCACAGACATTTTAACCACAGTTCTCAGTAAAACACAAGTTTTATAGATGGGACGAATATAGCATCATCTGTGATGTTGGTGATTACTAAACAGTTTGTGGAGTCTGAATTTTAGACGTTGGAACCACATCTCGTATTTGGGACAGTCAACAAGCAAACTATCAAAATTTTACAAACATCAGCCCTTGTTGATTTTCAAGGGGTCAAAGTAGTTACACCATATAATTAGTATAGGGATCGACTCCCATGTTGAGGATCGATATCGAATGAAAATTTAGGGTGGCAGATCGATCGATATTTCAATATCGGGACCAGTAACGTAAGCCGTGGGCAATAATACAAGTTCTTTGAAAACGTGCACATATTAATTCACGAAATTATCAAAACATATTATTTACACACCAAAAATATATTTCTGCAATATAAAATAAAATAAGACAAACAAAAATGCAAACAAATAAGAGTTTTCATGCTTTTTTGTGTACTAGCTGTCAGGTTTTGTTTCTCTTCCGTGAAACCGGAAGTTGTTACTGACAATGTAAACAAAGATGGTGCCAGACTTTAACCAGTTTATTTCGGCTGTAAATGTGCTTTTTATTGTGTTTATATAATAAATGTTTATTTTAGCAGTAAAATTACTCTGTTTATTTTATTTTTGTCTGTTTCTTATATGTGGTTTCGATATTGAAATGCTGGTAGCATGTGTCGATATCGGGAGTTTCGTGGGATGATCGATCGATATTGAAAGATCGAGCACCAATGCCTACACTAATCAGCCCAGCACTAATGGTTATTGTTTCATACCACTTAGAATGTGCTAGTGCGGACACTAAACACTATAACATCTGAGTTGAATGTCTGGCGCAGTTGGATTAGATTACAATTGAACTGTCTTAAATATCATTGGATTGGATGAAAACTTCCACTCAATGAGTAAGTCCTAGATAATGGTCGAATTTTCAGAGGGTTTGAGTATTATATTTTTTTTCTTCTGTCAGAAAAAGGACAACATCCAGCAGGAAAAGAAAAAGATACGGCACATCGAACAGCATCATGACTCAGAGCTCAAAGCCTTCAACCAGGAGCAGAAACGTGACTATCAAAAGAGTAAGGATGAGATGAGGAAGGTGAGAGTTTCTAAAGTACCGAACTCGTAGAAATTAAAGGTTAAATGCTTAGAAAACAAAGGTTATAGTATCAAAGGTTAAAGAATAAAAGCCTTCAACCAGGAGCAGAAAGGTGACTATCAGAAGAGTAAGGACAAGATGAGGGAGGTGAGAGGTTCTAAAGTACCAAACTCGTATTAATTAAAGGTTAAACTCTTAGAAAACAAAGGTTAATGGATCAAAGATTTACAGTGGCAAAGGCTAAAGAATCAAACCTTCAACCAAGAAATGAGACTTTCAGAAGAGTAGGCATGATTTGAAGGTGAGATGGTCTGAAGTACTCAACTTGTATGAACGAAATGTTCAAGGGTTATACAGTTATGTACTAAAACAAAGAAAGTAAAAAATAAAGATAGTAAAGTGGTAAAGGTAGGTGTAAAGTCTGCCTAATTGTGTATTCAAGCATTAAATTCTTGCACAAAGTAACTGTGATATTACAAAGGAGAAACCGGTCATAAGGTATTGTTAAACTTTCATAAATAAAAGGGTAAACATATAAAACGAAGGTTAAAGAATTGACATATAATGGATCAAAGATTAAGCAATTAAAGATATACATGTATGAATTTACAGCAACAAATATTGTCTATGAGTTAAATTAAGTGAAGTCCAGCTACTCCCGTGGCAAGGATTTATTTTTCAGCTGTTAACACATTTTCTTTTTTCCCAGTAATTTGATGATTTGCCTCCTTAAGAGACACAGTGAAGACTTAGGCTACACCTTTTCAATCTTTTATAGAGACTCTTTCATTATTTTTCCAGTCGTTTGGCGATGGCACTCCTAAGAAGGTGCGTGAGGACACGATGGTGAACTTCAAGAAGTCCCTACAACTGCAGCATTCAGAATCACACCAGAACCTGCTCAAACAACACGAAGACTACAGGGAGCTGGAGCGCCGGAAGTTCCTCAGGAGAAAACTGCTACAGCTTCAAGAGACAGAGAGAGAGCTCAAGGAAGCAGTGAGTACTTGTGAAAGAATGTAGTGTTCATGTTTCTTCTGGTGTTTACATTAAGTTTTACTACACATCCATTTTGTGACTCACTTTTGTCTCGAGTTTACATCAATTTTGACTACAAATCCATTCTGAGACTCACTTTTCTATAGTGTATGGGATACCTGTGGTCACTCACTTAGATGATCAACTTTAAGCATTTTAATAATCAAGATATTGTGTGAATGCATAGTGCACAAAATTATCACCTAGGCCCTCTAGCCTAGACTTGTAGCTTTTTTTACGAACCTGTATCTTTCTAGATGACCTGTAACTTAAGAAAACTCTTCATATTTTTGGGTTTTAATCACCTAAGTTGATTAAATCATTTATTCTTTAGCAGTTGTCACTGGGTCAATTTTGGAACTCATTATTGATCTAACCTACATTGAAATATGGACTGGCAACTTTGGCTACAGACCTGTATCACTTTTGATTTGCAGGTCCAGTGGAAATGTAGAGTTTTCCAATAAACTTTATTCCCTTAAGTTTATACCACATTTGCTCAATAATACCCTATTTTCTGAAATTCATTAGCTAGCAGCATGATATAAATTAGACAGTTTGAAACGTAAGTTATTGCGAGTATGCAAGTTTGCACCACTTTTTCAGTGAGACCTATTTATCACGCATTCATACTTAGCAGAACGGTATGATTGAGCAGTTTATCATTTGTTTTTGTGTTTTAGGAGCTGAAGAAACGCCAAGCACAAATAGATTATTCTCACCAAATGCTGCTGCGACATCATGAATCCACACAGGATCTAGAATACAAGCATTTGCAGCAGTTACATCGGTTACGAGAAGAACAGGTAAGAATGGAAAACATGTAATTTATGCGTCATATACACAAAAAGGATCAGTAAAACAGATGAGCCAAAATTCATTCCGAGTTTAATAACACAAAAATTCAAAAGTTCAGATCCAGCTCTTAAGAACGTGTGGCAAATATAGAGAACTTATCCAAATTTAACTGTGGAAAGGGATTTAATAATTTGGCATTTAACAAGTATCATTGTTATCAAAACTTCAATACCTCTGCTATTCAAGTCTTCTCTGATTATCAATGATAGGTGTTTCCAAAAGGAAAAAAAATCTTGAGTAAATGAAAAAAAAAAATAGTTTCATAAAGAACTATTTGTCTCATCGCTGAAATTGCTCTGAATAATAATAAATACTTACTCTGGTATTTATGAGAGATTTTGCAAATGACTGAATGTATTATAATCTCTTAAAATTGCTGAAAATAATTTTTCTGGAGAATGTGGGAGGTTTCTCTTGAGTGATTGAGAACATACAAACAAGTGCATTTTAAGTTATCATAGTAAAATTGAATTAAATTGAAAGAATCCTGGTAAAGGTTGCACATACAAGGTGTTAAGATTCTGGTAGTGTAGAACTGGGTGGGAACCATTTCAAGTGCTTTGATAAGGACCCAGTTTTCTGCCCATGTGGTATGTTTTAACTAGAAATTACAAATGTGTATCCTGAAAAGTTGAGTTTTTGCCTTCAGATGCCTAAGTAGTATTTGACAAAATTAATTTAAAAGTTTTGAAAAAAAATCTATAATATTTCCAAATGTTTAAACTTTCACAACATTACAGTAAATAAGCAAAATCTAGTGAATTTCAATGTAATCATTGATTTGGTCGGTAATTAGGTGAAAATCCCTGAAAATTTTCATTAAAATACAAATGCTTGTAAGGTAACTTTGTAAATTTATAAAATGTTTATCCCGCAGATTTGTGTTTTTGTCTGTAGATGCGTAAGCAACATTTGACGGAGTTGAATAATCAGAAGGAGTACACAGTACGAGCAGAACGGGAACTGAAGCAAAAACACACTGGAGAAGTCAAAGCCCAGCCCAAAAGCCTTAAGGTGGGTCCTCGTAACCAGGTATCCTGCTTTACTATCTAAACATCTTGAGGTGTGACTTGTTGTCCTACAGCCTTAAAACATAAAAGTTATTGTTATGTGATCAGTTATGAAATTTACGTACAAAAAAGTGAAAGGTAACCCCATTTTCATATATATTTCTTTGAAATCTAAATATATACTGGGATCGCTCATTGTTATGCCCATAGTCCAGTAAACGGCCCTCCATAACTATCATAAAATGTACGAAAAAATATGTAAAATGGTCCAACAAACCAAAATCAGACGTAAACCATGCTATTTTTATAAAAATTGCAACAAAACCTTATGAAAATGCATAAAATTTTTACGTCCTTCGGCTCAGATCTCAGTTTAACAACTGTACTGTTTGCTTTTCCAGTAGACATAAGTAACTGATCATGTGTTTTGCAAACAAAGAAAAAACATAAATTGTTCAATGTAACAAAGGTTGAAGGGGCTACGAAAACCCCAGAAAACACATGCAAAATCAAATAAAAACTGAAATCAAGAGTGTTCCTGCTTTATTTACCATCAATTAAATGACCCCCCCACCCCTCTTCACAAAAATCTGTCTCTATCGACCATGGAAGTAACAACAAGCCATCCCAGACTTCTAGTATATACGTATTTCCTTTGGTTTCTTTATTAACAGGTGACAGATGTTCAGAATTATTTGTTTTTCTATGGTTTATGAATTTACTTACAAATAAAAGGCCTAAAACCTTCACAGAAGTTAAATGCATTTCCTGTTCAGAAGTAAAAGCTGCTCAGAATTTCATACTTTAAATATAGATAGAAAACACTGAGAATTTTCTTTTTATTGCGTTAATACATCCTATCCAATGGACAATAGCTTATCCGGTCGGCGCAGACCGGCCCGCCAAACGTCAGAAAAAGACGTCCTGTGTCTCCACTGGCAAGCCGGTCCCTAGCACTAGTGCACTCGCCAGGTGGCGTGTAGTACTTCCTCCCTGTCTAGACAGAGTGACGTCATAGCATCTTTTTCGTTTGGCGCGAACTAGTGTGGACGCTTTTTCATAGCAGCCAGGATTTTTTTGTGTTTAATTGTGAATTTCTTCAAGTTTTTAACTTTTATTTGCTTCTGAGTTCTTCTAAGAGTGTGTAGAACATTACCAGGACAAAGGAGGGGAAGTTGTGGCCACGCGATGGCCAGTTTTGATAGACATGTATTCTGTGCGCGCTGTCGCGACAAAGGGAAAGGTGAGGAACCCTGTGTGGCTGATAAAGACACTTCTGATTGCTCTTTATGTAACTCTCTCACCCCAGAACAACGTATCCAACTTGCCACGCCTTCCTACAAGATAAAGAAAGAGAAACGGGAGGCTAAACGTGCTGAGTCCACTAACCCCACTACGGAAGACACCCTCGTTGATCCCTCTTCTGTTGAGGTTATTGGTGTTGTGGGTGACTCTCAGTCTTCTGAAGTAGATTCTGCTCCTCCGGAAAAGAAGACTAAGAAAGATAAACTTCCCTCCAAGTCTAAGAAGCCTGTAGAATCGTCTTCTACTGATAGTAAGATCTCTGAATTAGACCAGAAATGGTCCGAACGTTTCAACAGGATTGAAGCTCTTCTCTTATCGAAGTCTTTGCAGCCTAGCTTCACTTCAGAGGTCCGTGTATCCCCTGCACACACTCCACCTGCTGGTATTAGGAAGGATTCAGAACCCTTTTTTCAACCAGTTGATTCTTCACCAAATAAGCGCACTGGTCCAGACACACATGCTTCACAGCATAAGTCGACCGGTAAGCTGTTAACAGAGAAGTTGAGTCAAAGACAATCTTCCTCTGAGCGCACTGGCCCAGACACACATGCTTCTATGCATAAGTCGGCCGGTAAGCCTAAGCCTGACTCTCACCGACCCAGACCATCTACTTCAGGGCGCACTGGTCCAGACATTGCTGAAAGCTCTCAGTCGACCGGTAAGCCTGCAACCGACCGACTTCAAGTGGATAACCTGCCTTCAGACACTGATCCAGCAATTCCTAAGGCTCAGTCATCTAGTAAACTGCTCTCCGACCGACCTCGCACCGACCGGCCAGGCACTTCCTTTGTGGCCGGTTCAGAGTCTCCCCCTCTTCATCATTCTGATAGACGAGACAGCATGTCAAGTATTGATTCTCAAGTGGATAGTGACTTTTCCGACCGACCTCCGGTCCAGATATTTGTAGAGGAGGGTGAACTCTCTGAGGATCAGGACTTTGCTGAAACAGACCAACCATCTTCGGAAGAGCAGACATATAGGGAAACCATGTCTGGCATTCGCTCCTTCATGGGTTGGACCCACGTACCTGACATGGATAGCTCCAATCCTTCAGATGACAACCCTTTTGCGGGTCCGAAAGCTCCGGTTCCAAATAAAGTCTCAGTACAAATGCCCATGGAAGAGTGGCTTTGTAAGAAGCTAAATAGACTCAATTTGACTCTCATTGAAGGTTACCCATCAAGGACTTCCGAAGCCGGTCATTTGTCCATGGATCAATTCTTAAGACCTGCTAGGTCACAAAGTAAATGGTACGGGCTCTTTCCCGGACAATCAACTGATCCTTCTACAGTTTCTTGTTGGAATACTGGACCGTCAAAACTTAACAGTAGTTTCAGCAGAATTTCAAGGAAAACTGGTATGACCTCCATCCCACCTGCGTCTCGCCGTATCTCACAGGACACCCTACGCAAATGGGAAAAGAGTGCGCGTGAGGCCTCAGTGATATGCAACCAAGCGGCTAGCTTCAACCGCTGCCTCTTCAAGGTGCAGCAAGAAATGCAGTCTCAACTAAAAACTATCAGGAGTGAGTCTAAAGGCAAAGCTTCCAAGAAGGTCTCCGACGCATCTGATGAGCTGCAGTTCCTCATGAACTTTAACAGTAGTATTACACAAGCAGCGGCCAAAACCATGGAGCACCTCACAGACTTTGTTTTCATTACCATGGGTAACTCCACTTTGGCCCGGCGGGATGCTTACCTTAGCCACCTCAAGCATGGGATAAAACCTGACACTTTTGCCGCCCTTAGAACCGCCCCTTTGCAGATTGGAACTCTTTTTCCCGATGCTATTATTAAGAAAGCGGAGGAGGAGATCTCCCACTTTGACAATAAGGGTCAGCCGGTTTCCTATGGACGAAATAAGCTAAGATACCATCCTTATGAAAGGTCTGAAACCAAGAAAACTGAGAGTAGGTCGGAGGGCAAGCAGGACAGGCCAGCATGGAAAAACATAGGTAGATCACGACAGTTCAAGAGAGGCAGAGGACGTTCTACCAACTTTTCCTCCCGTAGTGCCAAGGGCCAGCAGTCATATAAATGACAGTTATTGTTTAACTCAGTTCCCAAGCAGACTGCTGGCCGGGAGCATCATGACAGAACAGACTTTGAACTCTTTGACTGTAAGCTTAAATGTTGTAAAACCTGCCATTTCTGTCCCCGGGCATTCGCAAAAGAAAGGAGTAAGTCCCGGGGCAACAGATTGTCATTGCATAAAACAAGAATTAAAATGTGAACAGTGCTTCTTGTGTCACTCAATTGTCTTATGTAAATCATGCCTCATGTGCCCCAAATGTTGTTCCAAACTTGCCTGTAGGAGCCAGACTTCAAAATTTTTGGAAAACTTGGCTGGATCTGGGTGCTGGTCCCAGGGTGATTCAGATCTTAAAACAGGGTTACACGCTCCCCTTCCGGATCCGGCCACATCTCAGCAGGTCCCCCACTGTCGTAACCTGTTATGTCAATCCTCACAGGAACAGCTACCTGTTGGAGGCATTACATCAGCTTATAGACAAAAACGCTGTAGAGTTAGTACACAACCGAAATTCTCTGGGGTTTTTCAACAGATTGTTTCTGGTCCCCAAGCCAAACAACAAATGGAGACCGATTCTGGACTTAAGCAAATTGAATCTGTTCCTGAAAGTGGAAAAATTCAAAATGGAGACTCCGGAAACTATCAGAACATCCCTCCGACAAGGGGAGTGGATCACGTCGGTAGATTTCAGGGATGCCTACTTCCATATCCCAATACAGGACCAGTCCAGGAAATACCTCAGATTTCATGTACAAGGTCAGACATACCAATTCAGAGCATTGCCCTTCGGACTGTCCACAGCTCCCATGGAGTTCACTATTTTAGTCAAAGAAGTGAAACTAATGGCCATGCGCAAGGGTATAAGGATCCACCAGTACCTAGACGACTGGTTGGTAAGGGCAGAATCATACACTACCTGCCACCGACACACACAGATGTTAGTAGAAATGTGTCTGGAACTGGGTTGGCTCGTGAATACAGAGAAGTCGGAGCTGGAACCAAAGCAGGTTTTCAATTTTGTAGGTTACCAGTTCGACCTCAAGTCCGGCCGGGTCAGACCAACTCCGGACCGATGGGAGAGTCTCCAAGAGAAAATTCAAGCTCTCTTGCTTCTACCGGCCTGTCCGGTCCGGCAATTCATGTCTCTCATAGGCCTGCTGACAGCCACGGAAAAACAGGTTCACTTAGGCCGCCTACACATGAGACCCATTCAATGGCATCTCAAAAACAATTGGAGAGTACCAGAATCACTGGAAAAATTCATTCCTCTACCAAAGTCACTCCACCCACACTTACAGTGGTGGCTGGAGGAGAGCAACGTGTTACAAGGCCAACCACTACACCCCATAAGACATGCTCTGCAAGTCTTTACAGACGCATCAAAAGAAGGGTGGGGCGCTCACTTAAACGAATTCACGGCAAGGGGCTCTTGGTCGGTTCCGGAAAGCAAGTTGCACATAAACTATCTGGAACTAAAAGCAGTCTTCCTTGCTCTAAGAGAGTTCCAAAATCTCTGCGTAGGCAGAATAGTTCTGGTAGCAACCGACAATACTACAGTGGTAGCCTACATAAACAAGGAAGGAGGCATGAGGTCGGGCCCGCTTTGTGCCCTACTGTGGAGAATCTTGACCTGGTGCTCCCAACGTCAAGTGACTCTAAAAGCCCGACACATTCCAGGCCATCTGAACGTAATAGCGGACAATCTATCCAGACTAGGGCAGACCATCCAGACGGAATGGTCCCTCCTTCCAGAAATTTTTCACAGGATTTGCAACCTATGGCACCGACCTCAGATAGATCTGTTTGCCACGAGGTTCAACCACAAGTTACCTCAATTTGTCTCTCCAGTACCGGACCCCTTGGCAGTAGCAGTAGATGCTCTCACCTTGCCATGGGAGAATCTAGATGCATACGCCTTTCCACCGACGGCCATGTTAGGCAAGGTGGTGGAGAAGCTCCAAAATTCCCCTTGCAAGAGGCTAATTCTGATTGCCCCGGGGTGGCCCAACATGCCTTGGTTTTGGGACTTGGTGACCATGTCCAGTCAGGTCCCTCTCAGCCTGCCCAACCTGTCCAACCTGTTGACACAGCCCTTCAATCAGATCCCTCACAGGAATCTGACAAATCTCAATCTTCATGCATGGCTCCTAGAGCCACAGCAATCAAAGAGCAGGGTTTCTCTGAAGCAGTGGCAGCGCGAATTGAGGCTCCGCAAAGAAGATCAACCAGATCAGTCTATGAGGCAAAGTGGGCCATTTTTACAAAGTGGTGCGTCATCAATCAGGTGGACTTCAGGTCACCACCTGTGAAGTCTATAGCAAACTTCTTATTGCATCTTTTTGAGGTCAAGAAGTTGCAACCTAGTACTATTGATGGTTACAGGTCTGCCATTGCTGATAAACTGGGTAATACCCAAGTTAATATCAGCAAGGATGAAAATCTCACTCGTCTCCTGGAAAGTTTCCACAGAGACAGACCCAAAGGGCGGAGAGGAATACCCTCTTGGAACCTTTCTCTGGTTTTACACCAGTTGACAAAGGCCCCTTTTGAACCCCTTAGGGAGGCATCACTAAAGCACTTGACGTTCAAAACTGTCTTCCTTCTGGCTTTGGGTTCTGGGAAAAGGAGGAGTGAGATCCACGCTTGGCAACATCAAAATATCAGACACCAGGCTGATTGGTCCAAAGTGTCCCTGTTTCCATCTCCCAGCTTTCTTTCCAAGAACCAGCTGGCCAAGGAGGGTCCAGAGAGTGTTGCTCCAGTGGTCATACTAGCTCTGGCCCCTACTCTGGATAGGTCCCTCAAACCTGATAGATCCCTTTGTCCAATCAGAGCCTTGCGCTACTATTTGGACAGGACCTCAACCATCAGGCAGGGAAAAGAATTAGTTTTTGTCTCCTTCAAGAAAGGCTTCGACAAGGACATTTCTCCTGCCACTATCTCCTCCTGGATCAAACAGACTGTGATCCTATGCTATGAGCTCTCTGATCACCACGCCCATACCCTGCATCAAGTTAAAGCTCATGATGTTAGGGCCTTTGCTGCCTCTAAGGCCTTCCAGTCAGGAGTTTCTTAGAACAAATACTGGCAGCCTGTCACTGGAAATCCCATAACACCTTCACACAATTTATCTGAAGGATGTGGCTTGGGCCGACTCAGAGCTCTACCACCTGGGTCCTGTGGTGGCTGCTCAGCAGATCCACCAACAGGCCGGTACCTAGAGGAGTCTTTTTTCTTGTACATATGTAATTATTGTACATTTCTGTACATATTGCACATATAGTTAAGCAGCATATTTAAAAAAAAAAAAAAAAAAAAAAAAAAAAAAAATCTGGATGTACTTCCTTAGGGAGGCTAATTCTATTGGACTGAACTCTCTCTCTCTTCCCCTACCTCAGAGCAGGTCTGTTAAACAAAAAGGGGGGGGGGGGGGGGGGGGAGTACATGGTCGACTCTGACGGTTAGTCTCCGGATAACCGGATGATGATATTCGACCATAGCCTGAAGGTTTACCCAGGCTTAGAAAATTGTCATTGAATGTGATATGAGTTCAAACGAGTGTTAGTCCCTAGTAACTTACCCGCCGACCAAGCGGTAGTTATTCAGCTATTGTCCATTGGATAGGATGTATTAACGCAATAAAATTGCAAATTTAATAAGTAAATTAAATTTTTATAAGTTAATACCCTATCCAATGGACACACAAGACCCTCCCAGACCGACCCCGCTTTTCAGTTACTAGGGTCATCCCGTAGGTCTAGGCAACGAAAAAGATGCCATGACGTCACTCTGTCTAGACAGGGAGGAAGTACTACACGCCACCTGGCGAGTGCACTAGTGCTAGGGACCGGCTTGCCGGTGGAGACACAGGACGTCTTTTTCTGACGTTTGGCGGGCCGACCGGATAAGCTATTGTCCATTGGATAGGGTATTAACTTATAAAAATTTAATTTACTTATTAAATTTGCAAATTTTTGTGCCTTGTCTATTCACAGGTAAAAGAGGCTCAGATCCGCAAGATGTTCCACGAGACAGTAAAGACTCAGGAGCGGCAATACAAGGCGTTTAAAGAGCAGATTCTGCTGACCACGCCCAAACACGAACAGAAGGCAACCATCAAGAAACTCAAAGAAGAGCAGACCCGCAAATTGGCCATGCTTGGTCAGCAGTATGAGAGTAGCATAGCTGAGATGATGCAGCAACAAAATGTGAGTGAATTCTTCTCTGTTATGTAACTACATGGCTTAAAATCTAAAGAACCATTAATGCTTTCATTCATATCATTATGCTGGAAAAGGTTTATATAAGTGTAAGCTCCATTATTAAGCGTCCCGCAAGGGACGCTTGTTTGTGTATGGGAGAGCTTCCGGCTCCGCCGGCTCCGCATTTTGTTTTCCTTATAACTCTGTAACCGTTAGGCGGATTCTTTTCAAATTTGGCAGGTTTAGGCAGTAGCCTTGGGGAATTTTTTTGAATATGCTGCAGTGACATTTCAACCAATCAGAGAGGTCACATGACCAAAAATGTCTTTTTTCGATGGGGAAGCTTGTCCGGATGATAACTTGACAGGAATTTTATCAATTCACCTGAAACTTGGCAAATGCATTCATTCTATTAAAATCTGGAAATCATTAGATTTTGGCATTGATTGGTCAAGAAATGGCCGAGTAATTAATGATTAATTAATCATTACGAATTTTCCAAATAAGGAAAACACAAAAATGCTTATATCTCGAAAACCGTGCTAGATAGAGCGATTTCGACGAAATTTTTGACCTGCAGGGTATCTCTGCGGAGTAGTTTTCCCAATTTTGAAAAAAAATTTCTCTCGCCCAAAATGGCGGCCATTTTGAATTTTCGAAATTTTCGCAAAAATTGCAAAACACAAAAATGCTTATATCTCAAAAACCGTGCTAGATAGAGCAATTTCGACAAAATTTTTGATCCGCAGGATATCTCTGCGGAGTACTTTTCCCGATTTTCAAAAAAATTTTGTCTCGCCAAAAATGGCGGCCATTTTGAATTTTCGAAATTTTCGCAAAAATTGCAAAACACAAAAATGCTTATATCTCGAAAACCGTGCTAGATAGAGCGATTTCGACGAAATTTTTGACCCGCAGGGTATCTCTGCAGAGTAGTTATTCCAATTTTGAAAAAAATTTTGTCTCGCCAAAAATGGCGGCCATTTTGAAATTTCGAATTTTTCGCAAAAATTGCAAAACATAAAAATGCTTATATCTCAAAAACCCTGCTAGATAGAGCGATTTCGACGAAATTTTTGACCCGCAGGGTATCTCTGCAGAGTAGCCATGCCAATTTTCAAACAAAAAATTTCTCGCAAAAAATGGCGGCCATTTTGAATTTTCGAATTTTTCGCAAAATTGCAAAACACAAAAATGCTTATATCTCGAAAACCGTGCTAGATAGAGCGATTTCGACGAAAATTTTGACCCATTGGGTATCTCTGCAGAGTAGCCATGCCAATTTTCAAAAAAATTTTGTCTTGCCAAAAATGGCGGCCATTTTGAATTTTCGAATTTTTGCGCAAAAATTTACAAAACACAAAAATGCTAATATTTCGAAAACCGTGCTACATAGAGCGATTTCGACGAAATTTTTTATCTTCAGGGTATCTCTGCAGAGCAGCTATCCCAAAGAGCTTTCACTTGGTGAAGTTTCAGACCCATAGCTAATTGCTCACCTACTCAAAAAGAGTAAATGCGAATTACCTCTAAAAGTATTGCAGATGGCCAATTTTTCTCAAATAACTCATTCACCTACTTTTGGAAGAGCTTTCACATGGTGAAGTTTCAGACCCATAGCCAATTACTCACCTACTCAAAATGAGTAAATGCGAATTATCTCTAAAAGTATTGCAGATAGCCAATTTTTCTCAAATAACTCATTCACCTACTTTTGGGAGAGCTTTCACATGGTGAAGTTTCAGACCCATAGCTAATTATTTACCTACTCAAAATGAGTAAATGCTAATTATCTGTAAAAGTATTGCGGATACCCAATTTTTATCAAATAACTCATTCATCTACTTGTGGGAGAGCTTTCACGTGGTGAAGTTTCAGACCCATAGCTAATTACTCACCTACTCAAAATGAGTAAATGCGAATTATCTCTAAAAGTATTGCAGATAGCCAATTTTTCTCAAATAACTCATTCACCTACTTTTGGGAGAGCTTTCACTTGGTGAAGTTTCAGACCCATAGCTAATTACTCACCTACTCAAGATGAGTAAATGCGAATTATCTCTAAAAGTATTGCAGATAGCCAATTTTTGTCAAATTAATCATTCACCTACTTTTGGGAGAGCTTTCACTTGGTGAAGTTTCAGACCCATAGCTAATTACTCACCTACTCAAAATGAGTAAATGCGAATTATCTCTAAAAGTATTGCAGATAGCCAATTTTTCTCAAATAACTCATTCACCTACTTTTGGGAGAGCTTTCACTTGGTGAAGTTTCAGACCCATAGCTAATTACTCACCTACTCAAGATGAGTAAATGCGAATTATCTCTAAAAGTATTGCAGATAGCCAATTTTTCTCAAATAACTCATTCACCTACTTTTGGCAGAGCTTTCACTTGGTGAAGTTTCAGACCCATAGCTAATTACTCACCTACTGAAAATGAGTAAATGTGAATTATCTCTAAAAGTATTGCAGATAGCCAATTTTTCTCAAATAACTCATTCACCTACTTTTGGGAGAGCTTTCACTTGGTGAAGTTTCAGACCCATAGCTAATTACTCACCTACTCAAAATGAGTAAATGCGAATTATCTCTAAAAGTATTGCAGATAGCCAATTTTTCTCAAATAACTCATTCACCTACTTTTGGGAGAGCTTTCACTTGGTGAAGTTTCAGACCCATAGCTAATTACTCGTCTACTCAAAATGAGTAAATGCGAATTATCTCTAAAAGTATTGCAGATAGCCAATTTTTCTCAAATAACTCATTCACCTACTTTTGGGAGAGCTTTCACTTGGTGAAGTTTCAGACCCATAGCAAATTACTCACCTACTCAAAATGAGTAAATGCGAATTATCTCTAAAAGTATTGCAGATAGCCAATTTTTCTCAAATAACTCATTCACCTACTTTTGGAAGACCTTTCATACACGAAAATGAAAAATTGTGAATATCTCGGAAAAGCTATTTCTTCTGCTTTAATGCTCGGCGGGAGATACACACCACGGCAGTGGTCTTGACAAAAATTTTTGTCTCCCCAAAAATGGTGGCCATTTTGAATTTTCAAAGTTTTTGCAAAACACAAAAATGCTTATATCTCGAAAAAAGTGCTATATGGAGTGAACTCAACAAAATTTTGGACCTGCTGGGTATCTCTGCAGAGTAGCCATGCCAATTTTCAAAATATTTTTGTCTCGCCAAATATAGCAGACATTTTTAATTTTTTTATTTTTTGCAAAACACAAAAATGCTTATATCTTGAAAACCGTGCTAGATAGAGCAGACTGCGCTGACTTTGGTTGCCACAACAGTATAAGGCTAGAAACGAAGCATTTTCTTAATACTTTAGCACTCACCTTTATATCCTTTTCGGGACGCTTTGTTTTTACTATGCAAAAACATTATCTTTTTTTTTTGCGAGCGATCCTCTAGTTTAACCTCCAGTTATCCAATTATTTAATTTTATGATCTCATTTTCACTGATTCCAAATGTATTGTTGCTTTGTGCTAAAAATGTAATCTATTTTATCAAATTCTGCTGTATCCAAAGAAAAGCTCTCTCTTCAGAATGGTTTGGATAATAGAGGTTCCACTGTGTAAATATGAAAGCAGCATGTTGGTCACAAAATGTGAGCCAATTCGCTATTTCAACAAATTACTTCTTAAAAAATTGGAAATAGGACCAAAAAGTTAAACAGAGGGGAAGAGTTCCAAATAAGTAGTAATTATAGTATCACTGACAATATGAGTCTTTGGCCATCATAACCTGTAAGGGAAGACTGTGAATAAATCACCAACAAAGTACACACTGTTGCTCTTTTTTCTGCAATATAATCATGTTTGATGTGACCTTTTAGGTCAAACTAGATGCGGCTCAGGTGTCTGAGGCACAGAAGTTGAAGAGTCGGCTTCATCAGGAGCTTGAACTGCTGATGGCTTACCAGAGCAAGATCAAAATGAACCTTGAACAGCAGCACAAGCGAGAAAAGAAACAGCTTCAAGAGAGAGTGTCTCTCAGGAGGGCTCTGCTCGAGCAAAAGGTGAGTGGAGAAATAAGTCATCGGCAAATTTAAAGATTGAAGGAAAATGGAGAAGTAAGTTAGTTAATAAGAACAAGCAGGGGAATAAACAGGTGCAGTGACTTTGTTTATCTGGACTAGAACAGAATGTGAGGAAGAAATGATGTAGTAAATTATTTAATGAGGGAAGTAATTAATTGGTGAAATGATTAATAGCGGAAGGGAAAAGAACAGCCTCAGAAATAGGCAGCCTAACCTGATATATTTCTGCAATTTTGTACTCAACAGTATATTTTTTGAATTTCACATTACTTACTCTAAGCTCTTATTGAAGAGGATAACTATATATTAAAGGTCCTAAGCAACTTCTACATCTCTTCCCATAGGTGGAGGAGGAGACGACCAAGTTTCTGCGTGAGCGTGAGGAGGTACGTAGAACCCTGGAGGAGACTCACCGCCAACAAGTAGAGGACTTTGACCTGCAGAGCAGTACCATGGGCCTGGATGCCCTGCACATTGCAGAGGCCACACAGTCCTCCTACAAAGAGGAGGACTTGGACACAGCCTCTGTACGGGGCTCTGTACTCAGCCTCACCCCCAGTGCCAGTACCAGCTCCTTCCTACCGGTCAATACGCAGTTATAGTACAGCTAGAAGCAGTTCACCAATATAAACAGTCAAATTTTAGCATGTACAGAAGCTCCTTACCAGTCATTAAACTGTTATGGTATAGCTTGGGCCTAGTTTATTAGTATAAACTGTCCAAGCACAAGTGTGTACTTGCCCGTCAGTACACAGTAATAACACAGCGAGTGACCAGTGTCAGTGATGGTCAGAGTAAAGGTAAAACCTTAGACCAGTCAGCAGGTAAATCAGTGGACAAAAGGTTAGCTAGTCTGTTGTTTAACCACTTGACTCTCACTGCTGTGGTCATAGGTTTGTATCCAGCTCAGGGCAACATGTGGCTTGCACTGAGACCCTGTCCTGAAGTAATCTTAGTTGTTGAAAGGTATGTAAAACCCCAACTTGAGCTTTTCTTACCAGTCCAAAGTACAGGTGTGGTTACGGTTCTTGACCAGTTTATGATATAAATAAAGCAGAAGCAGATGTGGACGTTCTTTGTTACCAGTGGATGCGCAGCTACTATACATTAAGCGACGAGTTAATGAACAAACAGAGCATGAGGACAAGCCCCATACTTACATACACAGTTGTACAGCTTGCAAGCACTTTATAAATAAAGAACAATTTTAACACCTGTTTGGTGTGTCCAGGTAACTTAGACTTGGTACAGCAAGAGATTTGAAATTCGCTATGAGCAAATTCTTTGTGCATGTACAAATATTCTGACTACATGTAACGTGTGATATCCCCAGATGTAAAATAGCTTCAAATTTTGATTATTTTGTCTTCGTTTGAAAGTTTCACATACCACATGACTTGTGTCATATTTGTAATTGTACAAAAAGGTAATACCATCTTATAGGGCTCTGTGTTAAGATTTTATTCTGGCAGAAATAGTATTCAGTGCCAGCTCTATCCAGATACAGAAAAATTTGCTTGAAAATGCAAAAAATAAAATACAGTGGAAAGTGAGATTTTGTTTGGACAATAGGAGGTTTATAAAATAGAAAATGTAATTCTGGTAACAAAAGACAGAATGTAGAAATAATATGTTGTAGAGAGTACAACTGTGTTCGTAAAGCAAAAGTATTGATATAACAGAAGTTTTTATCATAGAGATTTGTTGTATGGGTATTGGTATGTTTTTATTCGAGAAAACCACTTACACTATCCATTCTCTGAAGTGCCCAGGGGCAATATGACCAAATAGTTGCATAAGTTTAGGATGGGTGTTTACTACAATGAAAACAAACCAGGTGTTCTGAAAAAACAGGACCGAAATCTGGGTACTTGTGTTTAAGCACACACCAACTGGAAGTAAAATGTGGTTGATCTAAAATCTCTCTGCAATAAAATATGAAATAACTACAAAAATTAAGAAAATTGGTAAAAATGGATATGAAATAATCAAATTAGACCTATTATTCAGTTTTAATGGAGAAAGTTGATCTATCTCTAAATGACATGTTAGCAATTTATTAGATTGTGGGAACACTTATGAAAGCATGGGTGATACAGAGCATGACACTGGTAATGTACTCCCAAAGGAAAGACCTACACATGGCAAGTGCTTCATACCAGTCAGTCCACTGTTAATGCATTACTTCTTGACGGTTTTGACATACCCCTGATAATGGAATTCTGACGTTTGTATCTCAGTACATGTTAACTAATAAAAAGTTATTCAGACTTCATACAACAACAGACTTGATACAAATGTTACTCGCATATCTCCCTGTGTGAGTTTAAACTCTTTTGTAATCAATATATAGTTTCAGAATAAATTACTTCCAGTTAATAAATAAATTGTACTCAAGATATGTCTTTGACAATTAACTGTTCGGGTCCTGAGTGGAATAGTGGTTAGCAAGTATGGCATCCAATCACTGGCAGTCGCCTCGGTGGGAGTTGGACCCCCCACAAATGGCAATGCTGAGGACCTGTCCATCTGATGTAAAGCCATCACTTTGAACTTTAACAACTAATCGCCAAGACGGAGGCACCAAATCAAAGTTCCTTTTGCAAAGATTCTCTTGGTGACGACTTTTGATGCGATTTTGTGCCAAATTTTACTCTAAATGCAATTTTTGTTGTAGGTATACTGTAAAGGTTAAAATTGTACTTGGAAGAAATTCACTAATTTTTCAAGTTTTAAGAAGTTCACCTGAATTAATTTAAACTAATTAGAGATTAATATAGGTTTAAATTTTCACTAGGAATTAATTTACACTGTCCATACTCATTAGCTAAAATAGCTGGAATTAATTGTAACAGTTTTAAACAAATGTGGAAGGTGGCTGTAACCAGAACCAATTCCTATGGATATTGGTGGTGAGTTACAGAGTATTCAATAAATTCAAACTTTACACCAGATGTTGCTCTAATGCAAGGAGTTTTGGGCAAGTAAGAGTGAAAGTTAGGAAATTTGTGATATATTATGCTGTTAGGTAGAGTGGCAGTTTAAAGGTATAAACCAATTTCACATTAAACTCTAATTGTTTGTCGGATTTGTATCCCATCCACTCTGGAAGTCTTTATTAACAATGATGGATATTGAATGCATGAGGTATTTGGACATTATATAAACTTAGTACATGGATATTTGTGAATTTTGAATTCTGTCTTGTAGTAATGTTCTTGGAGACAACTTCACTGTTTTTGAAGTGCTTTGCATTGTTGAACTGTGACACGGTGCCACAGTAGTATTTATATCATGGTATCATATAGAAGATCATTCATGGGATCAGTGCCACAACTTCTTGTCCTTCTGTCACAGTTTTAATGCATACTGTATACCTAACTATGTCCTTGTTCAGTGTGAACTAATTGAAGTTCTTTGTGGGAATCGAGAGCATGTATGTTTCGTGTTATGCCAATCTTTGTTTTGCAGTACAGATTGAGAATATTATTTATGCTTTAATTTTTAGGAAATCAAACCCATACTCACCGATTGCTAAAAAAATGAATGAAAAAGCCTTTTCTAATGTATTATCTGTTCTTGGATTGTGTTAATGTAGAAAATACATCGAAGTAATCCTTTAGAGAGAATTGATTCAAACATGGTAAACTATAGTTGTGACAGTTAATCTGTCAGTTTCTTGTGCTACAAACTTGGAAACCATCTTTAATTGTATAAAAGTCATATTTTCATATCAACAGTTTTAATTTAAAAAATATGATGTATGCACTTTGTTCTGTTCAAAGCACTGATTTGAACAAGAACTAGGTTGTGTTATTGAATATATTTGAATGAAAGACTATGGATTCTAGAATAGTCAACAAATTTGTTCCTTATTTCACAGAAAAAAATCTTCAGCAATGCAGATTATGTTTACACATTTGCTTGTGTATTGGGACATGACATGTACCTCCCACATCAAAGTTGAGGATTCAGTGCTAGAATTGTTTATGATTATAAGTGTGGCATTCAGTCACTGGACTCACACTTGTGATTAAGGTTCTAGTTCAGCTCATGGAAATGCGAGATGCAGTAAAGGACCTTCTGACTGTTCACCCATCTCAGTGATCCTTGGTTTGCATCTTGACTTTGTCTCAAGTCTTAAAAGTCTGAGTTGCTTGCTGATGGCCAATGATTACAGAATCATGAACAATTAGTTTGCCTTACTTACTTCCAGTCTTTCCAGGGGTGGGTAGTGGACAACACCCACCTGTTAGGGCCTGGGCTAAACTCCAGCCTGAAGCAGGGGAAGGTTGAAAATAGCTTGGAAGTGCAAAATAGTTTTAAGTGCAGAAACTTGAGCGACTAGCATGCCCTACTTTCATATGTCCCTTTAACTACCAGTAATGGCATGACCTTTACAATTTCTTGAAAGCAACCATAAACCCACATCAATTAATTGAGTCTTCCCTCTTCAATTACCCTTCAAGATCTGATCTACAGTTAAGCCCAAATAAATTAAAACTTTTTCATTTGTGACAGAAAATTTGAAACTGGGGACCATTATTCTCAAATTGCTTGCATTATTTTTGTAAGGTTTTGTCGTGGTTCACTTTTACCAACTCACCCTGGTGAAATATCAATAGGAAAGGATTAGAAACATTTTGCTCTGTAAATAGAGTTCCCTAAAATAAGAGGCTATTTAGTGTGAAACAAAAAAGTTAAATAGGATTTACAAAATCAAAAATTTCAGATTTGAGAAGTTTACTATTTAATGATATGTTTTATAGTTATATTTAACACCAGGGCATTAATTGTGATAAAATTTAGATGACCCATGTTGCTTCTTATTTTTGCTTTTGTACCATTTGATTTTTTTTTTTTTTTTGTACAATTTCATCCATTTAATGATGTGATCATGTGTGGCAATTTAAATGTTGGGGTGTTTAAGTTGATATTATGTTCAGAAATTTCCTACTGTATACAAGAGTAACATAAAGTATACTTAAAATTGTGTTATATACACACATGTCTATCTCATCATATAAAGAGTTGTCAAATGGTGAAATTGTTAAATAAAAAGTGCTCCTGTTTTGTTCAAATGTTAAAGCAATCCATAAAGTATTCCAAATATGTGTTCTGTTATTTCATTAAACATGTTAACATACCACCACACAATATTAAAATATCTTAATCATGAAGACTAAGAATTCGCTTGAAATAATTTTTCCGAAAGGACTTCTTTAAGTTTCTATATTATTGCTTCTTATTAGTGCTTATTGTATCCACCGGATGCCTCCGGTGGATACTTTGGTTTAGCGTTTGCTACGCCGCCGCCACCGCGCGTAGAGAGATTTTCAGCGTTAACGTCTAAGAGGAAAACCACCAGTTAGGTTCACCAAATTTGGATATCTAATCTATCTACATTTTTCTACTGGCTGTTTCTCGTAGGTAGAAGGTTGAATCTCTTCATAGGTGATATGTATAACAGATATACATGTCCTCTACAACCTTGCACACATTTGACCTTGAAGCTCGTAATTCAAAGTCATCCACGGAGTTCCAAAGTAACCCACATAGCGGACTTTAAAATGCCTATATCCCCCTTATTATCGGTCCTAGGGGTTTGCAATGTGAAACCAACCTATAGGAAATCATGTGCTGCAAATCTTCTGATGTTGTCAGATTTGACCTTGGACCCCCCCCCCCACCCCCCCCCCTTCCCCCTTGAAGGTCAAATGAGAATAGCCAAGCTTAAAAGTGCTTATAACTCGCTTATTGTCAGTCCTAGAGGTTTGTGATGATAAACCAACATATAGGAATCATGGGCTGGGAATCTTCTGGTGTGGTTGGATTTGACCTTGGACCTGTCCTTCAAGGTTAAATGAGGAAAGCCAAACTTAAAAGTCCTTATAACTCGCTTATTATTGGCCCTAGATGTTAATGGTAAACCAACATATAGGAAATCATGGGCTGAAAATCTTTTGGTGTGATCGGATTTGACCTTGGGCTCCTTCTTCAAGGTCAAATGAGGATAGTCAAAGTTAAAAGTGTTTATAACTCATTATCATAACTTATTATTGATCCTAGGGGTTTACAATCCGAAACCAACTAATATGAAATCTTGGGCTAGGAATCTTCTCATGTTAGATTTGACCTTTGGCCCCTCCTTCAAGGTCAAGCAATGGTTCACTGGTTTTGGTGAGTTGTCATTCCAGTGGATACAAATTTGCATCGGTTCTCCGATGCGTAGGTCTAGTTGTTTGGTGGAAGCTAAAACTGTATGATCTTGTTCAAGAGAAAACCCCATTTTTTGTGCATGCACATTTACTCTAATTCCTTCAGTAGTTTGATTCCTAAATGAATTTTCCTCAAAACTAAGTGTGATCAGTCTTATGGGATACTACACTGTGTTCATCCATTGAAGTCAAATACTTACTGCACTCTTCCATATATCTACAAAACATTCAGTGAAAATGGTTTTTTAAAAAAAAGAAAAACATGCTGTTGACATGTTAATGGTATTTTGTAGTGGACATTTTTTTTTTTACTAGTCATAAGTTGTTACCCAGGTCATATTTTGAAAATATATCATTCTGCCACTTATGCACATGACAAACTGCATAATTCTCACTGCATAGTATTTCATTTACAGAATCTACTAGGTTAACATAAGTATGATTGAAAAGTACTTGTATTAAACTGAATGCATATGCATTTAGGCTGTGTTTTATACACGTCTTACTCGTGGATTATCATTGTATCCACCGGAAGCATCCGGTGGATACATTGGTTTAGCGTCCGCTACGCCGCCGCCACGCGTAGAGAGATTTTCGGCGTTAACGCTCTAAGAGGAAAACAACAGCAGCTAGGTTCACCAAATTTGCAGGATATCTTCATTGGGGGGTAAGCTTCTCTGGGAAGGAAAATAGCCTCATTCTGAAAAACAAGATGGCCGCCAGGGGCATTTCTTTGAAAATAATCTACATTTTTCTACTGGCTGTTCCTCATAGGTAGAAGGTTGAATCTCTTCATAGGTGATATGTATGACACACATACATGTCCTCTATAACCTTGCACACATTTGACCTTGAAGCTCCTAATTCAAGGTCATCCACGGAGTGCCGAAGTAACCCACATAGCGGACTTTAAAAGTGCCTATATCTCCCTTATTATTAGTCTTAGAGGTTGGCAATGTGAAGCCAACCTATAGGAAATCATGTGCTGTGAATCTTCTGATGTGGTCACATTTGACCTTGGACCCCTCCTTCAAGGTCAAACGAGGATAGCCAAACTTATAAGTGCTTATAACTCGCTTATTATCGATTCTAGAGGTTTGGGATGGTAAACCAACATATAGGAAATCATGGGCTGGGAATCTTTTGGCGTGGTCGGATTTGACCTTGGGCCCCTCCTTCAAGGTCAAACGAGGACAGCCAAACTTAAAAGTGCTTATAACTCGCTTATTATTGGTCCTAGAGGTTTGGGATGGTCAACCAGCATATAGAAAATCATGGGCTGGGAATCTTCTGGTGTGGTCGGATTTGACCTTGGACCCCTCCTTCAAGGTCAAATGAGGATAGCCAAGCTTAAAAGTGCCTATAACTCGCTTATTATCGATCCTAGAGGCTTGGGACGGTAAACCAACATGTAGAAAATCATGAGCTGGGAATCTTTTGGTGAGGTCGGATTTGACCTTGGGCCCCTTCTTCGAGGTCAAATGAGGATAGCCAAACTTAAAAGTGCTTATAACTCGCTTATTATTGGTCCTAGAGGTTTGGGATGGTAAACCAACATATAGGAAATCATGCACTTGGAATCTTCTGGTGTGGTCGGATTTGACCTTGGGCCCCTCTTCAAGGTCAAATGAGGATAGCCAAACTTAAAAGTGCTTATAACTCGCTCGTTATTGGTACTAGAGGTTTTGGTGCATTGTCTTTACGGTGGATACAATTTGCATCGGTTCTCCGATGCGCTAGGTCTAGTTTGAATTTCTACGCCTTTTGTGCAGTTTTTGTAGGTTTTCTTAGTTTTGTATGTGTAACCTTGAAACGTTCATATCACTTCTATGTTACTTGTAATAAATGATTCGTGAATGGACACATCACAATGGTCAAAGTGTGAACTACTTGCCAGTGTGAAATACTGTGATACATAGTGTAGCATTTATTAATTAAAAATCTTATTAAAAAGACTTACATGAAGACATGGTTGATGTCTTGTATGATTCATAAGATTCAGTTAATGTAACAAAACTTTAATGATGGATTTGATCATAATGATTTCATGTGTGGTATACGATATTTGTAGAATAACTTGTCATCGTGCAGAAGTTTTAATGTATATCAACTTTCAGAGTTCGAACTCTTCACCCATTTAATTCTGGAACAATTTACTTGAAATAGAGGAAAAAGTGCTGTATATTTTTGTTAGTTACACATATTTTTATTAAAAAATGTTGAAGCTTGAGTAATTATAACACTAATTTTTGGCAATGCAAATCAATATATATCGAGTAAAGCAGAAATTGGATTAGAGTTTCACAGATAGTAATAGTTTCTAACTAGTTTTGTATCCAGAGTACTAAGTATTACATCTAATCATCAAATCATTAGTTTCATTTTGCAATTTACACTCAGTCTGATTTTTGTATTTTTGTTTTGTAAATATGTAAAATGTGACCTTTATATAAAGCTAGGAATGCAAGGTAAATATTTTAAAACTGTGTAATATTTATTTACATGTACATGTAAACTTACATGTAGATGTGAAACAAATACAGTAATATTCAGCCTGTAATTGGTTAATTAAATAACCACAACTATTAACTGAAGAAAATAATAATAATGAAAACTTACTGGTGTTTATTTTGTCTTCTGTGTGTATTCATAAACCCTGAGTACACAATATGTATACCTCTGTGTTTGTTTCGGGGAATTATTGTATCCATTCATTGCTGCAGTGTATAGAGAGATTTCACCATGCCCACTCTATCAGAAGTGACCTTTTTAAGTCAACTGACATTATGTCGTCACTCTGCGGCATTGGCGTCCGCGTGAACAACTATTCCTCCAAAACTACAAGGCCGAGAGACATGCTGTTTTTTTTTTTTAAAAAAAAGATGCTTTCTCCATCGAGGATGAAAAATTGTTCAAGGCATGCAAATCTGTCTGTTTGCTAGAAACGTTACAAGGGAAGTACCTCCTCCAAAAGTGTAAAAATTTCAAGACATTATCACAATTTTCGCAGGGACTATTGCAGGGATTTCTCTCATTTTTTGCATATATGTACTAGGCCACGAGTAGATTCCCTTGTGTATCAGACCTGGATCTGTCTTAATTAGGCGGGTTGCATGTAACCAACCCGCCTATTAGATTGATGTGTCCGATGTCCGTCTGTCCGTCCACATTTTTGTTTCCAGAATCTAACTCAAAAATGAGTCCAATCAAATTCAAACTTGACAGGGACATAGATCACCATCACAGCTAGGTTCCTTTCGAAATTGTTGTAATTCTGTCCATTCGTTTGTCCATTTTTTTTTTTGTCCGTTTGTCCATCAAAATTTCCATTTCCGGACGCGAACTCAAAAACGGTATGTCCAATCGAATTTAAACTTGACAGGGAGATAGATCACCATCATAGCTAGGTTCCTTTCGAAATTGGTGTAATTCCGTGTGTTTGTTTGTCTGTTTTTTGTCCGTCCGTCAGCATTTCTGTTTCCGGACTCTTAACTCGAAAACGCTGTGTCCAATCGAATTCATACTTGACAGGGAGATAGACAACCATCATAGCTAGGTTCCTTTTGAAATTGGTGTAATTCTGTCCGTTTGTCCGTTTTTTGTCCGTTTATCAACATTTCTGTTTCTGGATTCTAACTCGAAAACGCTGTGTCCAATCAAATTCAAACTTGACAGGAAGATAGATCACTATCATAGCTAGGTTCCTTTCAAAATTGGTGTAATTCCGTCTGATTGTTTGTCCGTCAACATTTCTGTTTCTGAACTCTAACTCAAAAACAGTTTGTCCAATCGAAATCAAACTTGACAGGGAGATAGGTCACCATTATAGCCAAGTTCCTGTCAAAATTGGTGTAGTTCTGTCTGTTCGTTTGTCCGTTTTTTGTCCATTTGTCCATCAAAAATTTCAATTTCCGGACTCTAACTCAAAAACGGTTTGTCCAGTCGAAATCAAACGTGACAGGGAGATAGATCACCATCATAGCTAGGTTCCTTTCGAAATTGGTGTAATTTCGTCCATTCATTTGTCTGTCAACATTTCCATTTCCGGACTCTAACTCAAAATCGCTTTGTCCAATCGAATTCAAACTTGACAGGGAGATACATCACCATCATAGCTAAGTTACTTTTTTGAAATTGGTGTAATTCCGTCCTTTCGTTTGTCCGTTTATAGCATAGATACAATTATGTAACCTAGATTACAAGTTTTGCATTTCTTAGCACATCTAACACATTCACCTTAACTGGGTGAAGTAAAATTTCTTTCCTTGTTTCTAAATGTAATTACAGCAGTCGCTAACCTTATTGTTGCCTGCGCAACCCGGGCATCTTTGACCCTCATGTTTTTTTATTAATTATGTCCACTCCACTGGGGGGTGGACATATTATTTTTGCTTTTTCCGCCGTCCGCCATCCGGATGCTTGGTTTCCGCTCATTTGAAGGAAAAGTATCCTATCTTTACCAAATTTGGTATGGGTGTTTATTGGGTTAATAGCTTGCATGGGATTGCTTCTGGTGAAGACAGGTCTATAGCTAATAATAGTAATAGCTACTTTTTTGTACTTATTTTGTTTCCGGGCATTTTAAGGAAAAATATTTGACCTATCTTTACCAAATTTAGTATGAGCATTACTTAGGTCGATAACTTGCTTGGGATTGCTTTTAGTGATAATAGCTAAAAACTGAGTAATAGCTACTTAGCTACTTTGCCAAAAATGGAAAAACACAAATTTGCTTCTATCTCCTTAACCGTGCAAGATAGAATGATTTTTGTCGAAAAGTTTGACCCACAGGGTAACTGAGCAATGTACCCTTTCAATTTTAAAAAAAATTTCCCCTCCCCAAAAATGGAGGCCATTTTGTATTTTCGAATTTTTGCCAAAAAATGGAAAAACACAAATCTGCTACTGTCTCCTTAACGACAACAAAATGTCCAGTCCCAGGCTTCCTCAGGCCCTCTCAGACCCAAATTTACACAGTCCTATGTTGTCCCAGGCGTCCTGCAACCCTTAGTCCCAGGCCTCCGTAGCTTATTCCCAGGAAGCCTGTTTGACAGTCCCTGACTCATGCATGTGAAAGTGATTCGGTTTCATTAGTCCCGCGAAGCCTCAGGTGTCCTGGGACTAAGAAATCTGGGTCTGGGACTAAGCCCCGACTAAGAGAAGCCGATCCAAGCCGGCATCCTCAGGCCGCCTGGGACAACACAAATTTAGTCCGCGACGGCCTGAGGACGCCCCAGGAGGCCTGGGACTAAGAACCGATTAAGAGCCGAGGAAACGAGGCAATGAGGGCCATTGAGGGGGTCTGGGACTATATAAGCGACTGCGCACACATTCTCGTTGTTACTGACTGGTTGGCTACTGAGAGACATGTGTCTGTTTTGTAGGGGTTTTCAGTTTTTACTGGTGTTTATTTTGTCTTCTGTGTGTATTCATAAACCCTGAGTACACAATATGTATACCTCTGTGTTTGTTTCGGGGAATTATTGTATCCATTCATTGCTGCAGTGTATAGAGAGATTTCACCATCACCACTCTATCAGAAGTTTTATACCAAGGCTTTTCATATTTGTAGGATAATATTCATTACCATACAAATTTTGTCCGGCAGTATTTTTGGCCTCATTTTGAAAAACAAGTATGGCTGTTGAAGGAGTTTCTTTGACGGCCATCGAGCGTTTCTACACAATCTGTGGGTGGTTCTCATCTATGGAAGGTTGAATATCTTCATGTCCTCCAAAGCCAACAGACATTTGACCTCAAAGCTTGTCCTTGAGGGGCAGCCATTAACCCCCACCATGCCCATTTCTAGTCAATTTTGTGGATTTTCTTGCTTAGAGATATCCCTAGTTGCTGTGAAGGGTAAATATTTTATTACACTGCAATAGTTTACTATCTGGGGTAAGGGCTGGTCTTGAGTCTTGTGGCTGACCAATTGAAGAAAAAAGAGCCATGATGGCCAATTAGCCTTCTATGTGGCACTGGCAGTCCCCAGTTGACCTGTATAGTGACATTTTTATGTCGTCACTCTGCGGCATTGGCGTCCGCGTGAACAACTTTTCCTCCAAAACTACAAGGCCGAGAGACATGCTGTTTTTTAAGATACCTTCTCCACCGAGGATGAAAAATTGTTCAAGGGATGCAAATCTGTCTGTTCGTCTGTTTGATAGAGACATTACAAGGGAAGTACCCCCTCCAAAAGTGTGAAAATTTCAAGACTTTATCACAATTTTCTTAGGGACTATTGCAGGGATTTCTCTCATTTCTTGCATGTATGTACTAGGCCACAAGTAGATTCCCTTGTGTATCAGACCTGGATCTGTCTTAATTAGGCCGTTTGCGTGTAACCAACCCGCCTATTAGATTAATGTGTCCGATGTCCGTCTGTCCGTCCACATTTTCGTTTCCGGACTCTAACTCAAAAACACTTTGTCCAATCGAATTCAAACTTTACAGGGACATAGATCACCATCACAGCTAGGTTCCTTTCGAAATTGGTGTAATTCCGTCTGTTCGTTTGTCCATTTTTTGTCCGTTTGTCTCAAAATTTCTGTTTCCGGAACTCAAAAACGGTTTGTCCAATCAAATTTAAACATGACAGGGAGATACATCACCATCATAGCTAGGTTCCTTTCGAAATTGGTGTAATTCCGTCTGTTCGTTTGTCTGTTTTTTGTCCGTCCGTCAACATTTCTGTTTCCGGACTCTTAACTCGAAAACTCTGTGTCCAATCAAATTCAAACTTGACAGGGAGATAGATCACCATCATAGCTAGGTTCCTTTCAAAATTGGTGTAATTCCGTTTGTTCGTTTGTCCGTCAACATTTCTGTTTCCTGACTAACTCGAAAACGGTTTGTCCAATCAAATTCAAACTTGACAGGGAGATACATGACCATCATAGCTAAGCTGCTTTCGAAATTGGTGTAATTCCGTCCTTTTGTTTGTCCGTTTATAGCATAGATACAATTATGTAACCTAGATTACAAGTTTTACCTTTCTTAGCACATCTAACACATTCACTGGGGGGCCACGGTGGCAGAGTGGTAACACTCTCGCCTCCCACCTCTGAGGCCGGGGTTCGATCCCTGCACAGGCTCAAGTGGGAAAGCTGGTAGTTGCTTGCCGTTGGTCGGCAGTTTACAGTACACAACCCTAGCGAACTCTATGTACTGGTTTCCTCTGCCCTTCCAACTACCCATCGTGATATGACCTGTACAGTGTTGAAAGCGATGTAAAACCCCAAATAAACGAACACATTCACCTTAACTGGGTGAAGTAGCATTTCTTTCCTTGTTTCTAAATGTAATTACAGCAGTCGCTAACCTTATTGCTGCCTGCGCAACACACCTTTTGGGGCATCTTTGACCCTCTTGTTTTTTTATTAATTTTTTAAATAATTTTTAATGCATTAAAATTCAGGAAATGATGCACTAAATCACTTACTTTCTTATTGACTATTGCAGGGATTTCTCTGTTATCATGTTTACATGTACTAGGCCACTAGTAGATTCCCTTTTGTGATTATCAGGCCTGGATCTTATTAAATTATTTTTTTATGAATTTTAAAAATATTTTTAATGCATTAAAATTCATG
The DNA here is from genome assembly GCA_964017235.1 of Sabellastarte sp. h YS-2021. NCBI lineage: Eukaryota > Metazoa > Annelida > Polychaeta > Sabellida > Sabellidae > Sabellastarte > Sabellastarte sp. h YS-2021. The sequence continues at coordinate 68,254,945 of OZ024933.1, forward strand.
AAATCATACACTAAATCACTTATAACTTGATGCATATTGCATTTAGAGCATTTTGTTAAAATATGTTATTCAGCTACTTTTTTCATAGCTACAACATGTGAGTAACTTGGGTGTCTATTCCAATAGCTAAGTGAGTAATAGCTACTTTCTGATTTTTCAGTACCTTTCATCATGAGTAAAATCACTTGTAACTCAAAAACTATTGCATTTACAGAATTTTGTATAAATATGTTATTCGGCTACTTTTGGGTCAGCTATAACATAGTGAAATTTCAGGCCCGTAGTTACCTTTGGGTCAGCTATAACATAGTGAAATTACAGACCTGTAGCCCATGGCATAGCTGAGCAATAGCTATTTCATTGCGTTAATACATCTTGCCTAACAGACGATAGCTATAGTCCGGCGCCAGCCGGTCCCGCCAAACGCCAGAAAAAGACGTCCTGAGTTTCACCTCCGGCCAGACCGGTACACTCCAATCCACTCGCCAGGTGGCCTAGTTCCTGCTTTATTCGCCAGAGGGACGTGACGTCATAGCATCTTTTTCGTTTGGCGCGATTAGGAAGTAGTGAATTTTTTCACAAAGTTTTCAAGTTGGATATATTTCCTTAATTTCAGTGTTTTGTGTTTCTTGGTGTGGTATACAGATATTTTATCTATCATGGCATCACCAGGACAAAGAAAGGGAGCCTGTGGCCATATTATGGCTTCATTTGACCTACATTCTAGGTGTGCTCGATGCTGAGACAAAAGTCTGGGGGATGACGCATGCGTGAAGAAACTACCTTGCGAATTTTGTGAGTTGCTAACGCCGAAGCAGGTTTTACAACTTTCAACCCCTACTTATAAAATCAGAAAGGAAAATAAACTAGAGCGTGAGTCCCTTATTGATCCCAGTACTGTTACTGTTTTGTCTTCAGTGGATCAGGACCAGTCGGTGGGTGCTTCATCTTCTTTATCTACTTCTGAAGATCTGTCCTTACCTCAGCCTTCCTTTAAGAAAGACTTACAGGATTTGGACGAGAAATGGTCTCTGCGCATGGCTAGGCTTGAGGCATTGTTAACTATGGGACAGCGTCCCCAACATCCTACATTCTCACCGGTCAAGGCACCGGTTTCTCATGCACCTCCCGCAGGCTCTCTATCTCAAGCCCCTTTTCTACTTTCAGCCGTTCCTTCTGGCCAGGCCGGTCCGGCCTCCGGTCTGGATAGAACTAGCTTTACTACAACTACTACAAGTGTGGGCATGACTTCTCCTCTGGAAAACCTTTACCCGGAACCAGAAGCAGACATTGACTCTACCGAACCGGTGTTCTCACAGCCCGGTCCGGTGTCTTATGGTGACCTATTATCTCACTCTGTTCCGGTCTCCAGTTCCAATTACCTGCCTCCGGAACCTGTTGAGGAAGGGGAAGTATCAGACCCGGAAGAACAACCGGATTTTGAAGCCGGGGATTCCGACAAAGTACTGAGTGAAGAACAAAACTATAGAGAAACTGTAAGAGGAGTGAGAGCGTTCATGGGGTGGACACACATTCCCGACTTGGAGTATTCCCCTTCCTCAAAATCTGATAACCCCTGGGTAGGACATCGTGCACAACCAGTGGGAAAAGTTTCTGTAGACCTCCCACCCGAAGACTGGTTATGTCGTAAACTAGAAACTTTGAATTTAGTGTTGCTCGAGGGTTACCCCTCCAAGTCTAGTGAACCCAGAGGACTCCATGTGGATCAGTTTCTTAGACCACCAAAATCACAGAATAGATGGTATGGCATCCATCCTGCAGAACCTACAGACCCTCTGAGGCCTAGGAAATCTGTAAACACATGGCCCAACGATGCGGCCAAATTGAACAGTGCCTTCCCCAGAATCTGTAAGCCCGCTGTTGCTAATTCCCACCCTCCAAGCCGTCCCATTAACCAGGACACCTTACGCAAGTGGGAGAAATCAGCCAAGGAAACAAGCTATGTATGCAACCAAGCTGCTGGTTTTAATCGGTGTATAACAAAGATCCAGGATTCAGTACAAGAGCTTTTAAAGTCTTTACAAGCAGAATTATCCAAAGGAAAATCCTCTTCCAAGGCTCAGGCCTCCTTAGATGAATTACACTACTTGGCTTCATTCAACCAAAACGTCAGTTTTGCCATAGGAAAATCTCTGCAACATTTGTCTGATTTTATATTTGTACAGATGGCAAATTTGACTTTTACTCGCAGGGACTCATACCTGGAGAATTTGAAAGCCGGAGTTAAACCGGATACCTTCTCAGCTCTACGCAACTGTCCTCTCAATGGATACACACTCTTTCCTGGTGATATCATAAGGAAAGCTGAGGACGAAATCACTCGTGTTGAAAACGCCAGGCGTACTTCCCAGCACGGACCGGGCCGTGGGGGGTTCACTGGTGGCTTTAAAAAGCAACAGCAACAGGGGCGTTTCCAACCTTACCCTACAAACTGGACAAAATCTCAGGACACGTCCAGATCTGGAGGTCAATCTGGCAAGGATATGCCTGCATGGAAATCCTTTGGAGGCAGAGGAAGAGCTAGGGGTCGTGGCAGGGGTGGTCAGCCAGGACGCGGCACCCGCCCGGTCAAGGATAGCCATCCATATAAATGACAATTACTGTTTACTAAGTCCGGAGCCGATGGCCCGGCCAGTCGATTGTGTGCTAAGAGTGTTGGGACAGAACTTTCATGTACTTCAAGAACCTGTATTGTGTCCTGTTGCCAGTCCTGTACCTTCTGTCTTAAATGTGAGAGGGCAGCCACAAAAGAAAGGCGGAAGTCCCTCATCAAGAGTGAAAGCAGAAATAAAATTTGTGAAAAGTGTTTTTTCTGTAGATCATTGCGTTTTTGTCCCCATTGCTCCAAATGCCCACAACGTTGTCAATGCTCACCTGATAGGGGGACGTCTCCAAAAATTTTGGCAGAAGTGGTCCCTCCTGGGTGCAAATCCGAGAGTAGTGTCCATTTTGAGGGACGGCTACATTCTCCCATTCAAAATCAGACCTCCTTTGGTAAGGGATCCGTTGATAGTCAGTGGTTGTGCAAACCCCCTCAGGAACCTCTACCTGAAGGAGGCTTTGCAGGCCTTACTGCAGAAGGAGGCAGTAGAGATGGTGAGGGTTTGAACATCTCTAGCCTACTTCAACCGACTGTTCATAGTTCCAAAACCAAACCAAAAATGGCGACCAATCTTGGACCTCAGTGCTCTAAACAAATTTTTGAGCGTAAAAACATTCAAAATGGAAACCCCTGAAACAATTCGGATTTCCTTGCAACAGGGGGAATGGGTGACATCGTTGGACTTCAGCGACGCCTATTTCCACATTCCAGTTCATGTGCAGTCCCGGAAATATCTCCGGTTCCATTTCCAAAATCAGTCCTATCAGTTCAGGGCCCTTCCCTTCGGCCTCTCCACTGCTCCGATGGAGTTCACTTGTGTGGTCAAAGAGGTCAAGTTAATGGCTCAATCCCGGGCTATAAGGATCCACCAGTACCTAGACGACTGGTTGATTCGAGCCCCTACCAAAGAATCCTGCCACCAGGACACTCAATCCCTCCTCGCCCTTTGCCAGGAGTTGGGTTGGATAGTCAACCTACAAAAGTGAGAACTAGAACCCAAACAGACTTTCGAGTTTGTGGGTTACAAGTACGATCTCTCCCAGGGACTGGTCTTACTGACCCAGAACCGGTGGGAGTCGATCCTCCAAAAGTTGGAATCCATCCTATCCAAGCCAAGTTGCCGAGTCAGGGAACTTATGTCCCTAATAGGCCTGCTTACAGCAACAGAAAAACAGGTTCCCCTGGGGAGACTCCACATGAGACCCATCCAGTGGCACCTAAAGCAACATTGGAGAGTTCCAGAATCCCTGGAAAAGGAGATTCCGGTTCCAAGGTCCCTTCACCCACACCTTCTATGGTGGACCAAGGAGACAAATGTCTTAACAGGACAGCCCTTGCACCCTTTGAATCATGCCGTACACAAATCTTTACAGACGCCTCAAAAGAAGGCTGGGGTGCTCACTTAGGAGACTTCACAGCAAGAGGCGTTTGGTCAGTTCCAGAAAGTCATCTTCACATAAACTTCCTGGAACTAAAAGCGGTCTTACTGGCCTTGAAAAGGTTCCAGCACTTGGTACAAGGCAAAGTAGTTCTAGTTGCCACAGACAACACCACAGTTGTGGCATACATCAACAAGGAAGGAGGTATGAGGTCAGGCTCACTTTGTGCCCTTCTATGGCGACTGTGTTGGTGCAATCTGAGACAAGTAGTCCTAAAGGCCAGACACATCCCTGGTCGTCTGAATGTGATTGCAGACAAATTGTCTCGTCAAGGCCAAGTCATTCAGACAGAATGGTCACTTCACCAGGGGGTCTTCGACCTCCTAGTTCAGACCTGGCACCGTCCCCAGGTGGACATGTTTGCAACAAAGTACAATTGCAAACTAGCCCAATATGTGTCTCCAGTGCCGGACCCCAATGCTTGGGCAGTGGACGCCCTAACAGTCTCGTGGGAAAACCTGGACATGTATGTTTTTCCCCCAGTATCGTTACTGGGCAAGGTGGTCAGCAAACTATCGGACCATCTTTACAAGAGAGTGATTCTCATAGCTCCGGGTTGGCCCAACATGCCATGGTTCTGGGACCTGGTGGAACTGTCGTCTCAGATCCCTCTTTGCCTACCCAGTCATCCCGACCTAGTGACACAGCCATTCAACAAGGCGCGTCACAGGAATCTGACCAATCTAAACCTACACGCCTGGCTCCTAGAGCCGAGGCTATCAAGGAGCAAGGGTTCTCTAGCCCAGTGGCGTCACGAATTGAGGCTCCTCAAAGAAGTTCAACCAGAACAGTCTATGAGGCAAAGTGGGCCGTTTTTGTCAGATGGTGTGAATCAAGTCAGGTGGACTTCAGGTCTCCATCTGTCAAACAGATAGCAGATTTTCTCCTACATCTGTTTCAGGAGAAGAATCTCCAACCCAGTACCATTGATGGTTACAGATCAGCCATTGCGGACAAATTGGGCAATTCTTCTTTGAATGTGAGCAAAGATGAAAACTTAACTCGCCTTTTGGACAGTTTTCACAGAGATAGACCAAAGGGTAGGCGAGGAATTCCTTCATGGAATCTCTCTATGGTTTTGCATCAGCTCACCAAAGCTCCATTTGAGCCTCTCAGAAAGGCCTCATTAAAACATCTGACCTTTAAAACGGTGTTCCTCTGGGTTCGGGAAAGCGTAGGAGTGAAATACACGCTTGGCTGAACAAAAATATTAGACACCAAGCTGACTGGTCAAAGGTGTCCCTTTACCCTTCACCAAGTTTTTTGGCTAAGAATCACTTAGCAAAAGAGGGGCCAGAGTGCGTGGCTCCAGTGGTTATACCAGCCCTGGCTCCTACTTTGGACAAATCCTTGAAGGAAGACAGGTCACTCTGCCCAGTTAGAGCTTTGCGCTACTATCTGGACAAGACTCAAGATCTCAGACAAGGAAAGGAGCTGGTTTTTGTCTCCTTCAAAAAGGGTTTCACGAAGGATATTTCTCCTGCTACGATCTCATCTTGGATCAAGCAGACGGTTATCCTTTGCTACGATCTGTCAGATCAGGAGTCTCTAACCCTTCATCAGGTGAAGGCACATGATGTTAGAGCCTTCGCGGCTTCAAAAGCCTTTCAGGGTGGCATCTCGCTAGACCAGATCTTAGCTGCATGCCACCGGAAGTCCCACAACACCTTTACTCAATTCTACCTTAAAGATGTGGCGTGGGCAGATTCGGAGCTTTTTCACTTAGGTCCAGTGGTGGCTGCACAGCAGATCCACCAATGAACCTTCTAGGCTCCTAATTTGTAAATAATGTACATAATAGTTAAGGTTTTTTACTAAGTTGCCTCAGGCAAGGAGTATGAGACCATTATTCCACTCTTACAGGCTAAATGGAATCTCTAGGACTGAACTATTCTCTCTTCCCCCTCTCAGAGCAGAAAAAGGGGGGGGGAGAAGTGGCACTGCTCGGTAACTTAAGGAGCAGTCTTTGAGCTTCTTTATCAGCCGGGCCAGAGGTTACGTGCCTATTTATAGAGTTCCTTCTAGTCCTGAGGAAGCTGCCCTCCTTCCACTGGGTAGTTATTCTAGCTATCGTCTGTTAGGTAAGATGTATTAACGCAATGAAATTGCAAATTTTAATTAGTAAATTAAATTTTTATTAGTTAATACCTTACCTAACAGACGGGAGATTCCCACCCGGCCTTCCCCGCTTTTCAGCTTCAGTTAACCTAAGTTGGGACGAAAAAGATGCTATGACGTCACGTCCCTCTGGCGAATAAAGCAGGAACTAGGCCACCTGGCGAGTGGATTGGAGTGTACCGGTCCGACCGGAGGTGAAACTCAGGATGTCTTTTTCTGGCGTTTGGCGGGACCGGCTGGCGCCGGACTATAGCTATCGTCTGTTAGGTAAGGTATTAACTAATAAAAATTTAATTTACTAATTAAAATTTGCAATTTTCAGGTACTCACTGTTGAGTAAATCATTTGTAACTCAAAAACTATTGCATTTACAGTATTTTGTTAAATATGTTGTTCACCTAATTTTGGGTCAGCAATAAGATAGTGAAATTGCAGACCTGTAGCTCATGGCATAGATGAGAAATAGCTGCTTTGAGGTTCTCACTGTTTAATACATCAGTTGTAACTTGAAAAATATTGCACTACAATAGCTTACCATGTGGGATTGAATGCTAACTCGGGAGGCCACAGGACTCTAGCCAACGACCAAGAAAAATGGACAATTTTGGGAAGTACAGGATAAGTATTCTTTGAATATTTAATGTCTTTGTGAGTTTTCCGCGTTTCGACTCGGATCTTTTGTTGCAGTAAAAATGTCTTCCCACCAAGCTAGTGCAAAGGCAAGATCATCTAAATGCCCTCACTTCTGCTACCCATTCGAGACCCACAATTATTGCCCCACCTGTAGGGAATTGACCCCTGTGTCACTGACCAGTCTCCCTGCAATATCTGATAGTTTCACCGAGGAACATCAGATTAAAATAAAACATAGACGTTGGTATATCAGAAAGCAGAAGACGTCGGATCCTAATGCTAGCAAAGATGATCATGACCTGTTGGGTGACGATGATGATGCCTTTTCTGGCTTTCAAGCAGACCTTGAGGGTGCTGCTGAAAATTTGTTTTCTTCACCTCCACGTCCCCTACTTACCAATCCCTGCGTTTTGGATCTTTGTCATTAAAGACTCCCAAAAAGTGTCCCACCCACCCCAGGTACTGCATTGCAGAATAAAATAGAGAGTAGGCTAGAAAAATCCCTGGGTAGTACATTTAACCTCTAACTTAAGCAAGAAATTTTTGTTTTCAGGCGTCCATGCTGGAGGCAATGAAGTCTCTCGGAGACAAAATGCTTTCTCTCAAAAAAGCCTATTAAGCTAGACCTAAACCTGGACCCAGTAATCAGCCTGACCCTATTGCGACTCGGACTTCTCCTTTCAGGGCATCCGACCGCTCAGATGTTCAACCTATGGACACTGACTTTTATGGACCTCCACTTCCTCCCAAGTCTTCCCAAAATGTCCAGTCTGAGCTTGCTTCCAAGCAATTGGATATTGATTCTGACCACTCGGAACATCATTCCGAGTCGGAACACCCGAAAGGGTGTGTCCTAAAGCCAAAAAGCATTCTGACAAGAGGAAGCAACAAGGTATGGGCAAAATATTATTCTCTGTCGTCTTCTTCAGAGGAAGGGGAGTCCTCTGTCCCAACTAAAAAGCCTACTCAACCTCAACATAAGACTCCTCAGGAGCCTGAGCATCAGGATAGCACAGATCCAGTCTTTTACAGGGAAGTAGATATGTCTGACCTCCCTTCCCAATATGCTGAGGAAGTGGAAACTTTTAGGCAAATTCTAGATCTCCCTGACCCCAGGGAATCTTTGCCTAGGTCCTCTACCACTGTGCTACGCCTGGACGACGAGAAAGGCCAACAGGAGCTGAGACCAAGAGGCCCTTCTGCTATGCTCCCTTTAAACCCCATTCTCAAAGATGCTTTTGAGAAATTTGAACAAGATTTCTTGGCCTCCAATTTACCTGAGGGTAAATACATCAAACCCCTGGCTTCAACAGCCAAGTACTACAAGGTGGGACAACCTTGTTTTGAAGATAAGCTTCAAGAACTGAATACAGATTTTGCAAAAATCTGTATCTCTCCAAAGCTCTCTGGGGCCCCTGTGGGCAAGGTTCCCGTACAAGTTCTTAAAGAACTTTAACATCACGCTAGGCAGAATCTTTCTACCATCAATTTCACAGCTACTTTTGCTAGGACTGCCTCCTCCTGTAACACTGTTATGGAAAAGGGCCTACACAGTGCCAAGGCTACCTTCAAAAGGGTCAAAAACGAAATTCAAAAGGGTGCCGACCCCGAAAGAGCTGCCAGACGTGGTTATGAAAACGCCTGTGATTATTTTGAACTTGCGAATAAGAGGATTCTTATTCAACAGAAAGCCTTAGCCTGCCTTAGCAAATCTGTAGGGAACTATATACCATGGGCAACACCGTCCTGAGAAGAGAGGCTGAAATGACCCTTCTTTAACCACATCAAGGGGACTCGAGATGTCAGGAACTGAGGAACTCGTGTTTTTGGCCTACTCTTCAAGTCTCAATTAGTGTAGGATGGAGAGGACTTCCTCCTTAAAAAGGCACCACTAAAGACTCTGAGGGCAATTCCTCTCAAAGCAGTAACCAATTGTTTTCTTCAGGTAGGCGGAAACCAAACTTCAGAGGCTCCAGAGGTCGTTTTTGACCCCACTCAAGGGGACGTGGGCATGGAAACCCCTCCTCCCAATGACTCATTTCAAGCCTCCCTCAGTCCACCAGTGGGAGTTCGCCTCCGTTCTTTCTGAAGAGACTGGCTCACAAACAAATGTTCAGACAACGTGTTAAACATTATCACCAATGGTTACGTTCTTCCATTCATCTCAAAACCAAATTTAAAGTGCTCTTCTCTCTTGTATCCAGTCTCTTCTGTCAAGGAACGCAATAGAAAGGGTGGAAAATGTAAAATCTCTCGAGTTTTACAGTTGCCTGTTTCTTGTACCCAAGCCTCACCAAAGGTGGAGGCCAGTAATAGACCTAAGTAAGCTCAACACCTTCCTACTTGTAGAAAGGTTCAAATGGAAACACCAGAGCCCATCAGAGCCTCTCTGATTCCAGGGGAATGGGTGTGATCGATAGACCTAGCAGACGCCTACCTTCACATCCCCATCCACCCAAACTCAAGGAAGTACCTAAGGTTTTGCCACAGGTTGCAAGTGTTTCAGTTCACTTCCCTTCCCTTTGGACTAGCCACGGCCCCTCAGGTCTTTACAATGATTGTGAAGAGGTGAAGCTGATGGCCCTGTCAAGGGGAATCAGACTTCACCAGTACCTGGACGACTGGCAGATCAGGGCCCAGTCTCACGGAGAAGCACAAGTAAACACTCAACACAGTCCTTAGGGTGGATAATAAATCAGGAGAAGTCCGAACTAAAGCCAACTCAGGTGTTTTCCTTTCTTGGGCTACGAATACCATCTAGATTCAGCCCTTGTAAAACCCACTCAAGAGAGATGGCTCAAACTTCAGCATTTGATCCTATGACTCAAATCAAATGTGTTTTGACTGCAAGATGTTTGATGTTGCTAATTGGGTTGCTTGCCTCAACAAAGAAAATGGTCCCGGAGGGACGCCTTCACATGAGGCCCTTTCAGTTTCACCTCAAGGAGCACTGGATATTTCCACAGTCATTGGACACCCTCCTTCCTTGGAGAGAAACCATTTCAGCACACCTAGACTGGTGGCAAAATCCCACAAACGTGATGAAAGGCTCAGACCTTCATCCCAAAGACCACAGTATCCAACTCTTTACAGACGCCTCAAACGAAGGCTGGGGCGCTCACGTAGAGCAAACCTCTGCAAAAGGTCTGTGGTCAAACGGAAAAAAGGCAACACATAAATGTTCTAGAGCTGAAGGTGTTTTCTCTGGCCTTTCAAAGGTTCCAGGACCAGTGTCAGAACCAAACAGTGTTAGTTGCCACAGAAAACTAAACAGTGGTAGCCTACATAAACAAACAAGGAGGAAACCACTCAGTGGAGATGTGTGCTCTCCTGTGGAAGATCATGACCTGGTGCCATCATTACCAGATAACACTCAAAGCCAGACACATTCCAGGGTGTCTGAATGTGATGGCCGACCTGCTATCCAGGTGGAACCAAGTTCAGTCAACACAATGGTCACTGCATCCGCAGGGATGAAAGGCGCAGACCTTCATCCCAATGACCACAGTATCAAATTCTTTACAGACGCCTCAAATGAAGGCTGGGGCGCTCACTTAGAGCAAACCTCTGCAAAAGGTCTCTGGTTAAACAGGGAAAAAAGGCTACACATAAATGTTCTAGAGCTGAAGGCGGTTTCTCTGGCCTTTCAAAGGTTCAAGGACCAGTGTCAGAACCAAACAGTGTTAGTTGCCACAGAAAACTCAACAGTGGTAGCCTACATAAACAAACAAGGTGGAACCCACTCGGCGGAGATGTGCGCTCTCCTGTGGAAGATCATGACCTGGTGCCATCATTACCAGATAACACTCAAAGCCAGACACATTCCAGGGTGTCTTAATGTGATGGCCGACCTGCTGTCCAGGTGGAACCAAGTTCAGTCAACAGAACACACTGAAATCCATGCCTGGGTTGCAAACAAAGTATCTAATCTAGGCCAGTGGGAAAAGGTTGCTTTGTTCCCCTCTTCAGATTTCATAGCCAAAAATCACTAGCAAGAGAAGGTTCTCAAAGTGTGTCTCCGGTGACTATTCCTGCTCTAACTACCATTGTAGATGGATAATTCAAGGAAGACAGGACCTTGTGTTCGGTGCGGGTCCTGAGGTATTACTTGGATCGAACCCAGGACCTGAGAGATTCTCGATGCCTGCTTTTCATTTCCTGCAAGAAAGGACACACCTCAGACATCAAACCCGCTACTCTCTCTTCTTGGTTGAAATAAACCATTCTACTTTGTTATAAACAAGCAGACCAACAAGCCTTGGACTTGGTCCAAGTTAAAGTGCATGACATTAGGGCCTTTGTGGCCTCTGAGGCCTTTTATGGTGGGATATCCGTGGACCAAATCATGCAAGCCTGTCACTGGAAAGCTCACAACACATTTACAATTTTTTACCTAAAAAACCTCACTTGGTCAGACAATGACAACAATATGTATCTGGGACCAGTAGTAGCAGTACAACAAGTCCTAGACCCTTCCCTTCGGAAAGAAAAGAAGGGAGGCACATCTGCTACAACCAAGTCTTCAGGAGTCTAAATCCCAGGGTCTAGGTATAAGGTACCTCATCAGGATGTTTGGGCAAGGTCTTTTTTTCTTTTTCAGTGTATGTTGTATTATGTCTTAAGGACTGATTAAGGTTGTCATTAATCTCAGTTTAGGATGGCAACAATTATGAGATTCTCAAGCCTAAGGCTTGTTTTCATTGTGGCTTAGCCTTATAGTACCTGATTTACTATTTTGATCTAAGAGTGTCTTGATCCCTCCTTTTCATCTCCTTTAAGAAAGGACATACCTCAGACATCAGACCCGCTACTCTCTCTTCCTGGCTAAAGCAAACTATCCTACTTTGTTATAAACAAGCAGACCACCAAGCCTTGGACCTGGTCCAAGTCAAAGCGCATGACATTAAGGCCTTTTACGGTGGGGTATCGGACCAAATCATGCAAGCATGTCACTGGAAAGCTCACAACACATTTACAAATTTTTACCTAAAAGACCTTACTTGGTCAGACAACGACAACAATCTGTATCTGGGACCAGTAGTAGCAGCACAACAAGTCCTAGACCCTTCCCCTCAGCATACTCATCTTCGGGAAGAAAAGAAGGGGGAGGGGGCACACCCGCTGCAGCCAAGTCTTCAGGAGTCTATCTCGGGGTCTAGGTATTGGTTACCTCTCCAGGTGTTGACGGTAAGGTCTCTTATAACTATATAATGTATTTAGTGTTTATCAGTGTACCATAATCTCATATTTAGGGTGGCAAAATTGATGAGATTCAAGCCTAGCGCTGTATTATTATAGCAGTGATGCCCTTAGGGGCTACTACCTTGAGTGAGCATGGCTGCACTCTCTTCTCTCAAACATCCAGACAGTACCTGTACTGTCATTCATTAAATTTCGGTTTTTGGCTACTTACAGACCCAACTTTAGAACTGGGGCTCTGTAACTGGGACTTAGACTGGTATTTTGGCAATATTTTGGCATAGTTTGTAATTCTAAATTCAAGACACATGAACAACATTCTTCCAGTCTCGGCTGTAATCCCGCCACCGGGCGGTTTAATTCAGCATTCAGTCCCACATGGTAAGCTATTGTAGCGCAATAAAATTTAAAATTTTAATTACTTAAATGTAGCTTTTATAAGCTACAAGCTTACCATGTGGGACTGAGGAAAGTCCCACCCTGCCTCCCCGCTGTATTTCAGCTGAGGGGTATGGGCTAAATTAACCATGAGAGTAGAAGGACGAATTACCAAACGACACTGCTATGGTACATACTAAACCACGGACTCGGCCAAATCCAAACGTCCATTTTTCTTGGTCATTGGCGAGAGTCCTGCAGCCTCCTGAGTTAGCATTCAGTCCCACATGGTAAGCTTGTAGCTTATAAAAGCTACATTTAAGTAATTAAAATTTTCAAATTTGGAGTATTTGTTTAAATATGCTATTCACCTAATTTTTGGTCAGCTATAACACAGTGAAATTGCAGACCTGTAGCTCATGACATAGCTGAGCAATAGCTACTTTCAGGTTCTCACTGTTGAGTAAATCAGTTGTAACTTGAAAACTATTGCATGTAAAGTATTTTGTTTAAATATGTTGTTCACCTACTTTTGGGTCAGCTATAACATAGTGAATTTGCAGACCTGTATGTCATGGCATAGCTGAGTAATAGCTACTTTCAGTTTCTCACTGTTGAGTAAATCAGTTGTAACTTGAAAACTATTGAAAAATATGTTGTTCCCTTACTTTTGGGTCAGCTATAACTGAAATTGCAGACCTGTATGTCATGGTATAGATGAGCAATAGCTACTTTGAAGTTTTCTCTGTTGAGTAAATTAGTTGTAACTTGAAAACTATTGCTTTTATTGCGCTGCAATAGCTTACCATGTGGAACTGAATGCTGATCTCGGATGGCCGCAGGCATCGGGCCAACATCTAAGAAAAATAGACATTTATAGTTGGCCGTAGCCTCAGGTTGTATTCTCGTGGAACTCTTCCTAATTCCTCCTCCTTTTCTCATTGGCTACGTGTATTGGAAGCATCTACTTTTTATAGTCATATTTTACTGCATATTCCAGTTTTTACGTATTGTTGGATGTTATTTCTTGGCAATTTTGCTTAATTAATGTTTTAGATTATTCTGTGAAAGTTACGTTTGACAGGATAAGTATTTCCTTACTTTTTTGCCTTTTGTGATTTTCTCGGTTCAGGCTTGCTTACACGCGTACATTTTATTGCATAAAAATGTCCTCCAATATGCAAAGAACTAGCAAAGATAAATCTAGATCTGTGAAGTGCCGGCACTTCTGCCTTCCCTTTGATAGCCATAACTATTGCCCTTCCTGTAGAGAAGCACATAAAGGTGATGATCCCCGTGTTACTCTCAAATCTTCCTGTGAGATTTGTGCTAGCTTCTCGGACGAACAAATGAGTAAAATAAAAAACAGGAAACATTATGTAAGGAAGCAGAAGGCTGACACTTCCAGAGATAATGAACTTGATCTTCTGGGTGACGAGGGCGTCGATTCCTTTATAGGATCTCTGGCAGACCTTGGAGCTGCGGCTCAACTATTTGCATCCCCTCCATGTCCTCAACCCCTGAGGTTCGAGTCACTATCTCTCACAACTCCAGCAAAATCTGTCCCACCAACCCCAGGTACTGCCTTACAGCAGAAAATAGAATCTAAACTAGAAAAATCCCTGGCTTCTCAATTTAACATCCAATTACAACAACAAATGGGTGTATTCTAGGCTTCTATACTTGAGGCAATGAAGTCTCTCCGAGACGAATTTCAGTCTCTTAAAGAGACATCTAAAGGGGAGGTGGATAAGACCTCTTCTGCCTCTAAGCCTGGTACTGGTAAACAGCCGGAGAACCTGGACCCAACCCCTCCAAGAACTCAATCTTCCTCTCGGGCAGATGAGGCTATGGATGTGGACTTATATGGTCCATCCTTCCTCCTCATCTCAGAGGTAAACCGTCCATTCAGGACTCTGACCCGAGACATCATCTCGGAGATAATCTATGCATGGATCTGACCCGAGACATGTCTCAGATGAACATTCAGGTCACTCGGAGGAACCCTCTCAGGTAGTCTCGGCTAGACCCAAGAAACAGTTGGTTAACACAAGGTTAGGTCCAGATACCCATCTTCATTTTCAGAGGAAGATAAGTCCTCTGTACACAAACATAGGTCTTCCAAGCCCTCTAGGGCTCCTTCTGATCAAGACCAACCTCAACATGACCCAGATCCTCTCTTCTATAGGGAAGTAGCCATGGCGGACTTACCCTCACAATATGCTGACGAAGTGGAAACCTTTAGGCGTATCCTCAATCTGCCTGATCCCAGGGAAACTATGCCCAGGTCTTCCACCTCTGTTCTGGGTCTGGATGACCAAAAAGGCCAACAGGAGCTTAGGCCAAGAGGCCCTTCTGCTATGCTCCCACCTAGTTCTCACATCAAAGATGTCTTTGACAAGTTTGAACATGATTTTTCGGCCTCTAACTTGCCTGAGGGTAAATATATTAAACCCCCTCCCTCCACTGCTAAGTGGTACAAGGTGGGACAGCCTTGTTATGAAGACAAAATCCAGGAGTTGAATACAGATTTTTCGAAGATCTGTATCTCTCCAAAACCCTCTGGAGCCTCTATGGGCAAGTTTCCCCTTCCAGTTCTTAAGGAACTGGACCATCAAGCTAGGCAGAACCGCCACCATTAACTTCATGGCTGCTTTTGCCAAGACTTCGTCTTCTTGTAATTCCACTTTAGAGAAGTGTCAACACAGTCTGAAGTCTTCATTTAAGAAAGTCAGATCTCAGATTCAGAAAGGTGCCAATCCTGAAAAAGCAGCCAGGCGTGGTTATGAAGATTTGGAATAAGACCATTCTTATCCAACAAAGAGCTCTTGCCTGCCTAAGCAAATACCTGGCCCATGTCCTCCAGAGGGAACTCTACGCCATGGGTAACACCGACCTGCTAAGGCGCGAGGCCGAGATGACCCTTCTTCAACCACACCTAGGGGATACAAGATGCCAAGAGCTTAGGAATTCGCCCTTTTGGCCTTCCTCATTGTTGAACTCCCAACTAGTTAAGGAGGGTGAAGACTTCTCCTCAAGGCACCTTTAAAGATGCTCAGGGTTTTGGACCCTATCAAAACAAGCCCTTTCGTGGTCCCCACAAGAAAAGAGGCTCCTACAGGAAACGCCCCTATGGGGACAACTCTCAAAGCAGTAACCAATCAGAGGTTCCAGGGGTCATTTTCGACCCCACTCCAGGGGACAAGGCCGTGTAAACCCTTCTCCAAAATGACTCATCAAAAGCCTCCCTCAGTCCACCAGTAGGACGTTGCCTCCTTCTTTTCGACTGGAAAATAAACAAATGTTCAGACAGCGTGTTAAACATTATCACCAATGGCTACATTCTGCCATTCATTTCAAAACCAAATAAATCAGAGCTCCCCTGATTGATTCAGGATACAAGGCCCTTCACAAAGCACAAGCTCTGACTGCTTGTATCCAGTCTCTTCTGCCAAGAATACAATAGAAAGGGTGGAAAATGGAAAATGTCTCAGGTTTTACAGTCGCCTGTTTCTAGTCCCCAAGCCTCACCAAAGGTGGAGGCCAGTGATAGACTTAAGGAGGCTCAATGCCTTCCTACTTGTAGAAAGGTTCAAAATGGAAACCCCAGGGCCTCTCTGATACCAGGGGAATGGGTATCGTCGATAGACTTATCAGACGCTTACCTTCACATCCCCATCCACCCAAACTCAAGGAAGTACCTAAGGTTTTGGCACAAGCCACCGGTGTTCCAGTTCAACACTCTTCCTTTCGGACTGGCCACAGCCCCACCGGTCTTTACAACGCTTGTAAAGGAAGTGAAGCTGATGGCCCTCACAAGGGGAATCAGGCTTTACCAGTACCTGGACGACTGGTTGATCAGGGCCCAGTCTCAGAAAGAAGCCCAAGTGAACAACCAGACAGTGGTATAACTGACTCAGTCCTTAGGGTGGATAGTAAATCAGGAGAAATCCTAACTAAAACCTGCTCAAGTGTTTTCGTTTGTGCACTATGAATACCATCTAGATTCAACCCTTGTAAAACCCACTGAAGAGAGATGGCTCATACTTCAGGATTTGATCCTACATCTCAAGTCAAAACATGTTTTGACTGCAAGATGTTTGATGTTGCTAATTGGGTTGCTCACCTCAACAGAGAAAATGGGAGGCCTTCACATGAGGCCCTTTCAGTTTCACCTCAAGGAGCACTGGAGATATCCTCAGTCGCTGGACAACCTCCTTCCTTGGACAGAAACCATTTCAGCACACCTAGACTGGTGGCAAAATCCCACAAAATGAGACCTTCCAAGTGAACACTCAGACAGTGGTACAACTGACTCAGTCCTTAGAGTGGATAATAAATCAGGAGAAATCCGAACTAAAACCTGCTCAAGTGTTTTCGTTTGTGCACTATGAATACCATCTAGATTCAGCCCTTGTAAAACCCACTGAAGAGAGATGGCTCATACTTCAGGATTTGATCCTACGTCTCATATCAAAACATATTTTGACTGCGAGATGTTTGATGTCGCTAATTGGGTTGCTCGTCTCAACAGAGAAAATGGGAGGCCTTTACATGAGGCCCTTTCAGTTTCACCTCAAGGAGCACTGGAGATATCTTCAGTCGCTGGACAACCTCATTCCTTGGACAGAAACCATTTCAGCACGCCTAGACTGGTGGCAAAATCCCACAAAATGAGACCTTCATCCCAAAGACCACAGTATCGAATTTTTACAGATGCCTCAAATGAAGGCTGAGGCGCTCACTTAGAGCAAACCTCCACACAGGGTCTGTGGTCAGACAGGGAAAAAAAGGCTACACATAAATATTCTAGAGCTGAAGGCGGTTTCTCTGGCCTTTCAAAGGTTCAAGGACCAGTGTCAAAACCAAACAGTCTTGGTAGCTACGGACAACTCAACTGTAGTAGCCTATATAAACAAGCAAGGAGGAACCCACTCGGTGGAGATGTGTGCTTTCCTGTGAAAAATCATGACCTGGTGCCATCATTACAAAATAACATTAAGAGCCAGACACATTCCAGGGTGTCTGAATGTGATGGCCGACCTACTCTCTAGGTCAAACCAAGTCCAGTCAACAGAATGGTCACTGCATCCGCAGGTGTTCAAACAGATCTATCAGAAGTGGTTCACCCCTCATTTAGATCTATTTACCACTCAGCTGAACCACAAACTGCCACTGTACATGTCTCCAGTCCCAGAACAGAATGCTTGGGACATAGATGCTCTAAACATAAACTGGTCAGGTCTCACTGCTTATGCTTACCCTCCAATGGCTCTCCTTCACAAGGTGATCCAAAAGATCAGACAATGCAACTGCCTGATCATTGTAATAGCCCCAGGCTGGCCAAGGATGCCCTGGCTTTGGGACCTAGTGCAGCTCTCAACAGAGATCGAACTTCAACTACCAGTGTCAACAACTCTTCTCAAACAGTCCCACAATTATGTGTTTCACAGCAATCCACAACATCTCAACCTCCACGCCTGGTGTCTGGGAGTGGACAACTCCAAGAACAAGGCTTCTCTGTGGAG
Organism: Sabellastarte sp. h YS-2021; assembly: GCA_964017235.1. Taxonomy (NCBI): domain Eukaryota; kingdom Metazoa; phylum Annelida; class Polychaeta; order Sabellida; family Sabellidae; genus Sabellastarte; species Sabellastarte sp. h YS-2021. Next base: position 68,272,863 of record OZ024933.1, read on the forward strand.
GAGGCAGAGAGAATTGTTACCCCTCAAAGGTCATCAACAAGAACCATCTATAAATCAAAGTGGGCCCTATTTGAAAATTGGTGCAGAGAAAATTGGGTGGATTTCTCCACTCCCTCTGTGAAACAAGTCTCAGACTTTTTCGTGTACCCGTACCAAGACCTAAACAGGTGCCCTTCGACCATTGATGGTTATAGGACTGCTAGGACCTTGGGCTCAGCTGGGCACCATATCTCTCAAAGCTCAGACCTTAACAGGTTACTCTCCAGTTTTCACAGGGATGTACTTAATGAGCTCACCAAAGCATCCTTTAAGCCTATGAAAGACACAGACCTCAAACATCTTACTCTCAAAACTGCTTTCTTGCTAGCTTTGTCCTCTGGCAAGTGCCGCAGGGAAATTCACACCTGGGTTGCAAATAAAGTATCGAATCTAGGCCAATAGGAAAAGGTTACCTTGTTCCCTTTTTCTGATTTCATAGCCAAAAACAAACTAGCAAGAGAAGGTTCTGAAAGTGTGTCTCCGGTGACTATTCCTGCTTTGACTACCATTGTAGATAAACAGTTCAAAGAAGATAGGACCTTGTGTCCGGTGCGGGCCCTGAGGTATTACTTGGATCGAACCCAGGACCTGAGAGGTTCTCGATGCCTGCTTTTCATTTCCTGCAAGAAAGGACACACCTCAGACATCAAACCCGCTACTCTCTCTTCTTGGTTGAAACAAACCATTCTATATTGTTATAAACAAGCAGACCAACAAGCCTTGGACTTGGTCCAAGTTAAAGTGCATGACATTAGGGCCTTCGTGGCCTCTTAGGCCTTTTACGGTGGGCTATCTGTGGACCAAATCATGCAAGCCTGTCACTGGAAAGCTCACAACACATTTACAAATTTTTACCTAAAAGATCTTACTTGGTCAGACAACGACAACAATATGTATCTGGGACCAGTAGTAGCGGCACAACAAGTCCTAGACCCTTCCCCTCAGAAAGAAAAGAAGGGGGGCACATCTGCTACAACCAAGTCTTCAGAAGTCTAAATCCCAGGGTCTAGGTATAAGGTACCTCATCAAGGTTTTTTTTCTTTTTCAGTGTATATTGTATTATGTATTAAGGACTGAATAAGGTTGTCATTAATCTCAGTTTAGAGTGGCAAAAATTATAAGATTCTCAAGCCTAGGGCTTGTTTTCATTGTGGCTTAGCCTTATAGGCTTTACTCTTCAAGTGAGCATTGGCTGCACTTTTCTCCTCCAATCAAAACATCCAGACAGTTTTTTAGCACTGTCATTTATTAATTTTGGTTTTTGGCTTATTACAGACTCAATTCCCATGACTGAGCTCTGTAATCAGGACTCAGACTGGCATTTTCAAAACATTCAATCTATCTATTAGTTCAAAATCTAAGAAAAATTGACTACTCTTTCCAGTCTCAGCTGTAATCCCTCCACTGAACGGTTGAATTCAGCATTCAGTTTTACATGGTAAGCTATTGTAGCTCAATAAAATTGAAAATTTTAATTACTTAAATGTAGCTTTTTATAAGCTACAAGCTTACCAAGTGGAACTGAAGAGATTCCCACCCCGCCTCCTTGCTGTTTTAAAGCTGCGTGGTATGGTTCAAAATTGCAATGAGAAAAGGAGGAGGAATTAGGAAGAGTTCCACAAGAATATAACCTGAGGCTACGGCCAACTATAAATGCCTGTTTTTCTTAGACGTTGGCCGGTACCTGCGGCCATTCGAGATCAGCATTCAGTTCCACATGGTAAGCTTGTAGCTTATAAAAACTACATTTAAGTAATTAAAATTTTAAAATTTAGAGAATTTGTTTAAATATGTTATTCCTCTCCTTTTGAATTAGCTATGACATTGTAAAATTGAAGCTTGTAGCTCATGGCGTAGCTGTGTAATAGCTATTCTTAGGTTCTCACTGTTGAGTAAATCAGTTGTCACTTGAAAAAAATTGCATTTAAAGTATCTTTTATAAAAATGTTGTTCACCTACTTTTGGGTCAGCTATAACTTAGTGAATTTGCAGACCTGTATGTCATGGCATAACTATTTTCAGTTTCTCACTATTGAGTAAGTCAGTTGTAACTTGAATTTGCATTTAGAATATTTTCTTTTTATATGTTGTTCACCTCCTTTTGTGTCAGCTATAACATAGTAAAGTTGCAGACCTGTAGCTCATCCCATAGCCGAGCTATAGCTACTTTGAGGTTTTCTCTGTTGAGTTAATCAGTTGTAACTTTAAAACTATTGCATTTAAAGAATTTTGTTTTAATATGTTATTCATCTACTTTTGAATTAGCTATAACATTGTAAAATTGGAGACGTGTAGCTCATGGCATAGCTGTGTAATAGCTATTCTCAGGTTCTCACTGTTGAGTAAATCAGTTGTAACTAGAAAATATTGCATTTAAAGTATTTTTTATAAATATGTTGTTCACCTACTTTTAGGTCAGCTAAAATATAGTGAAATTGCAGACCTGTACCTCAGGGCATAGCTCAGCAATAGCTACTTTCAGGTTCTCACTGTTGAGTAAATCATTTGTAACTTGTAAACTATTGCATTTAGAGTATTTTCTTTAAATATGTCATTCACCTACTTTTGGGTGAGCTTTAACATAGTAAAGTTGCAGACCTGTATGTCATTGCATAGCTGAGCAATAGCTACTTTGAGGTTTTCTTTGTTAAGTAAATCAGTTGTTACTTGAAAACCATTGCATTCAGAGAATTTTGTTTAAATATCTTATTCATCTACTTTTGAATTAGCTATAACATTGTAAAATTGCGGACCTGTATGTCATGGCATAGCCGAGCAAGAGCAACTTTCAGGTTCAAACTGTTGAGTAAATCAGAAGTAACTGGAAAACTATTGCATTTAGAGTATTCTCTTTAAATATGTTGTTCACATACTTATGGGTCAGCTATAACATAGTGAAATTCTATACCTGTAGCTCATGGCATAGCCGACCAATAGCTGCTTTTACATTTTCACTGTTCAGTTAATTGGTTGTAACTTGAAAACTATTGAGTGTACAGTATTTTGTTTTAAATAAGTTATTAACCTACTTTTGGGGTTACCTATAAAATAGTAAAATTGCAGACCTGTAGCTCCTTGCATAGCTCAGTAATAGCTACTTTCCGGTTCTCACTGTGGAGTAAATCAGTTGTAACTTGAAAACTATTTCATTTACAATATTTCTTTAAATATGTTATTTACCTATTTTTGCGTGAGCTATACCATATTAAAATTGTAGCACTTTATCTGATTGCATAGCTGAGCAAAAACTACTTTGACATTCTCACTGGTGAGTAAATCGGTTTTAACTCAAATACTATTGCATTTGCAGTATGTTCTTTAAATATGTTTTAAACCTACTTTTTACACCTAAACAGTTATATTGTTATTTTCCTTCCGAATACCATTTGCAGGGCACAGCTTTTGTGTCATTTTCCTCTGTCACTTCTACTCTGAAACTCAAAACACACAGTCAGCTGACACAGAGCCTGTTCTCATTGTTACATCGGTTTGTGTATGAAAGGACAAGGACTCAAAATATTGTGACAATTTACTGAAATGATATGCCCTTCAAACATATTTTGTAACTTACACTCAAACGCGAACTTAATGTAACCATATTTGGCAGTTATATACCTTAGGGATGGGAAAATTTTTCCACATGCTTAAATTTGATCTTTATCAAGGTCACATGATCAAACAACTAATTTTTGGGTACACCCGCCCGTCATCTCCGCTCAGCAAAATCTACTGAATGCAGAGGCTTGTAACTTCATACACATGTTTATACTATAAAAAATGCGAGCTGATTAGATTTTTGCGGCGATCCAATGAAAATTGACCGATTTATGAGCGATTTTCTCACAGCTACCAACCAGAAAGCTTAAAATTCATGTGAACCCCTCTATTATCTTCTTAAGTATTGCATTTGGAGCCATAAAATGTATTGGGATGTAGTAGGAAACCATATGTGAAGAGTCTAGAAAGCCAGTCAGATTTACCCCCCTCCCCGCCGATCCCCCCGGTCTACATAGCCAGTCAGATATATCCCCTGATCCCCTCCTATGGGTCAAACTGCTGTCATAAAATAGCAGATTTTCTGTGTTGCTTTATATCTCCTTTAAAACTACTCTTCTTACAAACTATAACATTTATTAAATTAACTTTTCACAATTTATGATCATAGAAAACAAAATAAAACTTACAGACCGCACGACCTGCCTATGAAACTACACAGACTGTATCTTCTAAGCAACCCACTCTGGTGCTCTGTGTCAGTCCTACTACCGCATCTCTGGCACAAGCCAGCGGTTGGGATACCACTTCCCCGACTGGTGACCAGGAATATGTGTCTCCTCTTATCCACCTTTACCCTGAACAGGATTCTTATCTGGAAGCTTTATATGAGGACAGTCCCGCGGACCAGGAACCAGTCTTATGAAGATGTTTTGGATGCTCCTTCCGGCTCTGAAGCTGACCCAGCTGATTCAGAGTCCATCTGCAGTGAAGACCAGAGTTAACGGGAGACGGAGCATGGGGCCACATCCTACATGAAATAGTCATTCATCCCAGAGCTTGAGTATGTTTGCCCTTATCGTCAGGACAACACTTGGACAGGCAGCAGGTCTCACCCCATAGGCAAAGTTTTTTGTCGCCATGCCTGCAGACAACTGGTTCTGCTCCAAGATAGAAGAAATGAACCTTCATCTCCATCAGGGCCACATCTCTAGAACAGGTGATAGGAACTGGTCAGTTTATCAAATTTCTCTGCCTAAAATTCTCCAGTTTCTTGTCCAGGAAAATCGGTTAAATGGTCTGGTGAAGTTTCTCCACTTAACAGTTTCTTCACCAGGATCTCTAAGACATTCAATTATATCTCCCCAGTTTCTAGACCTCTCCCACAGAGACCATGAGGAAATGGGGAAAGAACTTAAAAGAGCTACAATGATCGTAAACCAAGCCGTCACCTTTAACAGGTACGTTAAAAAAGTACATGATGATAAGCAGGAGCACATCAAGACTTTGTACGCTGACACCGTCAGTAAGGGCAAGTCTTCAGAATAGAGGGAAAAAGCTCTAATGGAACTCAGAGATTTCTCAGTTTTTCAGCAAAACATCATTTTCACATTGGACAAGTCCATGCAACACATGATGGATACCATCTTTGTTCAGGCTTCTAATATCACCTTTCTTCATAGTGATTCATACCAGGAACATCTCAAACCGGGGCTCAAACCAGACACACTGTGTGCTCTTAGGAACAACCCTTGCAGCGTACAGCTGTCTTCCCTGACGCAGTTATCGCAAAAGCAGAGGAAGACATTGCCAAAACTGAAGCGACCTGTGCTCCCCCCAACCCAGCTCAGGTTCTGGCAGGGGCGGCCATGGTGCCAATCGTTTTCAACCTTACCGTTCAGATTGGTTGTGCTGCAAGGATAGAAATAAGGGCAGATCCCCAGGGTAAGGAGAAGTCTCAGGATATGTCCACGTGGCAAAACATTGACAAGAGATCAAACTTCACCAGAGGCAGGAGTAGACGTTCTGGATCATCAAAGTGTGTTTCTTTCATGGGAAAGAACAAACCAAACAAACGACAATTACTGTTGGATCTCTTAAGACTGGGGTATGCTGACATTGTGCATAGTAGTGTTGTCAAGGATACATCTCCCTCTAAGACTGGAGTGTGCTGAAATTGTATATAGTGGTGTTTTCAAGGATGTTAATGACAAAGTTAAGAGTGTTGTTCTTTCTGATTCTGAGACAATTGAGACTGATAATTCTTTGAAAAATGACAATGTTGAGACTCTCATTGTTGTTCAAAATGATTCTGACACTGTTGAGACTTTTAACTCAGGTAAGACTGGTAATTTCATAGAACAAAAGAGACATTGTAACTAACATTCATGTTGCAATTCATGAAATTACTCTGTTTTTCAAGGGCATCCGCAAATGAAAGGAATGAGCTCCACAGTGGAAAAGATCAAAACAAAGCCTGTAAAACATGCTGCTTTTGTAAATCACTTGTGTTATGTTCCTCCTGTAGGAAATGTTCACAATGTTGCTCAAAGTCTACCTGCGGGAGGTCATCTGAAATACTTCTGAAAAACATGGGCCTCCCAGGGTGCAAGCCCAAAAGTAGTTACAACCTTCCTTCAAGGTCAAACCTCCTTTAACCATAATCCCACTAGTCAAAATCAACTATGCAAACCCTCTCAGAAACAAATTCCTGTAGGAGGCTTTGCATTCTCTTTTGGAAAAATGGGCCATAGAAACGGTGAAGGGCCAATCCTCTCTGGCCTTTTACAATCACCGCTTCTTAGTTCCTATGCCAAAAAACAAGTGGCGCCCAATCCTAGACCTCAGTTCCCCAAAAAAGTTGATGAAGGTCCAAACCTTAAAAATGGAAACTCCAGAGTCTATAAGGCTGTTGCTGCAAACAGGAGAGTGGATCTCCTCTAGATTTTAGCGATGCCTATTTTCATGTTTCATAAGCCACAGCTCTTGAAAGTACCTAAAGTTTCACTGTCAAAATCAGACCTTTTGGTTCACAACTCTACCCTTCGGTCTCTCCACATCTTCTATGGAGTTCACTATTGTGGTAAAAGAGGCTCAAAGTCGTTGCATCTGGATTCAACCGTACCTGGATGACTGGCTCATCCAGCTAAAGGACAAGGAACCATGTCACCAGCACACCCAGTCCCTTCTAGCTTTATGCCATGACCTGGGCTGGATTTTCAACCTTCAAAAGTCAGGCTTAGTACCTTGGCAAGTCTTCAACGTCGTAGGCTACCAGTACGACCTAAAACAAGGACCAGTGAGTCCCACCATAGAGAGATGAGAAGCCCTGAACTCAAAGATAGGAGCCCTCCTAAAACAGTACACGGTGAGACAGTTCATGTCTCTGATATGCCTCACCGCTACCGAAAAACAGGCTCCCTCAGGACATCTGCACATGAGGCAGATTCAGTGGCATCTGAAAGCAAATTGGCACGTCCCAGTGTCCTTGGGGAAAAGTCTATCCCCATTCCCAAGTCCCTACACAGGCACCTTCAAGAAGACAACATCCTAGTAGGCCAACCCCTCCATCCTCTCCAGCATGCAGTTCAGATGTTTACAGACACATCAAAAGGAAGGATGGTGTGCTCATTTAGGAGACTTTACAGCCAGAGGTCTGTGGTCCATTCCAGGAAGCAAACTAAACATCAATTTTCTGGAATTGAAGGACGTTGTTTTGGCCCTGAAACACTTTGAGCACCTTTGCACGGATCAGACTGTTCCTATAGCCACAGACAACACCACTGCTGTTCCCTACACCAAAAAGGAAGGGGTTTGAAATCGAGCTTTGTGCCCTTCTTTGGAGACTCCTGTCATCATGGTGCAACCTGAGGAATATTCTCCTAGCGGTCCGGGGAGGATAACGTGATAGCAGATAAACTATCCTGACACAACCAAGTTATCCGGACAGAATGGTCTCTCCACTAGGGGATCTTCAACCAAATCTGCCAGAGGTAGCACATGCCACAGATATATCTGTCACCAGATTCAACAAGAAATTACCGATATTCAAGTCCCCAGTTATGCACAAGGAAACCGGGGCAGTGGATGTTCTGAGCTAACATTGGAGGACATGGACGGGTATGCCTTTCCCCAACTCCCCTGATAGCAAATGTCATAAACAAGATCCTTAGCTATGACTGTTGCAGGATTATGGTCAGAGCTCTGGGCTGGCCCAACATGTCATGGTTTCGGGATCTGGTGAGTCTATTTTCCAAGATTTTCCTGTGCCTACCTTGCCAACCCAATCTTCTGGCTCAACTGTTCAACAGGAGCATGGACAGGGACCTTTCCAATCTCAACCTCCTAACTTGGCTCCTAGATCCTCGACCATCAGAGTCCAATGTTTCTCTGGTCAAGTGGCAGAGCGAATTGAGGTTCTTCAGAGACGTTCAACCAGAGCAGTCTATGAGGCAAAGTGGTCCATTTTTGTTTGATGGTGTAAATTGAATCAGATGGACTTGTAAGCGCCAACTATAACTCAAATAGCTAATTTCTTCCTTTATCTATTTCAGTAAAGGAAACTTCAGCCTTCCAGTATAGATGGAAGACGCCAACTCAGGTGCAATCAATAGAGTGGTCAATGCACCCTCAAATGTTCAAACAGATCCGTCAGAAGTGGTACAGTCCTCACATAAACCAATATGCCACTAGTCTGAACCACGAAGTACCACTTTATGTGTGACCATTTCCAGATTAACAAGCATGGGAAATAGATATTCTGAACATAATGTGGTCTCATTGCATACATTATTACCTGTGTTTTTTATCAAGCAGTCCAACAACCAAGTGTTTCACAACAATCCACAACATGTGAACTTTCATGTTTGGTATCTTTTACCAACCTAAAGATCAAGGTTTCTCTATTGAAGTGGCAGAGATAATTGCTGCCCCTCAAAGGATATCAACTGAAATATCTTTGAATTCCATTCTAAACATGCTGATCGCTACTTTTTACAGGGATAGACCGAAAATCTCCAGAAATCTACCGAAGTAGTATCTTTGTTCTTTTAAATGAAGTTTCTAATATACTACTTGGGGCTATAAAAACTTCAAACAACTAACTCCAAAAACCATCTTTTTGGTAACTCTGGCCTCCGTCAAGTGCCACAGTGAAATCCAAACTGGGGCAAAGTGTGAAACTTTGGTCAGTGGAAAGAGGTGACTCTGCTTCCCTCTTTAGACTTTATAGCAAAAATCAACAGCAAGAGGAGGATCTCTAAGCGTGTCTCCAGTGTATTTTCTTACCTTAACTACTGTATTGGATAGGCTTTGTAAGGAATAAAGGACTCTATCACACTCCGAATCTGAGAGGTGACCGATCTATCCTGTTTGTTTCCTTCAGGGAAGGTCACATTAGACCAGCTACGCTATCTTGATTGCTAAAACACACTATCCTCTTGTTTTCACACAAGCCCTGGTCCAGGCCAAGGCTCATGACATCAGGGCCTTCGGCTAAAGATTTCTACACTGGATCATGGAGTACCAGGCTTTATGACCCACCTGATAATCCTGATTGCATTTGAAGCAGTGCAATACGTCAGTCTTCTGTGTCTTAACTTAAATAAGTTTTAATAGATTAAAATTCATGAAATCACGAACTAAATCACTTATAAGTTGAAAAGTATTGCTTTTAGAGCATTTGGTTAAAACATGTTGTTCAGTTACTTTTTCCATAGTTACAACACGATGAGTAACTTGGGAGTCTATCCCAACAGCTAAGTGAATAATAGCTACTGTCTAACTTTCTACACCTTCCATAATGAGTAAAATCACTTGTAACTTAAAAACTGTTGCATATAGATCATTTTGTTGAAAATGTTCAGCTATTTTAGCACGTATTTTGTTAAAATATGTTATTTATCTACTTTTGGGTCAGCTATAACCTAGTAAAATTGCTGATCTGTCGCTAATTGCATAACTGAGCAATAGCTATTTAGATATTCTCGTTGTTGAGTAAATCACTTCTATTTCCCTTATTATAGGTTCTGGGGCTTGTCGAACTGTCTACTTTTGCATAAAAACATGTCATCAGTAGCTCCTTAGGAAGTACCTTAACAGTCAACTTTGTACTTTTGAGCACCATTTGCAGCACACAGCGTTTGTGTCTTTTTCTAATTTTAATTGTACTGTGAAGATCAAAACACAAGGTCAGCTCACACAGGTGTTGACAGTATTGCTCTGGCACCAGGCAGGTACACCACAACCTATCCATAGTTCCTGCAAGTTCAACTGTTGCATCTGCAGTTTATTCTGTCTTTGTCTTTCATGCTGTTCTCATTCATGTTGCCTTTGTGTCAAATCATGTTGTCTTTGCTTCTCACCATCTTCCATCACTAACTTGAGATTTGTCTCCCCTATGATGGGCTCATTCTTCACTTATTTTTCGTCTTTCCTCCATTTCTTCCATTCCTTGCTGTTGCTGCATAAACTCCAGTGCCCTTTTGCCTGTCAGCCATACCTTTTCACACATTAGCAATAACTTCTCCATGCCCAAAGAAATTGTGAGCAGTCCTTTTCAGGAATGTTCTTTTAGTTTTGGCCCCCAGACTTCTCTGTTGTGGCTGATTTCATACTTCTTTCTAGTGTGATCATTCAAAAAACTTCTTTTATGACAGATCCTGCAACCCCTTATTTGACTGAGCCCAGGCAATCCTGTCAAATATGTCGTGGTGTACAGTTTAACAGCCCAGATTCTTTGTGTATTAGTCAGGAAAAGAATGTTCTTCCTTAAATTGTTTTTTCAACTTTTGTTTAAATGTACAACAAAACACCCACACTGTCAACAGAGGAAATCCACAGCTCTCAGTATAGAACTAACATCTGAAGCCACAGTTTTCACTGATATTTATTCTGCTGAATCAACAGCCTTTCTGTATCACTTCCACAACTTAACCTACAAATTGCACTATTACTTTTATAACTACCCAAGAATCCACTTTAAAAGCTTTAAAGTGGCTTATCAATACAGCTTCTAAGACAAGACTGAAGCACATATGACTTTTGAATCACAACTTAACTATGTAGTTTTCTCAACCTCTTTTATATAAATTATACTGTACTGAACATTCTAGAGAAAGAGGATTTATTTATTTATTATTTGGGGTTTTATGTCGCTTTCAACACTGTTCAGGTCATATCACAACGGGTAGCTGGGAGGGCAGAGGAAACAAGTACATACAGTTGGCCAAGCTTCTGTATTGTAAACGGCCGACCAACGGTAAGGAACTACCAGCTGTCCCACTTGAGGTTGTTCTGGAAACTATACCCCGATCTCAGAGGTGGGAGGCGAGTGTGTTACCAATCTGCCACCGTGGTCCCCTTCTAGAAAAAGAAACAAAGACATAAATATATACAATTTATACTGTTTAGCTATCCCAGAAAAAAACAATACTGATGACATCATGGTTTATCTAGAAACTAAGAGAGTACCCTAGAATGCTACAACTTGTTCCACAAAAGAAGCCACTAAAAATAATTAGGAACTTCCTTTTACCAATTTAGATTTTATTTACAGATCACATACATCTGGAGGCAACTTTTTGGTTACGAGATGTTTTTTTTAGGGTCGCGAGCAATTTTTACAGAGTTGGTGAGGATCTGTTGTAGTCTCCCGGCTATTTGCGGTCTGTTGGCAATATATCAAACATGTTTGACATTTCAGCGACCCAACCCGACTCTATATCTAGTCCTGTCATGAGTCTCTACGGCTTGTCGGTCACACTTCCTGTATTGTCCTATACTGTAAATGTCTTGCCTGGAAGAACTTCCTGGCCTGTTGTAATTAAGAATCTGAACAATACCTCCTGACAGGTAGTACACAGCAACCGAAGGTTCTTGAAAGGAACCTGCCTGTCATAGACATTACCGATTTGACTTGGATACTTCCCACCAATCCCAGTCTTCAGTTGTAGAGTTGGTAACATCTTAGCAGGACAAGCCTAAAACTCACCACAACAAGCCATAAACAGAGCCACACCACACATGTAAAAACAATGTCTCTGACAACCCTTGGCCTTTGCTCCATGGTGCCCAGTAGTACCACTAATATTCCAAATGCATTCTCCACTACCCTCCTGCCTCTGGAGATCCTGTAGTTGGCTATTCATTCTTCCGTTGTGAGTTATCTTCTGCTATAAGGTTTCACCATCCATGACATCAAGGCAAAGGTGACATTACCCAACAAGAAATAGTGTAAATCTGGTCCTCCCTCCCCCAGTGGTTCAGATTGCGGAAGCTCCAAGCTGCCATCCTAGATATTCTAACTCAAATCACTTCTATTGAAAATCTGCATCTGATGAAGATCCACTTGACCCCTTATTGACCCAGAAGAATCTGTATTCTGCGTTGATTAGTCGATCAGGGCTAGCAGCACCAGGAACAAGAGGTCCTTGTAGTTATAATAGTCACTGCCAGATTTGTTTGACTTCTTTATGTGCTTTCCGTTTATTGTCCTATACAGCATGAGTGACATTCCATCTAATTCTGAATTCTCATCCACCTTTTTCAGGATTAGTAGGTCAGCGCAAATATTCATCCTGGAATTCAGAAGGATGGCTCAGCAGACCTGGGGGATGAACTTACAAATGATAGTTCAGCCAACTAGCCAGTGATTCTGCAAGGAGTTGTAGGTCTTTCTTGTTGCCAGGTGTCTCAGCACTATTGCCAGTTTCAATCTAACTTCTAAGGGCTTCCTAAAATTGGTGACTGACTTCTTGATGTGGTGGTGTATGTGTTCTTTGATGTAGCATACATTTTCTTGTCTTTGAAGTATCCAAGGCATGACCTAGGGGTTTGGTGACTTTCTTCTCCTGAGGGCTGGGTGTGGCTGTGGTGCTGGCTGTAGGGCAGGTGCTGTTCCTGGGTTCAGATGTGTCCTTTTGTGTCTGTAAATCATGATGAAAATCAAAATATTAAACTTAATGAAAAATAAAAGTACCCTAAGCTTCTGTAGAAAGGCTCTCTAATGTAGGGCTGGCATCTTTGCAGTGACAAATGATGATTTATGACACCCCCATAAAGAAACCCATTCAGCATTCAGAGTAGTGGTGTCAAAGTTAAAGTTACTACCACACATACACATCTACATGTGCAAAGTAATTTGTGACAATCATCAACAGATAAACTAATGTCTGATTCTGTTTTTGTAATACTATACTCTTGAAATTTGTACAGATATTAACTTACCTTGAAAGCCACTGCCAACTCACGACTGCAGTTTAACAGAAAAAGTCTTGGTAGAGCACAAGCTTCTAGAGATTACTTTTTTGTCCCTAGACTTTCATGACGTAACATGATGAGTACCTGCCTCTTCACTGAAGTTAAGGAGCTACCAACTACATCAGTACTTGGATGGGTGACCATCAGAATTTTAGGCCAGGTATGAGATGTATCTGTATTGGAATTTTTGTTTTTGTCAACAGACTTTCATAAAATTTACTTCACTATTTGTATCTCTGGTAGCTTCCAAGCTCTGATGTCAGTGTCCTACTAATGGCTATACAGCTCACACAGGTAGATCGAAAGACTTTTCAGTTTTGTTTCACTCAAATCAAGGAACAAAACCAAGCTCAAAAGCTTTGATGCATGAACAGTGATTATTCAAATTACTTATAACACTTGCCTAATCCATATGGCTTCACAACTAAAAGTTTCAATATAGTCTAGTCTATGACACTAATTAAAGAAGCTGTCCTAAATTACAAACAGTTCAATAACAGCTTTTGTGGTAATAAAAGTTTAAACTAAATTTTAAATTGCATACTTTGTGACAACTTTGTGGCCTTATTTGACCATCCTCATGTCAATACAAAGTCTCACTCTACCTTGCTTCTTTGGTTCAAGGACTACTGGATTAATCCATGGAGTTGTTCCATCTGCCAGTTCAGGGGCCATGTTGGCAGAGTGGTAACACTCGCGCCTCCCACCTCTGAGGCCGGGGTTCGGTTCACAGCTCTACCTCGAGTGGAAAAGCTGGTAATTGCTTGCCATTGGTCAGCAGTTTACAGAACCTTGACCAACTGTATGTACTGGTTTCCTCTGCCCTTCCAACTACCCATCGTGATATGGCCTGTACAGTGTTGAAGGTGACGTAAAGCCCCAAATAAATAAAACCATCTGCCAGTTCAATAATATCTTGGTGTAATAGAGACTAGGAAATCTTCCAAATCCTTCTTTGAAAGGTATGCACCAGTGACTGACTGGGAAGACCCACATTGGTGTCAATATGTAGTTTCACTTCTGTGTCCTTCATCTGTCCAATTCCTTGAAACCATTGTGGATATTGGCAAAAAATGACATCAGTATCCTGTATGGAAAATACAAATGTCAAAACTCTCAGGTTGCTTTCTAACCATATTTGACAGTTGTATACCTAAGAGTTTTAGTGCTTGCCTATGTCCCCTTTATTATTGTTTTACAAATTTACAACGTACTAAGAATTATTGGAAAACCATATATGGAGTGTCTAGATAGCCAGTCAGATTAACCCCTTGGGTATGGGTCAAACTGTGGTCATAAAATAGCCAATTTTAATCGTTTCCTTACATCTCCTTTATTGTTGCAAACTAAAGCTTACATTTTTGTTTCATGTTAATGTATAAACCTAGACACTGCATCTAACATTTTGGGACGCTTTGTTTTTGTAAGCAAAAACATTGTTCTAGTTGGACTTTTACAGTGCTTAATTTCCCCTTCCCAAGTGGACTTTGAGGAGCAACATCACTAAAACAGTCAAGTAATATCAGTATCCTGGGACAGAAAGGAGGCATGCACGACAAATAACAAACAGGGGAATGTTAAGACTAAGACAGGTATGCCTTGGTGTAGAGTGAGATTTAAGCTTCAATCTGAAAGGCAGTAGAAGGGATGCACAAGTCTTTTCATGAAGAACATTCCACAGTGCACACAGTGGGAACATCGAAAAAAAAGCTATTACCAAACTGTTGGACACTCTTGAGTAGATGGATGAAACTTACCAACACTCTGCTCGGTACTATAACAATTACTGTAAAAACAAAGATATGAGCAAAATACTTGGGAAAACTAGTGTGAAAAAAATGGTCAAATAGTGTAGCTGTTTTAAACAGTGATATTCAGGCAGCTAATGCACTTTCTTAAGAATGGGAATTATACTAGTTTATCTACTAGTGTTTGATACAATTCAGTGGCCTATTGGGTTAGCAGGGTTAGCATCTAATCACAGGTTGTCACCTCTGTGTGGGTTGGACTCCCACAAGTAACACAATCGAGGATCTGTCCCAATATGACGCTGGTTTTTTTAACTGGACATTAAACTCTTAGAGAGACTCCTAAAAGGGGAATTAAGTAGTACAGCAGACTACTGACAAAAACATTGACCACAAGTATAGAAGCAGCATGAGAAAGGAACCAACTGAACAGTCTGAGCTCCCTGAGTTGCACAATTTTTTTTTCAGAAACTCTAAACATGTTTAGACAGGGAGAAATCAAAGTCAAACCATATGCCCAGGTTCTTGACTGACTCAACTAGGCTGACAGCTAGAGGGGACTGCCAAAGATGTCAATTGGAAAACATGCTTTCAACCTTTCCTCTGTCTTTTTGAACCAAAGAGTATATCAGTATATCAATTTGAGTCTTTCCAGGATCAATTTAATTCAGTTCAGTTTGAATTTATTGTTTGCCATCCACTCTTACATCGTTAAGGCACCTGTTCAACTGTTCAAAGGTATAGGAAGCATTCTTCTGTGACAATTACACATAAAGTTGGGTGTTATCAGCATTTAAATGAAACTTAATACCTTTGTGTGACCAATCACAAACCTCAGTGTACAGTGAAAACACCAAAGGGGCCAAAATAGAACCTTGAGGAACTCTAAACAAGATTGTACAAAGATTGGACAAAGTAGAACCAATTTTTATAGACTGATAACATTCAGGTAAATAGGAAGTACCACAAAAGTTACAACATAGTCACATTTGACATTTCTACCCTTGTATCTCAATTCAGCAAGTGAACTTTCTACAAATGGTGTTCCTTACTTTTAAACCTTGTGGAACATCGCTGTAACTTTTCAGCAATCAGTCTTGTAACACTAGAGTGGACAATAATAACAGTTACCCCTGTATCCAAAAGAAAATTTACATTCTTTATCATTGACCGTTGCATAAATCTCAGGCCTAGTGCATTTTTCTGCTTTGCTGACACTGTAATTATGTATTTATCATCTGATGAGCTTGAATCTCCAATTTTACTATTACTGATGTGACTATTGTGTTCATCAACCTTCAGGACTATATATGTGCTCGATTGCTGAAACTGGAAGCACTTACTGAAATAGCCCAGTTTGCTTATGGAATACTTTGTCATTGCAGAGCTGGTATACAAAGGTGGACATCGACCATCACAACTGAAACAATGCTTCTAATAACCTTGGATGGTTTATAGCCTAGAGGTTGAGGTGTTTCTTGAGACATTTGATCTTTTTATCATTTACACTGATAAAGTATTGATTTTTATTCCACTTGCATGTACTTCACTAATCTGAAAGGCTCTGACATCATCAAGTAACTGTTAGAGGGAAATGTCTGGGGTCTTCAACATCTTTCCATTCAATCTGGTGGACACAACACATAATTATATCCCCAGACTAATGCTGGGGATATACTGGATTCACTTTTGTCACACTGCCACTCTTAGAAATTTCCTTGTGTACATGATAAATCAAAACTGAATCAACATTTTTCTCAAACTAAGTACACATGTTAAGGGTGACCAAAGAAAGATTCCTATTTTTAGGTGGTGTTGAACTCTGCATGATAAAGTAAAAATGGACATCTTAAGTCTGAAATGGACCCGTGGCCATTTAAAGTCCTTCAAGTCACAAACTATGAGGCTTATCTAGCGAAATTTTTTAGCTAAGAACACATTAATATATTCTTCTGACACAAGCCCAAAAATCAAAACTTATGTTGAGGATAAAACTATGTTTGAGGCCCATAAAGAACTGCACATAGGGATTTTTTTCTACTTTTCTCTCATATTTTGTCCTGTAATTTGAAAGTGGTAATTCTGATGAGTCTCAAACTGTACTATATATAATTTTTATATGTAATCTTTGTGGAAAATTTCCGTGCTATATCTTTACTTTTAAGGTCACCTTAAGGTCCCAAGAAAACATTCCCACACAGACCCAATTTAAGGATGGTTTGCCACTTTTAAGCCCTGTAACTGTCAAACTATGTGGCTCATACAGTTGAAATCTCATCTAGAAATATATTAATGTGTTTCTACTTTTAACAAGTTCCAAATACCAAGGTTTTAAGTAAACATTTCATCTGTGTATGAGACCCATAAATATACCATCTAAGTGACCTTTTTCTACATTTTCACATATTTGGCTCTGTAACTTGGAAATGGTAAGTAAAACAAGTCTCAAACTGTATTTGATATAACTTTTATATATGATCTTTGTCTGTGGTAAATTTGAGGTTTGTAGGTTTAAGTTTATGGTCACCTTAAGGTATACAAATACCCTCAGGGACCCAATTTATGAATTTTTTGGGCACTTTTAAGCTCTGTACCTTTAAACTATGTTACTAATTAACCTGAAATCTCATCTGGGGATATATTAATATATCCTGTTTACATTTACTAAATACCAAAGCTTTAAATAGACATTGAACCTGTGTATGACACCCATAAATATGCCACCCGAGTGACCTTTTTTCTACATTTTTTATATATTTATGCCCTGCAATTTTGAAATGGCAAGTTTGGAAAGTCTCAAATTGTATTAGCTACAACTTCTATATATGATCTTTGTCTATGGGAAATTTGAAGTCTGTAGTTTAAATTTTAGGATCACCTTAAGGTCTCTAAAAATGCCCAAGGGCACCCAATTTGTGAACTTTTCGCCACTTTTAAGCCCTGTTACTTTCAAACTATGTAGCTAATTAACCTGAAATCTCACCTGGGAATATATCATTATGTTGTTTTTACATATTCCAAAAATAAAGGGCTTTCAGATGACCTTTAACTTGTGAATAAGGCCCCACCCAGAGTGGCTTTTTTATAGTTTTCACATATTTTGCCTTCTAACTATAAATGTATGTTTGATGTAACTCCATAATTTGTCACTGACATTAACAATTTTCAAATGAAGCCCTGTGTACTTAAATTTGAATATGAATTATGCTATGACTATCTTAAGCTTTAAGAATTGTGTTTTTAACACCCTATTGGCTAAGTTTTTAACTTTCCAAAATCCGACTTCTTACACAAATTAAAGTAGGCAAAAAGCATATCTTTATTTTCTGGGGAGCTTTTAATCCCAATATCAGTGACATTGTGGCCCCATTACAGTAAAATGGGTTATTTTCAGCCCTTAACTAGCTTAATATTATTCAATTTAATTTCAACAGATCTCACACAGCTATGAACTTATTTCAGTTGATAACACATTTATAAATCCCAATTTTAAGTACATTACACAACACTTTTTCTGATTTCCATTATTTTGGCTTTAATAACTTATAGATTTGGATGTATGATTTTTTGTTGGGCATTTCTTATGGATATGTTTGATTTTTTTTTTTAGGTTTGTAAAATGGATAAACTAGACCATTTGTGATTAGTGAGTATTTTACAATCCCTTTTATATATATATTAGATTTATTAATACTGGAGACACTGTTAGAGAAGAGAAACTCCGCCTATTTCCCACCCAACTGGGCAGAGGTGCTTCTTATCTCATACTATGTATTTAACATCAGTGGTTCCATTGACATTGTGTCAGTAGGGGTGTCATCCCCTAATAAGACGAAAGGGAAAGGAGTTATATTGTAACATTTTTTATTAGATATGCACAGAGCATGTATCAAATTTATACCATATCTCTTTTTGCTGTACACAGATATATGGAATTCATAAACCACTCTTTGTTCAAGCAGTATGGTGGTGTAAAATCTGGTATATGTAGGCGTACATTATATAAACTAAACCTTGATTATTTGAGCTGAATGTTTTCCCAATAACAAAGAAACTTTAGCTTTTGTCAAGATTGATTATGTTAATGCTGTATTTACATGTCAACAAAGGAAGTGTGAAATATTGCCAGATCTTACAGATCTTCTCATCACATATGAAACCATGAAACTAACTTTAATTTATTTAGTGAAACAAATGGAAAGACATGTCACATTATGAAAAAAAAATCAAAGTTATTAAAACTGTAGAAACAGATAAACTCATTCCAGATTACTAATTTAGAATGCACAGTCAAAAAGTTATGTACCTGTCAGTGTACGGATTTTTGCCAACAGAGCCTTTGCCCCCAAGGGACTTTACCTACCACATTTTTATCTGGGAGGAACTCTGTCAAAATAATAATATGAAATAATCTCCACAAAAACAACTTTTCGATATTTTACTGAAGTATAAGTGCAATTTCTACAATGATAAAGATCAACTTATGATATTATCAAATTTTAAGTATATGATTTCCACAATACAATAATATTCACAATGAATGTTAGACTTTCTTGAAACATTTTAGTATTCTTGCAAATCATTTAAAACTTTTGGTCACCTTTAGTATGTTTTATTGTTTCCATCTTAAAATACTCTGTAAATCTCTCAATACTGAATAAAATGTTAATGAAATGAACCTTATATACTTTATATAGTGCAACTTAAAAAGTGCATTTAATGTTTGATCTCTTTCAAAACGATATGTCCTGAGCAGTTATCTAAGGGAATATTAATTGCAATAAAAGGAAAAATGTCTTTGTAGAAAGCAAAATTTATATTGTGGACAGAAATCCCACCCTGTAAAGATTGTTGTGGGTACAGTTCCTTGTGGGCAAAGGACCTGTGGGTATAGTTTGCATTGATTGAAGTTCCTAGATTTGTACCCCTCCATTAATTCAGATTTCTACATCTACCTTAGCAAATGTAGTAGCCTTGCAATGACTGTTGCATGACTCTTGTGTTTTGCAATCACATGAATGCATATTCATCATACCATAAAGTTGTGTGGGCTTAATGAAATGTATGTGTTTTTATATCCAAATACAAGAGATCCCAGGTGCAACTTATATTGTTGTGGAAATCACTGTGCATTTTGGGCACTGAAGTATATGCATACGCGTGATGACACGCAAAAGCCTCAAACTTGTTTCATCCTGTTTGTCTTTGCACGCAATATTCCGGGTGTTGTTGCTGTATAAATCCGCGCAGGAGTGTGTTACATTACGACAATCATTTTACATGCACATCGCAGTGGAGGGTTTTCACTTGAGCGGTACACTTCCTGGAGTTAGATCAATTATCAAAATATTTAACTTGTTTTTATCAGTGTTGCCGGGATACACACAGTACAAAATGGATATACTGGATATATGTATTAATTTTCATATGATGTAGAGGATAAAGTATCATCAGTATCTGTGTATAGTGTAAAAATTGTGCATTTTTTACTTGGATTTCCAGGATTCACTTGGTGTGTGTTTGACAGCCAGAAGAGCCTTACCAAAATGGCGGATCTTGAGGCTGTCTTGGCCGATGTTAGTTATTTAATGGCTATGGAGAAGAGTAAATCTACTCCAGCAGCCAGGGCTAGCAAGAAAATCATACTACCGGACCCAAGGTACCCGGTATTTGATAAAATAAGCACATAATTGACAGATATTTCTATTAAATTGTAATTTGGTAAATGGACCCGACCCCTCCCATCACCATCTGTCAAATGCCAGCACTCAGTACACAAGAGAGAAATGCTCTAGAGACTGCCAAATATTGGGAATCTGTGGTCCTACCTATGTTGGCAACCTTTCCAATGTCCCATTTCTGTGTTTTTCTGTGAAAATACACAAATATTGGGAAGTTTCGTTTCAAAGTATTCCCTGGCAGATATTCAGAGCATTATTTATGGTCATGTCTCCTAATGTTTTTGATTATTGTTGATACTTGTCAAAAAGTGCAAAATGTCTAACTTTACCTAGCACGGGTTGACAATTTTATTGACAATATTAGTTTTTATGGCAGTAAAAGTTGGTGTATGCATAGACGTGGTTACCTCGGCTCTACTTTACTTGCGTGTAGAGCCGTGGCACGACCCCACATATAACTGGAGATTTGCTTGAAACACAAATATCATACAAATGTGTATACATAACTGTTCCCACTACAATTTTGTTTCATTTTCTTCAACATTCAATCAACATGCAAACATGTTTGACAAAAAATAAATGACATTTCCTGATTTTCCAGGGTTTTTGGACCATTTCTCCAAAAATTTGAAAATGTTCTTTTATTATAAAATCTGTGTTAAATAGGATATATTTTGTACAAGTACTGTATTTGTTGTGTCCCTGGCTAAATATCAACTGGTTCTAATTATATTAAACCATTTTCAGTCATTTTTTTCAACTTTTATTCAACAGAAAAAGATTTTTTGCAAATCTCCAGTTCTATGTGGGGTCGTGCCACGGCTCTACACGCAAGTAAAGTAGAGCCGAGGTAACCACGTCTAGTGTATGCAAAGCTTTAGTTGGTATTTTATCATGACAACTGGAAATATCAACTATGCCAACCATTTGAGAGATTTCACAAAATGTTTGAACATTAGAAATGACATTCTGCTGATTAGTCTCAAAAGCATAATTTGGGAATTACACCCATCCTTTTTTATTCTCTTGAGTCTGGATCATCTATTGTCTGCAACCATGATAAACATATATGTTGTCATGAAACTTTAATTGTAGTTGAGGATGGTTCTTTTTCACCATTTGTTTTTATTGACACTGATAACTGTTTTATTAAAAAAATAAATGGGTTATTAATTATATGTAAAATGTAGATATGGTTCCAGAAGGATACAAAAGGACAGCTGTAACTCTGACAATGTTATCAAGTCTATATATAATATCAAAAGGAAACTGGGACATAATTGTATACAGTTGCATCTGATCCCACTTTGGGTTATAAGTAAATCTGCCACCAGACTGATAATGTAACACTAAATCTTTGTAGAGACCATTGCTATCTCAATAGCTAAACATTTGTGCCCTCCTTCATTAATCAACACACCAGATTTTGGTAATTCAGAAATATACAGTAGGATACTATAATCAGTACTATAAATGTCAGGTACTATTTTTGTTGATAAAAATATTGTTTTATGATATTTATTTTGACTATGCACACACAATAACTTCCAATACTTGAGACATAGTTGTGGAACCACAAAATAAATTGGGGAACAAAGTACTCAGAAAACTTTCATTATAAAACATTCTTTATATCCATACATAATTTGGGTAAACCAGCCAATCAGTCGCATCTTTATTTTCATTTAAATGTGATTTTCCATACTTATCACAGGTATTTGATGTTTGTTGTTTTCGATAAATTTGTTAATAATGTTATGAATACTCCTGATTGGTTGTTACTAAAACACAGGTAGCCAGATTGATGTTGAAGTTTTAGCTTTTGAGGTCCTGCTTCTAAAATGTTCTGCCTATCTTAACTCTAGTATAATGTATTCTTTTTACCCTCTCCTATTTATATACTGCCACAAATATGCCTTTTCTTGATACCACTGAACATTGTTATTGGTAGCCACACATTACATTGGTAAAGGTCATTGTGACGGAGATCTCATTCTAGTTGGTAATAGTCTGTAGTGAGTACATTGTTTATCAATTTGGGCAGTATTTATGGTTTTGGGATGGGGTTGTCAATATTGATGTCTAAAGATGTATATCAGTATCACCATTTTAAGTAAAACTGTAAACTTATACTGCAAATATTTGAAATAAAGTCTAAATCTGAAGAAATTGTACACTTTTATCTCATACTTTTATAGTTTTCACTGCATTTTTGATTAAAACTGCCGTGTGTGTGTGGTAAATTCCACATCCTGTTAGCATTTGGGGATATGCCAGAACAAAAACTTTTTCAGTATACTGGATTGGTCTATTTGGTAGACAATATTGCCCAACCCATATCGACCGATATTAAATATTTACAATCAATATTGATATCCAGACAGCCAAATAATTTACCAACTAATAGTGTGCTGTGTCAAAAGTGTTTCGAACTTTTTGCATTCTTGTTTTCAGTTTGTAAAATGAATATTTTTCTAAATTGCTGATAACCTGCATTACAGTCACTTTATTAAACATCTGCTTACCACTAGTTCTCCCTCCCCTCTGATCACCTGTGCTGTCTGATGCAGGTCCTTGGGTAAAGATGCCACCAGATCAATAGGTTCTATGAGACATATAGACAGTAATCAGAAGCCTTTGTGATACTTAATATTTATAAATGTCAGCATTTCTTATTGGTATATTTTGTTCTTGATGGTTTTGGAGAACTAGAAAGTATCACTAGGTTTTCTTGTTGAAGTTTTTACTCTTGACATAAAAAAATAAAACAAAACAAATGGTCGAAAAGGTTGTCCATTATCCTTGCCATGCATAAGAAATATTGTAATGCTCAACACAGAAATTCCAATTTAAATTTTTTTTGGATAATTATTTCTTTGGAGTATTAATCATAAAAATTCTCAAATAAGTGTATTTTCTGGTTATATCAGTAAATTCCACAATAATTTAGGTGATTTTTTGGTTCAATTTTCTTTTCTTTTTCAGCGTTCGGAGTGTCATGCACAAGCATCTAGAGAAAATGGGTGAAGTGACATTTGACAAAATCTTCAACCAAAAACTAGGTTGGTAATGGTAGTGTTTGGTAACAGAAGCTTTATGCCTTAATATTGGCAATATAACTTTTATTTTAATTAACAAAACAAAATTTGTGGGTGTTTGTTGTTTTCATGGTTGAGAAAAATACTTTTAAAATTGGGCAATTACTTACCTCAACCTAAATTCAACATATATGTATATCAATCTGATTGTGATATTTTTTTTAAAGTGGTTACAAATTAAAGGCGTATATTCAGATTTAAGAAGTCCTATAATTTTACTTTCCCAGCCTTGATAACTCAATATAATACATAAGGACAGTTTTGAAAAAGTAGCCTGTAAACAGGGTTGGGGTCAATTACACATGTAATTGAGTAATTGAGTAATTAATTACATTTTTTACCCCACAGCCCTTAAGGGCTGTTGGTGTATTGTTTTCACCCATGGTGTCCGGATGGGTGGGAAGAAGTTTGTCCGGGCTATATGTCGGAAACTGTAAGGTTTAGGAAGTTGATACTTGGTAGGGACATTGGTTAGGGGGTATAGGTGGCAACGTCAGTGTGACCTTGATTTTACCTTGTGGTAGTGACCTTGACCTATAAAATCTTGTCCTGGTTATATCTCGGAAACTGTAAGGTGTATGAAGTTAATACTTGGTAGTGACATTGGTTAGAGGGTGTAGGTGTGCATCGTCATGGTGTGACCTTTCCGTAGTGACCTTGACCTATAAAGTCTTGTCCGGGCTATATCTCGGAAACTGTAATGTGTAAGAAGTTAATACTTGATAGGGACATTGGCTAGATCGTGACCTAAAAAATCTTGTCCTGGCTATATCTCGGAAACCGTGAGGTGTAGGAACTTGATACATGGTAGGGACATTGGTTAGGGGGTGTAGATGTGCAACATCATGGTATGACCTTGATTTGACCTTGCCGTAGTGACCTTGATCTATAAAATCTTGTCTGGACTATATCTCGGAACCGTAAGGTGTGGAGAGGTGATACTTGGTAGGGACATTGGATGGGGGGGGGGTGTGGGGGGGGGTGTGGGTGTGTGTGTGTGTAGGTGTGCAACGTCATGGTGTGACCTTGATTTGACCTTTGATCTTGTAGTAGTGACCTTGACCTGTAAAATCTTATCCTGGCTATATCTCGTAAACCGTAAGATGTAGGAAGTCGATACTTGGTAAGGACACTGGTTAGGGGTTGAGATGTGTAACATCATGGTGTGACCTTGATTTGACCTTTGACCTTGCTGTACCTACCGTGACCTATAAAATCAAGGTCATACCATGATGTTGCACATCTACACCCCCTAACCAATGTCCCTACCAAGTATCAAGTTCCTACACCTCACAGTTTCCGAGATATAGCCAGGACAAGATTTTATAGGTCAAGGTCACTACGGCAAGGTCAAAGGTCAAATCAAGGTCACACCATGACGTTGCACACCTACACCCCCTAACAAATGTCCCTACTAAATATCAACTTCCTACACCTTACAGTTCCGAAATATAGCCCGGACAAGATTTTATAGGTCAAGGTCACTACGGCAAGGTCAAATCAAGGTCACACCATGACGTTGCATACCTGCACTCCCTAACCAATGTCCCTACCAAGTATCAACTTCCTACCCCTTACGGTTTCTGAGATACAGCCCGGACAAACTTTTTCCCGCCGCCCGCCTATCAGTCCGCCCACCCGGACACCATGGGTGAAAACAATACCCCGACAGCCCTTAGGGCTGTGGGGTAAAAACCACATAAAAGTAGAAATTAGATGAATATTTTACCATATTTTTATTAAAGCCCTTTGAAAATAAGCTAAAGTTAATGGTTGAACATGTTTATGAGATGCATCGCGGATGATCATTTAAATATAATTTATTGGTTTTAGTAACTGGGTGTATCTAAACATTGAGTACCGGTATTGGAGAAAATGTGGCAGAATATTACTTGTACCCCATTTTCGATGCCCCATGGGTACATGATGCCCCACATTTCATAACTCTAACATGCACACTGGCTTTGTAAGGTATTTAAGGTATTGTTTTCCCATAATTTTTCTAACCTGCAGTTTAACCAGAACGGGTCATGCATAACTGACCCTCAGAAATTTCGATTGACCCCCAGTTTTCAAAGGAGGGGGTCAATTGACTCAGGAAACACTGTTTACTGATTAATGCTGTTAACGTGCAATTGAATTGTCTTGTTTGGATTAATGGTCAAACCAGTTCTGAAAAACTAAACTGGTTTCCTGGGCTTTGTAACTTAACAAAATCCAAGAATTTGCATGCTTGCCATTAGGGCAGGGTCGGTAGAAGATTTTCCATTTCGGTATCCCGCCAGTATAAAACCGTACTGATTCCGGGATTTCGAAAGAGAAATTGAGTATTAGCATATCCTCAATCGAATAGACCCAAAAACCAGAAGTAAGATCCGTGAAAAGAAACCATTGCAGTTCTTCGGAAAGAAATCACTATAAAAGTGCTAAAATATATAAAAATATGGGATTAAAGTTTGTAATTTCTTCAGATTCGAGATTTGTTTCAAATACTTTATGTTTTCTCACAATATTATACACTAACATTCGAAATACCGGCTGTAAAGTGTCGCCACGGTGTTGAAGTGAATTGGTCTCGATACCAAGATACCTGTGTTACCAACCCTGCCCTACTTGCCATTGATAAAGTATTCATGGATGTTGAATATTTAACCATGTTATCATGAGGAAATAATACTGATTGTTACTCCCCCAAGAGTGGTGGATAATAAAGATTCTATTGTATATCTGCTGCAAAGTGTTTATTTATTTGAAATTAATGTTAATCTGTTTGATAGTTTAAACATATGGCAAATTGGCAATGCTAGATATTGTTCTCCATTTTCTGTACTCCATGGGAAAGGCAATTAGGTCAATCATTCCTGAGTAGATATCTGCACTGACTTGAGGTTGTTCAGTTACATAGGTGCCATGTTCTTATCATTGAGGCTTGAGAGACAATAGTAAATAGTACCACTGAGAGTGAGTTGGAAATGGAGTCTTCACGTAGCTAAGGTTTCCCTTGCAAAGTGAAGTGCATTAGCAGTGATAACCTTACCTTTAGTGTTGCATTAAAACCTAAAGACATTCCAAACATTACACAGTTACAGGGGAAAAATGTATTTGCAGAAAAATAGGAGATGTACTTCACTTATGTAATTAACATGAATAATGAATTATAAATAGTAGCATGAATTAAAAATAGTAGCATTTGCAAGGTACCAAAGACAGGAAAGTATTCTCTGGAGACATCGGTTCAAATTAGTATGTGCCTATAATGTTAGTATTTTCTTAAAACCAGATGAAACAATGGCTTTGATTAAGAACAAACAAAATTGCACTTTTCCCTGGTTTGAGAAGCAACTCAAATCTTGCCACTCATCTTTTAGTGAACCAGTTGGAAATTCCAGTGAAGCAATGGTGGTTGATCTTGTTCTAAAAATTGTTGAAAATTTATATCAAAGAAGAGAGGAAACTAACGAATTCTATGTTAAAAGTGAATATAATGTAGACAAATCTGACCGAGAGTAGATTTTGCCCATGTTATTTACGAAATAAACAGTTACAATATTTTCAAGTTTTACGAGTCACTGGTTTATCAGTTTCTCATTGTTTTGGACTTTGGTTGAGTATCTGGGCCACCTATCACAGCCCTAGCTGGAATGGGCAGTAAATATTGTATTGCAATACTTTTGTATGTAACCAGCCAAAATTTACATGACTTCTTTAAATCTTACATAAAATTACCGTTTTCAGGTCAGTTGTCATCTAAAGTTTAAGTGACAACAACAACTGGTTATTGGAGGTGCCATTATTTTGTAGGCTTTCTAATGGCTGATATTTCATCAAAACAATAAAAACAAGATGCACTCAGAGAGAGCAAAACGCTCGACTCCATGTGACCAGTCTCTCAAGTGATATAAAATATTGTAAGGAAGACAATAAAATAAAACCAAACATGTAAATTAATTTTCATAGAAATATCAAGTAGAAAGCTACAGTCATTAAAAATACATTGAAATGGGACCTATGAAAAATCATGATTTTTTTTGTATCTAAAATAAGATCCTGATCTTTCTTTTTAGTAACTTCTTCCTTCAGTCAGGTCCTACTCACAAATTTTTAAATAAAGATCTGTTCATTAGTTTTAGAGTAATCTAAACACACACACCAAAAAAAAATAAATAAAACAACCATAAACAATTAACACACAAAAACATAAACTGCTGGTGGAGGTAAAAATTCTGCTTAAAGGTCACTTCTTGGTGAAAATCATGCATGGTAATTTTTTGTGATGGACTGTCAAGGAATTGAAAGAAAAAAGAGAAAATAAAACAGAAATAATAATTAATAAAAATGATGAATATACCACCTCCCTCTTTATCATGTTTATGTCAATTTCAAGACATACAATGAGAAGAAATATTTTTACTTAAAGACATCAAGTATCACAAGCTAGGTTTGTGACCTCACAATGGCAGTTACATTGTGACATCACTTAGTAATGACATCATCAGAAAGCAAAATATTGATTTTTACGTATGTGATGAAGAGAAGCAGTTTCACTGTGTATTCCCAATTAAAATAAGAAAAACTCTCTCCTGGCTTTAATTTTCAAACAAATTACACCAAATTTGAAAGAATCTGTCTGTACCCCATGAAATACCTTCCCACCAAATTTGAGATTGATTGAAGTTATAGTTTTTGAGTTATAAGGGCAAAATGGTGCACAGACAGAGAAGCAGATTTCACTGTAAAAGCCCAATTAAAAATAAGAAAAACTCTCTCCTGGCTTTAGTTTTCACACAAATTACACCAAATTTGAAAGAATCCGTCTGTACCCCATAAAATACCTGCCCACCAAATTTGAGCTCGATTGGTGTTATAGTTTTTGAGTTATAAGGGCGAAACGGTGCACAGACAGACAGACAGACAGACAGACAGACTGACAGAAACAAACTGATTACAATAACCCTCTCCTATCGTCGAGCGTTAAATATTTAAATTGGAGTAATAATCTTGAATACTTTGCAAAATGTTTGTAAAGTATATTACTTATTTTATAAAACAAAAGTTGTAAATTTAACAAAAGTAAACCATTACTTAATACATTGGGAATATGCTACAAGTTACCCATAATCATAGTATCATATTAAAAAGAAAAAAAAAACTGTAGAAAAAAATAAAATAATGCTCAAAATGAATGCATTTCACCAGTATTTTAAGAACTTCTAAAGTATATGTCATGACAGAAACTTAAAATTTGACAGTATTTTAAAGTGCTGCAGCTTTAGGTGTTGTAGTAGAGATCAAAGTACACCAGACCAGGTAATTAAGCAGCTCACAGAGAGAGAGATCAACTGGGGTGGGGGGTGGGGTTAATTTTTAAAATACAACAAGAAAACAGGTGAAGGATTTGTGAAAGTAAAGAATCTATTTAATATCTGTCTTGTGCATTCCTTTTTCTTTTAATTTAGTACAAGTAATGAGAACCCTTTAAAATGTAAAATACTCACTGTAAAAGAAGTTGAACAAAATATAGAGAATTATCAGGATTTAAAATCCTGTTGACAGAATTTAAAATTAAGGGCTGTTAGGGTATCGTCTTCACCCATGGTGTCCGGATGGGTGGGTGGGTAGGCGGCGGGAAAAAGTTTGTCTGGGCTGTATCTCAGAAACCGTAAGGTGTAGGAAGTTGATACTTGGTAGGGACATTGGTTAGGATGTGTAGGTGTGCAACGTCATGGTCTGACCTTGAATTGACCTTTGACCTTGATATAGTGACCTTGAGTTTGAAAATCTTGTCCGGGCTATATCTTGGAAACCGTAAGGTGTAGGAAGTTGATACTGGTAGGGACATTGGTTAGGGGGTGTAGGTGTGCAACATCAGGGTCTGACCTTGATTTGACCTTGCCGTAGTGACCTTGACCTATTAAATCTTGTCCGGGCTACATCTCGGAAACTGTAAGGTGTAGGAAGTTGATACTTACTAGGGACATTGGTTAGGGGGTGTGGGTGTGCAGTGTTATGGTGTGACCTTGATTTGACCTTGCTGTAGTGACCTTGACCTATAAAATCTTGTCTGAGCTATATCTCGGGAACTGTAAGGTGTAGGAAGTTGATATTTGGTAGGGACACTGGTTAGGGGGTGTAGGTGTGCATCGTCATGGTGTGACCTTGCCGTAGTGACCTTTACCTATAAAGTCTTGTCCGGACTATATCTCGGAAACTGTAAGGTGTAGGAAGTTGATATTTGGTAGGGACACTGGTTAGGGGGTGTAGGTGTGCATCGCCATGGTGTGACCTTGCCGTAGTGACCTTTACCTATAAAGTCTTGTCCGGACTATATCTCGGAAACTGTAAGGTGTAGGAAGTTGATATTTGGTAGGGACACTGGTTAGGGGGTGTAGGTGGGCAGCGTCATGGTGTGACCTTGAGTTGACCTTGCCGTAGTGACCTTGACCTATAAAATCTTGTCCGGGCTATATCTCGGAAACTGTAAGGTGTAGGAAGTTGATATTTGGTAGGGACATTGGATAGTGCTTCCGCGAGTTGTCAAAGTACCGACTCGAGTTTCATCAATCACCGACGAGTCAACTCGAGTTGAACTTGAGTCAATAACAATATTTGAAAACACCCAAACCTTAAATATATGTGCACTAATACGATTGCTTTAATAATGAAATCTATTTTTAACCATATTCCAACAAAATTTGTCATATTTTATCTGCAAAATAAGGATCAACATTCTCGCCATGTTGAGAAATAAAACGGACGTTTTGATTGGTTGTTTTTCCAGGTAAGATATATGGAGAGGATCATTGGCTTTACGTCGTAATTGATAAATATGAAGGAAAATATTAAGTAAACAAGTCAAATTGTGCTTTTATTTTATTTTTGTACACTGGCAAGTGGTTTATTTATATACTTTTGCAGTATTTTAAAGGAACTCCAGTTTGCAATAAGACAAACTCACGTTCACGAGTTGAACAAAAATGATATGAAACTCGAGTTGACGAGTTATCACGAGAGCACTAACATTGGATAGGGGGTGTAGGTGTGCACTGTCATGGTGTGACCTTGATTTGACCTTTGACCTTTCTGTAGTGACCTTGACCTATAAAATCTTGTTTGGGCTATATCTCTGAAAGCTTAAGGTGTAGGAAATTGATACTTGGTAGGGACATTGGTTAGGGGTTGTAGGTGTGCCATGTCATGGTGTGACCTTGATTTGACCTTTGACCTTGCTGTAGTGACCTTGACCTTTAAAATTTTGTCCAGACAATATCGTAAAGTGTAGGAAGTTGATAGTTGGTAGGGGCATTGGTTAGGGATTGTAGGTGTGCATCATAATTTTTAGTTTACTGATTAATGCTGTCATCTTGCTATTGAATTGTCTTGTTTTAATACTTTATCTTTACATACATTTTCCTTCTCTTAGATGTTATTTTCTCTACTGAAACATCATTTTGACCTTAAAATAACTGACACTGCTCTGAAAGTATCCCGATCTTTGTACTGTTTCACTACTTCTATATCTCATGGTGTTGAAAACTATTTCCCCAGGCTGTGGGGTACGGGCATCTCTGATGCTATTTTTTATCAAATATGTTGTTCAGCTACTTTTTGATATTCTGTGTTCTGGCAAATTTTCAGAGCTATAGCTCCACAGCTAACTGAGTGATAGTTGCTTTGCTATTTTGCTAATGAGTAAATCACTTGTAACTTCAAAAGTATTTAATTTAGGTTTTTTTTATCAAATATCTTGTTCATCTACTTTTCGATGTTCTGTGTCATGATGAATTGTCAGAGCTGTAACTATAATGCAAACTGAGTAATGGCTACTTTGATATTTTTCCACTGAATAAGTCACTTTTAAGTTCATGAGTGTGCTGTTTAGAGGTTTGCTATAAAATATGTTATCCGTGGGGTACTCATGACTACTCCCCCAGCACATCCGAAAAATTTAGACTTTTCTGAATTTTGGCCGCCATCTTGAACTTTGGCGGAAATGGAAAATATCGTTTATCTCAAAAACTGTAAGAGATAGAGCGATTCGGGCAAATTTTGGACCCTGAGGGTACTAGTTACTACTCCACTAGCACCTCTGAAAAATTTAGACTTTTCCAATTTTCGGTAGCCATCTTAAATTTTGGCGGAAATGGAAAATGTTGTTTATCTCGAAAGCTGTAAGAGATAGAGCAATTTCAGACAAATTTTGGACCCCCAGGGTACCCAGGACTACTCTCCTAGGACATCTGAAAAATTTCTGAATTTCTGACTTTTCCGAATTTCAGCCGCCATCTTGAGGATTGGCGGAAATGGAAAATATCGTTTATCTCAAAAACTGTAAGAGATGCAGTGATTTTGGGCAAATTTTGGATGCCCAGGGTACCAAGGACTACATCTGTAGGACATGGAAAATATAGTTTTTCTCAAACACCATCAGAGATAGAGCGATTTTGACCAAATTTTTGACCCCCAGGGTACTTAGATTTAGACTTTTCCGATTTTTTGCTGCCATCTTGAATTTTGGTGGAAATAAAAATGATATTTATCTCAAAAACAGTAACAGATAGGGCGATATCAGTCAAATTTTGGATCCAAAGGGTACTAAAGACTTGTGCTTCCACGAGCCGTCAAAGTACCGACTCAAGTTTTATGCATCACCGACGAGTCAACTCGAGCTGAACTCGTCAATAACAATATTTCAAAACAGCCAAACCTTAAATATATACACACTAATATGATTCCTTTTAAAATGAAATCTATTTTTAACCATATTCCAACAAAATTTCTCATATTTTACCTGCAACATAAGGATAAACATTCTCACCATGTTGAGAAATAAAACAGATGTTTTGAGTGGTTGTTTTACCAGGTAAGATATATGGAGAGGTATCATTGGCTTTACGTCGTAATAGATAAATATGAAGGAAAAAATTAAGTGAACAAGTCAAATTGTGCTTTTATTGCATCTTTTTACACTGGCAAGTCGTTTATTATGTCCACCCCCCTGGGGGGTGGATATATTATTTTTGCTTTTTCCGATGTCCGGTGTCCGGCGTCCGATGTCCGGCGTCACGCATGGTTTCCGCTCATTTAAAGGAAAAGTATTAGAGCTATTGTCACCAAATTTGGTATGCAGGCTTATTGGGTCAGTAGCTTGCTTGGGATTGCTTTTGGCTGTTGTACCTCTTTTGCTTATTGAGTAATACTTAAGTACAGCTATTTTCAGTACCCATTGGTTTCCGTGCATTTAAGCCAAAATAATTAAAGATATTTTACTACAATTTTGAATACAAGATTGTTATGTCCATAGCTCGCTTGGTATTGCATTTGGGACTGATAGCTTTGTCAGTACAGTACAGAGTAATAGCCATTTAGGTACTTCATTGTGTATTTTCAGTACTACTTTTGAGTAATTTGCTAATATCTCGATTTCGACAGAATTTTTGACCCACAGGGTATCTAAGGAATGCAATCTATGCAATTTTCAAAAAATTTTCCCCTCCCCAAAAATGTCGGCCATTTTGAATTTTCAAATTTTTGCCAAAAATGGCAAAACACTAATTTGCTTCTATCTCCTTAACCGTGCGAGATAGAGCGATTTCAGCAAAATTTTCGACCCGCAGGGTATCTGACAGTTCTACTCTTGCCAATTTTTAAAAAAATTTCCCCTCCCCAAAAATGGCGGCCATTTTGAATTTTCGAATTTTTGCCAAAAATGTCAAAACACAAATTTCCTTCTATCTCCTTAACTGTGTAAGATAGAGCGATTTCGTCGAAATTTTCAACCCACAGGGTATCTAAGGAGTGCACTCTTGGCAATTTTCCAAAAATTTTCCCCTCCCCAAAAATGGCGGCCATTTTGAATTTTCGAATTTTTGCCAAAAATGGCAAAACACAAATTTCCTTCTATCTCCTTAACCGTGCGAGATAGAGCGATTTCGTCGAAATTTTCGACCCACAGGGTATCTAAGGAATGTAATATTTGCAATTTTCAAAAAATTTTCCCCTCCCCAAAAATGGCGGCCATTTTGAATTTTCGAATTTTTGCCAAAAATGGCAAAACACTAATTTGCTTCTATCTCCTTAACCGTGCGAGATAGAGCGATTTCGTCGAAATTTTCGACCCATAGGGTATCTAAGGAATGCAATCTTTGCAATTTTCCAAAAATTTTCCCCTCCCCAAAAGTGGCGGCCATTTTGAATTTTCAAATTTTTACCATAAATGGCAAAACACAAATTTGCTTCTATCTCCTTAACCGTGCGAGATAGAGCGATTTCGTCAAAATTTTCGACCCACAGGGTATCTGAGTATTGTACTCTTGGTAATTTTTAAAAAGTTTTCCCCTCCCCAAAAATGGCGGCCATTTTGAATTTTAGAATTTTTGCCAAAAATGGCAAAACACAAATTTGCTTCTATCTCCTTAACTGTGGGAAATAGAGCGATTTCGTCGAAATTTTCAACCCACAGGGTATCTAAGGAGTGTACTCTTTGCAATTTTCCAAAAATTTTCCCCTCCCCAAAAATGGCGGCCATTTTGAATTTTCGAGTTTTTGCCAAAAATAGCAAAACACAAATTTGCTTCTGTCTCCTTAACCGTGTGAGATAGAGCGATTTCGTCGAAATTTTCGATCCACAGGGTATCTAAGGAATGTAATATTTGCAATTTTCAAAAAATGTTCCCCTCCCCAAAAATGGCGGCCATTTCGAATTTTTGCCAAAAATGGCAAAACACAAATTTGCTTCTATCTCCTTCACCGTGCGAGATAGAGCGAGTTTGTCAAAATTTTCGACCCACAGGGTGTCTGAGCATTGTACTCTTGGTAATTTAAAAAAAATTTCCCCTCCCCAAAAATGGCGGCCATTTTGAATTTTCGAATTTTTGCCAAAAATGGCAAAACACAAATTTGCTTCTATCTCCTTAACTGTGGGAAATAGAGCGATTTCGTCGAAATTTTCAACCCACAGGGTATCTAAGGAGTGTACTCTTTGCAATTTTCCAAAAATTTTCCCCTCCCCAAAAATGGCGGCCATTTTGAATTTTCGAATTTTTGCCAAAAATAGCAAAACACAAATTTGCTTCTATCTCCTTAACCGTGTGAGATAGAGCGATTTCGTCGAAATTTTCGACCCACAGGGTATCTAAGGAATGTAATATTTGCAATTTTCAAAAAATGTTCCCCTCCCCAAAAATGGCGGCCATTTCGAATTTTTGCCAAAAATGGCAAAACACACATTTGCTTCTATCTCCTTAACCGTGCGAGATAGAGCGAGTTTGTCAAAATTTTCGACCCACAGGGTGTCTGAGCATTGTACTCTTGGTAATTAAAAAAAATTTTCCCCTCCCCAAAAATGGCGGCCATTTTGAATTTTCGAATTTTTGCCAAAAATGGTAAAACACTAATTTACTTCTATCTCCTTAACCGTGCGAGATAGAGCGATTTCGGCAAAATTTTCGACCCACAGGGTATCTGAGAATTCTACTCTTGCCAATTTTTAAAAAATTTTCCCCTCCCCAAAAATGGCGGCCATTTTGAATTTTTGAATTTTTGCCATTTTTATCTCCTGTGTAAGATAGAGCGATTTCGTCAAAATTTTCGACCCACAGGTATTTGAGCATTGTATTCTTTGCAATTTTAAAAAAAATTTCCCCTCCCCTAAAATGGTGGCCATTTTGAATTTTCAAATTTTTGCCAAAAATGGCAAAACACTAATTTGCTTCTATCTCCTTAACCGTGCGAGATAGAGCGATTTCGTCGAAATTTTCAACCCACAGGGTATCTAAGGAATGTAATCTTTGCAATTTTCAAAAAATTTTCCCCTCCCCAAAAATAGCAGCGCGAGGTAGAGCGATTTCGTCGAAATTTTCGACCCACAGGGTATCTAAGAAATGTAATCTTTGCAATTTTCAAAAAATTTTCCCCTCCCCACATATGGCGGCCATTTTGAATTTTCGCCCAAAATGGAAAACACAAACTGGCCTTAACCGTGCAAAATAGAGTTATTTCGTTGAAATTTTTGACCCATAGGGTATCTAAGAAATGTACTCTTGGCAATTTTCAAAAAAAATTCATTTTCCCATAAATGGCGGCCATTTTGAATTTTCAAATTTTTGCCAAAAATAGAAAAACAGTAATTTGCTTCTATCTTCTTAACCGTGCAAGATAGAGTGATTTCGTCAAAATTTTCAACCCAACCAATGCAAAAAGGCATGACGCTGAAATAATTTACATCTACACTAATAAATATTTAAGCATCATTGATATATTTTACAAATGAAACAGGGTCTTGTAAGACTACTGTACAATTTGGGCAAGGTTCATGGGGTGGACATTACACATGATAATGTGTGTTCTATGCTATCCTGTTTCTATTCGCATCTACTATCAACAGGGCGTCCTATTTCTAGTTTATATACGTTTTGTAGTATTTCAAAAGAACTCGAGTTTGCAATAAGACAAACTCGCGTTCACGAGTTGAACAAAAATGATATAAAACTCGAGTTGGCGAGTTGTCACAAGAGCACTACTAAAGACTACTCCTCTAGGACCGAACTGAGCTAACAGAATAATAGCTACTGTGCTATCACTCTTAATAGTCATAATCATTCTCTAACATTCAACAAACTACGATTGCCAAAGTAGCAACAAAATTAGCAATTATAAGTAATAACTTACAACAAGGTTGTAATATCTGTTTGAACAAAGTGTCTTCACTTGGCAATACTTAGTCCCCAATAAATTGTAATGTCAACACCATTTTATAACGTATTACCTACAACACCATTATATATGTTGTATTGAATGTAGATAACTGTTGAATGTATAGATTCAATGGCTCAAGTGTTGAATGTATACATTCAATGGCCTAGGTGTTGAATGTACACATTCAACAGCAAATAGCCATTGAATGTGTACATTCCACAGTTTGGCTGTGGAATGTGTACATTCAACAGTTATGATCATTGAATGTGTATAAGTTCTTTAAATATTATGATTTTTATAAGTAGTCCCTAAACAATTTAATATTTATGTAAAATTTATTTAGTTTAATATTTATATTGTATAAATTAATGATGCAATGTTAATACTATTATAAAACCTATTTAATTTAATATTATATTGTATGAATTAATGATGCATTTTTACTAATATAAAAGTTAAATGTAGTTATGAGTTTATTAGTATAGTGTATTATAGCCTTAAATATTTTTTCAATATTTATAAAACATGGCTTAATTATTGTTTAAATATTTTGTAAAGGATAAAAAAGAACAAGAAATATTAATCTATTTTACAATTATATAATCACAATGAACCCCAATGCTCTTGTGTTTCTTGGTGTGGTAAGACTAATTGCAATTGCACCTCTGTGATCCTCTTTCATGGATTAACTGTAAACAGTCACACACAAATTTGGAGAGCATTAAAGAGGTACTCAGGTGACAACTTTTTCTGTAATCAGTGATCAAAAGATTACTCAGGCTTGAACTGTCTCTCTTTGTTCTTTGCTTTGATTATCACAGCAATTGTTTTAATGTGTGTAGATTAGGGGGTAAATCGTTTGGCTTTGTGGGTATCGATATTGAATGTAAAAATATTTCAATATCGGGCGATATCGGGGGGTTCATATTGTCTACCAAATAGTCCGAATTCGGGAAACTGAAAACGTTTTATTTTAGTGTTTCCCGAACTGCTAACAGGAAGCGAAATGAATCAAAACAAAACAATGCAGTTTTCATCAAAAACGCATTGAAAACTTCAAAAATGTGAGATAAAAGTGTACAATGTCTTCAGATTTTTGCTTTACTTCGAGTATTAACAGTGTAAGTTTACAGTTTTACTTAAAATGGCGATATTGAAATACATGTTTAGATCTCGATATCGGGAGTCCAGTTCCAAAACAATAAATATCGGCAATATCGATAAACAATTTACCCACTAGTGTAGATTAAAGGGAACTCTTTATGTTTATAAAGTCTTTAATCCTACAAGATTCTTCTTCTTTGAGCCCCTGCTAACACTTCAATAGAAGACTTTTTCTTTTGATCATCCCTACAACTACTATAAATAGTGATTTGATTTTAGAAAATACTCAGTGTATGTTAAAGTGTACATAAGTCTTCATACTTCCAATCAACTTATCAACTATAAATTATTTCCACATTCCATGCCCTGAGCCATTGAATGTACACATTCAACAGTTTCACCCATTGAATCTATACATTCCACAGTTGAGCCATTGAATGTATACATTCAACAGTTTGCCCATTGAATCTATACATTCAACGGTTTGACCCGTTGAATGTATACATTCAACAGTTATCTACATTCAATACAACATATACATTTTACGGTGGGATATAAATGACTGCATCAGAAGTCTTGTTATTAAAAATGTAAAAAATTACTTAGAATTCAACAGTACACAGTAATACAAAAGAGTAGTATTGTTACTTTTGGGTCAGCTATAACATAATAAAATTGCTTACCTGTAGCTCATTACATAGCTGACAATTAGCTACTTTTAGGTTATCATTGTTGAGTAAATCAGTTAGAACTTGAAAACTATTGCATTTAGAGTATTTTCTTTGTTATTCACCTACTTTTGGATCAGCTGTAACATAGTAAAATTGCAGAGCTGTAGCTCATTGCATAGCTGAGCAATAGCTACTTTGAGGTTCTCACCGTTGAGTAAATCAGTTGTAACTTGAAAACTATTACAATTACAGAATTACATTTACATAAACCTACTTTTTCCATGTTAAGTCAAGCTTTAAGGTATGTAAAACAAATGTATGGATCGGGAAACTATCAGTATCCATCAGAAAGCTATCAGGGAAAAATCGGGAACCTATCTTATACGTATCTTAAACCTATCTCACACCACCCATGGATTGTGAATATTTTTTTTTTCCAGTCGGGAAGTATGTGTACGATAGAATTGCAATCATGGAACAATCCTTTTAACAAATACTCGGGTAATATGTTCAGACCTACAAATTGGTAGTGTTTCCATATTACATTTATTATGATCAATGACCAGAATTTACCCAGCCTGTTTATAGTTGTTGATATATGGTCATACCTTTTCAGATGGTGTTTTACACAAAAGTAAAGGACAATGACAAATGTCCATGTATGTCAATGTGCCTTTTCATCTCTGTGCGTCCTGTGTAGATAACTGGCTTACAATGTAGTGAAATGCTGCATATTTGTCAATTGCTTTAATTGTATGTCTGATGCATTTGTATTTGGTCCTATTCATTTGATTTTTGATTTGCAGTTAGAGAGTGCTTTTCTATTGGTCAAAGCTGATAGCTGGTTATAAAATGAAGTGCTAATGCTTTGGTCATTTACCCATCACAAGCCACAATAACTGAAATATTGCCATGTTTGGAATTTTGTATTTGTCTTTTTGCCGAAGGCCGTGGTCAGGAGATTATGAAATGCCTTCCGTATGTGTGTGCGTCCGTCTGTTCGTTCATCACATTTTTGCATAAACTTTAATATCTTCACCAAATTTGCAGGGAATGTTTATGGCTATGAAAACCTGTCTGCAAAATTTTGGCCTCATTTTGAAAAACGAAATGGCCGCCATAGGCAACTGTTTAGAAATCATAAAGTTGTTCTGAATCTCGAAAGATTTCAGCTAGCTTTATCATATTTGCACAAAAGATATATGGCTAGAAAAGCTAGCCTGGTAGTAATTTTGACATAGTTCTAAAAGGAAAATGACTGCCATATCACATGTTCAATGTCAAACAACGTTATTCTATTAAAAAGGCCTTATATCTCCACTAATATTGCTCTTAGAGGTTCAGAATGTGAAAACAACTTGTAGGAAGTCATGGCCTGGGAATCTTTTCCAGGTGTTGAATTTGTCCTTTGACCCCTAGCTCAAGATTTAATGGGGTAATCACACTAAAATGTCCTTATTTCATCCTTATTATCTCCCGCCGGGCTTTAGCCCGGGAGGGAGATTATGAAATGATGCCTGTGCGTGCGTGCGTGCGTGCTCATAATTCAAAAACTATTGCAGTTACAACTTTTTCTTCAAATATGTTGTTCAGCTACTTTGACCTTAGCTATAAGATGGTACATAGTTTGGGGTCCCATTGCATGCCATAAGTGAGTAATAGCTATTTTCTTATTTGTAGCAAAATAATGACATAAGTAAATGTCAAATATCTTCAAAAGTATTAAAGTTAGGGAATGATTTTCAAATATGTTGTTCATCTACTTTTTGATAAGCTATAACATAGTAAAGTTTCAGATCTGTTGCACATTGGATAGCTGAGTAATAGCTACTTTGAAATTCTACAGTTGAGTAAATCCATTGTAACTCCAAAACTATTGCAGTTACAGTATTTTCCTAAAATATGTTGTTCAGCCACTTTGTCCTTAACTATAAGATGGCATATAGTTTTTCGGTTCTATTGCATGCCATAAGTGAGTAATAGCTATTTTCTTATTTGTAGCAAAATAATGACATAAGTAAATGTCAAATATTTTCAAAGTATTAAAGTTATGGAATTCTTTTCAAATATGTTATTCATTTACTTTTCGATAAGCTATCACATAGTAAAGTTTCAGATCTGTTGCACATTGGATAGCTGAGTAATAGCTACTTTGAAATTGTGACTGTTGAGTAAATCCATTGTAACTCCAAAACTATTGCAGTTAGAGTATTTTCCTAAAATATGTTATTCAGCTACTTTGTCCTTAACTATAAGATGGCATATAGTTTGGGATTCTATTGCATGCCATAAGTGAGTAATAGCTATTCCCTTATTTGAAGCAAAATAACGACATGAGTAAATTTCAAATATCTTCAGAAATATTAAAATTAGGGAATTCTTTTCAAATATGTTATTCATCTAGTTTTTGGTAAGCTATCACATAGTAAAGTTTGAGACCTGTTGCACATTGGATTGCTGAGTAATAGCTACTTTGAAATTGTGACTGTTGAGTAAATCCATTGTAACTCCAAAACTATTGCAGTTAGAGTATTTTCCTCAAATATGTTATTCAGCTACTTTGTCCTTAACTATAAGATGGCATACAGTTTGGGATTTTATTGCATGCCATAAGTGAGTAATAGCTATTCCCTTATTAGAAGCAAAATAACGACATGAGTAAATTCCATATATCTTCAAAAGTATTAAAATTAGGAAATTCTTTTCAAATATGTTATTCATCTAGTTTTGATAAGCTATCACATAGTAAAGTTTCACACCTGTTGCACATTGGATAGCTGAGTAATAGCTACTTTGAAATTGTGACAGTTGAGTAAATCCATTGTAACTCCAAAACTACTGCAGTTACAGGATTTTCCTAAAATAATTTGTTCAGCTACTTTTTCCTTAACTATAAGATGGCATATCGTTTGGGGTTCTGTTGCATGCCATAAGTGAGTAATAGCTATTTTCTTATTTGTAGCAAAATAACAACATAAGTAAATTTCAAATATCTTCAAAAGTATTCAAGTTAGGGAAATATTTTGAAATATGTTATTCATCTAGTTTTTGATGAGCTATCAGATAGTAAAGCTGCAAACCTGTTGCACACTGGACAGCTGAGTAATAGCTACTTTGAAATTGTGACAGTTGAGTAAATCCATTGTAACTCCAAAACTACTGCAGTTACAGGATTTTCCTAAAATAATTTGTTCAGCTACTTTTTCCTTAACTATAAGATGGCATATCGTTTGGGGTTCCATTGCATGTCATAAGTGAGCAAAAGCTATTTTCTTATTTGTGGCAAAATTATGATGGAAATAAATGTCAAATACCTTCACAAGTACCAAAGTTAGGCAAATCTTTTCATTTGTTATTCATCTAGTTTTTCAAAAGCTTACTTTCCTGTGTCCTTTATATTTTTGTTGCTTTTGCAGATGTAGGTCAATAGCTAAGTGAGTAGATAGCTGAGCAAGAGCTACAAAAATGAGTAAATGTCTTTTATCTCTAAAAGTATTATAGGTAGGCAATTTCTTCTAAATAAGTCATTCACCCACTTTTGGGTGATCTATCACATATTGAAGTTGCTGAACTGTAGCTCTTTGGATAGCTGAGTAATAGCTACCAAAATGAGTAAATGTTTTTTATCTGTAAAAATATTACACGTAGGCAATTTCTTCTAAATAAGTCATTCACCTACTTTTGTGTGATCTATCACATAGTGAAGTTGCAGAACTGTAGGTCTTTGGATAGCTGAGTAATAGCTACTAAAATGAGTAAATGTCTTGTATCTCTAAAAGTATTACAGGTAGGCAATTTCTTCTAAATAAGTCATTCACCTACTTTTGGGTGATCTACCACATAGTGAAGTTGCAGAACTGTAACTCTTTGAATAGCTGAGTAATAGCTACTAAAATGAGTAAATGTCTTTTATCTCTAAAAGTATTACAGGTAGGCAATTTCTTCTAAATAAGTCATTCACATACTTTTGGGTGATCTACCACATAGTGAAGTTGCAGAACTGTAGCTCTTTGGATAGCTGAGTAATAGCTACTAAAATGAGTAAATGTCTTTTATCTCTAAAAGTATTACGGGTAGGCAATTTCTTCTAAATAAGTCATTCACATACTTTTGGGTGATCTACCACATAGTGAAGTTGCAGAACTGTAGCTCTTTGGATAGCTGAGTAATAGCAACTAAAATGAGTAAATGTCTTTTATCTCTAAAAGTATTACAGGTAGGCAATTTCTTCTAAATAAGTCATTCACCTACTTTTGGGTGATCTACCACAGTGAACTTGCAGAACTGTAGCTCTTTGGATAGCTGAATAATAGCTACTAAAATGAGTAAATGTCTTTTATCTCTAAAAGTATTACAGGTAGGCACTTTCTTCTAAATAAGTCATTCACCTACTTTTGGGTGATCTACCACATAGTGAAATAGCAGAACTGTAGCTCTTTGGATGGCAGAGTAATAGCCACTAAAATAAGTAAATATCTTTTATCTCTAAAAGTGTTAGAGATAGGCTATTTCTTCTAAATATGTCCTTACCTACTTTAGGTTGATCTACTGCATAATAAAGTTGCAGAACTGTAGCTCTTTGGATGGCAGAGTAATAGCCACTAAAGTGAGTAAATGCCTTTGGTCTTTAAAAGTATTGCAATCAAACATTAAACTTGTTGTCACTTCTACATGTGCCTCCATCTCACAAGAAAATTTATATTCCACTATCTTTAGTACATCTAATTTATACGGCGGGAGATAAATGCGTCAGAATGCTTGTTATTGGTGCTATGGCTTCAAAATATAAAGACAGACCATCAAAAGTCCTGGCCTTCAAATGTTTTGCTTGAGAAAAGTTTTGCCCTTTTTTTTGAAAAAACAAAATGACTGCCATAGCCAATTATTTAAAAACCATTAAGATGCTCTAAAACTTGAAATATTGCAGCTAGGTTCATCAAATATGCACAAAATATATATGGCTAGTAAAGTTTGACCCCTTCTTCAATGTCAAGTGGGGTTATCTCACTACAAAGGCCTTATATCTCCTTTAATTCTCCATTATTACGGATTCTAAGGTGGGAGATAACCGCTGCAGCAGTGGCCTTGTTGTCTCCTGCAAAACACCCAACAAAAATTCTTGTTTGTTCTTTTGTAGGTTATTTATTGTTTCGCGATTTCTGTGAAAATGTGTGTGATGAACCAGTGCCACAACTCAAATTCTATGAAGAGGTGAGTAAACACTGAATAACCAGAAATGAGAAAAAAGTGAAAATGGAGAAAAAACAAAAGACTCCCCTAATGTTCATTCAGTAATTCTAAATAAAATAGTGGTCCTATTCCCATGGTTATGTATGTATTCTTGTTTATCGTTGTTTAACTTTGGTTTAGCGTTCACTACGCAGCCGCTGCACGTAGAGAGATTTTTGGCATTAATGCTGTCAGAGGAAAACTACACCAGTTAGGTTCACCAAATTTGGAGGTTATCTTCATTGGACGGTAAGCTTCTCTGGGACTGAAATTAGACTCATTCTGAAAAACAAGATGGCCGCAGGCATTTCTTTGAAAATTATTTACATTTTTCTACTGGCTGTTTCTCATAGGTAGAAGGATGAATCTCTTCGTAGGTGATATGTATAACAGATATATATGTCCTCTACAACCTTGTAGACATTTGACCTTGAAGCTCTTAATTCAAGGTCATCTACGGAGTGCCACAGTAACCCACATAGCGGACTTAAAAAGTGCCTATATCTCACTTATTATTGGTCCTAGAGGTTTGCAATGTGAAACCAACTTATAGCAAATCATGGCGTGGGAATCTTATGATGTGGTAAGATTTGACCTTGGACCCCTCTTTCAAGGTCAGACAAGGATAGCCAATCCTAAAAGTGCTTATAACTTGCTTATTGTTGGTGCTAGAGGTTTGCAATGTGAAACCAACTCTTAGGAAATTATGGGCTGGGAATCTTTTGATTTGTCGGATTTGACCTTGGACCCCTCCTTCAAGGATAGCAAAAGTGTTTCATAAAATACCTACAAATGGTTCAATATGATACAGACGTTTTCTTCTGCTTTATAGTTATATCTCTTGTACGGAGGTCTCCATTTTTCACCAAGGCGAATACTAAAACAAACAAAATATATCGGATATTGTTTTTTTCCACGAATTGTTGAATGGTATAGGTTATTGGTGTAAAAAACTAAAAAATCTTAAAGGCTAAGGAAAAGTCCTACTAAAAATAAATTAAGCAAAGGTCCAGTTTTGATTGGTGAGACATACCGGGTATTACATATATTGAAAAACACATTAATATTATCAAATGTGTCATTTGCAATGCATGTGTATTACAAGCTTATAGTTCAAAATATTTAAAAAAAGAGAAACACGTCCAGGGATGCCATGGAAGCTTGAGAATTTGGTTCTTGTCAGCCAAATTGGTCTCATTGACGTCATTTGTATCCAAATTTGAACCTTTTACAGGGCTTGTCATTAGTGTGGAGATCTTAAGAGTTTTTTTCCCCTTCCTCTCTGACAAAGAGATAGATGACTAAAGTAAGAATGTAACAGATGATTTTCTGAAAAGAAAAGTGATAATATGCCTGTATTGAACTGAAAAGAATCATTGAAGCAGAAGGTGAAGAAGTTTTAAGTTACATAAATTATTTGTGTTCCCAAATATATATTCAAATTTGTGGATCATCTAGAAAATATGAATGACATTTTTATTGAGACTTTCTTTAGGCAGAAAATTT
Organism: Sabellastarte sp. h YS-2021; assembly: GCA_964017235.1. Classification (NCBI taxonomy): domain Eukaryota; kingdom Metazoa; phylum Annelida; class Polychaeta; order Sabellida; family Sabellidae; genus Sabellastarte; species Sabellastarte sp. h YS-2021. The sequence goes on from OZ024933.1 coordinate 68,317,385, forward strand.
AGCATGATGATGATTCGAAGTTGCAATATTTGATTCACTTTGTATCAGGATTATACCTTTCAAATATTGGCCCATTTATTTTGAACTTGGGCCTATTTTTTACAAAAATTTTGAGTTCTGAGACAGAAATGTATTTTTGTATATTTATAATATTATACAAGCCACAAAGATATCGTATTGGTCACTCCACTCAGATTAATGAGTAAAAATAGAACAGTATTTAAACAAATTCATAATTATCTCCCGCCGGCCGATAGGCCCGGTACGGGAGATTATAAAATGCCCTCTGTCCGTGCGTGCGTGCGTCCGTTCGTCACGTTTTTACAAAAGCCTTTCTATCTCTTAAAATATTATAGCTAGAGCTTCCAAATTTACAGGATAAATTCATCATTGGAAAAACTTGCCTCGGAATCTTTTTCAGCTGATTCGGAAAAACAAGATGGCCACCACGGGTGTTAACAAGATGGCTGCCATGGGTTTTTTTCAGGTGTTCTGCCATGGGTTTTTTTCGTTGATTTAGATGGCTGCCATAAGTGTGTAGTTGCACTTTTATACAGCCTAAAAATAGCCTGCTTGGTATTTTTCAGACCTAGGTCCATAGCTAAGTGAGTAATAGCAATGGTGGCTACTTTCAGTAAAGTGCTCATAACTCCAAAACGACTGCATTTAGAGCATTTCTGTAAATATGTTGTTCAGCTACTGTCTCCGTACCTACAAGATGGTACCATTTTTAGGAGTCTATCTTGATAGCTAAGTGAGTAATAGCTATTTTCTGTTTTTAACAATGACCAAAATGAGTAACTTGCTTTTATCTTTGTAACTGTTACTTACAATAATGGTCTCAAATATGTTGTTGAACAACTCCTTCATGTACTATATCATGGTGAGGTTTCCAAGGTGTAGCACCATAGCTAGCTGAGTAATAGCTACACTAAGTTTAACATTTGACCTTTCAGTAAGTCACTTATAACTCAAAAACTATTGAATATAGAGGATTTTTGTCAAATATGTTGTTTATGCACTTTTTGATGTACTGTGTCATGGTGAATTTTCAGAGCTGTAAGTCCATAGCTAATTGAGTAATAGCTACTTTTAAATTTCTTAATTTCAACATTGAATAAATCACTTATACCGCCAAAACTATTGAATTTAGCGAATTATTGTCAAATATGTTAATCGGTTACTTTTTAATGTTCTGTGTCGTGGAAAAGTTTCAGAGCTGTATTTCCATAGCTAACTGAGTAATGGCTACTTCAACAATGAGTAAATCACTTATAATTCCAAAACTATTAAATTTAGAGAATTATTGTCAATATGTTGTTCACTTACTATTTGATGTACTGTGTCGGGGGAAATTTTCACAGCTGTATCTCCATAGCTACCTGAGTAATAGCTACTTTGAGGGTTTCTATTGAGTGAGGCCCTTTCAGTTTTATCTCAAGGAGCACTGGAGATATCCTCAGTCGCTGGACAGCCTCCTTCCTTGGACAGAAACCATTTCTGCACACCTAGACTGGTGGCAGAACCCCACAAACGTGATGAGAGGTGCAGACCTTCATCCCAAAGACCACAGCATCCAACTCTTTACAGACGCCTCAAACGAAGGATGGGGTGCTCACTTAGATCAAACTTTTACAAAGGGTCTGTGGTCAGACCGGGAAAAAAGACTACATGTATAGAATATGGAGTAAATTATATGTTTTCAAGCGAAAATAACAACTTTAATTGATATTATGTGACGGAAAAGCTGAAATGTAGCATATTTTACACAAGCGTTTCATTATATGGGCGATAATACAATACGAGTAACCGAGGATTCAGAATGGGCTTGAGTACTAGCAAAGATCGGCTTGTCTATCAAGGCTCAAGTACTCGTTCACAGCCCTACATTTAAGTAATTAAAAGTTTCAAATTTAGACACATTGTGTAGTAAATTTATATGCTAAAACGAGTACTGATCATAGTGTAGGGTAATAGACTTGACAAATTTGTAGTATGCTGCATTTAGACACATTGTGTAGTAAATTTATATGCTAAAACGAGTACTCATTATAAAGTAGGGTAATCCCTCATTCTAATCAGAAAAGAGTAGTCCAAAAATTACTGGTAATCATGCTTCAGTGTTATATAAATTCACCTCCAACTTTCATGGTTGATTATTTGTCCAATTTTCCAACCAATGATCGGTCCCTAATCGATTATTTTACTCTATTGTTGGTCATTATTTGAGAAACACTTTCCGGGATGAAGTACAGGTCAATCCGGTAAGAATAATGGTGTTCCGACATTTAGAATATACCAAACGTACCCACTTCCTGTCAATATGGAGGTAGATATAAACAAACATGACAAATCTATCAATTTATTAAATAATAATATATAAAATATTTAGAAAATTACGTGGATATTTAAGTACATTAGGAAAGGTAAGAATTATGTCCACCCCCCTGGGGGGTGGATATATTATTTTTGCTTTTTTCGCCGTCCGATGTCCGATGTCCGGCGTCCGGCGTCCGATGTCCGGCGTCACGCATGGTTTCCGCTCATTTAAAGGAAAAGTATTAGAGCTATTGTCACCAAATTTGGTATGCAGGCTTATTGGGTCAGTAGCTTGCTTGGGATTGCTTTTGGCTGTTGTACCTCTTTTGCTTACTGAGTAATACTTAAGTACAGCTATTTTCAGTACCCATTGGTTTCCGTGCATTTAAGCCAAAATAATTAAAGATATTTTACTACAATTTTGAATACAAGATTGTTATGTCCATAGCTCGCTTGGTATTGCATTTGGGACTGATAGCTTTGTCAGTACATGAGTAATAGCCATTTAGGTACTTCATTGTGTATTTTCAGTACTACTTTTGAGTAATTTGCTTCTATCTCCTTAACCGTGCGAGATAGAGCGATTTCGGCAAAATTTTCGACCCGCAGGGTATCTGAGGAGTGTACTCTTTGCAATTTTCAAAAAATTTTCCCCTCCCCAAAAATGGCGGCCATTTTGAATTTTCGAATTTTTGCCAAAAATGGCAAAACACAAATTTGCTTCTATCTCCTTAACCGTGCGAGATAGAGCGATTTCGTCGAAATTTTCGACCCACAGGGTATCTAAGGAATGTAATATTTGCAATTTTCCAAAAATTTTCCCCTCCCCAAAAATGGCGGCCATTTTGAATTTTCGAATTTTTGCCAAAAATGGCAAAACACAAATTTGCTTCTATCTCCTTAACCGTGCGAGATAGAGCGATTTCGTCGAAATTTTCGACCCACAGGGTATCTAAGGAATGTAATATTTGCAATTTTCAAAAAAATTTCCCCTCCCCAAAAATGGCGGCCATTTTGAATTTTCGAATTTTTGCCAAAAATGGCAAAACACAAATTTGCTTCTATCTCCTTAACCGTGCGAGATAGAGCGATTTCGGCAAAATTTTCGACCCACAGGGGATCTAAGGAATGCAATCTTTGCAATTTTCCAAAAATTTTCCCCTCCCCTAAAATGGCGGCCATTTTGAATTTTCGAATTTTTGCCAAAAATGGCAAAACACTAATTTGCTTCTATCTCCTTAACCGTGCGAGATAGAGCGATTTCGGCAAAATTTTCGACACACAGGGTATCTAAGCAATGCAATCTTTGCAATTTTCAAAATATTTTCCCCTCCCCAAAAATGGCGGCCATTTTGAATTTTTGCCAAAAATGGCAAAACACAAATTTGCTTCTATCTCCTTAACCGTGCGAGATAGAGCGATTTCGTCGAAATTTTCGACCCACAGGGTATCTAAGGAATGTAATATTTGCAATTTTCAAAAAATTTTCCCCTCCCCAAAAATGGCGGCCATTTTGAATTTTCGAATTTTTGCCAAAAATGGCAAAACACAAATTTGCTTCTATCTCCTTAACCGTGCGAGATAGAGCGATTTCGTCGAAATTTTCGACCCACAGGGTATCTAAGGAATGCAATCTTTGCAATTTTCCAAAAATTTTCCCCTCCCCAAAAATGGCGGCCATTTTGAATTTTCGAATTTTTGCCAAAAATGGCAAAACACAAATTTGCTTCTATCTCCTTAACCGTGCGAGATAGAGCGATTTCGTCGAAATTTTCGACCCACAGGGTATCTAAGGAATGTAATATTTGCAATTTTCAAAAAAATTTCCCCTCCCCAAAAATGGCGGCCATTTTGAATTTTCGAATTTTTGCCAAAAATGGCAAAACACAAATTTGCTTCTATCTCCTTAACCGTGCGAGATAGAGCGATTTCGGCAAAATTTTCGATCCACAGGGGATCTAAGGAATGCAATCTTTGCAATTTTCCAAAAATTTTCCCCTCCCCAAAAATGGCGGCCATTTTGAATTTTCGAATTTTTGCCAAAAATGGCAAAACACTAATTTGCTTCTATCTCCTTAACCGTGCGAGATAGAGCGATTTCGGCAAAATTTTAGACGCACAGGGTATCTAAGCAATGCAATCTTTGCAATTTTCAAAATATTTTCCCCTCCCCAAAAATGGCGGCCATTTTGAATTTTCGAATTTTTGCCAAAAATGGCAAAACACAAATTTGCTTCTATCTCCTTAACCGTGCGAGATAGAGCGATTTCGTCGAAATTTTCGACCCACAGGGTATCTAAGGAATGGAATCTTTGCAATTTTCAAAAAATTTTCCCCTCCCCAAAAATGGCGGCCATTTTGAATTTTCGAATTTTTGCCAAAAATTGCAAAACACAAATTTGCTTCTATCTCCTTAACCGTGCGAGATAGAGCGATTTCGTCGAAATTTTCGACCCACAGGGTATCTAAGGAATGCAATCTTTGCAATTTTCCAAAAATTTTCCCCTCCCCAAAAATGGCGGCCATTTTGAATTTTCGAATTTTTGCCAAAAATGGCAAAACACAAATTTGCTTCTATCTCCTTAACCGTGCGAGATAGAGCGATTTCGTCGAAATTTTCGACCCACAGGGTATCTAAGGAATGTAATATTTGCAATTTTCAAAAAAATTTCCCCTCCCCAAAAATGGCGGCCATTTTGAATTTTCGAATTTTTGCCAAAAATGGCAAAACACAAATTTGCTTCTATCTCCTTAACCGTGCGAGATAGAGCGATTTCGGCAAAATTTTCGATCCACAGGGGATCTAAGGAATGCAATCTTTGCAATTTTCCAAAAATTTTCCCCTCCCCAAAAATGGCGGCCATTTTGAATTTTCGAATTTTTGCCAAAAATGGCAAAACACTAATTTGCTTCTATCTCCTTAACCGTGCGAGATAGAGCGATTTCGGCAAAATTTTAGACGCACAGGGTATCTAAGCAATGCAATCTTTGCAATTTTCAAAATATTTTCCCCTCCCCAAAAATGGCGGCCATTTTGAATTTTCGAATTTTTGCCAAAAATGGCAAAACACAAATTTGCTTCTATCTCCTTAACCGTGCGAGATAGAGCGATTTCGTCGAAATTTTCGACCCACAGGGTATCTAAGGAATGGAATCTTTGCAATTTTCAAAAAATTTTCCCCTCCCCAAAAATGGCGGCCATTTTGAATTTTCGAATTTTTGCCAAAAATTGCAAAACACAAATTTGCTTCTATCTCCTTAACCGTGCGAGATAGAGCGATTTCGTCGAAATTTTCGACCCACAGGGTATCTAAGGAATGCAATCTTTGCAATTTTCCAAAAATTTTCCCCTCCCCAAAAATGGCGGCCATTTTGAATTTTCGAATTTTTGCCAAAAATGGCAAAACACAAATTTGCTTCTATCTCCTTAACCGTGCGAGATAGAGCGATTTCATCGAAATTTTCGACCCACAGGGTATCTAAGGAATGTAATATTTGCAATTTTCAAAAAATTTTCCCCTCCCCAAAAATGGCGGCCATTTTGAATTTTCGAATTTTTGCCCAAAATGGCAAAACACAAATTTGCTTCTATCTCCTTAACCGTGCGAGATAGAGCGATTTCGTCGAAATTTTCGACCCACAGGGTATCTAAGGAATGCAATCTTTGCAATTTTCCAAAAATTTTCCCCTCCCCAAAAATGGCGGCCATTTTGAATTTTCGAATTTTTGCCAAAAATGGCAAAACACAAATTTGCTTCTATCTCCTTAACCGTGCCAGATAGAGTGATTTCGTCAAAATTTTCGACCCACAGGGTATCTGAGCATTGTACTCTTGGTAATTTCTAAAAAATTTTCCCCTCCCCTAAAATGGCGGCCATTTTGAATTTTCAAATTTTTGCCCAAAATGGCAAAACACAAATTTGCTTCTATCTCCTTAACCGTGCGAGATAGAGCGATTTCGTCGAAATTTTCGACCCACAGGGTATCTAAGGAATGCAATCTTTGCAATTTTCCAAAAATTTTCCCCTCCCCAAAAATGGCGGCCATTTTGAATTTTCGAATTTTTGCCAAAAATGGCAAAACACAAATTTGCTTCTATCTCCTTAACCGTGCCAGATAGAGTGATTTCGTCAAAATTTTCGACCCACAGGGTATCTGAGCATTGTACTCTTGGTAATTTCTAAAAAATTTTCCCCTCCCCTAAAATGGCGGCCATTTTGAATTTTCAAATTTTTGCCAAAAATGGCAAAACACAAATTTGCTTCTATCTCCTTAACCATGCGAGATAGAGCGATTTCGTCGAAATTTTCAACCCACAGGGTATCTAAGGAATGTAATCTTTGCAATTTTCAAAAAATTTTCCCCTCCCCAAAAATGGCAGCCATTTTGAATTTTCGAATTTTTGCCCAAAATGGAAAAACACAAACTGGCCTTAACCGTGCAAAATAGAGTTATTTTGTTGAAATTTTCGACCCATAGGGTATCTAAGAAATGTACTCTTGGCAATTTTCAAAAAAATTTCCTTTTCCCAATAATGGCGGCCATTTTGAATTTTCAAATTTTTGCCAAAAATAGAAAAACAGGAATTGGCTTCTATCTTCTTAACCGTGCAAGATAGAGTGATTTCGTCAAAATTTTCAACCCAACCAATGCAAAAAGGCATGAAGCTGAAATAAATTACATCTACACTATCAAATATTTAAGCATCATTGATATATTTTACAAATGAAACAGGGTCTTGTAAGACTACTGTACAATTTGGGCAAAAGGTTGATGGGTGGACATTACACATGATAATGTGTGTTCTTCTATGCTATCCTGTTTCTATTCGCATCTACTATCAACAGGGCGGCCTATTTCTAGTTAAGCTGAAAATTTGATTTTTAGTAAGTGACAATGACTGACCACGATTGTACACTATCACTGACGATTAATCAAGCAGGCGTCTAATCGTTCCAACCGGTATCAAAGGGCACATTTTAAAAACTGTTTCAACTGCATGTTATCTCGAGTCACCAGCTTCCATATATTTGCAAACACTGCACCAGTCTTTTATTACTTCCAAAATACCAGTTAAGCATATCTTGTATCAGAAAGTCCAATCCATCAAAATTCAAATCCTGTCATCAGAAAGTCCAATCATGCTATTGAATAAGAAAATTGCTCTAAGCTATGAATTTGAAGTTCTGACATCAGAATTTCAAATTCTGGTGGATTGGGCTTTCTGATTCCCATGTATCAAAAAGTCAAATCCATCAGAAAGTCCAATACTGTTGTATCTTTATTATGAGATTGCTCTGAGGTACGAAATTTGAAGTTCTCTTATCAAGATTTGAAATTCTGATGGATTGGACTTCCTGATTCCCCTGTATCAGAAAGTCAAATCCATCAGAAAGTCCAATTTTGTTGTGTCTTTATTATGAGGTTGCTCTGAGGTATGAAATTTGAAGTTCTGTTATCAGAACATCTACTCCATCAGAAAGTTCGATTGTGTTATTTCTTTGAAAAGACATTTCTTTAAGGTGCAAATTTGAGGTACAAAGTTCTGTTATTAAAATTTAAAATTGAAAACCACATTAGTAAATTTGAGGTGCAAAGTTTTGTTATTAAGATTTAAAATTGAAGTCCACACTAGTGTTGATATTTGAAAGATTTTCGGTGTTAACGCTCTAAGAGGAAAACTACATCAGCTAGGTTCACCAAATTTGCAGGATATCTTCATTGGGGGGTAAGCTTTTGTGGGAAGGAAATTAGCCTCATTCTGAAAAATAAGATGCCCGCCACAGACATTTCTTTGAAAATTATCTACATTTTTCTACTGGCTGTTTCTCATAGGTATAAGGTTGAGTGTCTTCAAACAGAGGTCAAACAAGGATAGCCAAACTTAAAAGTGCTTATATCTCCCTTATTATTGGTCCTAGAGGTTTGGGATGGTAAACCAACCAATAGGAAATCATGAGCTGGGAATCTTTTGATGTGGTCAGATTTGACCTTGGACCCCTCCTTCAAGGTCATACGAGGATAACCAAACTTAAAAGTGCTTATAACTCTGTTATTAATGGTCCAACAGGTTTGGGATGGTAAACCAACCTATATGAAATCATGGACTGGGAATTTTTATGTGTGGTCAGATTCAATCTTGGGACCCTCCTTCAAGATCAAACGAGGATAGCCAAAGTTAAAAGTGCTTATAACTCGCTTATTATTGGTCCAAGAGATTTGGGATGGTAAACCAACCTATAGGAAATCATGAACGGGGAATCTTCTGGTATGATCGGATTTGACCTTGAACCCCTCCTTCAAGGTCAGATGAGGATAGACAACCTTGAAAGTGCTTATAACTCGCTTAATAGTGGTCCTGGAGGTTTTGGGATGGTAAACCAACCTATAGGAAATCATGAACTGGGAATCTTTTGGTGTGGTTGGATTTGACCTTGGGCCCCTCCTTCAAGGTAGGGCAGGGTCGGTAACACTGGTAACTCGGTATCGAGACCAATTCACTTCAACACCATGGTGACACTTTACAGCCGGTATTTTGAGTGTCAGTATATAATATTGTGAAAAAGCATAAAGTATTAGCAACAAACTTCAAATTCTCTGATATAAACTGAGTTTCCTAATAATTATAAACTTTTATCCAATATTTTTACATATTTCAGCACTTTTATAGTGATTTACTATAATGTTTTCTTTTCGCGAAACCCACTTCTGGTTGGTTGGCATATTTGATTGGGAATATGCTAGAACACAATTTCTTCTTTCGGTATCCCGGAATTGGTATGGTTTTACACTGGCGGGATACCGAAATGAAAAATATGCTACCGACCCTGCCCTACTTCAAGGTCAAGCGAGCATAGCCAAACTTAAGAGTGCTTATAACTCGCTTATTATTGGTTCAAGACGTTTGGGATGGTAAACCAACCTATAGGAAATCATAAGCTGGGAATCTTCTGGTGTGGTCGGATTTGACCTTGGGCCCCTCCTTCAAGGTCAAACGAGGATAGCCAAACTTAAAAATGCTTATAACTTGCTTATTACTTGTCCTAGAGGTTTGGGATGGTAAACCAACTTATAGGAAATCATGGGCTGGGAATCTTCTGATGTGGTCAGATTTGACCTTGAGCCCCTCCTTCGAGGTCAAACGAGGTCCTTTAAAAGGGTTTATAACTCGTTCATTATTGATCCTAGAGGTTTGCAATGTGAAACCAACCTGCAGGATATTGTGGGCTGGGAATCTTCTGATGTCAGATTTGACCTTTGGTCTCTCCTTCAAGGTCAAACGATGGTTCACTGGCTTTGGTGAGTTGTCTTTCTGGTGGATACAGATTTGCATCGGTTCTCCGATGCATAGGTCTAGTTCTAATGGTAATAGTAAATGTATACCAGTAAGGATGTCTTGGATATAGAATGGTGCTCAATAGGCAACCAATGGAGAGTCTTCCCAACAGGAGTGATGTGCTAGTACTTAGTGATAACAATTCTTGCCAGACTATTTTGAAGACATTGCAGCTTACAAAGATCAAGAGCTGAGAGAATCCTAAACAAGGAATTACAGTAGTCAAGTCAACTCCCAACCAAAGCATTCGCAGCCATAAGAGCAGCATGATTTATCAGATAGCCTCTGAGACAACTTAAGATCCCAGATTTGACCAAAACAGGACTCACAGATGTTCTGGACATGCCTTGAAAAGGAAAAATCAATACCGCTTCTGCAGGAGAGAGTAAATTACCGAGAATATTAACTGGAAAAGATTTGTCGAGTTTTTCCATGTTGTCTTTTTGAACCAAAAATATCTGGGTTTAGCTTCAACTTATTTGTAGACAACCACTTTTTGATATCATCCAAGCAAGTTTTCAACCTGTCAAAGGCATGAGCCACATTCTTGTGTGTGATGAACATATAATTGCGTATCTTCGGCATAAATGTGGAAACCTATATCAGGATGGTTTCAATTACCATAGACCCTGTATATAATGCCTATTTATAAAGTTTTATTTCCCTAATCAAGTGACGCACTGTTTCAGAAATGTCAACCCTTGGTGGTCCATCATCCTGATTCTTTCTGGCGACATTAGTTTGAACCCAGGTCCATCAGCCAGAAATATCAAAGCCTGTCATATGAATGTCCGTTCATTGCGTAACAAAACCTCAGCATTTAGTGATTTTGTTTTGTCAAATGATCTCGACATCGTTGGTGTCACTGAGACATGGCTAAGACCGTCGGACACACAAGGCCTAATGGATGAGATAACCCCTGCAGGTTTCCAGCTTCACCAGGTCCCACGCGAGAACAAGAAAGGAGGTGGAGTTGCTGTCCTTGTTAGGAATGACATTGATAGCCTGCGTTGTCAAATTAATCGGCGGGAAACGTTTGAACACATTACCGTCAAACTGTCAGATCGACAGTCAAGCCAGCTCCTGGTACATGTAATTTACCGACCTCCAAGTACCAGCAAAAGCAGATTTATCGAGGAATTCAACAGTTTCATGGAAGCAGCTGCTTTGTCACCACATGAAAATATTATCCTGGGAGATGTCAATATCCAGCTTGACAGTCAAAATTGCTGGACAGAAAATTTCAACACAGTTCTATTGGATTTCGATTTTATTCAACATGTGTCAACACCTACACACATACAAGGACATATCCTTGATGTACTCTGCACTAGTAAATCCCTAACTTCCTCAGTTCACCATCATGTAAAGGACGGCATATCAGACCACCTAGCTGTCTTTTTCACTACAACATTCCCTGTCAAAAATTCCTGCAGAGTAAAACGGTTGAAAATCAGGAAACTTCGCAAGATAAATAAAACTGAATTTATGTCTGACATTGAAAATTCTGAGCTTATCCAGGCTCCTTACAAAACAGCTAGCTTACTTTCACACCAATACTTTCATACCCTTAGGAACATACTTGACAAGCATGCACCTGAACATGAATGTAAAACCCCACAACATGTCAACAAAGGGTTCATCAACAGTGAGATTTTGGCAGCAAAGAGACGTAAGCGCAAACTCGAAAGGGAGTGGCGAAAGGACAACTCTGCCATAAACCGCAGTAGGTATAGAGCCGCTGTGAACCATTTCAACCGTCTCGTGGAATGTGCAAAAACCAAACACTACAGTGATATGGTTAGGGAAAATGAGGATAACCCCAAGGCCTTGTGGAATTCCATAAAGAAAGTCCTCCATAGATCACCAAAAATGGTACTTCCAGATTATACCACCATGAACAGTCTAGTCAACACTTTCGGCAGGTATTTTGCAGACAAAATTGCTAAATTAAGATCTGGATTACTGTCTACTGATGCCGATCCCCCTGTCTCAGGTTCCTACAAAAACAAGTTTGTTTCTTTCCGGACCATGTCAGAGGAAGAAGTCCTTAAAATCATAAAGTCCATACCAAATAAATCATGTGACTTGGATCCCATCCCAACATCATTGGTCCTTGAATGTATCAGTGTGCTCCTGACTCCTATTACAAATATTGTGAACTACTCTCTACAGGAGGGCAGTTTCCCATCCTGCTTTAAGACTGCACATGTTACACCCTTGTTGAAAAAAGCTGGTCTTGACAAGAATATTCTCACGAATTATTGACCAGTGTCCAACCTCAGCTACATCTCCAAACTCTAGAGAAAGCTGTGGCTAAGCAGATAAATGAGCATATTGCTCACGAGGGTATATCTAGCGAAAACCAGCCCGCGTATAGAGCTTTTCACTCAACTGAAACGGCGTTGCTCAAAATACAAAATGACATTGCCACATCAATGGACAAGGGTGCAGCTGTTGGATTAGTCCTTTTGGACTTATCTGCAGCTTTCGATACAATAGACCACTCAATCCTATTCAACTGCCTTCAGCACTGGTATGGCATTGATGGGGTAGTGCTTAAGTGGGTCCAGTCATACCTCAACTCACGCAAGCAGCGCATCAAAATAGATGGGACATCTTTCAGATGCTTTTCAACTCCCTTGCGGGGTTCCCCAGGGCTCAGTTCTAGGGCCACTCCTTTTTATCCTATACACAACCCCTCTCAGTTCAGTCATATCTAAATTCAATGTCACCGACCACTTATATGCAGATGACACACAAATTTACTTGGAACTCGACTCTAGGAACTTCGATTCCAGTATCACTGAATTAACAAATTGCCTTGAGGCGGTCCAGGCTTGGATGGGAAATAATAAGCTTAAATTAAATCCTGACAAGACAGAATTCATAGTGATTGGTGATGATCAAATTAGAAGTTCCCTGAAGTCATCTTTCCCAGTGAGTTTGCTTGGCAACACCATGGAACCAGCTGAATCGGTAAAAAACCTTGGTGTCATCCTGGATGCTGAAAATTCAATGCAAAGACACGTGGCTAATCTATGTCGCATAAGTTACTACCATCTCCGGGAACTACGAAGGGTCCGCAGGTACTTAAATCATGAAACAGCTGTAAAGGTGGCAAATGTCTTTGTAAGCAGTCGTCTGGATTACTGTAAGTCACTGCTTTACAACACAAAAAAGGCATATACTAGCAGACTACAGAGAGTTCAAAATGCCTTATGTCGGACGGTGTGCAAGCTAAATAAATACTGTCATGTTACACCCTTCCTGCACAAACTACACTGGCTCCCCATTCATTACCTTATACTGTTCAAATATAATCTCCTCATTTATAAAGCAATACATTTGAGCCAACCTCCATATCTCTCCGCTCTAATTAGGCGGAGTGATCTCACACGGGGCAATCGCCTATCAATTTCCTCATCTAAACCAAATAAACGCTCAGGGCTACGCAGTTTCATAGCAGGGGCTCCCACAGAGTGGAACAAGCTTCCTCAAGCCATCAGAACCATAGAAAGCATTTCTGGTTTCAGGAAACAGTTGAAAACATACCTTTTTAGATTGGCTTATCCTCCACCATAGCCTATCTCCCCTACCGGACGCTAATATGGAAACGGACATCTTTCTGGAACTGGACTATCCCTTTTTGCACATCAGCGCCTTAGAGGATGTTTACATCAAATTCGGCGCTATATAAGTGTTTCTTACTACTAGTGCTGGGAGATCGCTTTGATTTTTCCTGTCGATGTTCGTATCGGACATTTGTAACCAAACTTCGAACATTTCCGATTATGGAGTTGAAGTGTAAAAAAGACAGATAAAATATTAATATTAAATTATATCAAGTAAAATACACACAAATTGCCACAAATATGACCAAAATATAATCTAAAAGCCATTCACAGACGTCTCCCTCACTAACAGACCATGCTTGATGTATCCTCACTTGTGATTGGCTGATTTTGATTACCTTGACAACAGTTGGAAAACCCCAAGGTGTTTCTAATTACGTTATTTTTATTGCATTCACGGCTAGTTTTGTGATTTTAACTGATGGATATTTCAGATTTTTACAAAATATTATTAAAGTTAGTATTTTATTGTGACCAAAAGGCTGCAAAGAAATGGATTTAGCAAATATCGGTTTTACTTAAATTTTGCAGATCATTGATTGGCAATGAGCCAGCGAGCGATAATACCGAAGTTTGCGAACATCGTCCCAACACTACTTACTACTACTACTAATTCTGGCTGACATCTTGAATTTTCTTGGAAATTGAAAATGTCGATTATCTGGAAAACCGTTATCGATAGAGTAATTTTTCAGCAAATTTTGTTACTTTTGGGTACTAAAGACTGTGGATATAATGTCTATGAATAATAAATTATGAATTCTGGCACCATCTTGAATTTTGCCAGAAATTGAATATGTTGATTATCTGAAAAAGTGTTACAGATGAGCAATTTCAAGCAAATTTTGGACCCTTAAGTTACTATAGACCCCGGATATAATATCTCTGAAAAATTTTATATTTTCAAATTCTGGCTGTCATCTTGAATTTTGCGGTAAATTGTAAATGTCAATTATCTCAAAAACTGTTACAGAATACAGATAGAGCAATTCTGAGCAAATTTTGGACCCTTTTTTGAGGATAGACTACCTGCATTTCTGCTTAATGACCGGTAGGAGATAAATACCGTGGCAGTGGTCTTGTTTATTGTACAGGATATAAAATGTAATGCGTGTTTAAAATAATATAATCCTAATATATAATTAACATTTTTTTTCTTACAGATTAAAAAGTTTGAGAAGTTAGAATCAGATGAAGACAGAATAAAAGCTGGAAAGGATATCTATGATCAGTTTATTATGAAGGAATTATTGTCACAGTCACATGTAAGTAAATTTATCAAGGATGGAGTTGTATAGTGTATACTAGGGGTGTTGACGAGTATAAAATATTTGGTGTCAATTCCTGGCGGATAAAATTTCAGATGGACATCGAGCCCTTGCAATGTTTAGTATACACCTTCACAGGAAACAATATCCAATATGGTGGCTCTCGTAATTGAACAAATATGTAAAGCTAAAAGCTGTATAAAGCTAAAAGCCTTGAATTGTTGGAAGTTAGCTGATGTCAGCACATAAAAGTGAATTTTATGTTTAAAATGAAGTATTTATGATTTATTGCAAGTAAAATGACATATTGATGTCTTACTACATAAAACATAACCAGTTCAGTATGGTATATTATAGGGCTGGTATTGTTTATCGATATTGAAATATTTATCGATTCACGCTACATTTGCCGATATCAATAATGTAGAGTATTATATCAATATCGAAACATACCACTTAACAGGTACAAATATCATGTTTTTCATTCAAATAAAGGACAATATTTAAAGAATATATTGGTTTTCCTACTATTTTTGTCATCTTTCACTTACCACTAAAGCGGAAATGCCATATTTGTTTACGTTTCGGGAAATACTAAACCTCGCAAAAGAGTTTGGAAGGTCTCTCCCAGGAAAGTATCTAATACCCCGATATTTCAATATCGATCGATACGCAAGGCAAAAATATGGTTTGATATCGATGTGCATATTATCATTCGATACCAACACTAGTATATTATAAGGA
The DNA here is from genome assembly GCA_964017235.1 of Sabellastarte sp. h YS-2021. Classification (NCBI taxonomy): domain Eukaryota; kingdom Metazoa; phylum Annelida; class Polychaeta; order Sabellida; family Sabellidae; genus Sabellastarte; species Sabellastarte sp. h YS-2021. Next base: position 68,332,687 of record OZ024933.1, read on the forward strand.
TGGGTTGGTACCAAAAATGTCTAAACTAAACCTGGATGTTTCCTCTTAACGACATTTCAATATAAAAGTCCCCAAATGCACAAGCTATGTAGATATGTTGTTGCTTCCAATAGTAGATAAATTTCTTCGGTCAGTAGTTGTTTTGAGTGTTTCGCCTGTGAAAATATATAAGCAGAAGATAAGAGACAATTCGACAAAAAGCACTGAAATCTTGTAAGAATACCCAAATTCTGGTGAGAATTATTGTTAGCTAGATTAATAATATAAACTAAACTCACTTTTGTGTCTTTCTCACCTATTTCTATGAGAAAATATGTATGTCGTCGCTTCTGATAATAGATAAATTTCTTTGGTTAGTAGTTGTTTTGAGTGTTGTGCCTGGTAGCGAAAGCGCAGACGCATTGGTCATTTGGTTTTGTGACAACTTGCCCCAGAGTATGTACAAACCCGCAAAATCACACTGAGAGTGAACACTGCACTTGGTGCTTCCCAACATGCAGCCATGAACTGAACTTGAACCCCCAACCACAGAGTTGGGAGTGTAGAGATTAAATGGTAAATTTATTAACCACCTTGCTGCCAAGACCTCCTTACTAATAGTCTAAATTTGAGGTTGATGTTCCCTGTTAATGGGTAGGATTTCAAAATTTACCCCGTGTGTTACTCTGTTATTCCACAGTTACATATCATTCCCCAGATTTTAGCTGAGGAAAAATATTTCTGTGCACAGTCTCAAAAAAATCTTTGTAATAAAAATAGGAAATTGTTGGCAATTACTGGCTATTTCAGTTAATTTACTGCGGTCCCCACCAATGAAAATTTCATGAAAAATTCATTGGAGCAGTTGTAGTGATGTCCTAGGCAGTTAAAACTCTAGAGAGAAAGGTCTCTTGGTTAGTTAACAAAGGACAGATTATGAAAATGTTCTCTTTGGGTATTTATTGCAGAATAAGTTTTGATTTTAGGACTATCTGAGTGTGTGCCTTGGGGGAGTTTCAGTAATGACAAGCAGGCAACTGTTGTGTGCAGGATGTTCAAGTTATCAGTTCGGTGATACGGACTGGCGGTATATTTTGTGTGGTTGTATTTCCAGTTGAAAAACTGTCAATATGCCAAGGGAACTGAATACTAAAATGTGTTTTTATGTCAGCTGACTTGTCAGTCAGCTGACATTATGTCATCACTCTGCGGCGTGGGCGTACGCGTCCGCGTACGCGTCCGCGTCCGCGTGAACAACTTCTTCTCCAAAACTACAAGGCCTAGAGACATGCTGTTTTTTTTAAAAGATACCTTATCTATCGAGGATGAAAAATTGTTCAAGGCATGCAAATCTGTCTGTTCGTCTGTTTGCTAGAGACATTACAAGGGGGGTACCCCCACCAAAAGTGTGAAAATTTCAACTTTTTATCACAATTTTCTCAGTGACTATTGTAGGGATTTCTCTCATATCTTGCATATATGTACTAGGCCAGAGGTAGATTCTCTTGTGTGAGTATGAGACCTGGATCTGTCTTACTTTTTTTTTAATAAATTTTTTTAATAATTTTTAATGCATTAAAATTCATGAAATCATGCACTAAATCACTTATAACTTCAAAAGTGTTGCATTTACAGCATTTTGTTAAAATATGTTATTCAGCTACTTCTTTCATAGCTACAATATGGTGAGTAAGTTGGGTGTCTGTCTCAATAGCTAAGTGAGTAATAGCTACTTTTGGGCTTTTCAGTAACTTCCATTATGAGTAAAATCACTTGTAACTTAAAAACTATTGCATTTAGAGAATTTCGTATAAATATGTTATTCAGCTACTTTTGGGCCAGCTATAACATAGTGAAATTTCAGACCTGTAGCTCATGGCATAGCTGAGTAATAGCTACTTTTAGGTTATCACTGTTGAGTAAATCGCTTATAACTTGAAAACTATTGCATTTAGAGAATTTCGTATAAATATGTTATTCAGCTACTTTTGGGTCAGCTATAACATAGTAAAATTTCAGACCTGTAGCTCATGGCATAGCTGAGTAATAGCTACTTTTAGGTTATCACTGTTGAGTAAATCACTTATAACTTGAAAAGTGTTGCATTTAGAGCATTTTGTTAAAATATGTTATTCAGCTACTTTTTTCATAGCTACAATATGGTGAGTAAGTTGGGTGTCTGTCTCAATAGCTAAGTGAGTAATAGCTACTTTTGGGCTTTTCAGTAACTTCCATCATGAGTAAAATCACTTGTAACTTAAAAACTATTGCATTTAGAGAATTTCGTATAAATATGTTATTCAGCTACTTTTGGGCCAGCTATAACATAGTAAAATTTCAGACCTGTAGCTCATGGCATAGCTGAGTAATAGCTACTTTTAGGTTATCACTGTTGAGTAAATCACTTATAACTTGAAAACTATTGCATTTAGAGTATTTTGTTTCAATATGTTATTCACCTGTTTTGGGGTCAGCTATAACATAGTGAAGTTTCAGACCTGTGGCTCATTTCATAGCTGAGTAATAGCTACTTTGAAGTTCTCACTGTTGAGTAAATCAGTTATAATTGGAAAACTATTGCATTTACAGAAATTTGTGCAAATATGTTATTCAGCTACTTTTGGGTCAGCTATAACATAGTGAAATTATAGACCTATAGCTCATGGCACAACTGAGCAATAGCTATTCTCAGGTACTGACTGTTGAGTAAATCAGCTATAACTTGAAAAATATTGCATTTGGAGTATTTTGTTAAAATATATTGTTCACCTACTTTTGGGTCAGCTATAACATAGTGAAATTACAGACCTATAGCTCATGGCATAGCGGAGCAATAGCTATTTTCAGGTTCTCACTATTGAGTAAATCAGTTGTAGCTTGAAAACTATTGCATTTACAGTAGTTTGCTTAAATATGTTGTTCACCTACTTTTGGGTTAGCTATAACATAGTAAAATTTCAGACATGTAGCTCATTGCATAGCTGAGTAATAGTTCCTTTGAGGTTCTCACTGTTGAGTAAATCAGTTGTAACTTGAAAACTATTACATTTAGAGTAATTTGTTAAATATGTTATTCACAGAATTTTTGGTCAGCTATAACATAGTGAAATTGCAGACCTCTATGTCATGGCATAGCTGAGCAATAGCTACTTTCAGGTTCTCACTGTTGAGTAAATCATTGTATCCACTGGATAGCCGCAGTGTGTAGAGAGAGATTTCACCATTACTGCTCTGATGAAAAAAAATATTATAGCTAGCTTTCTTAAGTTTGCAGTATATATTAATAACCATAAAATGTTGTCTGGGAATATTTTTGGCCTCATTTTGAGAAACAAGATGGCCGCCACAGGTGTTTTTTGTCAGTCATGAAAAGTGCTTATATCTCCCTTATTATTGATCCTAGAGGTTTGGGATGATAAACCAACCTGTAGGAAATCATGGGGTGGGAATCTTTTGGTGTGGTTAGATTTGACCTTCAATGACCCCTCCTTCAAGGTCAAACAAGGATAGCCAAACTTAAAAGTGCTTATAACTCGCTTATTATTGGTCCCAGAGGTTTGGGATGGTAAACAGACAGGAAATCATGGGCTGTGAATCTGTTGATATGGTCCGATTTGACCTTGGAACCCTCCTTCAAGGTCAAATGAGGATAGCGAAAATTGAAAGTGCCTACAACTCGCTTATTATTGGTGACAGAGATTTGGGATGGTTTACCATCCCATAGGAAATCATTGGCTCGGAATCTTTTGGTATGGTCAGATTTGACCTTTGGACCCCTCCTTCAAGGTCAAATGAGGACAGCCAAGCTTAAAAGTGCTTATAACTCATTTATAATTGGTCCTAGAGGTTTGGAATGGTAAACCATAGGAAATCATGGGCTGGGAATGTATTTGTGTGGTTAGATTTGACCTTGGACCCCTTCTTCAAGGTCGAACGAGGATATTGCATTTGTAGTATTTCTTTAAATATGTTTTAACCTATTTTTTACACTTAAACAATTACCTTGTTATTTTCCTTCATAATACCATTTACAGGGCACAACTTTTTTATCCTTTTCTTCTGTCAGCTTCGGAATTTCTTTCGAACTTGCTGTTCAGTTACCATTTACTGTATTTCTGTACAGCCCTTTTCCTGATAATTATTCTGTCCTCTAATCACCTTCACAAATCAAAAACACTCAGTCAGCTGACACAGTGCCCGTTCACGGGCACTCTCCTCTTGTTTTTTTATATATAAAGAATTACAGCTATTAGAAACTTTCAGTCTTCATGAGCAAATGGCAAACTGCAAAGTAATCAGAAACTTGTAGTTCACTATTCATGAAAGTGCAGAGACAGAAACGAAGTGATCTCTAGAAGCGTGAGCCTTGGAGAGAGCTTGCATTAAAAAAGCACAAATGAAAAAGTGTATGGACAGATTACTGGCCAGTGGCCCATTACATGAATTTCTTTAAAATACTAATCACCCAAGTACTTTTTTTATACACAGTACCACAAGTAAACTGGGTGGGGAAGGTTAGCGGGCACTCAGGAATTTGTCTTTTTGTGTAGAAATTTTCATTGTCATTCTTGAGTTCTAGGTACTGTCTACATTTGTACCTGATTTCCAACATTGAAGAATGTCATAGAATATAAATTGTTGTTCAATTTCACTTTTTCAGACATACTCAAAAGAAGCAGTAGATTTTGTTCAAGATGAACTGACCAAGGCTCAGAAAAATAGAGAGTTAGCTACTAATATATTTGAAGTGAGTTTTGCTATTTATTTTTTAAAATCCTTTTTAAAGTTATAACCTTCAAATGGTTATGTTAAAAAAAAATTGTTATTTGATCATACTTAATAATTTGGGTGTTATTTGCACATTGGGTAAATTATTCCACCTGTGAGTATGATGTGAAGTAAATTGTTATTGACTAGGGGAGTCACGACTAACGAAGGTTAGAATAGTGTTATTTTCAGTATCATATTTTAAAGTTTGAATAATCGCTTAATATAGTAAAAGATGGCAAAAGGTCTGAATCATTCACATATGTGCAACATATTTGTCACATAAAATAAGATAAATCCAACTATAACCATGTTTTCTGTATTTATTCATTCACATAAAACCGGAAGTACCATTCACCTCTAATATCACCCACTTCCTGTCTGATATAAATGTAACAGAGTGTGCAGGAAAACAGCAAATTTATCAAATTTTACAAATACCGTAAATGACCTATTTAGCGCATCCGCCCTTGTAACCGCACCCTATCTCTTTTCAAAGCAATATACTTGGCAACTTCTAGTGGGTGACCGATCAGACAGTGACAGTGCACAATCGTGGTTGGTTATAAAAGGTTACTAATGATCGATTATTCAGCTTAAATCTTACCTTTCTTAATTTTTCTCAATATCCACATATTTTCTATATAATTTACGTATTTTTACTTAATAAATTGACATTTTTATCAAGACTTTGAGTTTGTTTTCATCTACCACCATATTTACAGGAAGTGGGTATTTCTAAATGTCGAAACACCGTTTTTCCACCGGATTGACCGAAACTTCATCCCGGAAAGTGTTTCATGATGGGTGCGCTAAAAGGGATATTTTTTCCCAACAAATATTGAATAAAAATAGACTTTGCTTAGCGCACTGTGCGCTAAATAGGTCATTTACGGTAATGGATATACGATTTCATTTTAATTGACATATTTATCGTTTTCATTACCATTTAGAATATGAAACTTTTGGTTGTATTTAGTGGTGGAACGATTCGCCGAGAACTCGATTTCCAAACTCGAGTCCATGTTTCAGCATCTACATCGATCCCTATTGGAAACGTCGGCTACGACAAAAAAAAAAAACGAAAACCACAAAAGACGTTTTCAGTGGACATATTTATCGTTTTCATTGCCTTTTAGAATATGAAACTTTTGGTTGTATTGTAAATTCGACGGTTATTCGGTGTTGACACCAATAGTACAACATTAGACTAGCCAACATGAAATATTTGAAGTCGTGACATTCCTATTATCGACAGGTGTGTAACTTTCAGAAAATAATAATAATTGAATCATCCTTTAACAACAAAGTGGGCCTGAGGTATAATACATATTACATTAAAATACTTGGTATGTGTAATATGTATCTTTATCCAAAGTATGTTTATCCATGATGACTGTATTGAAATAGTCAAAGAAAAAAAATAATATTAAAAATATTAAAAGTTCCATGTTTATCAAAATTGTTGAACTATTTACAGTTAAGTGGGTTTTAACTTGGGCAGGGTCGGTAACATGGGTATCTCGGTATCGAGACCAATTTACTTCAACACCGTTGTGACACTTTACAGCTGGTATTTTGAATGTCGGTATATAATATTGTGGGAAAACGTCAAGTATTAGAAACAAACCTCAAATCTGAAGAAATTATGAACTTTTATCCAATATTTTTATATATTTAAGCACTTATATAGTGATTTTTATCAGAACTTCAATGTTTTCGTTTCACGAATCTTACTTCCGGTTGGTGGGCCTATACAATTGGTGATATACTAGAACACAATTTCTTCATTCGGTATCCCGGAATCGGTACGGTTTTACACTGGTGGGATACCAGAATGAAAAGAAAAAACTGCTACCGACCCTGCCCTAGTTTTAACATTGTTGTATTTAGTGAAAAGCATATTTTATAAAAGAGTAATCGTTCAATGTATATTATTTAATTTACTGATTTACACCATTAAATGAGTTATTTAGAAACCTTTAAAATAAATGTACTGGAGAAATATCTTTTTGTAAAATATACTGATGTGAATCAGCATTGTGTAAAAAGCATTTGAATTATTTACATGTCTTAATGTGTTTATTAAATCCTGTCTACTGATTACCACTTAATTATTTATTCAAAAGATTCTGTGGGATTTTTTTTTTGGATTAACATTTTTTTATTAAAAAACAGGTGACACCTTTTTATTTGAAAAAAGCATACGTGTAAAAAAACTAGTTAGAGTAAGAAATCTAAAATTCGCCACATATCTGAAATTCGCCACATGTGAAAATACTAATAAAATAAATGAATTGTGGTGAGATTTGTTGACTGTATAGTAAATTAAGGCTTTTTGAACTGAAAAATACCAATTTTTGGACAAAAACATCATTTTCTTCATAAAATTAACTAAGGTTTTAGAGGTGGCAAATTTTAGATTCCTGGCGAATTTTCGATTTTTTTACTCTACTTCAGTGACATTATGTTTGTTAAGTATCCTTCAACTTTCAGCTTTATTTTTAACTATAAACTTTAAAAGTGCGAATTTTGACGAAATTTTAAGTAAGAGTTATTTTAATCATTTTTTGAACATGGTCGTCAATTTTCAGATTTATAGTACAGTAGAACCTCGATTATCCGAACCCCATGGGAGACATACAATTCGGTCAGATAATCGAGGGGTTCGGATAGATGAAGAAACCCGAAATTCACTGTCTATGGATTACCGAGTGGGTGATAATTGAAGAAATGTCGTTTTTATGCAATAAACATAGACGTTTATGGTCATTGATAAAATAATATACTATATTTGTGTCATATAATATAAGTGTCCATTCAATTTTCATTTATTGGCTCCATATCCATCGATTAGTGCCGGTATTGTTTATCGATATTGAAATATTTATCAATTCAAGCTAAGTTTGCCGATATCGATAATGTAGGGTACAATATCAATATCGAAACATACCACTTAACAGGTACAACAATTTTTTCCCCCATTCAAATAAAGTACAAAATTTGAAGAATATATTTGTTTTCATATTATTTTTGTCTACTTTTACTTACCGCTAAAGCGGAAACACCATATTTGTTTATGTTTTGGGAACCTACTAAAACATGCGAAAGAGTTTAGAAGGTGTCTTTAGGAAAACATCTCATACCCCGATATTTCAAAATCGAACGATAAAAAAATATGATTTGATATTGATATATATATATACAGTAGAACCTCGATTATCCGGCCTTCGATTATCTGAATCTCCGGATTAACCGAACCGAAATTGTGCCTCCCTACTGGCAGTACATATAATGCAACTTGTAGCGTGATCGATAATACAGGATTTTACACAGTCTCGGAAATGATTGATCGCAGTGCTTTATAAAACGTACCATTCACAGAAACGCCTAACTTCTTTGATCTTTATCACCATTGTTACAATAGGGGAGGGATTAATTCAATTACACGACCCCACTACACAACTTCTTTGATAATGCGCCAATCAATGAAAGCGTGTTTGATTGGGTTTCGCAATTTATAATCTCCTGGAGTACGTCTATTCACAGACTGACAATGTGTATAAAAGGAAAGATGTCAACAATGCATTACCAACCAAACACACATATCACTGAAGGCGTGTTCGCTTGGGGTTTTACAATAAATAATCTCGTGGAGTTTTTCAATTGACAAAATGCGAGACGATGTTGATCTAAAATTAAAACTTCAACAATGCAAATACCAACCAAACACAGCCAGATCAAGTCCGCGTAATATTCCAAATAAAAATAATAATATCCATGGATATGGAGCAAATAAACGACAACTGAAGGGTGACTTATAATATATGACACAAATATATTACATTATTTTATAAATGACCACCAACGTCTATGTTTATTGCATAAAAACAACATTTGTTCAATTATCGTCCACTCGGTAACCCATAGACGGTGAAGTTCGGCTTCCTTCATCTATCCGAACCCCTCCATTATCCGACCGGATTGTATGTCTCCCATGGGGTTCGGATAATCGAGGTTCTGTATTCTGTTTGGATGGTAATGCATTGTTAACGTCTTTTCTTTTATACACATTGCCAGTTTGTGAACATACTCCGGGAGATTATAAATTGCGAAACCCAATCAAACACGCTTTCATCGATTACGCATTATCAAAAAGCTTGTGTAGCTGGGTTGTGTAATTGAATTAATCCCTACCCTATTGTAACAATGGTGGTAAAGATCAAAGAAGTTGGGCATTTCTGTGAATGGTGTGCTTTATAAAGCACCAGAATAAATCATTTGCGAGACTGCGTAAAATCCTGTATATTTGCTCACGCTAGACGGTGCATTATATGTAGGGAGACACAATTTTGGTTCGGTTAATACGGAGATTCGGATAATAGAAGGCCGGATAATCGATGTTCTACTGTATTTAAAAAGAGAAGCAACAGTTAATTAAATTTTACTGTCCTACCTCAATAAAGAAAACAGTTAAAATATGTGCATCCAGTTTAGATTTCCGCTAGTACAGTAATGCCACAGTAATGTGACTGGTGTGATATTAATATAGTTTGTACTCATTTTAAATTAATTTCATATTTTTATACACTATTTGCAGGCGATGAATTAAAAATAATTAGATTCCTGCCTGCGCTGACAACTTTTTTATCTTGAAAACTGTTGGAGAAATGTTATATATGGTTATATTTATGTTCTGATAAAAAAAAATGAATGGATAACAAGAATACATTAATTAAAATGTGACATTTGAAAGATATTTACATAAAGTAGGAATTTAATTCTGACAAATATACTTGATTCTTCTCTTTTTGTCAGTTGTGTGGGAACATAATGAGAAAGTTATTCTCTACATGTACAGATTAAAAGTTCACTTAAATGCAGTCTAGTGTACATGATTAATGTTTCAATGACGTCAATCTATGTACACTGGTAAGACCTTTAATATGATGATAAATGTGGTTACTAAGCGAGACTGAACCCCCAAGTGTTTAGTGTAATGGAGACCACATTTTCATTCTGTCTCAATTGGAACAGAAGCATGAGACAAAGTATAAGTGGACTCTGTTGTGTTAAAAATTCAGTGTATATTTGTATAAGAAAAACTACTGTAATACAGCCATGTGAAGTTCTCTTGTTCAAATATTAAATTTAGTGATCAATCCTAATTTTACACTCTTTAAAAAAGATATAACAAATCTGATATTCTCTATTTTATGAATATGGTATGAAAGAAAAATATTTCAACTGATGAAAAATAAGAGATTTTGTTATAATTTTCTGCTTTTGTAAAAGTACAAAAGTTCTGTAATATGTTAATAACACATAATAAATTAAAACAGTGGACCCCAATTAGAATTATACACGCTGTTTAAGATTAGGATAATTACAAAATATTGTAGTAACACAGTAAGCAAAAAAATATACAGAATCTCAGAAACATTAACCAAAATTAACTGCTACAGTATAATAAAATTAAAGTAAAAAAAACTGGACCTCAAATAAGAACCAAGCAAGAGTTAGATTTGGAGAACAGTTTTAATTATGGATTTTTCTGTTGTACATTGCTGATAATAGAGTAATTTTAGATTTTTGTCACTTGGTACTCTTCTATAATTATAATGTAGCTATGCAAGACAACTCTACTGCCCACAAATAATAAAATTTACATTTCTAATTACAACTACAAGGTTTGTGTATGAAGCTTTTACAACAGGACCTCTTCCTGCAATTACAACAGTCAAAACATAGCATTCAAAAATCATGAATCCAATAAGTATACATGAAGATCAGGGTAGATAGAAAAGGTTCCTGTTATGTAGTGTATCACTGAAATTGGGATGTGGGCTGACTGTATTTGTTGTAATTTTGTCACAATTATTGTAAACAGTGTCTACTGGATGTCTGGTAGCATAAATAAACCAAGGTTCTCTTGTCCTCCCCTATGAAAAGGTTCGCCTGAACTAGCTGACAGATTCATTAACAATCCTCAATATATTGCAGTTGAGAAAATGTGATGCTATTAAGTATTGACATTAAGTTTTAAAAGATAACCTTTCCTTTGTAATTAACAAGAAGTTTTCAATGTGTCAGACATGCAATGAACTTTACATGAACACCCAGTTATATTCTTATCCCTGAAATTAGTAGGAGCGGCCTGAAATTTACTTTGTTTTTAACCTGTCATTGTATGATTTGTCTACTTAATGCCAAGTCGTCCCTTCCAGCTTTCATCAGATACCTGTGACTTTTATACATGACACAAACTAAGCCATTGTATAACTAGGTCAGTGGGAAAATGTCATTCAGGCTAAATTCCTTTACCATGTGATCATTTGATTGATTCTGATATTTTCATGAGCAAGTAGTTGTGTATGTCAATTTGAAATTTCTTCCTCAGGCCTTGGAGAGTAAGTCATTTATTGCCACAGCACTTTATGACATTGTGTGGTAACAGAATCACAGTTTCCGAAATTTGTTCTTAAATATTGCAAATTATAAGTGCAAGATTTGGTTTAAAATTTTCTCTATTAAAAGTTGTTCTACTATGTGATTTTAAAGCCTGTTAAACTTCATTACAAAGTGAGAAACTTAATAACTTACAAACCAAGTTCTTTTATCCCAATCATAGGGTGAACATTAATTATGATAATGTGTTCCTCTTTGTTATCCGGTTACTTTTCTTTGTTGCAACTTAACCCTTAACAGTATATCTTATTTTTACTTTACATACTAATTGACAGTGACGTATTGGCTAACTTAAATATTGATGGACTATTAGGTACTAGTGGTAGGACCGTTTACAAAAGTGAAAACCGGTTACCAGGGCTTTGAAACAAAAGAAATCCGGTATTTCGGATGCTTGTTAGTGTGCAGTAAAACTATTCACACAGCGTACATGAGGCAGAACTTGCAACTGGAAATGGCTTTCGCGAGAAATTATTAAGTATGTAAACATGATTTTTGCTCACTATAAAGTAAAGATGTGACATATTTTACAAAATATGTATATTTTTTGTCGTTTTGATGAAGTATCAGCCAATAGGTGGCCTAAAGTGATGATGTTTTCAATAACCAGTTCCCAAATATTCTTTGCGAATTTTGTTATTTTTGCCAGAAACGAATGAAAAACTGCATACCGGTTTATCAATTACACCACTGTTAGATACCGGTATATAACTCTGCAAACTACAATGGCCAGTAATATATTCTCTAATAACTCCTTGGTATTTCATTTCCATATTTTATACAAAAAGTTACTCCTTCACCTCCGTTAAAATAACATACCTGAAAGAGTGTGATTAATATTCATGGCTTATTTGATTCTAAAATATGCCTGACGTAAATCAACTTAAACAGATTTTGATTGTTCAGGTGTTTTGGTGCCTCTACAGACATTTACATACTTCAGTTTTCACTGGTGTCTACTTTTATAGGCTTCAGAAATAACTCTCTAAATATTTTGTAAAATGTTTCTAATAGCTACTTCTAGTATCCTTAAAAGTATTGATGGAAACAGCTTTTTGTTCATTATTCCATTCAAGAGCATTTATGAGGATAGTAAATTAAATTGAATTTTATTTAGTGACATATTTTTATTGGTTTACATTGATTTTGTTTCAAGATACAGATTAGTTGTGCTATCATTTATCTAGACAAAAACTGGTTTCTGGGTCCTGAAAACGAACCAATATCTGGTATTTTTTTGTTTGGTTTAGTATTCGCCGTGGTGAAAAATGTGGATGTCTGTACATGAGACCTAAATCGAGAATTTGAAATATTTTAAAGCTTTTACTTGCTGATGCCCGGTGGTTTACAGTGCAGAGTCTTGACCAACTAGTGTGCACTGGTTCCTCCACTTGCAAACTACCCATTGCAATATGACCCTGGCTGTTGAACGCCATGTAAAACACAAAAATAAAGGCAAAGACACCCACTTCTGCAGTCTTTTGGAGAAGAAAGGTTACACTCCCATGATTTAACCATTTTGAAATCCCAGACAATGATCACATGACAGTTGAGAGATATTGCCTGCTGGGTTTTGGGAGCCAAAAAAAAATCAGCATCATAATTAACCTTGTGATATTGATTCATTTGATTTGTTTTCCGCCCAGGTCCTTGTGAAGTATCATTTGCATAACTGTGACACTTCCAACCTTATTTTTGACTGCCAAGAACGTATTTTCGAGGCTCAGAGTTTGTCTTTTGCTGACAGATCCATCAGCAGTGTTTCTTTGTTTTGGCTTTAACTTGTCAACACAATTTTTTTTGTCCAGATGATAACTAAAAAAACTACTAAGTGTAATTCACATGTTGTTATGTGGTTCATAAATGGAGAGGCATTTTAATACAAAATAATGGAGAAATACTAAACTGGGGCAGTGGAAATGAGTTCAAAAAGGCAAATATTGGAATAATGAAAAGTTGAATAATAGAGATTAATTGGTACCACAATTTAACCTAATTCGTTCAAATTTTGCTGAAACAGTGTACATGATTGTGTTTTAGTTGCAGGGACATTCTTTATTTGATTCACAGTTGAACCTTTTTAAGTAGGAATCTTATAAGTAGAATGATTCATTTTCAAGCAGAAGTAACCAGGGCTGGGTCAGTGTTGTTGGTATCTTGGTATCAAGAGCATTGTACTGAAATACCATAACATTTTAAAACCACCAGCTCACTTGTCAACCAATAGAATTCCAAGGAAGCCCAAAATATTAAAAAGATAGCAAAATCTGAATAAATTGCACATCTTTCTTGCATATTTTTGTACATTTGGGCACCTGTAATGTGATTTTTTTTAGTTATTAGGAAATACATTTACTGGTTCAGTAGAAGTATATCTCTGGTTTCTCAACATTCTCCTTAACAAGGTTCACCTATGATGGCCATAGATAAAAGTTAATTTAATTTTTTTGCATAGTTTTTGTATGATTAATATTTAAATATACATTTAAACTTTGAATGTGTTTTTCTATTTTTCAGCCATATATAAAAGAAATAAAAAACTGTCTACGGGATTCATCGTTTGATAAATATGTAGATAGGTAAGCTTAGGGTCTAGGGACCTTTGGCTTCTCATCACAGGCACTATATGTTATGTGAAAACTGAGGTTTATTTTTAAAAGAAGAAAAAAAAATCTTGTTTAAGGTGATGACATGTTTCAATAGAAGTTTACATTGAAATTTATATCCATATGATATTCTAACCGTATTTTACAGTTGACGTTTAAAACAAGTTATATAAAACCTCAGTTTTTCACATTTTTGCTTTTATGTAGCTAGTTGCATTCACTGATTATGCTTCCTTCTTTTTTAAACAAAATTTTTTTTCTATGACATGCAATAATAGTTTAGAGAAAAAGTTAATTTTAAATGTCACATGATGTTGCATATCTTTTTGAAAACTTTTTGAGCTAAAGGTATTGCTATTTATTGCATGTCAGAAAGACAGTGTTTTTACTCTTTAACTATTAATTTTCTTGGTTGTGGTCTTAATGGATTGGATGTTTTTAACTCTTTCAACACAGTTGCTTTCTTATCTGTTTAAGCTTCCCAGAAGGTGTGTCAAAGATAAACTGATGTGTTGCCATACATGTTAGAATCAAATTAGTAACATTCATATGTGGATTAATTATTATACAATCTTTGATCACAAAAGGTGAAGAATTCGTTTCTGGGGGATATATTGTACAATGTATACCTGGACATCTTCAAAACATATCAGATTGCATTTCACTCTTGTGGGATGTGAGAACTAGTTATAATCATAAAGAATTGGCAAAAATAGGATGTGTTGTAATTAGCAACTCAGTCCCCATAGCAACATGGGAAAGTTGATTATGTGCTGATATTTGCTAGTTCACAATGCAGAAAGTCCACCAGCTAATTTATATGAATTCCTCATGTACCTTTGACTGTGTGATCTCAATATACTGACAGGGGCCACGGTGGCAGAGTGGTAACACTCTCGCCTCCCACCTCTGCGGCCGGGGTTCGATCCCCGTCATGGCCGTAAGTGGGAAAGCTGGTAGTTGCTTGCCGTTGGTCGGCAGTTTACAGTACAGAACCCTAGCGAACTATATGTACTGGTTTCCTCTGCCCTTCCAACTACCCGTCGTGATATGACCTGTACAGTGTTGAAAGCGACGTAAAACCACAAACAAACAAAATCAATATACTGACAGATACAAGAAGATGATATGAAACCCAAATAGAATGTATATTTAGTTCATGCTTTTGCAGTTCACAATTCTATGGTACCTGTTTCACAGAGTCTTTTATTGCTTGTATGGGTACTAGGTTTGAACTCGACCAATTTTTTCTGCATTAATAGTCTGGACAGCCAGATGTTAACACACTTTGATCTCGGCAGTTCATCTTACATCAAGCTATTTGTGAAATTCACCACATGTCCTCTACTAGAGGCACTCTGAGACAAAAAAAGTCAGAGCAATCCAAATTTGTACCAAGTTTGTATCGGGGAGTCCAGAGGCCTGATGTGGTCATCCATAAATGTGTAATGAATTTCCTACAAGTTAAGGAAACGGGCATTTCCTCGCTAGTGTCAAATTTCAAATGCTGTGGTGAACACCTCATTTCTTACTCTATATCAGAAATGAAT
Organism: Sabellastarte sp. h YS-2021; assembly: GCA_964017235.1. Lineage (NCBI taxonomy): Eukaryota > Metazoa > Annelida > Polychaeta > Sabellida > Sabellidae > Sabellastarte > Sabellastarte sp. h YS-2021. Next base: position 68,348,057 of record OZ024933.1, read on the forward strand.
TCATACACTCCATATATATGTCTTAGTTTATTAAGCGTCCCTTGCGGGACGCTTGTTTGTGTATGGGAGAGCTTCAGGCTCCGCCGGCTCCGCATTTTGTTTTCCTTATAACTCTGTAACCGTTAGGCGGATTCTTTTCAAATTTGGCAGGTTTAGGCAGTAGCCTTGGGGAATTTTTTTGAATATGCTGCAGTGACATTTCAACCAATCAGAGAGGTCACATGACCAAAAATGTCTTTTTTCGGTGGGGAAGCTTGTCCGGATGATAACTTGAAAGGAATTTTATCAATTCACCTGAAACTTGGCAAATACATTCATTCTATTAAAATCTGGAAATCATTAGATTTTGGCATTGATTGGTCAAGAAATGGCCGAGTAATTATGTCCACCCCCCTGGGGGGTGGATATATTATTTTTGCTTTTTTCGCCGTCCGATGTCCGATGTCCGATGTCCGGCGTCCGGCGTCCGGCGTCCGATGTCCGGCGTCACGCATGGTTTCCGCTCATTTAAAGGAAAAGTATTAGAGCTATTGTCACCAAATTTGGTATGCAGGCTTATTGGGTCAGTAGCTTGCTTGGGATTGCTTTTGGCTGTTGTACCTCTTTTGCTTACTGAGTAATACTTAAGTACAGCTATTTTCAGTACCCATTGGTTTCCGTGCATTTAAGCCAAAATAATTAAAGATATTTTACTACAATTTTGAATACAAGATTGTTATGTCCATAGCTCGCTTGGTATTGCATTTGGGACTGATAGCTTTGTCAGTACATGAGTAATAGCCATTTAGGTACTTCATTGTGTATTTTCAGTACTACTTTTGAGTAATTTGCTTCTATCTCCTTAACCGTGCGAGATAGAGCGATTTCGGCAAAATTTTCGACCCGCAGGGTATCTGAGGAGTGTACTCTTTGCAAATTTCAAAAAATTTTCCCCTCCCCAAAAATGGCGGCCATTTTGAATTTTCGAATTTTTGCCAAAAATGGCAAAACACAAATTTGCTTCTATCTCCTTAACCGTGCGAGATAGAGCGATTTCGTCGAAATTTTCGACCCACAGGGTATCTAAGGAATGTAATATTTGCAATTTTCAAAAAATTTTCCCCTCCCCAAAAATGGCGGCCATTTTGAATTTTCGAATTTTTGCCAAAAATGGCAAAACACAAATTTGCTTCTATCTCCTTAACCGTGCGAGATAGAGCGATTTCGTCGAAATTTTCGACCCACAGGGTATCTAAGGAATGTAATATTTGCAATTTTCAAAAAATTTTCCCCTCCCCAAAAATGGCGGCCATTTTGAATTTTCGAATTTTTGCCAAAAATGGCAAAACACAAATTTGCTTCTATCTCCTTAACCGTGCGAGATAGAGCGATTTCGTCGAAATTTTCGACCCACAGGGTATCTAAGGGATGTAATATTTGCAATTTTCAAAAAAATTTCCCCTCCCCAAAAATGGCGGCCATTTTGAATTTTCGAATTTTTGCCAAAAATGGCAAAACACAAATTTGCTTCTATCTCCTTAACCGTGCGAGATAGAGCGATTTTCGGCAAAATTTTCGACCCACAGGGGATCTAAGGAATGCAATCTTTGCAATTTTCCAAAAATTTTCCCCTCCCCAAAAATGGCGGCCATTTTGAATTTTCGAATTTTTGCCAAAAATGGCAAAACACTAATTTGCTTCTATCTCCTTAACCGTGCGAGATAGAGCGATTTCGGCAAAATTTTCGACACACAGGGTATCTAAGCAATGCAATCTTTGCAATTTTCAAAATATTTTCCCCTCCCCAAAAATGGCGGCCATTTTGAATTTTTGCCAAAAATGGCAAAACACAAATTTGCTTCTATCTCCTTAACCGTGCGAGATAGAGCGATTTCGTCGAAATTTTTGACCCACAGGGTATCTAAGGAATGTAATATTTGCAATTTTCAAAAAATTTTCCCCTCCCCAAAAATGGCGGCCATTTTGAATTTTCGAATTTTTGCCAAAAATGGCAAAACACAAATTTGCTTCTATCTCCTTAACCGTGCGAGATAGAGCGATTTCGTCGAAATTTTCGACCCACAGGGTATCTAAGGAATGCAATCTTTGCAATTTTCCAAAAATTTTCCCCTCCCCAAAAATGGCGGCCATTTTGAATTTTCGAATTTTTGCCAAAAATGGCAAAACACAAATTTGCTTCTATCTCCTTAACCGTGCGAGATAGAGCGATTTCGTCGAAATTTTCGACCCACAGGGTATCTAAGGAATGTAATATTTGCAATTTTCAAAAAAATTTCCCCTCCCCAAAAATGGCGGCCATTTTGAATTTTCGAATTTTTGCCAAAAATGGCAAAACACAAATTTGCTTCTATCTCCTTAACCGTGCGAGATAGAGTGATTTCGGCAAAATTTTCGACCCACAGGGGATCTAAGGAATGCAATCTTTGCAATTTTCCAAAAATTTTCCCCTCCCCAAAAATGGCGGCCATTTTGAATTTTCGAATTTTTGCCAAAAATGGCAAAACACTAATTTGCTTCTATCTCCTTAACCGTGCGAGATAGAGCGATTTCGGCAAAATTTTCGACACACAGGGTATCTAAGCAATGCAATCTTTGCAATTTTCAAAATATTTTCCCCTCCCCAAAAATGGCGGCCATTTTGAATTTTTGCCAAAAATGGCAAAACACAAATTTGCTTCTATCTCCTTAACCGTGCGAGATAGAGCGATTTCGTCGAAATTTTTGACCCACAGGGTATCTAAGGAATGTAATATTTGCAATTTTCAAAAAATTTTCCCCTCCCCAAAAATGGCGGCCATTTTGAATTTTCGAATTTTTGCCAAAAATGGCAAAACACAAATTTGCTTCTATCTCCTTAACCGTGCGAGATAGAGCGATTTCGTCGAAATTTTCGACCCACAGGGTATCTAAGGAATGCAATCTTTGCAATTTTCCAAAAATTTTCCCCTCCCCAAAAATGGCGGCCATTTTGAATTTTCGAATTTTTGCCAAAAATGGCAAAACACAAATTTGCTTCTATCTCCTTAACCGTGCGAGATAGAGCGATTTCGTCGAAATTTTCGACCCACAGGGTATCTAAGGAATGTAATATTTGCAATTTTCAAAAAAATTTCCCCTCCCCAAAAATGGCGGCCATTTTGAATTTTCGAATTTTTGCCAAAAATGGCAAAACACAAATTTGCTTCTATCTCCTTAACCGTGCGAGATAGAGTGATTTCGGCAAAATTTTCGACCCACAGGGGATCTAAGGAATGCAATCTTTGCAATTTTCCAAAAATTTTCCCCTCCCCAAAAATGGCGGCCATTTTGAATTTTCGAATTTTTGCCAAAAATGGCAAAACACTAATTTGCTTCTATCTCCTTAACCGTGCGAGATAGAGCGATTTCGGCAAAATTTTAGACGCACAGGGTATCTAAGCAATGCAATCTTTGCAATTTTCAAAATATTTTCCCCTCCCCAAAAATGGCGGCCATTTTGAATTTTCGAATTTTTGCCAAAAATGGCAAAACACAAATTTGCTTCTATCTCCTTAACCGTGCGAGATAGAGCGATTTCGTCGAAATTTTCGACCCACAGGGTATCTAAGGAATGCAATCTTTGCAATTTTCAAAAAATTTTCCCCTCCCCAAAAATGGCGGCCATTTTGAATTTTCGAATTTTTGCCAAAAATGGCAAAACACAAATTTGCTTCTATCTCCTTAACCGTGCGAGATAGAGCGATTTCGTCGAAATTTTCGACCCACAGGGTATCTAAGGAATGCAATCTTTGCAATTTTCCAAAAATTTTCCCCTCCCCAAAAATGGCGGCCATTTTGAATTTTCGAATTTTTGCCAAAAATGGCAAAACACAAATTTGCTTCTATCTCCTTAACCGTGCGAGATAGAGCGATTTCATCGAAATTTTCGACCCACAGGGTATCTAAGGAATGTAATATTTGCAATTTTCAAAAAAATTTCCCCTCCCCAAAAATGGCGGCCATTTTGAATTTTCGAATTTTTGCCAAAAATGGCAAAACACAAATTTGCTTCTATCTCCTTAACCGTGCGAGATAGAGCGATTTCGGCAAAATTTTCGACACACAGGGTATCTAACCAATGCAATCTTTGCAATTTTCAAAATATTTTCCCCTCCCCAAAAATGGCGGCCATTTTGAATTTTTGAATTTTTGCCAAAAATGGCAAAACACAAATTTGCTTCTATCTCCTTAACCGTGCGAGATAGAGCGATTTCGTCGAAATTTTCGACCCACAGGGTATCTAAGGAATGTAATATTTGCAATTTTCAAAAAATTTTCCCCTCCCCAAAAATGGCGGCCATTTTGAATTTTCGAATTTTTGCCAAAAATGGCAAAACACAAATTTGCTTCTATCTCCTTAACCGTGCGAGATAGAGCGATTTCGTCGAAATTTTCGACCCACAGGGTATCTAAGGAATGCAATCTTTGCAATTTTCCAAAAATTTTCCCCTCCCCAAAAATGGCGGCCATTTTGAATTTTCGAATTTTTGCCAAAAATGGCAAAACACAAATTTGCTTCTATCTCCTTAACCGTGCGAGATAGAGCGATTTCGTCGAAATTTTCGACCCACAGGGTATCTAAGGAATGTAATATTTGCAATTTTCAAAAAAATTTCCCCTCCCCAAAAATGGCGGCCATTTTGAATTTTCGAATTTTTGCCAAAAATGGCAAAACACAAATTTGCTTCTATCTCCTTAACCGTGCGAGATAGAGCGATTTCGGCAAAATTTTCGACCCACAGGGTATCTAAGCAATGCAATCTTTGCAATTTTCAAAATATTTTTCCCTCCCCAAAAATGGCGGCCATTTTGAATTTTCGAATTTTTGCCAAAAATGGCAAAACACAAATTTGCTTCTATCTCCTTAACCGTGCGAGATAGAGCGATTTCGTCGAAATTTTCGACCCACAGGGTATCTAAGGAATGCAATCTTTGCAATTTTCAAAAAATTTTCCCCTCCCCAAAAATGGCGGCCATTTTGAATTTTCGAATTTTTGCCAAAAATTGCAAAACACAAATTTGCTTCTATCTCCTTAACCGTGCGAGATAGAGCGATTTCGTCGAAATTTTCGACCCACAGGGTATCTAAGGAATGCAATCTTTGCAATTTTCCAAAAAATTTTTCCTCCCCAAAAATGGCGGCCATTTTGAATTTTCGAATTTTTGCCAAAAATGGCAAAACACAAATTTGCTTCTATCTCCTTAACCGTGCGAGATAGAGCGATTTCATCGAAATTTTCGACCCACAGGGTATCTAAGGAATGTAATATTTGCAATTTTCAAAAAATTTTCCCCTCCCCAAAAATGGCGGCCATTTTGAATTTTCGAATTTTTGCCAAAAATGGCAAAACACAAATTTGCTTCTATCTCCTTAACCGTGCCAGATAGAGTGATTTCGTCAAAATTTTCGACCCACAGGGTATCTGAGCATTGTACTCTTGGTAATTTCTAAAAAATTTTCCCCTCCCCTAAAATGGCGGCCATTTTGAATTTTCAAATTTTTGCCAAAAATGGCAAAACACAAATTTGCTTCTATCTCCTTAACCATGCGAGATAGAGCGATTTCGTCGAAATTTTCAACCCACAGGGTATCTAAGAAATGTAATCTTTGCAATTTTCAAAAAATTTTCCCCTCCCCAAAAATGGCAGCCATTTTGAATTTTCGAATTTTTGCCCAAAATGGAAAAACACAAACTGGCCTTAACCGTGCAAAATAGAGTTATTTTGTTGAAATTTTCGACCCATAGGGTATCTAAGAAATGTACTCTTGGCAATTTTCAAAAAAATTTCCTTTTCCCAATAATGGCGGCCATTTTGAATTTTCAAATTTTTGCCAAAAATAGAAAAACAGGAATTGGCTTCTATCTTCTTAACCGTGCAAGATAGAGTGATTTCGTCAAAATTTTCAACCCAACCAATGCAAAAAGGCATGAAGCTGAAATAAATTACATCTACACTATCAAATATTTAAGCATCATTGATATATTTTACAAATGAAACAGGGTCTTGTAAGACTACTGTACAATTTGGGCAAAAGGTTCATGGGTGGACATTACACATGATAATGTGTGTTCTTCTATGCTATCCTGTTTCTATTCGCATCTACTATCAACAGAGCGGCCTATTTCTAGTTAATGATTAATTAATCATTACGAATTTTCCAAATAAGGAAAACACAAAAATGTTTATATCTCGAAAACCGTGCTAGATAGAGCGATTTCGGCGAAATTTTTGACCCAAAGGGTATCTCTGCGGAGTAGTTTTCCCAATTTTCAAAAAATTTTTGTCTCGCCCAAAATGGCGGCCATTTTGAATTTTCGAAATTTTCGCAAAAATTGCAAAACACAAAAATGCTTATATCTCAAAAACCGTGCTAGATAGAGCAATTTCGACAAAATTTTTGACCCGCAGGATATCTCTGCGGAGTACTTTTCCCAATTTTCAAAAAATTTTTGTCTCGCCAAAAATGGCGGCCATTTTGAATTTTCGAAATTTTCGTAAAAATTGCAAAACACAAAAATGCTTATATCTCGAAAACCGTGCTAGATAGAGCGATTTCGACGAAATTTTGGCCCAAAGGGTATCTCTGCAGAGTAGCCATGCCAATTTTGAAAAAAATGTGTCTCGCCAAAAATGGTGGCCATTTTGAATTTTCAAATTTTTCGCAAAAATTGCAAAACATAAAAATGCTTATATCTCGAAACCCGTGCTAGATAGAGCGATTTCGACGAAATTTTTGACCCACGGGGTATCTCTGCAGGGTAGCCATGCCAATTTTCAAAAAAATTTTGTCTTGCCAAAAATGGCGGCCATTTTGAATTTTCGAATTTTTGCGCAAAAATTGCAAAACACAAAAATGCTAATATTTCGAAAACCATGCTACATAGAGCGATTTCCACGAAATTTTTTATCTTCAGGGTATCTCTGCAGAGCAGCTATCCCAAAGAGCTTTCACTTGGTGAAGTTTCAGACCCATAGCTAATTACTCACCTACTCAAAATGAGTAAATGCGAATTATCTCTAAAAGTATTGCAGATAGCCAATTTTTCTCAAATAACTCATTCACCTTTTGGGAGAGCTTTCACATGGTGAAGTTTCAGACCCATAGCTAATTATTTACCTACTCAAAATGAGTAAATGCTAATTATCTCTAAAAGTATTGCGGATACCCAATTTTTATCAAATAACTCATTCATCTACTTGTGGGAGAGCTTTCACATGGTGAAGTTTCAGACCCATAGCTAATTACTCACCTACTCAAAATGAGTAAATGCGTATTATCTCTAAAAGTATTGCAGATAGCCAATTTTTCTCAAATAAATCATTCACCTACTTTTGGGAGAGCTTTCACTTGGTGAAGTTTCAGACCCATAGCTAATTACTCACCTACTCAAAATGAGTAAATGTGAATTATCTCTAAAAGTATTGCAGATAGCCAATTTTTCTCAAATAACTCATTCACCTACTTTTGGGAGAGCTTTCACTTGGTGAAGTTTCAGACCCATAGCTAATTACTCACCTACTCAAAATGAGTAAATGCGAATTATCTCTAAAAGTATTGCAGATAGCCAATTTTTCTCAAATTAATCATTCACCTACTTTTGGGAGAGCTTTCACTTGGTGAAGTTTCAGACCCATAGCTAATTACTCACCTACTCAAAATGAGTAAATGCGAATTATCTCTAAAAGTATTGCAGATAGCCAATTTTTCTCAAATAACTCATTCACCTACTTTTGGGAGAGCTTTCACTCTGTGAAGTTTCAGACCCATAGCTAATTACTCACCTACTCAAAATGAGTAAATGTGAATTATCTCTAAAAGTATTGCAGATAGCCAATTTTTCTCAAATTAATCATTCACCTACTTTTGGTAGAGCTTTCACTTGGTGAAGTTTCAGACCCATAGCTAATTACTCACCTACTCAAAATGAGTAAATGCGGATTATCTCTAAAAGTATTGCAGATAGCCAATTTGTCTCAAATAACTCATTCACCTACTTTTGGGAGAGCTTTCACTTGGTGAAGTTTCAGACCCATAGCTAATTACTCACTTACTCAAAATGAGTAAATGCGAATTATCTCTAAAAGTATTGCAGATAGCAAATTTTTGTCAAATTAATCATTCACCTACTTTTGGGAGAGCTTTCACTTGGTGAAGTTTCAGACCCATAGCTAATTACTCACCTACTCAAAATGAGTAAATGCGAATTATCTCTAAAAGTATTGCAGATAGCCAATTTTTCTCAAATAACTCATTCACCTACTTTTGGGAGAGCTTTCACTCTGTGAAGTTTCAGACCCATAGCTAATTACTCACCTACTCAAAATGAGTAAATGCGAATTATCTCTAAAAGTATTGCAGATAGCCAATTTTTCTCAAATAACTCATTCACCTACTTTTGTGACAGCTTTCACTTGGTGAAGTTTCAGACCCATAGCTAATTACTCACCTGCTCAAAATGAGTAAATGCGAATTATCTCTAAAAGTATTGCAGATAGCCAATTTTTCTCAAATTAATCATTCACCTACTTTTGGGAGAGCTTTCACTTGGTGAAGTTTCAGACCTATAGCTAATTACTCACCTACTCAAAATGAGTAAATGCGAATTATCTCTAAAAGTATTGCAGATAGCCAATTTTTCTCAAATAACTCATTCACCTACTTTTGGGAGAGCTTTCACTCTGTGAAGTTTCAGACCCATAGCTAATTACTCACCTACTCAAAATGAGTAAATGCGAATTATCTCTAAAAGTATTGCAGATAGCCAATTTTTCTCAAATAACTCATTCACCTACTTTTGGCAGAGCTTTCACTTGGTGAAGTTTCAGACCCATAGCTAATTACTCACCTACTGAAAATGAGTAAATGGGAATTATCTCTAAAAGTATTGCAGATAGCCAATTTTTCTCAAATAACTCATTCACCTACTTTTGGGAGAGCTTTCACTTGGTGAAGTTTCAGACCCATAGCTAATTACTCACCTACTCAAAATGAGTAAATGCGAATTATCTCTAAAAGTATTGCAGATAGCCAATTTTTCTCAAATAACTCATTCACCTACTTTTGGCAGAGCTTTCACTTGGTGAAGTTTCAGACCCATAGCTAATTACTCACCTACTGAAAATGAGTAAATGTGAATTATCTCTAAAAGTATTGCAGATAGCCAATTTTTCTCAAATAACTCATTCACCTACTTTTGGGAGAGCTTTCACTTGGTGAAGTTTCAGACCCATAGATAATTACTCACCTACTCAAAATGAGTAAATGCGAATTATCTCTAAAAGTATTGCAGATAGCCAATTTTTCTCAAATTAATCATTCACCTACTTTTGGGAGAGCTTTCACTTGGTGAAGTTTCAGACCCATAGCTAATTACTTGCCTACTCAAAATGAGTAAATGCGAATTATCTCTAAAAGTATTGCAGATACCCAATTTTTCTCAAATAACTCATTCACCTACTTTTGGGAGAGCTTTCACTTGGTTAAGTTTCAGACCCATAGCTAATTATTCACCTCAAAATGAGTAAATGTGAATTATCTCTTAATAGTATTGCAGATAGCCAATTTTTCTCAAATAACTCATTCACCTACTTTTGGCAGAGCTTTCACACACGAAAATGAAAAATTGTGAATATCTCGGAAAAGCTATTTCTTTTGCTTTAATGCTCGGCGGGAGATACACACCGTGGCAGTGGTTTTGACAAAAATTTTTGTCTCCCCAAAAAATGGTGGCCATTTTGAATTTTCAAAGTTTTTGCAAAACACAAAAATGCTTATATCTCGAGAACCGTGCTATATGGAGCGAACTCAACAAAATTTTAGAGCTGCTGGGTATCTCTGCAGAGTAGCCATGCCAATTTTCAAAATATTTTTGTCTCGCCAAATATAGCGGACATTTTTAATTTTTTTATTTTTTGCAAAACACAAAAATGCTTATATCTTGAAAACCGTGCTAGATAGAGCAGACTGCGCTTACTTTGGTTGCCACAACAGTATAAGGCTAGAAACGAAGCATTTTCTTAATACTTTAGCACTCACCTTTATATCCTTTTCGGGACGCTTTGTTTTTGCTATGCAAAAACATTATCTTTTTTTTTTGCGAGCGATCCTCTAGTTTTTTATAGTAATATATATCTGGCAATATTGCATACTCAATTTTGTTATACACATTTGATTTAATCTATATGGTATACACAAGCTTTTTGTGTTAAGCATTTTTAAAATATTTTATTATATTAACTTCTATTATTCAAAATGTAGTGAAAGAGAAAAGATTTACAAATTCCAAATTTATTAAGTAGAAACTATTTTGGAATAAAAAATTTCAATGTTTAAAAGTAAAGTTGAGAAAACCTGTGATACATATGACTAATATTTGACTAATGGAAGTTTTTAGTTTTGGTGTGTATATATCTTCAGTACTCTTAAAACTGTTACTTTTTCAATGCAGTTATATTGAATGAGTCTCAAGTGCATCCACATCAAAATCATTCTGGTTATAGGTAAATCTGCTAAATTTTTAGAATTGAATGATACAATTTTAGCTGAGAAAAAAGTCTAGTAAACCTTATAGTGGAGAAGTGGTAGTCATACTTCAGCCCTTCCCCCCTCCCCAAATCGACTGCAAATCCATTTTGGTACCTCAATTACAGTTCGTACATTATTGGTATGACATTTAAAATAGTTTGGTACTTCATTGCATGTAGGTTACAATTTCTAGGTTGTAAGTTTGACATTAAAATAGTTTGGTACCAAATTTCATATACGTTAAAGGGACATATGTACCCATGTTTGCAATTCCTACATTATTAGGATGGTATTCCTATTTATAAGGCACAATGATTCCAAAATAATAATATTAAATTGCTATAATAACTAAAAAAAAAATTTTTTTTTCTTGGAAGCTTCACCTATTGGCTTCAGAATCTGACAAGAACATTGTTGATGCGTTCGCCCAAATATGTTAACAACTAGTAGAAAAAATACAGAAATTTGTAGACTTGCAATGATAAAGTAGCAATTAGGAAGAGAGCAACGTTATTGGGGTTAAACTCCAGCAGATCTGTTTCAGTTAATTTAAACAATCAATCCATTGAAATATATAAACAGTTTAAGAATAATTATGTTCAACATATACTGCATTGGGCGTTAATTAGAAGTAGACATCAATTTGTAAGCAGGGAGTGTTTAATTTACAAGTTCTTGTATTTGAGATGAATCTGTGCGGTGTTTAGATTTCTGCTTATAGTTTGATGCTTTGCTTCTTCTGTTTCAACAGCGCACAGTTACAAATTGACCAAACTTGGCAACGCAGTTACCCAGTCTATGCACAGTTGTTACATTAATTGGCCTCAGCATTGAATCAAATGTTCATTTAAAAAAGAAAATAATAATAATAGGTATACCTGAAAAGTCAGAACCAAATATATTAGATATTGGATATAAAGTATCTTGTTGAAATTGTTCATAGGCTAGTTAATCTTGTTGCCCCTTCAAAAGTTTTTGTCTTTTATCTGTATGTAAGATAATGGCACCAGAGAACTAAAATCAAAACTAATTGTCGTGCGTTTGTTGGGACAATTGCATTATTATTAAAAATTAATTTCGTGTATTGTGCCATGGGTTAAACTTGGTACAGACACTAAAATGTAACTCTGTTTCGTTTTCTGTGATTTTTAGCTTTTGCAAAGATTTTCTACCAGATGTGATAAACCTGCTTTAGAAAAATTTATAGACAGTCTGTGTATGCCATTGGTTAGACTTGGACTGATTTTGCAGTGTACATGTATGTCTTATAATTTGTAGCCTTATATAGAAGAAATATTCCGAACGCTACGAGGCAGCTTATTCCTAAAATATCTAGAGAGGTAGTAGTTCATCAGTGAAAAAGTCAGGAGAAACTTTCATAAAGTGATGTGGTTAGCAGTGTTTGGAATGTACAGCAGACTGTGTGACTGGGAACATCTGATATCGGCAGGAAGGTTTTAGTTGTCAACTAAATACTACTCATACCTGCAAACATTAGCATTCTCATCCTGTATGCTGGAACTGCTTCTACATACAACAATATTACAAAGGCAATAACCTCTTTTTATGCACACACACACCAAAAAAAAAAAAAAAAAAAAAAAAAAAAAATTGAACTTCAGCTTACCATTTATCTTGAGAGGTATTTGTGACTATATCTAACCTATTGTCTATCTCCATGTACCAGCTCAAATGTCTAATGACAAATTGGTTATGTAAATTGTATTTCCTTTACTGCAGTAATTTTTTGAGTAGTTCGACTTTTATGGTGATTACTGATTACATCGTTGGTTGGGTTGAAAATTACCTCACTTTTTGAAAAGTCATGTCTGATTTAGGAAATACAAGACCTGCATAATATATCTGATGATGTGGAATTGCGATGGTTCTGCATTAGCAGAATATTGGAGAGATTTTATTCGATATCACACCTTGTGTCCAATGCATTTAAACATTAATGGGGATTAAGAGGGCATGCAAAATTACTCTACTAGTGCAGTTACCTCTCACATCTTTAGTGTTAAATTATTCATGCATTGGCAAGTAAAATAACAAATCTTGACAAAAAGTAATAATAATAAAATTTAAAAAGCATTTTTCTTTTAACTTGTCCTGGGAGGTGACAAAAATTGAATAGAACCCTGGATATGTGTGGTAAAACTGCCCACCCCTTTCCTTCCTAGCCTGGTATATATTTGGCCACAACTAGATTTCCATATTATGTAGCGGAAGAAGAGTTAAATCAATCAGTCTGCACATCAGCCACACTCTGCTTTTGAAAGTTTTTCTTGATTCCAAATGTAGCTGCATTTACAAATTGTTGTCATTGAATTGGTGAATGTGAGAAATTACTAGTTTGTTCTGTGTTTGAATAAACCCTTTGTCACATAATTTTTGCACTATAACCCTGTCCTGTGTATGCCATGGTTCTGTGGGATATGTGTTATTGATTGTGTTGCCAGTAATACTGTATTAGTCGATAATAGAGAAGTAACATGTTACTGTCAGTAGTTTACAGAAAGAGGGACATTACATCTTGTATATAAAACATTACGTGTTATTATGAAAACCTCCACATCAGGTAAAACTCCACAGCCTGGTGAAACTTATTAGTTTTACAGTCCTTAACATTTCTTATTGGCAGATTCTAATGAAAACAAAGTATAGCTCATTGTTTCAAAATTAAAGTGCCTTTGGACAATCATGTGTCGGTAACCATATAGAGGGGTCCTCAGTGGCCTAGTGGGTACCAGTTTTGGCATCTAATCACAGGCTGTCACCCCTCTGCACATTCAGCTCAAACAAATGACAAAACTGAGGACCTGTCCAAATATGACCCTGGCTTTTGAATGGGATGCAAAACCCCAAGTTTGACAAAGTGCTGTTTGAACATATGGTTTTAAGCTTCACATTACCTTGTGAGTTTTGTGGTCCTTAAAGATGTTTATAGCATTCCAAACTTAGTATCACTCAAATCTACCTTCCATATATATGTTGGGATATATAAAGCTGTGGTAGCAAGGAGTCCTAGTCTGTATCTATGACATTGACTTCTATAAAATATATATGTTCTTTCAAGAAGTGGCCTTTAACCTCAGAGGACTTTTTAATGTCATCTGGGCAGTTCTGTCATTTGGTCTGGTGGCTAACTGTGTTGTACCACTACTCTCCTACACCATTACAATTTGGTCTTAATCATTATTGTAGATAAAAAATCCAACTCAATTCTAGATTAAGAAGTTTAAATCCATCAAAAGTTTAATTTCTCTGTTTATATCTTGTTTAAATTTATCGATTAACCTATTCTTGAGACCTAGTGGAACATACCACACTGGAGTCTTGGGCATTCAAAAAGTTTTGTGTAGATATTTCCATGTTTGCAACCACTATAGGGATATATATTAGATTTAATCATTTCAGTTGACATTTTGAGGAAGTTTTGTGTTTCTTAGTGCATTCAATGTTTGTGTTGTAAACCTGTAGATTACATTAAGTTTTGTTTAGCAATAGCCTTAGGGAAGTATACTATCTACATTAGAGTACGAAATCTAAAATTCGCCACCTCTAAAACCTTAGTTAATTCCATGAAGAAAATTATGCTTTGTCTTAAAACCTTGTATATTGTAGTTCAAATAGCCTCGATTAACTACATTCAACAAATCTCACCTCAATTCATTTATTTTATAAGTATTTCCACATGTGGTGAATTTCAAATATGTGGCGAATTTTAGATTTCTTACTCTAACACGTTATTGTTTCTGTGTCTGTGTCTGTTGCTTGCAAAGATAAATTCTGTTTTTAAAATCAGTGATATTCATATTATTATTGAAAACCTTTTTTTAATTTTTTTTTTAAATAGCGACAGACACCATGTTGTCACTACTGTCTCAGTAAAACCTGTGAAATTTCGCTGCAATATATGAAACGTGTCGCCGTAATGAGGAAACCAAACTACCTCAAAATGTGTAATTGAATAGATAAACAGCCGAAAACTTGCCATCACAATTATAAATTTCACAAGAATGGCCTATTACTTACAGTAAAGAAAGAGTGTACACATTGGCTAGTTTTTTATGGTTGGACAATTTGTATTTCTCATTATTTTTTCTTTTAAAAAGGACACAGTTTGTGTATAACGTTATTCTGGTTAAAGATATTCACCTAATGCTTTTGGAACCTTTTTATATAGTCATATTTGATCTTGATCCCCTTTTTATCTCCCGCCGGGCTTTAGCCCAGGAGGGAGATTATGAAATGATGCCTGTGTGTGCGTGTGTGCGTGCGTTAGTTAGTCACGCAGATTCCTCCAAAACTACTACAGCTACAGATTTTTTGTAAATTAATTGTCCCAATGAATTTTCACGCCCTCGAAAATTTTTTTGGTTTTATGGACTTAGGCCTAAAGATAACTGAGTAATAGCTATCTTAGCTACTTGGAGTAAAGGGCTCATAACTCAAAAACTATTGCAGTTACAACTTTTTCTTCAAATATGTTGTTCAGCTACTTTGTCCTTAGCTATAAGATGGTACATAGTTTGGGGTCCCATTGCATGCCATAAGTGAGTAATAGCTATTTTCTCATTTGTAGCTAAATAACAAAAGGAGTAAATGTCAAATATCTTCAAAAGTATTAGAGTTACAGAAATCTTTTCAAATATGTTGTTCATCTACTTTTTGGTAAGCTATCACATAGTAAAGTTTCAGACCTGTTGCACCTTGGATAGCTGAGTAATAGCTACTTTGAAATTCTGACTGTTGAGTAAAGCCATTGTAACTCCAAAACTATTGCAGTTAGAGTGTTTTCCTAAAATATGTTGTTCAGCTACTTTGTCCTTAGCTATAAGATGGTACATAGTTTGGGGTTCTATTGCATGCCATAAGTGAGTAATAGCTATTTTCTCATTTGTAGCTAAATAACAAAAGAAGTAAATGCCAAGTATCTTCAAAAGTATTACAGTTACAGAAATCTTTTCAAATATGTTATTCATCTACTTTTGGGTAAGCTATCACATAATAAAGTTTCAGACCTGTTGCACCGTGGATAGCTGAGTAATAGCTACTTTCAAATTCCGACTGTTGAGTAAAGCCATTGTATCTCCAAAACTATTGCAGTTAGAGTGTTTTCCTAAAATATGTTGTTCAGCTACTTTGTCCTTAGCTATAAGATGGTACATAGTTTGGGGTTCTATTGCATGCCATAAGTGAGTAATAGCTATTTTCTCATTTGTAGCTAAATAACAAAAGAAGTAAATGTCAAATATCTTCAAAAGTATTAAAGTTAGTGAAATCTTTTCAAATATGTTGTCCATCTACTTTTTGGTAAGCTATGACATAGTAAAGTTTCAGACCTGTTGAACCTTTGATAGCTGAGTAATAGCTACTTTCAAATTCCGACGGTTGAGTAAAGCCATTGTAACTCCAAAACTATTGCAGTTAGAGTGTTTGCCTAAAATATGTTGTTCAGGTACTTTGTCCTTAGCTATAAGATGGTACATAGTTTGGGGTTCTATTGCATGCCATAAGTGAGTAATAGCTATTTTCTCCTTTGTAGCTAATTGAGAGCTTTCACTTGGTGAAGTTTCAGACCCTTAGCTAATTACTCACCTACTCAAAATGAGTAAATGCGAATTATCTCTAAAAGCTTTGCAGATAGCCAATTTTTCTCAACTCATTCACCTACTTTTGGAAGAGCTTTCACATGGTCAAGTTTCAGACCCGTAGCTAATTACTCAAAATGAGTAAATGCTAATTATCTCTAAAAGTATTGCAGATAGCCAATTTTTCTCAAATAACTCATTCACCTACTTTTGGGAGAGCTTTCACTTGGTGAAGTTTCAGACCCGTAGCTAATTACTCACCTACTCAAAATGAGTAAATGTGAATTATCTCTAAAAGTATTGCAGATAGCCAATTTTTCTCAAATAACTCATTCACCTACTATTGGGAGAGCTTTCACTTGGTGAAGTTTCAGACCCGTAGCTAATTGTTCACCTACTCAAAATGAGTAAATGCTAATTATCTCTAAAAGTATTGCGGATAGCCAATTTTTCTCATATAACTCATTCACCTACTTTTGGGAGAGCTTTCACTTGGTGAAGTTTCAGACCTGTAGCTAATTACTCACCTACTCAAAATGAGTAAATGCTAATTATCTCTAAAAGTATTGCAGATAGCCATTTTTTGTCAAATAACTCATTCACCTACTTTTAGGAGAGCTTTCACTTGGTGAAGTTTCAGACTCATAGCTAATTACTCACCTACTCAAAATGAGTAAATGCTAATTATCTCTAAAAGTATTGCAGATAGCCAATTTTTCTCAAATAACTCATTCACCTACTTTTGGGAGAGCTTTCACATGGTGAAGTTTCAGCCCCATAGCTAATTACTCACCTGCTCAAAATGAGTAAATGCTAATTATCTCTAAAAGTATTGCAGATAGCCAATTTTTCTCAAATAACTCATTCATCTACTATTGGGAGAGCCATCACTTGGTGAAGTTTCAGACCCATAGCTAATTATTCACCTCAAAATGAGTAAATGCTAATTATCCCTAGAAGTATTGCGGATAGCCTTCACATGGTGAAGTTCCAGACCCGTAGGGAATTACTCACCTACTCAAAATGAGTAAATGCTAATTATCTCTAAAAGTATTGCAGATAGCCAATTTTTCTCAAATAAGTCATTCACCTACTTTTGGGACAGCTTTCACTTGAAGTTTCAGACCTGTAGCTAATTACTCACCTACTCAAAATAAGTAAATGCCTATTATCACTAAAAGTATTGCGGATAGCCAGTATTTCTCAAATAACTCATTCACCTACATTTTGGAGAAGTTTCACATGTTTAAGTTTTTTTATGAATTTTTTAAATAAATTTTAATACATTAAAATTAATTAAATCATGCACTAAATCAATTATAACTTGAAAAGTACTGCATTTAGAGCACTTTGTGCAAATATGTTATGCAGCTACCTTTGGGTCAGCTATAACATAGTAAAATTTCAGACCTGCAGCTCATGGCATAGCTGAATAATAACTACTTTTAGGTTATCACTGTTGGGTAAATCACTTATAACTTGAAAACTTTTGCATTTACATTATTTAGTTTCAGTATGTTATTCACCTATTTTGAGGCAGCTATAACATAGTAAAATTCCAGACCTGTGGCTCATTGCATAGCGGAGTAATAGCTACTTTGAAGTTCTTACTCAACACTAAATCATTTATAACTTGAAAAGTATTACATTTAGAGCATTTTGTTAAAATATGTCATTCACGTACTTTTTCCATAGTAACAACATGGTGAGTAACTTGGGTGTCTATCTGAATAGCTAAGTGAGTAATAGCTACTTTTGGGCTTTTCACTAACTTCCATCATGAGTAAAATCACTTGTAACTTGAAAACTATTGCATTTAGAGAATTTTGTGCAAATATGTTATTCACCTACTTTTGGGTCAGCTATAACATACTAAAATTTCAGACCTCTAGCTCGTGCCATAGCTGAGTAATAGCTACTTTTGCCTTTGCCGGTGGATACATTTTGCATCTGGCCACAGATGCATCCTTGGTCTAGTCTCTAAAAGTATTACAGGTGGGCAATTTCTTCTAAATAAGTCATTCACCTACTTTTGGGTGATCTACCGCATAGTAAAGTTGCAGAACTGTAGCTCTTTAGATGGCAGAGTAATAGCCACTAAAATAAGTAAATGTCTTGTATCTCTAAAAGTAGTACAGATAGGCTATTTCTTCTAAAGACGTGCTTCCCTACTTTGAGTTGATCTGCATAATGAAGTGGCAGAACTGTAGCTCTTTGGATGGCAAAGTAATAGCTACTAAAATGAGTAAATGCCTTTTGTCTTTAAAAGTATTGCAATCAAACATTAAACTTGTCACTTCTACATGTGCCTCCATCTCGCAGGAAAATTTATATTCCACTATCTTTAGGACATCTAATTTATACGGCGGGAGATAAATGCATGCGTCAGAATGCTTGTTTCAAAGTCAAATAAGGGCAGCCAAAATACAAGCATAGCTGACCAACGTGTAGTAACTCAGTAATAACTCGTTAAAGTATTAAGTGTCCCGCAAGGGACGCTTGTTTGTGTATGGGAGACCTTCAAGCTCCGGCGGCTCCGCATTTTGTTTTCCTTATAACTCTGTAACCGTTAGGCGGATTCTTTTCAAATTTGGCAGGTTTAGGCAGTAGCCTTGGGGAATTTTTTTTGAATATGCTGCAGTGACATTTCAACCAATCAGAGAGGTCACATGACCAAAAATGTCTTTTTATGTCAGCTGACTTGTCAGTCAGCTGACATTATGTCGTCACTCTGCGGCGTGGGCGTACGCGTACGCGTACGCGTCCGCGTCCGCGTGAACAACTTCTCCTCCAAAACTACAAGGCCTAGAGACGTGCTGTTTTTTTTAAAAGATACCTTATCTATCGAGGATGAAAAATTGTTCAAGGCATGCAAATCTGTCTGTTCGTCTGTTTGCTAGAGACATTACAAGGGGGGTACCCCCACCAAAAGTGTGAAAATTTCAACACTTAATCACAATTTTCTCAGTGACTATTGCAGGGATTTCTTTCATATCGTGCATATATGTACTAGGCCACAGGTAGATTCTCTTGTGTGAGTATGAGACCTGGATCTGTCTTACTTTTTTTTTAATAAATTTTTTTAATAATTTTTAATGCAATAAAATTCATGAAATCATGCACAAAATCATTTATAACTTGAAAAGTGTTGCATTTAGAGCATTTTGTTAAAATATGTTATTCAGCTACTTTTTTCATAGCTACAATATGGTGAGTAAGTTGGGTGCCTGTCTCAATAGCTAAGTGAGTAACAGCTACTTTTGGGCTTTTCAGTAACTTCCATCATGAGTAAAATCACTTGTAACTTAAAAACTATTGCATTTAGAGAATTTCGTATAAATATGTTATTCAGCTACTTTTGGGTCAGCTATAACATAGTAAAATTTCAGACCTGTAGCTCATGGCATAGCTGAGTAATAGCTACTTTTAGGTTATCACTGTTGAGTAAATCGCTTATAACTTCAAAACTATTGCATTTAGAGAATTTCGTATAAATATGTTATTCAGCTACTTTTGGGTCAGCTATAACATAGTAAAATTTCAGACCTGTAGCTCATGGCATAGCTGAGTAATAGCTACTTTTAGGTTATCACTGTTGAGTAAATCACTTATAACTTGGAAACTATTGCATTTACAGTATTTTGTTTCAATATGTTATTCACCTATTTTGGGATCACCTATAACATAGTGAAGTTTCAGATCTGTGGCTCATTGCATAGCTGAGTAATAGCTACTTTGAAATTCTCACTATTGAGTAAATCACTTGTAACTTAAAACCTATTGCATTTAGAGAATTTCGTATAAATATGTTATTCAGCTACTTTTGGGCCAGCTATAACATAGTGAAATTTCAGATCTGTAGGTCATGGCATAGCTGAGTAATAGCTACTTTAAAGTTCTCACTATTGAGTAAATCAGTTGTAATTGGAAAACTATTGCATTTAGAGTATTTCGTATAAATATGTTATTCAGCTACTTTTGGGTCAGCTATAACATAGTAAAATTTCAGACCTGTAGCTCATGGCATAGCTGAGTAATAGCTACTTTTAGGTCATCACTATTGAGTAAATCACTTGTAACTTGAAAACTATTGCATTTACAGTATTTTGCTTAAATATGTTGTTCACCTACTTTTGGGTCAGCTATAACATAGTAAAATTTCAGACCTGTAGCTCATTGCATAGCTGAGTAATAACTACTTTGAGGTTCTCACTATTGAGTAAATCAGTTGTAATTGCAAAACTATTGCATTTAGAGAATTTCGTATAAATATGTTATTCAGCTACTTTTGGGCCAGCTATAACATAGTGAAATTTCAAATCTGTAGGTCATGGCACAGCTGAGTAATAGCTACTTTGAAGTTCTCACTATTGAGTAAATCAGTTGTAATTGGAAAACTATTGCATTTACAGAATTTCGTATAAATATATTATTCAGCTACTTTTGGGTCAGCTATAACATAGTAAAATTTCAGACCTGTAGCTCATGGCATAGCTGAGTAATAGCTACTTTTAGGTCATCACTATTGAGTAAATCAGTTGTAACTTGAAAACTATTGCATTTACAGTATTTTGCTTAAATATGTTGTTCACCTACTTTTGGGTCAGCTATAACATAGTAAAATTTCAGACCTGTAGCTCATTGCATAGCTGAGTAATAACTACTTTGAGGTTCTCACTATTGAGTAAATCAGTTGTAATTGCAAAACTATTGCATTTAGAGAATTTAGTATAAATATGTTATTCAGCTACTTTTGGGTCAGCTATAACATAGTAAAATTTCAGACCTGTAGCTCATGGCATAGCTGAGTAATAGCTACTTTTAGGTTATCACTGTTGAGTAAATCGCTTATAACTTGGAAACTATTGCATTTACAGTATTTTGTTTCAATATGTTATTCACCTATTTTGGGATCACCTATAACATAGTGAAGTTTCAGATCTGTGGCTCATTGCATAGCTGAGTAATAGCTACTTTGAAATTCTCACTATTGAGTAAATCACTTGTAACTTAAAACCTATTGCATTTAGAGAATTTCGTATAAATATGTTATTCAGCTACTTTTGGGCCAGCTATAACATAGTGAAATTTCAGATCTGTAGGTCATGGCATAGCTGAGTAATAGCTACTTTAAAGTTCTCACTATTGAGTAAATCAGTTGTAATTGGAAAACTATTGCATTTAGAGTATTTCGTATAAATATGTTATTCAGCTACTTTTGGGTCAGCTATAACATAGTAAAATTTCAGACCTGTAGCTCATGGCATAGCTGAGTAATAGCTACTTTTAGGTCATCACTATTGAGTAAATCACTTGTAACTTGAAAACTATTGCATTTACAGTATTTTGCTTAAATATGTTGTTCACCTACTTTTGGGTCAGCTATAACATAGTAAAATTTCAGACCTGTAGCTCATTGCATAGCTGAGTAATAACTACTTTGAGGTTCTCACTATTGAGTAAATCAGTTGTAATTGCAAAACTATTGCATTTAGAGAATTTCGTATAAATATGTTATTCAGCTACTTTTGGGCCAGCTATAACATAGTGAAATTTCAAATCTGTAGGTCATGGCACAGCTGAGTAATAGCTACTTTGAAGTTCTCACTATTGAGTAAATCAGTTGTAATTGGAAAACTATTGCATTTACAGAATTTCGTATAAATATATTATTCAGCTACTTTTGGGTCAGCTATAACATAGTAAAATTTCAGACCTGTAGCTCATGGCATAGCTGAGTAATAGCTACTTTTAGGTCATCACTATTGAGTAAATCAGTTGTAACTTGAAAACTATTGCATTTACAGTATTTTGCTTAAATATGTTGTTCACCTACTTTTGGGTCAGCTATAACATAGTAAAATTTCAGACCTGTAGCTCATTGCATAGCTGAGTAATAACTACTTTGAGGTTCTCACTATTGAGTAAATCAGTTGTAATTGCAAAACTATTGCATTTAGAGAATTTAGTATAAATATGTTATTCAGCTACTTTTGGGTCAGCTATAACATAGTAAAATTTCAGACCTGTAGCTCATGGCATAGTTGAGTAATAGCTACTTTGAGGTTCTCACTATTGAGTAAATCAATTGTAACTTGAAAACTATTGCATGTACAGTATTTTGCTTAAATATGTTATTCACCTATTTTGGGATCAGCTATAACATAGTGAAGTTTCAGATCTGTGGCTCATTGCATAGCTGAGTAATAGCTACTTTGAAGTTCTCACTATTGAGTAAATCACTTGTAACTTAAAACCTATTGCATTTAGAGAATTTCGTATAAATATGTTATTCAGCTACTTTTGGGCCAGCTATAACATAGTAAAATTTCAGATCTGTAGGTCATGGCATAGCTGAGTAATAGCTACTTTAAAGTTCTCACTATTGAGTAAATCAGTTGTAATTGGAAAACTATTGTATTTAGAGTATTTCGTATAAATATGTTATTCAGCTACTTTTGGGTCAGCTATAACATAGTAAAATTTCAGACCTGTAGCTCATGGCATAGCTGAGTAATAGCTACTTTTAGGTCATCACTATTGAGTAAATCACTTGTAACTTGAAAACTATTGCATTTACAGTATTTTGCTTAAATATGTTGTTCACCTACTTTTGGGTCAGCTATAACATAGTAAAATTTCAGACCTGTAGCTCATTGCATAGCTGAGTAATAACTACTTTGAGGTTCTCACTATTGAGTAAATCAGTTGTAATTGCAAAACTATTGCATTTAGAGAATTTCGTATAAATATGTTATTCAGCTACTTTTGGGCCAGCTATAACATAGTAAAATTTCAGATCTGTAGGTCATGGCACAGCTGAGTAATAGCTACTTTGAAGTTCTCACTATTGAGTAAATCAGTTGTAATTGGAAAACTATTGCATTTACAGAATTTCGTATAAATATGTTATTCAGCTACTTTTGGGTCAGCTATAACATAGTAAAATTTCAGACCTGTAGCTCATTGCATAGCTGAGTAATAGCTACTTTTAGGTCATCACTATTGAGTAAATCAGTTGTAACTTCAAAACTATTGCATTTACAGTATTTTGCTTAAATATGTTGTTCACCTACTTTTGGGTCAGCTATAACATAGTAAAATTTCAGACCTGTAGCTCATTGCATAGCTGAGTAATAACTACTTTGAGGTTCTCACTATTGAGTAAATCAGTTGTAATTGCAAAACTATTGCATTTAGAGAATTTCGTATAAATATGTTATTCAGCTACTTTTGGGTCAGCTATAACATAGTAAAATTTCAGACCTGTAGCTCATGGCATAGCTGAGTAATAGCTACTTTTAGGTTATCACTGTTGAGTAAATCGCTTATAACTTGGAAACTATTGCATTTACAGTATTTTGTTTCAATATGTTATTCACCTATTTTGGGATCAGCTATAACATAGTGAAGTTTCAGATCTGTGGCTCATTGCATAGCTGAGTAATAGCTACTTTGAAGTTCTCACTATTGAGTAAATCACTTGTAACTTAAAACCTATTGCATTTAGAGAATTTCGTATAAATATGTTATTCGGCTACTTTTGGGTCAGCCATAACATAGTAAAATTTCAGACCTGTAGCTCATGGCATAGCTGAGTAATAGCTACTTTTAGGTCATCACTATTGAGTAAATCAGTTGTAACTTGAAAACTATTGCATTTACAGTATTTTGCTTAAATATGTTGTTCACCTACTTTTGGGTCAGCTATAACATAGTAAAATTTCAGACCTGTAGCTCATTGCATAGCTGAGTAATAACTACTTTGAGGTTCTCACTATTGAGTAAATCAGTTGTAATTGCAAAACTATTGCATTTAGAGAATTTCGTATAAATATGTTATTCAGCTACTTTTGGGCCAGCTATAACATAGTGAAATTTCAGATCTGTAGGTCATGGCACAGCTGAGTAATAGCTACTTTGAAGTTCTCACTATTGAGTAAATCAGTTGTAATTGGAAAACTATTGCATTTACAGAATTTCGTATAAATATGTTATTCAGCTACTTTTGGGTCAGCTATAACATAGTGAAGTTCCAGACCTGTAGCTCATGGCATAGCTGAGTAATAGCTACTTTTAGGTCATCACTATTGAGTAAATCAATTGTAACTTGAAAACTATTGCATGTACAACATTTTGCTTAAATATGTTGTTCACCTACTTTTGGGTCAGCTATAACATAGTAAAATTTCAGACCTGTAGCTCATGGCATAGCTGAGTAATAGCTACTTTGAGGTTATCACTGTTGAGTAAATCGCTTATAACTTGGAAATTATTGCATTTAGAGTATTTTGTTTCAATATGTTATTCACCTATTTTGGGGTCAGCTGTAACATAGTGAAGTTCCAGACCTGTGACTCATTGCATAGCTGAGTAATAGCTACTTTGAAGTTCTCAATGTTGAGCAAATCACTTATAATTTGAAAACTATTGCATTTAGAGAATTTAGTATAAATATGTTATTCAGCTACTTTTGGGTCAGCTATAACATAGTAAAATTTCAGACCTGTAGCTCATGGCATAGCTGAGTAATAGCTACTTTTAGGTTATCACTGTTGAGTAAATCACTTATAACTTGGAAACTATTGCATTTACAGTATTTTGTTGCAATATGTTATTCACCTATTTTGGGGTCAGCTATAACATAGTGAAGTTCCAGACCTGTGGCTCATTGCATAGCTGAGTAATAGCTACTTTGAAGTTCTCACTGTTGAGTAAATCAGTTGTAATTGGAAAACTATTGCCTTTACAGAAATTTGTACAAATATGTTATTCAGCTACTTTTGGGTCAGCTATAACATAGTGAAATTACAGACCTGTAGCTCATGGCACAACTGAGCAATAGCTATTCTCAGGCACTGACTGTTGAGTAAATCGGCTATAACTTGAAAAATATTGCATTTGGAGTATTTTGTTAAAATATATTGTTCACCTACTTTTGGGTTAGCTATAACATAGTGAAATTACAGACCTATAGCTCATGGCATAGCGGAGCAATAGCTATTTTCAGGTTCTTACTATTGAGTAAATCAGTTGTAACTTGAAAACTATTGCATTTACAGTATTTTGCTTAAATATGTTGTTCACCTACTTTTAGGTCAGCTATAACAGAGCAAAAATTCAGACATGTAGCTCATTGCATAGCTGAGTAATAGTTACTTTGAGGTTCTCACTCTTGAGTAAATCAGTAGTAACTTGAAAACTATTACATTTAGAGTATTTTGTTAAATATGTTATTCACAGACGTTTTGGTCAGCTATAACATAGTGAAATTGCAGACCTCTGTGTCATGGCATAGCTGAGCAATAGCTTCTTTCAGGTTCTCACTGTTGAGTAAATCATTGTATCCAACCTGTAGGAAATCATGGGCTGGGAATCTGTTAATATGGTCCGATTTGACCTTGGAACCCTGCTTCAAGGTCAAATGAGGATAGCCAAACATAAAAGTGCTTATAACTCGCTTATTATTGGTCCTAGAGGTTTGGAATGAAAACCAACCTATAGAAAATCATGAGCTGGGAATTTTTTGGTGTGGTCGGATTTCACCTTGGACCCCTCCTTCAAGGTCAAATGAGGATAGCCAAACTTAAAAGTGCTTATAACTCGCTTATTATTGGTCCTAGAGGTTTGGAATGGAAAACCAACCTATAGAAAATCATGGGCTGGGAATCTTTTGGTGTGGTCAGATTTCACCTTAGACCCCTCCTTCCAGGTCAAACGAAGATAGCCAAACTTTAAGTGCTTATAACTCGCGTATTATTGGTCTTGGAGGTTTGGGATGGTAAACCAACATATAGGAAATCATGGGCTGGGATTCTTTTGGTGTGGTCAGATTTGACCTGGGACCCCTCCTTCAAGGTCAATTGAGGATAGCCAAACTTACAATTGCTTATAACTCGCTTATTATTGGTCCTACAGGTTTGGGATGGTAAACAAGCTACAGGAAATCATGGGCTGGGAATTTTTTTGTGTGGTCGGATTTGACCTTGGACCCCTCCGTCAAGGTCAAACAAGGATAGCCAAACTTAAAAAGTGCCTATGACTCACTTATTATTGGTCCGAGAGGTTTGGGATGGTAAACCATCCTAAATTCTTTGGCTGGGAATCTTTTGGTATGGTCAGATTTGACCTTTGGACCCCTTCTTCATGGTCGAACGAGGATATTGCATTGATAGTATTTGTTTAAATATTTTTTACACTTAAACAATTACCTTGTTACTTTATTTCATAATACCATTTGCAGGGCACAACTTTTTTGTCCTTTTTTTCTGTCAGCTTCGGAATATCTTTCGAACATGCTGTTCAGTTACCATTTACTGTATTTCTGTACAGCCCTTTCCCTGATAATTATGCTTTCCTCTCATTATCACCATCACAAATCAAAAACATTCAGTCAGCTGACACAGTGCCCGTTCACGGGCACTCTCCTCTTGTTTTCGATGGAGAAGCTTGTCCGGATGATAACTTGAAAGGAATTTTATCAATTCACCTGAAACTTGGCAAATACATTCATTCTATTAAAATCTGGAAATCATTAGATTTTGGCATTGATTGGTTAAGAAATGGCCGAGTAATTAATGATTAATTAATCATTATGAATTT
This sequence comes from Sabellastarte sp. h YS-2021, assembly GCA_964017235.1. Classification (NCBI taxonomy): domain Eukaryota; kingdom Metazoa; phylum Annelida; class Polychaeta; order Sabellida; family Sabellidae; genus Sabellastarte; species Sabellastarte sp. h YS-2021. Next base: position 68,374,802 of record OZ024933.1, read on the forward strand.
TCCAAATAAGGAAAACACAAAAATGCTTATATCTCGAAAACCGTGCTAGATAGAGTGATTTCGACGAAATTTTTGACCCAAAGGGTATCTCTGCGGAGTAGTTATCCCATTTTTCAAAAAATTTTTGTCAAAAATGGCGGCCATTTTGAATTTTTCGCAAAAATTGCAAAACATAAAAATGCTTATATCTCGAAAACCGTACTAGATAGAGCGATTTTGACGAAATTTTTGACCCATAGGGTATCTCTGCAGAGTAGCCATGCCTATTTAAAAAAAAAAAGTTGTCTTGCCAAAAATGGCGGCCATTTTGAATTTTCGAATTTTTCGCAAAAATTGCAAAACATAAAAATGCTTATATCTCGAAAAGCCTGCTAGATAGAGCGATTTCGACGAAATTTTTGACCCACAGGGTATCTCTGCAGAGTAGCCATGCCAATTTTCAAAAAAATTTTCTCTCGCTAAAAATGGCAGCCTTTGAATTTTCGAATTTTTCGCAAAAATTGCAAAACATAAAAATGCTTATATCTCGAAAAGCCTGCTAGATAGAGCGATTTCGACGAAATTTTTGACCCATAGGGTATCTCTGGAGAGTAGCCATGCCAATTTTCAAAAAAAATTTTCTCTCGCTAAAAATGGCAGCCTTTGAATTTTCGAATTTTTCGCAAAAATTGCAAAACATAAAAATGCTTATATCTCGAAAACCCTGCTAGATAGAGCGATTTCGACGAAATTTTTGACCCACAGGGTATCTCTGCAGAGAAGCCATGCCAATTTTCAAAAAAAAATTTTCTCGCAAAAAATGGCGGCCATTTTGAATTTTCGAATTTTTCGCAAAATTGCAAAACGTAAAAATGCTTATATCTCGAAAACCGTGCTAGATAGAGTGATTTCGACGAAATTTTTGACCCACAGGGTATCTCTGGAGAGTAGCCATGCCAATTTTCAAAAAAATTTTGTCTTGCCAAAAATGGCGGCCATTTTGAATTTTCGAATTTTTGCGGAAAAATTGCAAAACACAAAAATGCTAATATTTTGAAAACCGTGCTACATAGAGCGATTTCGACGAAATTTTTGATCTTCAGGGTATCTCTGCAGAGCAGCTATCCCAAAGAGCTTTCACTTGGTGAAGTTTCAGACCCATAGCTAATTGCTCACCTACTCAAAATGAGTAAATGCGAATTACCTCTAAAAGTATTGCAGATAGCCAATTTTTCTCAAATAACTCATTCACCTACTTTTGGGAGAGCTTTCACTAGGTGAAGTTTCAGACCCATAGCTAATTACTCACCTACTCAAAATGAGTAAATGCTAATTATCTCAAAAACTATTGCGGATACCCAATTTTTATCAAATAACTTATTCATGTACTTTTGTGAGAGCTTTCACATGGTGAAGTTTCAGACCCGTAGATAATTACTCACCTACTCAAAATGAGTAAATGCGAATTATCTCTTAAAAGTATTGCAGATAGCCAATTTTTCTCAAATAACTCATTCACCTAATTTTGGAAGAGCTTTCACATGATGAAGTTTCAGACCCATAGCTAATTACTCACCTACTCAAAATGAGTAAATGCGAATTATCTCTAAAAGTATTGCAGATAGCCAATTTGTCTCAAATAACTCATTCACCTACTTTTGGGAGAGCTTTCACTCCGTGAAGTTTCAGACCAATAGCTAATTATTCACCTACTCAAAATGAGTAAATGCTAATTATCTGTAAAAGTATTGCGGATACCCAATTTTTCTCAAATAACTCATTCATGTACTTTTGGGAGAGCTTTCACATGGTGAAGTTTCACACCCATAGCTAATTACTCACCTACTCAAAATGAGTAAATGCGAATTATCTCTAAAAGTATTGCAGATAGCCAATTTGTCTCAAATAACTCATTCACCTACTTTTGGGAGAGCTTTCACTTGGTGAAGTTTCAGACCCATAGCTAATTACTCACCTACTCAAAATGAGTAAATGCGAATTATCTCTAAAAGTATTGCAGATAGCCAATTTTTCTCAAATAACTCATTCACCTACTTTTGGGAGAGCTTTCACTCTGTGAAGTTTCAGACCCATAGCTATTTATTCACCTACTCAAAATGAGTAAATGCTAATTATCTGTAAAAGTATTGCAGATACCCAATTTTTATCAAATACTCATTCATCTACTTGTGGGAGAGCTTTCACATGGTGAAGTTTCAGACCCATAGCTAATTACTCACCTACTCAAAATGAGTAAATGCGAATTATCTCTAAAAGTATTGCAGATAGCCAATTTTTCTCGAATAACTTATTCACCTACTTTTAGGAGAGCTTTCACTTGGTGAAGTTTCAGACCCATAGCTAATTATTCACCTACTCAAAATGAGTAAATGTGAATTATCTCTTAATAGTATTTTAGATAGCCAATTTTTCTCAAATAACTCATTCACCTACTTTTGGAAGAGCTTTCACACACGAAAATGAAAAATTGTGAATATCTCGGAAAAGCTATTTCTTCTCCTTTAATGCTCGGCGGGAGATACACACCGCGGCAGTGGTCTTGACAAAATTTATGTCTCCCCAAAAATGGTGGCCATTTTGAATTTTCAAAGTTTTTGCAAAACACAAAAATGCTTATATCTCGAAAACCGTGCTATATGGAGCGAACTCAACAAAATTTTTGACCTGCTGGGTATCTCAGCAGAGTAGCCATGCCAATTTTCAAAATATTTTTGTCTCGCCAAATATAGCGGACATTTTTAATTTTTTAATTTTTTGCAAAACACAAAAATGCTTATATCTTGAAAACTGTGCTAGATAGAGCAGACTGCGCTGACTTTGTTTGCCACAACAGTATAAGGCTAGAAACGAAGCATTTTCTTAATACTTTACCACTCACCTTTGTATCCTTTTCGGGATGCTTTGTTTTTGCTATGCAAAAACATTATCTTTTTTTTTGCGAGCGATCCTCTAGTTTTACTTTGGACCACTCATTGAATGTCAAATGGGGGTGGCCAAAGTTAAAAAGTGCCTAGGGCTGTCACGACTAGCCCACTAATCGACAACCGTTAAAATAGTGCTATATACCAGTTTCATATTTTAAAGTATAAATAATCGCTCAATGTAGTAAAAGATGGCAGAAGGTCTGAATCTGTCTAATATGTCCATATTGTCACATAAAAGAAGTTCAAATCCAACAACAGACATGATTTCTTTACTGTTTATGCATTCACATAAAACTGGAAGTACCATATACCTCTTATATCACCTACTTCCTATATGAGAAAAGTGTACCACAAGTCGCAGAAAAATGGCAAATTTAATGAATTTGACAGATCATGGACATATATTTTCAATTTATTTCACATATTTTTTGTTTTCATTTCCTGTTAGAATATCAAGCCTAAGATTTTTGGTAATTTTATAAATTTGATGGTTATTTGGTGTCGACATGAATAGATTAGCCGACATGAAATATTTCGAGTCGTGACGTCCCTAAAAGCGCCTATATCTTGCTTATCTTGCTCTGGGTTGCTTGGTAAAGTACTTACAAAAAAGGGAGCTTTCTCTTTCCAGTGGATACAAATATGCACTGGTTCTCCTATTTCAGAAAAAGTAGAATTATGATATACACATTAGTATTTTCTCTGCCAGAAAGTAGCTGAGAAATCTTAACTAGTCTAGGTTTTTTTCTGAAATTTATAAATTACAATAATGTGCTTATTGCTACTATGAAAGTAAACAAGTAAAATGAGGCGAACGTTTAATGTTGCATTGTAATTTTGTTTTCTTAAATTGTGGTTGATACTTTGTCAGGGACAATTTTTCAGTCGTTAATCTCCCAAGATTTTAACTTAGAAACTGTAACACCCTGGTAATGCTGTTGACTCCTGTGTATGAAGTTTTATGTGAAGGTTCAGATGGCTATCAGGATATGTATTATGGTGTATTGTAACTGGGCCTTTTAAAGTTGTGGACTCTTAACCTGCTATTCTACACTTCTTGATTCCAATTTTGAGGCATCTGAACTGGTGTCATGGTTTAATCAATGCAATGCATTAAAGACATGATTGAACTTTGGAATATTTTAAAATATTTCATGAAACATTGTACTTCTAGCTAATTCTTGGTCAGCTTACAAAGTATTATCACTCTTTGGTACATGTTTGATAATAATTTATTGGAAGTATATGAAAAATTAATGAAGTAGATTTACTCAATTTCGTCTTTCCAAGGTAAATATATTACTCACATTGTAATGCAGTTGTGTAATTTGTTTTTAAATGGACATTATTTGTGCATTTGCTATTTTTACTGTATGAATACTTGTATTTCTGTTCTTCACAGTGAAAGGTATACCCGATTTTGCCAATGGAAAAACTTAGAGTTAAACATTCAGTTGACGATGAATGACTTCAGTGTTCACAGAATCATAGGACGAGGAGGTTTTGGGGAAGTGTATGGATGTCGGAAAGCAGACACAGGCAAAATGTGAGCATTACAAATGTGTTACAAACCAACAAGTCAAGATCAGTAATAAAGTTGAAACCCCTATAGCTTATCAAATTGCATTAACGATGTAGAGTGTCTGCCAGTGCTTGATTTATTTTTAATAAAGAACTTGTATTGAATTGATGGGTATCATTAGAATACACTTAATTGCTCTATTTAAAATTCGACAAGTGTCAGGGGGCACTGTGTGAATTGTCTCTTTTTCTTGCTTTCAGGTATGCAATGAAATGTTTAGATAAAAAACGAATAAAAATGAAAGGAGGTGAAACATTAGCGCTCAATGAAAGAATTATGTTATCTCTAGTCAGTACAGGGGTAAGTCAGTTATTTTGCATACTGTACAGTGCATATATGTTGTACATTGTCTAGTTTTGGCTTGGCTTTTTTACAGAAGCATTGGTCAGCACAGCCAAAAGAAGAGTTGTAATTAATTGTAGGACCCCAACTATAACTTGTAACTATTGTAACTGCCTTACAATCAACAAAATGACTTTCCTTCCTCCGTGGTTTTGCATAATTTACCGTGTATATTTGTTGTACATTGTCAGGTTTCTGGTTAATAAAATGGCATGTTTCATGTTGTACAGTAAGACTGAAACAATTAACTATAAACTTGACGACTGATAAGCTGCTTGCATAGCTGTTGACTGACTAGTTAACTATTTCCAGTAAATACTAGCTTTCACAGACAACCTTAATTGTGTTAACATTTATCTTAAAAAATTATTTGCAGATAAGTTCACATTTCTTTTATCAAATCCTCCAAGATGTAAAATACAAAAGGATTTTATAGATCTTTATAAAATGCTAATTAATTAATTCTTGTTCCATCATGTCCCATATGTCATATAACAGGCAATGTTTGTGAAAGTAGACTGACCTCGTGTTCGTCTCTTCACTCATTCTGCAAGTATCAGAGCATTTTGCATGACACAGTCAGAAAATAAGTCCAGATTTTGCTGACTTGTATCAGTTTTGTCACATCTGTTTACTTATCTGTGTGTGACATTGGATATTTGTCACAACATACACGTCATGCCCCACATAACCTGCAAGAGTTTTGTCTGATGCCATTTCTCTGCATGCACTTTATATATTGGGTATCTCATATGCATGTGCGTACAATTTACATGTCGAGGTATATTAAGAAAGCAGGTGATGTTCCATGCGGCTCCATTGTGAGATTTCTCATAAAAGTTGATCTAGTTTCTTGTGTGATGCATGTTTTGTGGGTTTTTTTTAGTATCAAATATGAATTTTAAAAGGGCTGAAGCTAGCTTAAATCTGGGACTTTCTTCTGCAGATGAGTTACATGTATAAAGTGTTGCTATAGTAATGGAAACTTGGTAATGGTCAAAAAGTTTAAGGATAGATAGAAATTCACATAAAATATGTTATATCAGACAAAACTAAGTAGATGAGAAATTTTTAGTGTTGTAATTTCTTTATTTTTGGCATAGTATCTTAATATTGTGACAATTCACAGAAATGACGAGTCTTTTTCCCTATTTTGGGTCATTGAACTCTGGTGTGTCCATATACTGTAAGCATGTCATCTCAGGTTAATCCTAGCAAACCCCTGAGCTCTCAAATGTGGCCATTTCTGCAATGAAACTTGAACTATCTGTGTCACCTATTATATTTTTTTGGATGTTTTCATATATGACTCCTTCATTATTGGTTTATTATGGGGCTTTGGAATTTTAAATTGACTTACTATAATTATCCATATAAATGCTGCATTTAATAGGGGGGGGGGGGGGGGGGGGGGGGGGGTATGCAAATAAATACGGTATGGGAAATCATGGGCTAGGAATCTTATGGAAGGGTCAGATTAATTAAGAAATTAATTACCAATATCAGTCAAAATACAAAATAAAAGTCATATTTAGAGGCAATTTTTTTCTTGTCATTAAGGAAAAATTTGCAATCGCAAACACTTTTGAGCCAAAAAAAAAAAAATTGCGCAAATTGCAATTCTGAAAACTTTCATTATCACTTATGACTTTTAGTGGTGGGTATCCTTTTCCTCATTTAAATCAGTTATGATGTGGCAGATACCAGCGTAGTAGGAAATTAGGAATATCCTGCGTTTTGCTTGGTGGCGACCAGTAGACTTGTCTTCATTGGAGTAAAAATTGAAATTTGTCAAAGGATGTGAAATCCAACGTTCAGGTACTTTTAAATCTAATGAACAGGAAACAAAAGTCATGAAAATCTTGTTGCAGCTTAATAATTTGCTTAAAAGTGTCGCAAAAGTGACACATTTCATCATGATGTTCAATAATTATGGGGTTCCCTTAGTTGTAACTTTCACCAACTGTGGTGAAGTTCCTATTTCTTACTTTATATTCCCAGTACCCCACTCAGGGTAATTAAAAGTCCTGGTCATCCAGGCACTTCTATTCATTTATTAGCTAAGACGATATGTTGCTGACGCAGCCTCAACATTATATTGTGGATCTGTTTCATATTTGTCATACTGTTACTGAAAGTTATAAAGCCTCTTCATTTCACAAAATATATTTTTTTCTATATACAGATGATTTATAATTAGCAATATTTGCAAAAATGCTTTGCCAGTGTTTGGAACCAGTCTTGAAATTGACACTTTCATTTACATTATTATGATCCATGGAGCCGTCATTGAAATTATATTATTTTTATGTCAGCTGACTTGTCAGTCAGCTGACATTATGTCATCACTCTGCTGCGTGGGCGTCCGCGTCCGCGTGAACAACTTCTTCTCCAAAACTACAAGGCCTAGAGACATACTGTTTTTTTTAAAAGATACCTTATCTATCGAGGATGAAAAATTGTTCAAGGCATGCAAATCTGTCTGTTCGTCTGTTTGCTAGAGACATTACAAGGGGGGTACCCCCACCAAAAGTGTGAAAATTTCAACTTTTTATCACAATTTTCTCAGTGACTATTGCAGGGATTTCTCTCATATCTTGCATATATGTACTAGGCCAGAGGTAGATTCTCTTGTGTGAGTATGAGACCTGGATCTGTCTTACTTTTTTTTTAAATAAATTTTTTTAATAATTTTTAATGCATTAAAATTCATGAAATCGTGCACTAAATCACTTATAACTTCAAAAGTGTTGCATTTACAGCATTTTGTGAAAATATGTTGTTCAGCTACTTTTTTCATAGCTACAATATGGTGAGTAAGTTGGGTGTCTGTCTCAATAGCTAAGTGAGTAATAGCTACTTTTGGGCTTTTCAGTAACTTCCATTATGAGTAAAATCACTTGTAACTTAAAAACTATTGCATTTAGAGAATTTCGTATAAATATGTTATTCAGCTACTTTTGGGCCAGCTATAACATAGTGAAATTTCAGACCTGTAGCTCATGGCATAGCTGAGTAATAGCTACTTTTAGGTTATCACTGTTGAGTAAATCGCTTATAACTTGAAAACTATTGCATTTAGAGAATTTCGTATAAATATGTTATTCAGCTACATTTGGGTCAGCTATAACATAGTAAAATTTCAGACCTGTAGCTCATGGCATAGCTGAGTAATAGCTACTTTTAGGTTATCACTATTGAGTAAATCACTTATAACTTGAAAAGTGTTGCATTTAGAGCATTTTGTTAAAATATGTTATTCAGCTACTTTTTTCATAGCTACAATATGGTGAGTAAGTTGGGTGTCTGTCTCAATAGCTAAGTGAGTAATAGCTACTTTTGGGCTTTTCAGTAACTTCCATTATGAGTAAAATCACTTGTAACTTAAAAACTATTGCATTTAGAGAATTTCGTATAAATATGTTATTCAGCTACTTTTGGGCCAGCTATAACATAGTAAAATTTCAGACCTGTAGCTCATGGCATAGCTGAGTAATAGCTACTTTTAGGTTATCACTGTTGAGTAAATCACTTATAACTTGAAAACTATTGCATTTAGAGTATTTTGTTTCAATATATTATTCACCTATTTTGGGGTCAGCTATAACATAGTGAAGTTTCAGACCTGTGGCTCATTTCATAGCTGAGTAATAGCTACTTTGAAGTTCTCACTGTTGAGTAAATCAGTTATAATTGGAAAACTATTGCATTTACAGAAATTTGTGCAAATATGTTATTCAGCTACTTTTGGGTCAGCTATAACATAGTGAAATTATAGACCTATAGCTCATGGCACAACTGAGCAATAGCTATTCTCAGGTACTGACTGTTGAGTAAATCAGCTATAACTTGAAAAATATTGTATTTGGAGTATTTTGTTAAAATATATTGTTCACCTACTTTTGGGTCAGCTATAACATAGTGAAATTACAGACCTATAGCTCATGGCATTGCGGAGCAATAACTATTTTCAGGTTCTCACTATTGAGTAAATCAGTTGTAGCTTGAAAACTATTGCATTTACAGTAGTTTGCTTAAATATGTTGTTCACCTACTTTTGGGTTAGCTATAACATAGTAAAATTTCAGACATGTAGCTCATTGCATAGCTGAGTAATAGTTCCTTTGAGGTTCTCACTGTTGAGTAAATCAGTTGTAACTTGAAAACTATTACATTTAGAGTAATTTGTTAAATATGTTATTCACAGAATTTTTGGTCAGCTATAACATAGTGAAATTGCAGACCTCTATGTCATGGCATAGCTGAGCAATAGCTACTTTCAGGTTCTCACTGTTGAGTAAATCATTGTATCCACTGGATAGCCGCAGTGTGTAGAGAGAGATTTCACCATTACTGCTCTGATGAAAAAAAATATTATAGCTAGCTCTCTTAAGTTTGCAGTATATATTAATAACCATAAAATGTTGTCTGGGAATATTTTTGGCCTCATTTTGAGAAACAAGATGGCCGCCACAGGTGTTTTTTGTCAGTCATGAAAAGTGCTTATATCTCCCTTATTATTGATCCTAGTGGTTTGGGATGATAAACCAACCTGTAGGAAATCATGGGGTGGGAATCTTTTGGTGTGGTCAGATTTGACCTTCAATGACCCCTCCTTCAAGGTCAAACAAGGATAGCCAAACTTAAAAGTGCTTATAACTCGCTTATTATTGGTCCCAGAGGTTTGGGATGGTAAACAGACAGGAAATCATGGGCTGTGAATCTGTTGATATGGTCCAATTTGACCTTGGAACCCTCCTTCAAGGTCAAATGAGGATAGCGAAAATTGAAAGTGCCTACAACTCGCTTATTATTGGTGACAGAGATTTGGGATGGTAAACCATCCCATAGGAAATCATTGGCTCGGAATCTTTTGGTATGGTCAGATTTGACCTTTGGACCCCTCCTTCAAGGTCAAATGAGGACAGCCAAGCTTAAAAGTGCTTATAACTCATTAAGCGTCCCGCAAGGGACGCTTGTTTGTGTATGGGAGACCTTCAGGCTCCGCCGGCTCCGCATTTTGTTTTCCTTATAACTCTGTAACCGTTAGGCGGATTCTTTTCAAATTTGGCAGGTTTAGGCAGTAGCCTTGGGGAATTTTTATCTCCCGCCGGGCTTTAGCCCGGGAGGGAGATTATGAAATGATGTCTGTGTGTGCGTGCGTGCGTGTGTGCGTGCGTGTGTGCGTGCGTTAGTTAGTCACGCAGATTTCTCCAAAACTACTACAGCTACAGATTTTTTGTAAATTAATTGTCCCAATGAATTTTCATGCCCTTGAAAAAATTTTTGGTTTTATTGACTTAGGCCTAAAGATAAGTGAGTAATAGCAATCTTAGCTACTTTGAGTAAAGGGCTCATAACTCAAAAACTATTGCAGTAACAACTTTTTCTTCAAATATGTTGTTCAGCTACTTTGTCCTTAGCTATAAGATGGTACATAGTTTGGGGTCCCATTGCATGCCATAAGTGAGTAATAGCTATTTTCTCATTTGTAGCTAAATAACAGAAGAAGTAAATGTCAAATATCTTCAAAAGTATTGAAGTTAGGGAAATCTTTTCAAATATGTTGTCCATCTTCTTTTTGGTAAGCTATCACATACTAAAGTTTCAGACCTGTTGCACCTTGGATAGCTGAGTAATAGCTACTTTGAAATTCTGACTGGTGAGTAAAGCGATTGTAACTCCAAAACTATTGCAGTTAGAGTATTTTCCTAAAATATGTTGTTCAGCTACTTTGTCCTTAGCTATAAGATGGTACATAGTTTGGGGTTCTATTGCATGCCATAAGTGAGTAATAGCTATTTTCTTATTTGTAGCTAAATAACAGAAGAACTAAATGTCAAATATCTTCAAAAGTATTAAAGTTGGGGAAATCTTTTCAAATATGTTGTCCATCTACTTTTTGGTAAGCTATGACATAGTAAAGTTTCAAACCTGTTGCACCTTGGATAGCTGAGTAATAGCTACTTTGAAATTCTGACTGTTGAGTAAAGCTATTGTAACTAAAAAAGTATTGCAGTTAGAGTGTTTTCCTAAAATATGTTGTTCAGCTACTTTGTTCTTAGCTATAAGATGGTACATAGTTTGGGGTTCTATTGCTTGCCATAAGTGAGTAATAGCTATTTCCTCATTTGTAGCTAAATAACAGAAGAAGTAAATGTCAAATATCTTCAAAAGTATTAAAGTTAGGGAAATCTTTTCAAATATGTTGTCCATCTACTTTTTGGTAAGCTATGACATAGTAAAGTTTCAGACCTGTTGCACCTTGGATAGCTGAGTAATAGCTACTTTGAAATTCTGACTGGTGAGTAAAGCCATTGTAACTCCAAAACTATTGCAGTTGGAGTATTTTCCTAAAATATGTTGTTCAGCTACTTTGTTCTTAGCTATAAGATGATACATAGTTTGGGGTTCTATTGCTTGCCATAAGTGAGTAATAGCTATTTTCTCATTTGTAGCTAAATAACAGAAGAAGTAAATGTCAAATATCTTCAAAAGTATTGAAGTTAGGGAAATCTTTTCAAATATGTTGTCCATCTACTTTTTGGTAAGCTATAACATAGTAAAGTTTCAGACCTGTTGCACCTTGGATAGCTGAATTATAGCTACTTTGAAATTGTGACTGGTGAGTAAAGCCATTGTAACTCCAGTATTGCAGTTAGAGTATTTTCCTAAAATATGTTGTTCAGCTACTTTGTCCTTAGCTATAAGATGGTACATAGTTTGGGGTTCTATTGCATGCCATAAGTGAGTAATAGCTATTTTGTTATTAGTAGCAAAATAATGACATAAGTAAATGTCAAATATCTTCAGAAGTATTAAAGTTACGGAATTCTTTTCAAATATGTCATTCATCTACTTTTTTGTAAGCTATCACATAGTAAAGTTTCAGACCTGTTGCACATTGCATAGCTAAGTAATAGCTACTTTGAAATTGTTACTGTTGAGTAAATCCATTGTAACTCCAAAACTATTGCAGTTACAGCTTTTTCTTCAAATATGTTGTTCAGCTACTTTGTCCTTAACTATAAGATGGTATATATTTTGGGGTTGTATTGCATGCCATAAGTGAGTAATAGCTATTTTCTTATTTGTAGCAAAATAACAACATAAGTAAATGTCAAATATCTTCAAAAGTATTAAAGTTAGGGAAATATTTTCAAATATGTTATTCATCTAGTTTTTGATAACCTATCACATAGTAAAGTTTCAGACCTGTTGCACATTGGATAGCCGAGTAATACCTACTTTGAAATTGTGACTGTAGGGTAAATGCATATAGTTTGGGGTTCTATTGCATGCCATAAGTGAGTAATAGCTATTTTCTTATTTGTGGCAAAATAATGACATAATTTTTCTCAAATAACTGCTTCATCTACTTTTGGGAGAGCTTTCACATGGTGAAGTTTCAGACCCGTAGCTAATTATTCACCTACTCAAAATGAGTAAATGATAATTATCTGTAAAAGTATTGCGGATATCCAATTTTTATCAAATAACTCATTCATCTACTTTTGGGAGAGCTTTCACATGGTGAAGTTCCAGACCCGTAGGTAATTACTCACCTACTCAAAATGAGTAAATGTGAATTATCCCTAAATGTATTGGGGATATCCAATTTTTCTTAAATAACTCATTCACCTACTTTTGGAAGAGCTTTCACTTGGTGAAGTTTCAGACCCGTAGCTAATTATTCACCTACTCAAAATGAGTAAATGCTAATTATCTCTAAAAGTATTGTGGATATCCAATTTTTATCAAATTACTCGTTCATCTACTTTTGGGAGAGCTTTCACATGGTGAAGTTCCAGACCCGTAGCTAATTACTCACCTACTCAAAATGAGTAAATGTGAATTATCTGTAAAAGTATTGCGTATATCCAATTTTTCTCAAATAACTCATTCACCTACTTTTGGGAGAGCTTTTACTTGGTGAGGTTTCAGACCCATAGCTAATTATTCACCTACTCAAAATGAGTAAATGTGAATTATCTGTAAAAGTATTGTGGATATCCAATTTTTATCAAATAACTCATTCATCTACTTTTGGGAGGGCTTTCACATGGTGAAGTTCCAGACCCGTAGCTAATTACTCACCTACTGAAAATGAGTAAATGTGAATTATCTCTAAAAGTATTGCAGATAGCCAATTTTTCTCAAATAACTCATTCACCTACTTTTGGGAGAGCTTTCACTTGAAGTTTCACACCCGTAGTTAATTATTCACCTACTCAAAATGAGTAAATGCGAATTATCTCTACAACTATTGCAGATAGCCAGTATTTCTGAAATAAGTCATTCATATACATTTTGGAGAGCTTTCAATCAGTGAATTTTCAAATCCGTAGCTAATTACTCACCTACTCAAAATGAGTAACTGCCTATTATCATTAAAGTATTGCAGATAGCCAATATTTCTCAAATAACTCATTCACCTACATTTTGGAGAGCTTTCACATGCTAAATTTTTTTAATGAATTTTTAAAATAATTTTTACTGCATTAAAATTCATGAAATCATGCACTAAATCAATTATAACTTGAAAAGTATTACATTTAGAGCACCTTGTTAAAATATGTTATCTTTAGTACATCTAATTTATATGGCGGGAGATAAATGCATGCGTCAGAATGCTTGTTTTGAATATGCTGCAGTGACATTTCAACCAGTCAGAGAGGTCACATGACCAAAAATGTCTTTTTTCGATGGGGAAGCTTGTCCGGATGATAACTTGAAAGGAATTTAATCAATTCACCTGAAACTTGGCAAATACATTCATTCTATTAAAATCTGGAAATCATTAGATTTTGGCATTGATTGGTCAAGAAATGGCCGAGTAATTAATGATTAATTAATCATTACGAATTTTCCAAATAAGGAAAACACAAAAATGCTTATATCTTGAAAACCGTGCTAGATAGAGCGATTTCGACGAAATTTTTGACCCGCAGGGTATCTCTGCGGAGTAGTTTTCCCAATTTTCAAAAAATTTTGTCTCGCCCATAATGGCGGCCATTTTGAATTTTTGAAATTTTCGCAAAAATGCTTATATCTCAAAAACCGTGCTAGATAGAGCAATTTCGACGAAAGGTTTGACCCGCAGGATATCTCTGCGGAGAAGTTTTCCCAATTTTCAAAAAATTTTTGTCTCGCCAAAAATGGCGGCCATTTTGAATTTTCGAAATTTTCGCAAAAATTGCAAAACACAAAAATGCTTATATCTCGAAAACCGTGCTAGATAGAGCGATTTCGACGAAATGTTTGACCCGCAGGATGTCTCTTCAGAGTAGTTATCCCAATTTTGAAAAAAAATTGTCTCGCCAAAAATGGCGGCCATTTTGAATTTTCGAATTTTTCGCAAAAATTGCAAAACATAAAAATGCTTATATCTCAAAAACCGTACTGGATAGAGCGATTTCGACGAAATTTTTGACCCACAGTGTATCTCTGCACAGTAGCCATGCCAATTTTCAAAAAAATTTTGTCTCGCCAAAAATGGCGGCCATTTTGAATTTTCGAATTTTTCGCAAAAATTGCAAAACATAAAAATGCTTATATCTCGAAAACCGTGCTAGATAGAGCGATTTCGACGAAATTTTTGACCCGCAGGGTATCTCTGCAGAGTAGCTATCCCAAAGAGCTTTCACTTGGTGAAGTTTCAGACCCATAGCTAATTGCTCACCTACTCAAAATGAGTAAATGCGAATTACCTCTAAAAGTATTGCAGATAGCCAATTTTTCTCAAATAACTCATTCACCTACTTTTGGAAGAGCTTTCACTTGGTGAAGTTTCAGACCCATAGCTAATTACTCACCTACTCAAAATGAGTAAATGCTAATTATCACAAAAACTATTGCAGATACCCAATTTTTATCAAATAACTCATTCATGTACTTTTGGGAGAGCTTTCACATGGTGAAGTTTCAGACCCTTAGATGATTACTCACCTACTCAAAATGAGTGAATGCGAATTATCTCTTAAAAGTATTGCAGATAGCCAATTTTTCTCAAATAACTCATTCACCTACTTTTGGAAGAGCTTTCACATGGTGAAGTTTCAGACCCATAGCTAATTACTCACCTACTCAAAATGAGTAAATGCGAATTATCTGTAAAAGTATTGCAGATAGCCAATTTTTCTCAAATAACTCATTCACCTACTTTTGGGAGAGCTTTCACATGGTGAAGTTTCAGACCCATAGCTAATTATTTACCTACTCAAAATGAGTAAATGCTAATTATCTGTAAAAGTATTGCGGATACCCAATTTTTATCAAATAACTCATTCATCTACTTGTGGGAGAGCTTTCACATGGTGAAGTTTCAGACCCATAGCTAATTACTCACCTACTCAAAATGAGTAAATGCGAATTATCTCTAAAAGTATTGCAGATAGCCAATTTTTCTCAAACAAATCATTCACCTACTTTTGGGAGAGCTTTCACTTGGTGAAGTTTCAGACCCATAGCTAATTACTCACCTACTCAAAATGAGTAAATGCGAATTATCTGTAAAAGTATTGCAGATAGCCAATTTTTCTCAAATAACTCATTCACCTACTTTTGGGAGAGCTTTCACTCTGTGAAGTTTCAGACCCATAGCTAATTACTCACCTACTCAAAATGAGTAAATGCGAATTATCTGTAAAAGTATTGCAGATAGCCAATTTTTCTCAAATAAATCATTCACCTACTTTTGGGACAGCTGTCACTTGGTGAAGTTTCAGACCCATAGCTAATTACTCACCTACTCAAAATGAGTAAATGCGAATTATCTCATAAAGTATTGCAGAGGGCCAATTTTTCTCAAATAACTCGTTCACCTACTTTTGGCAGAGCTTTCACATGGTGAAGTTTCAGACCCATAGCTAATTACTCACCTACTCAAAATGAGTAAATGCGAATTATCTCTTAATAGTATTGTAGATGGCCAATTTTTCTCAAATAACTCATTCACCTACTTTTGGAAGAGCTTTCACTTGGTGAAGTTTCAGACCCGTAGCTAATTACTCACCTACTCAAAATGAGTAAATGCTAATTATCACAAAAACTATTGCAGATACCCAATTTTTATCAAATAACTCATTCATGTACTTTTGGGAGAGCTTTCACATGGTGAAGTTTCAGACCCGTAGATGATTACTCACCTACTCAAAATGAGTAAATGCGAATTATCTCTTAAAAGTATTGCAGATAGCCAATTTTTCTCAAATAACTCATTCACCTACTTTTGGAAGAGCTTTCACATGGTGAAGTTTCAGACCCATAGCTAATTACTCACCTACTCAAAATGAGTAAATGCGAATTATCTGTAAAAGTATTGCAGATAGCCAATTTTTCTCAAATAACTCATTCACCTACTTTTGGGAGAGCTTTCACATGGTGAAGTTTCAGACCCATAGCTAATTATTTACCTACTCAAAATGAGTAAATGCTAATTATCTGTAAAAGTATTGCGGATACCCAGTTTTTATCAAATAACTCATTCATCTACTTGTGGGAGAGCTTTCACATGGTGAAGTTTCAGACCCATAGCTAATTACTCACCTACTCAAAATGAGTAAATGCGAATTATCTCTAAAAGTATTGCAGATAGCCAATTTTTCTCAAATAAATCATTCACCTACTTTTGGGAGAGCTTTCACTTGGTGAAGTTTCAGACCCCTAGCTAATTACTCACCTACTCAAAATGAGTAAATGCGAATTATCTCTAAAAGTATTGCAGATAGCCAATTTTTCTCAAATAACTCATTCACCTACTTTTGAGAGAGCTTTCACTCTGTGAAGTTTCAGACCCATAGCTAATTACTTACCTACTCAAAATGAGTAAATGCGAATTATCTCTAAAAGTATTGCAGAGGGCCAATTTTTCTCAAATAACTCATTCACCTACTTTTGGCAGAGCTTTCACATGGTGAAGTTTCAGACCCATAGCTAATTACTCACCTACTCAAAATGAGTAAATGCGAATTATCTCTTAATAGTATTGCAGATAGCCAATTTTTCTCAAATAACTCATTCACCTACTTTTGGAAGAGCTTTCACACACGAAAATGAAAAATTGTGAATATCTCGGAAAAGCTATTTCTTCTGCTTTAATGCTCGGCGGGAGATACACACCAGTGGTCTTGACAAAAATTTTTGTCTCCCCAAAAATGGTGGCCATTTTGAATTTTCAAAGTTTTTGCAAAACACAAAAATGCTTATATCTCGAAAACCGTGCTATATGGAGCGAACTCAACAAAATGTTTGACCTGCTGGGTATATCTGCAGAGTAGTCATGCCAATTTTCAAAATATTTTTGTCTCGCCAAATATAGTGGACATTTTTAATTTTTTAATTTTTTGCAAAACACAAAAATGCTTATATCTTGAAAACCGTGCTAGATAGAGCAGACTGCGCTGACTTTGGTTGCCACAACAGTATAAGGCTAGAAGCGAAGCATTTTCTTAATACTTTAGCACTCACCTTTATATCCTTTTCGGGATGCTTTGTTTTTGCTATGCAAAAACATTATCTTTTTTTTTACGAGCGATCCTCTAGTTTATAATTGGTCCTAGAGGTTTGGAATGGTAAACCATAGGAAATCATGGGCTGGGAATGTATTTGTGTGGTTAGATTTGACCTTGGACCCCTTCTTCAAGGTCGAACGAGGACATTGCATTTGTAGTATTTCTTTAAATATGTTTTAACCTATTTTTTACACTTAAACAATTACCTTGTTATTTTCCTTCATAATACCATTTACAGGGCACAACTTTTTTATCCTTCTGTCAGCTTCGGAATTTCTTTCGAACTTGCTGTTCAGTTACCATTTACTGTATTTCTATACAGCCCTTTTCCTGATAATTATTCTGTCCTCTAATCACCTTCACAAATCAAAAACACTCAGTCAGCTGACACAGTGCCCGTTCACGGGCACTCTCCTCTTGTTTTATTTTTACCTCAGAAATATGGATTGTGTGATTACATTAATCTAGACTGTTCTGATATTTTGTATTGTACTCTGTATCTCAACAAAGTCATATATAATCTCATATGCTATATAAACATCAATATTTATAATACAGTCACAAAATATGCCAACAAATATGATAATGAATTCTATAAAAACAATGTTGCTTCTAGAGCACATTTTTAATGGATTTTTGCAATGACAAACCGATTTTATTTAAGTCTTCAGGTATAAAATAAATGGAGAATGTGTTTTTTGGGATTTACACAATATTCATAAAGAGCTTTGTTGTTCTCCCTCTTTGTCCACAGAGAGTGTGTATAATAGTCATCCATAACTAGTTAAACAAGGCCGAAAGGGGTTTCGGTCTACTATCGTGAGCGCAAAGCCATCAGCGCAAAGCCACAGAGACACTGAAACGGTAACCCATCCAAGTACTAACATAGCCTGTCGCCGCCTAACTTCTGTAAAAGACAGAGTCATTGTGTCCACGCCACAACTTCTGTGAGACACGTCAGACAGTCATTGTGGCCATGCCACAATTCATGAATGTCTCGCTAAAAAAGAGGGAACAGAAACCATCCAGTATGAATTACGAAAATAATGTCAGGATAAAGTACACGCAAGTCCATAGTCACAAAAGGTCTTATCCAAATCTTATTTGGCTATGTTTGTAACTTTGTATACCAAAGTCAAGCCTAAGACTTGGCTAAGGCCATTCGTAAATATGGCCCCCTGTAGGTTAGCTTGACTTCACCTTTAGCCATGTTTAGTAGTGGGTACATTGTCTATTGATATTTGAGATAACTGGGTTGCTGATATCGATGTCTGAAGACATTAATCACTATTGTCATTGTAAGTTAAACTGTAAACTTACACTGCAAATACTTGATCTAATGCCTAAATCTGAGGAAATTGTACACGTTCCTCTTTCGTTTTTGTAGTTTTCACTGTGCTTTTTGATGAAAAATGCCACGTTTTGTTTTTGTAAATCCTGTTAGCAGTTGGGGATATGCTAGAACGTTTTCAGTATCCTAGATTCGGTCTATTTGGTAGACAATATTACCCCCGATTTTGGCTGATATTGAAATATTTTTGTATTCAATATTGATATCCACAGAGCAAATGGCCAAACGATTTACCCACTACGGTTTAGATATTACAAACAAATCCCAAATTTACATGAATATAAATATCAAATAGGAAATTGATTGATTGACAGACAAATGCAACAATTTGGGGGAAAATTGTTGTAGTTAGATTTTTTTTCTCTTTTTTAAAAAACTTTTTAAATCTCTATAAAATACACAAATTAATGCTCAGATTTATTTTGTTATTGTGGCTCATGTTGAATACTCATTCACATTCCTTCATTACAACAGTTTTAAAGCTAGCATATATATATTAGTTCTATTTCTTAATTGTAAGTATTCAGTGCATGCAGAGTATATTTTCTTGAAAAAAATACTTTTGGGCCAGTGCTATCAACAATCTAATTAACACAATTCTGGGTTCAGATATTGCCCAGAGCAATATGTCCATAATGTGACCTGCTTATCAGCTTAAGTACAGCATTATGATTGGCTCTGACTATGCTTATCAGATTGGATACGCAAAGTATCAGTTTAAAGTTCTTTTGAGTCAGAATGAGCAAATGGATTCTGGTGTTTCCAGTAACATATAGTGGTAGTCCTTGACTACATATAACAATTGCAGTAGTTACCTGTACAGGCGTACACATACCGTAAATGACCTATTTAGCGCATCTGCCCTTGTAACCGCACCCTATCTCTTTTTCCCGGCAATATTGTCAGTGAGAGTGAACAATATCCACATATTTTTTATATATTGTACATATTTTTTGGCGGGTTGCGTGTAACCAACCCGTCTATTAGATTGATGTGTCCGACATCCATCTGTCCATCCACATTTTTCGTTTCCGGACTCGAAAACTGTTTGTCCAATCGAATTCAAACTTGACAGGGAGATAGATCACCATCATAGCTAGGTTCCTTTCGAAATTGGTATAATTCCGTCGGTTCGTTTGTCGGATTTTGTCCACTTGTCTGTCCATCCGTTGTCCATATTTTCGTTTCCGGACTGTAACTCGAAAAGAGTTTGTCCAATCGAATGCAAACGTGACATCGACATAGATCACCATCATAGCTAGTTTCCTTTCGAAACTGGTGTAATTCCGTCCGTTTGTTTGTCCGTTTTTTGTCTGTTTGTCTGTCCATCCGTCTGTCCGTCCACATTTTCATTTCTGGACTCTTAACTCAAAAACTGTTTGTCCAATCGAATTCATAGGGACATAGATCAGCATCATAGCTAGGTTCCTTTCGAAATTGGTGTAATTCTGTCAGTTCGTTTGTCCGTTTGTTCGTCAACATTTCCGTTTCCGGACTCTTGAAATTGGTGTAATTCTGTCCGTTCGTTTGTCCGTATTTTGTCCGTTTGTCTGTCCATCCGTCTGTCCATATTTTCGTTTCCGGACTCTAACTCGAATTCAAACTTGACAGGGACATAGATCACCATCATAGCTAGGTTCCTTTCTAAATTGGTGTAATTCCGTCTGTCCGTTTGTCTGTTTGTCTGTTTTTTGTCTGTTTGTCTATCCATCCGTCCGTCCTTCCACATTTTCGTTTCCGGACTCTAACTCGAAAATGGTTTGTCCAATCGAATTCAAACTTGACAGGGACATAGATCACCATCATAGCTACGTTCCTTTCGAAATTGGTGTAATTCCATCTGTTTGTTTGTCCGTTTTTTGTCCGTTTGTCTGTCCATCTGTCTGTCCGTCCACATTTTTGTTTCCAGACTCTAAATCGAAAACGGTTTGTCCAATCGAATTCAAACTTGACAGGGAGATAGATCACCATCATAGCTAGGTTTCTTTTGAAATTGGTGTAATTCTGTCAGTCCGTTTGTTCGTCAACATTTCTGTTTCTGGACTCTAACTCTAAACGCTTTCTCCAATCAAATTCAAACTTGACAGGGAGATACATCACCATCATAGCTAAGTTTCTTTCGAAATTGGTGTAATTCCGTCCTTTCGTTTGTCCGTTTATAGCATAGATACAATTATATAACCTAGATTACAAGTTTTACATTTCTTAGCACGTCTAACACATTCACCTTAACCGGGTGACCTAACATTTCTTTCCTTGTTTCTAAATGTAATCACAGCAGTTGCTAACCTTATTGCTGCCTGTGCAACCCACCTTTTGGGGCATCTTTGACCCTCTTGTTACTCAATAAATTGACATTTTTGCCATGGATTTCGAGTTTGTTTATATCTACCGCCATATTTACAGGAAGTGGGTATTTTTAGTAGATTCTAAATGTCAGAACACTGTCATTCTTACCAGATTGACCTATACTTTATCCTGGAAAGTGTTTCATGATGGGTGCGCTAAAAAGGGAACTTTTTCCCACCAAATATTGAATAAAAATAGTCTTTCCTTAGCACACTGTGTGCTAAATAGGTCATTTATAGTATGTCTAAAAGAAGCCTGCCTTTTTGCTTGGTGTTGAACTGAATTTTCAAACTTAGTTTAAGTTTATATTTAGATGTTGAAAAAAAATAGTGTTTGAAACTGAATCAAATCTAGTAATAAGGATTTTCTTAATTTCCCGACTTTCCAAAATTGTTTTCATTTAGAAACTTCATGAGAGATATTTTTCATATTCAGTATTTAGTAAAGCCTCTAAAGAAACCATGCATTTTGTTCTCAGAAAGGAACAGTTGTTGGCCTTCCTTAATTATAGCTCTTTGGTAGATTAAGAAATCAAAAATTCGCCACTTATCTGAAATTCGCCACATGTGGAAATACTATTAAAAATAATTTATTGACATGAGATTTGTTGAATGTATAGTAAATGAAGGCTTTTTAAAGTGAAATATACCAAGTTCAAGATAAAGCATCAATTTCTTCATAGAATTAACTTTAAGGTTTTAGAAGTGGTGAATTTTAGATTTCTTACTCTATATAGAGATACTCGGTGGTTTTATGCGTTGGAAGTCTCGGTATTGAGCATTTTAGGGAAATGCCATGACAAAATTTTACAACTACCGTTTCACTTGTCAACACATATAATGGAAGGAAAACACAAAATATTGAAAAAACAAACCCAAATCTGAAGAAACTGCAATCTTTTATCATATATTTGTGTGCGTTTGAGGATTTTTCATTGCGATTTGGTTGAGATGAAATGTCCATGTTATGGTTTCACAAGATTCACTTTCTGTCAGTGGCCTATTCAATTGGGCGCATACCTCATTTCATTTCTGTCAGGTAGAAATGGCCAATTCTGCAAAAAATTGAATACATTATATTGTACTTTCTGCTAGTTAAGCGTCCCTTGCGGGACGCTTGTTTGTGTATGGGAGAGCTTCCGGCTCCGCCGGCTCCGCATTTTGGTTTCCTTATAACTCTGTAACCGTTAGGCAGATTCTTTTCAAATTTGGCAGGTTTAGGCAGTAGCCTTGGGGAATTTTTATGTCAGCTGACTTGTCAGTCAGCTGACATTATGTCGTCACTCTGCGGCGTGGGCGTCCGCGTCCGCGTGAACAACTTCTTCTCCAAAACTACAAGGCCTAGAGACGTGCTGTTTTTTTTAAAAGATACCTTATCTATCGAGGATGAAAAATTGTTCAAGGCATGCAAATCTGTCTGTTCGTCTGTTTGCTAGAGACATTACAAGGGGGGTACCCCCACCAAAAGTGTGAAAATTTCAACACTTAATCACAATTTTCTCAGTGACTATTGCAGGGATTTCTCTCATATCTTGCATATATGTACTAGGCCAGAGGTAGATTCTCTTGTGTGAGTATGAGACCTGGATCTGTCTTACTTTTTTTTAAATAAATTTTTAAAATAATTTTTAATGCATTAAAATTCATGAAATCATGCACAAAATCATTTATAACTTCAAAAGTGTTGCATTTAGAGCATTTTGTTAAAATATGTTATTCAGCTACTTTTTTCATAGCTACAATATGGTGAGTAAGTTGGGTGCCTGTCTCAATAGCTAAGTGAGTAATAGCTACTTTTGGGCTTTTCAGTAACTTCCATCATGAGTAAAATCACTTGTAACTTAAAAACTATTGCATTTACAGAATTTCGTATAAATATGTTATTCAGCTACTTTTGGGTCAGCTATAACATAGTAAAATTTTAGACCTGTAGCTCATGGCATAGCTGAGTAATAGCTACTTTTAGGTTATCACTGTTGAGTAAATCGCTTATAACTTCAAAACTATTGCATTTAGAGAATTTCGTATAAATATGTTATTCAGCTACTTTTGGGTCAGCTATAACATAGTAAAATTTCAGACCTGTAGCTCATGGCATAGCTGAGTAATAGCTACTTTTAGGTTATCACTGTTGAGTAAATCGCTTATAACTTGGAAACTATTGCATTTACAGTATTTTGTTTCAATATGTTATTCACCTATTTTGGGATCAGCTATAACATAGTGAAGTTTCAGATCTGTGGCTCATTGCATAGCTGAGTAATAGCTACTTTGAAGTTCTCACTATTGAGTAAATCACTTGTAACTTAAAACCTATTGCATTTAGAGAATTTCGTATAAATATGTTATTCAGCTACTTTTGGGCCAGCTATAACATAGTAAAATTTCAGACCTGTAGCTCATGGCATAGCTGAGTAATAGCTACTTTTAGGTCATCACTATTGAGTAAATCAGTTGTAACTTCAAAACTATTGCATTTACAGTATTTTGCTTAAATATGTTGTTCACCTACTTTTGGGTCAGCTATAACATAGTAAAATTTCAGACCTGTAGCTCATTGCATAGCTGAGTAATAACTACTTTGAGGTTCTCACTATTGAGTAAATCAGTTGTAATTGCAAAACTATTGCATTTAGAGAATTTAATCTAAATATGTTATTCAGCTACTTTTGGGTCAGCTATAACATAGTAAAATTTCAGACCTGTAGCTCATGGCATAGCTGAGTAACAGCTACTTTTAGGTCATCACTATTGAGTAAATCAGTTGTTACTTGAAAACTATTGCATGTACAGTATTTTGCTTAAATATGTTGTTCACCTACTTTTGGGTCAGCTATAACATAGTAAAATTTCAGACCTGTAGCTCATGGCATAGCTGAGTAATAGCTACTTTGAGGTTATCACTGTTGAGTAAATCGCTTATAACTTGGAAATTATTGCATTTAGAGTATTTTGTTTCAATATGTTATTCACCTATTTTGGGGTCAGCTATAACATAGTGAAGTTCCAGACCTGTGACTCATTGCATAGCTGAGTAATAGCTACTTTGAAGTTCTCAATGTTGAGTAAATCACTTATAATTTGAAAACTATTGCATTTAGAGAATTTAGTATAAATATGTTATTCAGCTACTTTTGTGTCAGCTATAACATAGTAAAATTTCAGACCTGTAGCTCATGGCATAGCTGAGTAATAGCTACTTTGAGGTTATCACTGTTGAGTAAATCACTTATAACTTGGAAACTATTGCATTTAGAGTATTTTGTTGCAATATGTTATTCACCTATTTTGGGGTCAGCTATAACATAGTGAAGTTCCAGACCTGTGGCTCATTGCATAGCTGAGTAATAGCTACTTTGAAGTTCTCACTGTTGAGTAAATCAGTTGTAATTGGAAAACTATTGCCTTTACAGAAATTTGTGCAAATATGTTATTCAGCTACTTTTGGGTCAGCTATAACATAGTGAAATTACAGACCTGTAGGTCATGGCACAACTGAGCAATAGCTATTCTCAGGCACTGACTGTTGAGTAAATCGGCTGTAACTTGAAAAATATTGCATTTGGAGTATTTTGTTAAAATATATTGTTCACCTACTTTTGGGTTAGCTTTTGGGTTAGCTTTTGGGTTAGCTATAATATTACAGACCTATAGCTCATGGCATAGCGGAGCAATAGCTATTTTCAGGTTCTCACTATTGAGTAAATCAGTTGTAACTTGAAAACTATTGCATTTACAGTATTTTGCTTAAATATGTTGTTCACCTACTTTTAGGTCAGCTATAACAGAGCAAAAATTCAGACATGTAGCTCATTGCATAGCTGAGTAATAGTTACTTTGAGGTTCTCACTCTTGAGTAAATCAGTTGTAACTTTAAAACTATTACATTTAGAGTATTTTGTTAAATATGTTATTCACAGACGTTTTGGTCAGCTATAACATAGTGAAATTGCAGACCTCTATGTCATGGCATAGCTGAGCAATAGCTTCTTTCAGGTTCTCACTGTTGAGTAAATCATTGTATCCAACCTGTAGGAAATCATGGGCTGGGAATCTGTTAATATGGTCCGATTTGACCTTGGAACCCTCCTTCAAGGTCAAATGAGGATAGCCAAACATAAAAGTGCTTATAACTCGCTTATTATTGGTCCTAGAGGTTTGGAATGAAAACCAACCTATAGAAAATCATGAGCTGGGAATTTTTTGGTGTGGTCGGATTTCACCTTGGACCCCTCCTTCAAGGTCAAATGAGGATAGCCAAACTTAAAAGTGCTTATAACTCGCTTATTATTGGTGCTAGAGGTTTGGAATGGAAAACCAACCTATAGAAAATCATGGGCTGGGAATCTTTTGGTGTGGTCGGATTTCACCTTAGACCCCTCCTTCCAGGTCAAACGAAGATAGTCAAACTTAAAGTGCTTATAACTCGCGTATTATTGGTCTTGGAGGTTTGGGATGGTAAACCAACATATAGGAAATCATGGGCTGGGATTCTTTTGGTGTGGTCAGATTTGACCTGGGACCCCTCCTTCAAGGTCAATTGAGGATAGCCAAACTTACAATTGCTTATAACTCGCTTATTATTGGTCCTACAGGTTTGGGATGGTAAACAAGCTACAGGAAATCATGGGCTGGGAATTTTTTGTGTGGTCGGATTTGACCTTAGACCCGTCCGTCAAGGTCAAACAAGGATAGCCAAACTTAAAAAGTGCCTATGACTCACTTATTATTGGTCCGAGAGGTTTGGGATGGTAAACCATCCTAAATTCTTTGGCTGGGAATCTTTTGGTATGGTCAGATTTGACCTTTGGATCCCTTCTTCATGGTCGAATGAGGATATTGCATTTATAGTATTTCTTTAAATATTTTTAACCTACTTTTTACACTTAAACAATTACCTTGTTACTTTATTTCATAATACCATTTGCAGGGCACAGCTTTTTTGTCCTTTTCTTCTGTCAGCTTCGGAATATCTTTCGAACAACTGTATTTCTGTACAGCCCTTTCCCTGATAATTATGCTTTCCTCTCATTATCACCATCACAAATCAAAAACATTCAGTCAGCTGACACAGTGCGCGTTCACGGGCACTCTCCTCTTGTTTTGAATATGCTGCAGTGACATTTCAACCAATCAGAGAGGTCACATGACCAAAAATGTCTTTTTTCGATGGGGAAGCTTGTCCGGATGATAACTTGAAAGGAATTTTATCAATTCACCTGAAACTTGGCAAATACATTCATTCTATTAAAATCTGGAAATCATTAGATTTTAGCATTGATTGGTCAAGAAATGGCCGAGTAATTAATGATTAATTAATCATTACGAATTTTCCAAATAAGGAAAACACAAAAATGGTTATATCTCGAAAACCGTGCTAGATAGAGTGATTTCGACGAAATTTTTGACCCACAGGGTTTCGCTGCGGAGTAGTTATCCCAATTTTCAAAAAATTTTTGTCTCGCCCAAAATGGCGGCCATTTTGAATTTTCGAAATTTTCGCAAAAATTGCAAAACACAAAAATGCTTATATCTCAAAAACCGTGCTAGATAGAGCAATTTCGACAAAATTTTTGACCCGCAGGATATCTCTGCGGAGTACTTTTCCCAATTTTCAAAAAAATTTTGTCTCGCCAAAAATGGCGGCCATTTTGAATTTTCGAAATTTTCGCAAAAATTGCAATACACAAAAATGCTTATATCTCGAAAACCGTGCTAGATAGAGTGATTTCGACGAAATTTTTGACCCACAGGGTATCTCTGCAGAGTAGTTATCCCAATTTTGAAAAAATTTTTCTCTCGCCAAAAATGGCGGCCATTTTGAATTTTCGAATTTTTCGCAAAAATTGCAAAACATAAAAATGCTTATATCTTGAAAACCCTGCTAGATAGAGCGATTTCAACGAAATTTTTGACCCACAGGGTATATCTGCAGAGTAGCCATGCCAATTTTCAAAAAAATTTTGTCTCGCCAAAAATGGCGGCCATTTTGAATTTTCGAATTTTTCGCAAAAATTGCAAAACATAAAAATGCTTATATCTTGAAAACCCTGCTAGATAGAGCGATTTCGACGAAATTTTTGACCCGCAGGGTATCTCTGCAGAGTAGCCATGCCAATTTTCAAACAAAAAATTTCTCGCAAAAAATGGCGGCCATTTTGAATTTTCGAATTTTTCGCAAAATTGCAAAACACAAAAATGCTTATATCTCGAAAACCGTGCTAGGTAGAGCGATTTCGACGAAATTTTTGACCCACTGGGTATCTCTGCAGAGTAGAGTAATTTTCGAATTTTTGCGCAAAAATTGCAAAACACAAAAATGCTAATATTTTGAAAACCGTGCTACATAGAGCGATTTCGACGAAATTTTTGATCTTCAGGGTATCTCTGCAGAGCAGCTATCCCAAAGAGCTTTCACTTGGTGAAGTTTCAGACCCATAGCTAATTGCTCACCTACTCAAAAAGAGTAAATGCGAATTACCTCTAAAAGTATTGCAGATGGCCAATTTTTCTCAAATAACTCATTCACCTACTTTTGGAAGAGCTTTCACATGGTGAAGTTTCAGACCCATAGCCAATTACTCACCTACTCAAAATGAGTAAATGCGAATTATCTCTAAAAGTATTGCAGATAGCCAATTTTTCTCAAATAACTCATTCACCTACTTTTGGGAGAGCTTTCACATGGTGAAGTTTCAGACCCATAGCTAATTATTTACCTACTCAAAATGAGTAAATGCTAATTATCTGTAAAAGTATTGCGGATACCCAATTTTTATCAAATAACTCATTCATCTACTTGTGGGAGAGCTTTCACATGGTGAAGTTTCAGACCCATAGCTAATTACTCACCTACTCAAAATGAGTAAATGCGAATTATCTCTAAAAGTATTGCAGATAGCCAATTTTTCTCAAATAACTCATTCACCTACTTTTGGGAGAGCTTTCACTTGGTGAAGTTTCAGACCCATAGCTAATTACTCACCTACTCAAAATGAGTAAATGCGAATTATCTCTAAAAGTATTGCAGATAGCCAATTTTTCTCAAATAACTCATTCACCTACTTTTGGGAGAGCTTTCACTTGGTGAAGTTTCAGACCCATAGCTAATTACTCACCTACTCAAAATGAGTAAATGCGAATTATCTCTAAAAGTATTGCAGATAGCCAATTTTTGTCAAATTAATCATTCACCTACTTTTGGGAGAGCTTTCACTTGGTGAAGTTTCAGACCCATAGCTAATTACTCACCTACTCAAAATGAGTAAATGCGAATTATCTCTAAAAGTATTGCAGATAGCCAGTTTTTCTCAAATTAATCATTCACCTACTTTTGGGAGAGCTTTCACTTGGTGAAGTTTCAGACCCATAGCTAATTACTCACCTACTCAAAATGAGTAAATGCGAATTATCTCTAAAAGTATTGCAGATAGCCAATTTTTCTCAAATAACTCATTCACCTACTTTTGGGAGAGGTTTCACTTGGTGAAGTTTCAGACCCATAGCTAATTACTCACCTACTCAAAATGAGTAAATGTGAATTATCTCTAAAAGTATTGCAGATAGCCAATTTTTCTCTAATCAAACTTTTGGGAGAGCTTTCACTTGGTGAAGTTTCAGACCCATAGCTAATTACTCGTCTACTCAAAATGAGTAAATGCGAATTATCTCTAAAAGTATTGCAGATAGCCAATTTTTTTCAAATAACTCATTCACCTACTTTTGGGAGAGCTTTCACTTGGTGAAGTTTCAGACCCATAGCAAATTACTCACCTACTCAAAATGAGTAAATGCGAATTATCTCTAAAAGTATTGCAGATAGCCAGTTTTTCTCAAATTAATCATTCACCTACTTTTGGGAGAGCTTTCACTTGGTGAAGTTTCAGACCCATAGCTAATTACTCACCTACTCAAAATGAGTAAATGCGAATTATCTGTAAAAGTATTGCAGATAGCCAATTTTTCTCAAATAACTCATTCACCTACTTTTGGGAGAGCTTTCACTTGGTGAAGTTTCAGACCCATAGCTAATTACTCACCTACTCAAAATGAGTAAATGCGAATTATCTCTAAAAGTATTGCAGATAGCCAATTTTTCTCAAATTAATCATTCACCTACTTTTGGGAGAGCTTTCACTTGGTGAAGTTTCAGACCCATAGCTAATTACTCGTCTACTCAAAATGAGTAAATGCGAATTATCTCTAAAAGTATTGCAGATAGCCAATTTTTCTCAAATAACTCATTCACCTACTTTTGGGAGAGCTTTCACTTGGTGAAGTTTCAGACCCATAGCAAATTACTCGTCTACTCAAAATGAGTAAATGTGAATTATCTCTAAAAGTATTGCAGATAGCCAATTTTTCTCAAATAACTCATTCACCTACTTTTGGGAGAGCTTTCACTCTGTGAAGTTTCAGACCCATAGCTATTTATTCACCTACTCAAAATGAGTAAATGCTAATTATCTGTAAAAGTATTGCGGATACCCAATTTTTATCAAATACTCATTCATCTACTTGTGGGAGAGCTTTCACATGGTGAAGTTTCAGACCCATAGCTAATTACTCACCTACTCAAAATGAGTAAAGGCGAATTATCTCTAAAAGTATTGCAGATAGCCAATTTTTCTCAAATAACTCATTCACCTACTTTTGGGAGAGCTTTCACTTGGTGAAGTTTCAGACCCATAGATAATTATTCACCTACTCAAAATGAGTAAATGTGAATTATCTCTTAATAGTATTGCAGATAGCCAATTTTTCTCAAATAACTCATTCACCTACTTTTGGAAGTCCTTTCACACACGAAAATGAAAAATTGTGAATATCTCGGAAAAGCTATTTCTTCTGCTTTAATGCTCGGCGGGAGATACACACCACGGCAGTGGTCTTGACAAAAATTTTTGTCTCCCCACAAATGGTGGCCATTTTGAATTTTCAAAGTTTTTGCAAAACACAAAAATGCTTATATCTCGAAAACCGTGCTATATGGAGTGAACTCAACAAAATTTTGGACCTGCTGGGTATCTCTGCAGAGTAGCCATGCCAATTTTCAAAATATTTTTGTCTCGCCAAATATAGCGGACATTTTTAATTTTTTTATTTTTTGCAAAACACAAAAATGCTTATATCTTGAAAACCGTGCTAGATAGAGCAGACTGCGCTGACTTTGGTTGCCACAACAGTATAAGGCTAGAAACGAAGCATTTTCTTAATACTTTAGCACTCACCTTTATATCCTTTTCGGGACGCTTTGTTTTTGCTATGCAAAAACATTATCTTTTTTTTTTTGCGAGCGATCCTCTAGTTAATACTTCGTCAAAACAATAAGAAACAGATAACTTCAAGAAAACATCTTACATTTTGCTTTATATTCATTGTAAATGAAGTGTTTAGACTTCAAAATATCTTGCGAAAACATATTTCAATAAATTATAGTCTCATGTATGTGCGTGGTTAATTTTCACCATATGAGTGCAAACATTTTATTCAGTTTCAAAACCCTGGAAACCGGTTTTAATTTTCAGAACCGGTCTGACTACTAATGTAAATATTAAGTTATTTTGTGTCTATTTTGTGTTATTTTTGTGTCTATCTCCTTAAAAAAATCATGTAAACTATAAATTAAGGATTTTGTTGTTTATTAAATATACCAGAATATTACAGAATGATATTTTCTTTGACACATTCAATATTGGTATAAAAACTGGGACCTATTATTGATTCAATTTTGAATTTCTTTAAAAGTCCTGTATATCTATTAGATCAGATGTGAACAAACTAAATCAGATTAGTAATGGTTGAGTGTGGTAGATGAACCCATAAAATGTGAGGAAATAAAGTATATTTTTAATGTTTCAAAACTGAAAACAAAACAATGGTAGTTGCAAAGTGTAAAAACGTTAGAAGAAAGTGTGTAGTTAATGTCTTTTAGATATGATGCAACAATTAATTAGAATATATTTGACCTTTGACCTTGCCGTAGTGACCTTGACCTATAATATCTTGTCTGGCCTATATCTCTGATACCGTAAGGTGTAGGAAGTTGATACCTGGTAGGGACATTGGTTAAGGGGTGTAGGTGTGCAACATCATGGTGTGACCTTGATTTGACCTTTGACCTTGCTGTAGTTTCCTTTGACATATAAAATCTTGCCTGGGCTATATCTTGGAAACCGTAAGGTGTAGGAAGTTTAATATTTGGTAGGGACATTGGTTGGATATTGTAGGTGTGCAACGTCATGGTGTGACCTTGATTTGACCTTTGACCTTGTCATAGTGACCATGAGTTTTAAAATCTTGTCTGGGTTTATTTCTTTGATTCCATAAAGTGTAGAAGGTTGACACTTGGTAAGGACATTGGTTATAAGTTATAGGTGTGTATCATGGTGTGACCTTTAACTTTGGCTCTGCCAAAATGTGTTCACCTGCCATATTTGAGACATCTTTCTCTTATTACAAAGATATATGGGTTGCTGCAACTGATTATTATATGCAATTTTACATAATTTTGCTTTTTCCATTGACAGCTATTCTCCGATTAATAAGTTTTACAGCTTCATATTTTTAGTGTACTGATTAATGCTGTCATCTAGCTATTGAATTGATTTGTTTTAATACTTTACCTTTACATATATTTTCTAAAATTCTCTTAGATGTTGTTTTCTCTACTTAGACATTATTTGGAGCTTTATATAACTGATAATGCCCTAAAAGTATCCCCATCTTTGTACTGTTTCACTACTTTTATATCTCCTAGTGTTGAAATTATTTCCCCAGGCTGTGGGGTACAGGCATCTGTGATGCTATTTTTGATAGTATAAATACCCACTACGGACTACAGTGTACTGAAAAGTATTGACTGGCAGTCAAAATGGACTGGCCACATTTCCCCCTTTGATACCTGTCCATTGTCAAGCTTGTTATGGAGCAACATTGGTCATCTTTCATTCAATTAAGCACGTCTCCCTTATAACTGCTCCTCCAACTTGAGAATGCCTTCAGGGGGCATAGGAAATTATAGGGTGCTAGTTAAGCGAACTGATACATACCTTGTACACAATGAATGCATCTGATCTGTGGGGTTTGGGATTATAGCTCTCTGTGTGTGGTTTAGTGTATTTTTTTATCAATTTCTGCACTTGTTTTGTCCTTTTCGTAAAGTTACCTAGTGGTTGTTTTTCCTCCCACAACAATCAACATTTGGTAACAAAGTTTAATAATTTTTCAAAACCAGTTGTTAATTTGTAATACTATATTAAATTGCAATTATATATACTTCAAATTTTACATTTAGCTAAAAGCCTTTTTGTCATTTTAAGCCGAAACATGGTCAAACATATACAGTAATGAGTCTGGTTCCAAGATGTATGTTGATAATTTGTAACTGGCAAATGACCAGGTATTGATTATGATAAAGTGCACAAGTAGAAGAGTTAGTGTGAATTTTGTAAATTTTGTCCATGGACGCAGCGTTTTTTTCTACATGCACAAAGTTGTCCAATTTATGTTTCTCTGTTTCATTAATTGAATATGGTGATGTAAAAATGAATAAACATCACAACAACACAAAAAGAACTACAGTAATTTAAATAGCTAATAATAATAGAAACATTTATATAATGCAAAATTGATGAGGATCGTTTAATGAGCTGGAATCCAAAAAGGGACAGTTTAAAACTGATCAAAATCTTGATTATCAGTCCTCAAAGTCTGTGCCAAACCCCTAGGGATGTGACCAATTCTTTCACTGATTGCTTGTGATTACGGGTTCTGCTTTATTTTTAAGAATGTTTGAAGATTATGCTTCTGCATAGCATTACCTTTCACAGTAAATAAGTGTTAAAAATTTGTATGTTTGTCATTTATACATAGCTGGGTCTTAGTATGGAAAGTATTTTAATAAAATACTGAGACTAGATTTTACTTTTGCCACTTCCCTTGTCGACACATATAATTAAAGAAATAGTTAAAATATTAGAAACATACCCAGAAATCTGGAGAAAGTGCACACTTTTACCATATTTTAGAACATTTGGTGATTTTTATTGCAATTTTATTGACAGGAAATGCTCTTGTTTTGGTACCACAAGTTTTGATTCCAGGCAGGGGCCTGTTTGATTGGGGTGTACTAAAATGTAAAGTCCCGGAATCAGAAAGGTTTTGCATTGGCGATCTCCCAATCTACACAGTTTTCATACCGTCCCATTCCTAATTTATACCTTAGTTCAAGGCTTACCCAACTTGAGTAGTTGGTTTGAGTTAAATTTTCAAATGGGCCTTTTGTTGTTTTCAGGAGGGCTCGCCGTTCATTGTGTGTATGACATATGCATTTCAAACCCCAGAGAAGCTGTGCTTCATTCTGGACCTGATGAACGGAGGGGATCTCCACTACCACCTATCTCAGCACGGCGTCTTCTCCGAGAAAGAGGTGCGATTCTACGCAGCCGAAGTCATTCTGGGCCTAGAGCACATGCACAACAGATATGTGGTCTACAGGGACCTCAAGGTACAGTACATAAACATAGAGGGTGACATTGTCAAATGTACAACAACTAAGTGGTCTACAGGGACCTCAAAGTAAAGTACATAAAAATAGAGGGGGGTTCATTGTCAACTGTAGAGTAAGAAATCTAAAATTCGCCACATATCTGAAATTCGCCACATGTGAAAATACTAATAAAATAAATGAATTGTGGTGAGATTTGTTGACTGTATAGTACATTAAGGCTTTTTGAACTGAAAAATACCAATTTTTGGACAAAAACGTCATTTTCTTCATAAAATTAACTAAGGTTTTAGAGGTGGCGAATTTTAGATTCCTGGCGAATTTTAGATTTCTTACTCTACAACAAATAAGTGGTCTATAGGGACCTCAAGATAAAGTATAAAAATAGAGAGCATTGTGATCAAATACACCAAAAATAATGGTGTTAAACTCAAGATCAGTTAAACTGTGTGCAAGAAAATAAAAAAAATAGAGGGAGATATATGTATGGTCTACAAGGACCTCAGGGTTAGATAAACTATTTAAAAAATAGTGGGTGTAATTGTCAAATATATTTAACAACAAGAGCACTCGGAGAGCACAGACCTCCACCAAGGGAGCACATATCCTGAAAATTTCATCAAAATCCGTCCATAACTTTTTGAGTTATCTGTCTTTAAAAATTACATTTCATGGATCCAAAAGATCCAGATAGTGATCCGGATCACCGGAGTACCACAAAATATAGCATGGTTTACAGAACCCTCAGGAGTCATATATGTGAAAATAATAGACTGGCATCAGTTATTTTCACTGTCAATCAAGGTTATCAATGGCAAATGTACAACAGATAAGTGATATGTAAGCACCTCACACTGAGTTAAACACTGTGGTGAAAACAAAGTATGAAAAAAAAGAGTGTTTATTATTTTTATTGTCATTACATGTTGACACAATTTTAGACTCTGCTAAGTGATAAAGTGGCTTGTAATATAATACATTCTGAGCTCTTTACCAACATGTAATACTATATAACACCCAATTTTTTTTTTATTATTATGGTGTTTTTAAATACATTTAGTTTAGTCAGTTACTGTCATGCCAAACTGAGCAACGCAATAGAAAATTTCAAAAATAATTTGTGTTTTTTTTGTAGGGCTGCAACGATTCTTCGGTTACTCGGAAATGAAACGATTCAGTTCAATGCTCGAGGCAAGAAAAGTGAACCGGGTTTTCGAAAACAACTAAACACAGACGTAAAATCTACTACAAAATTCAATTTTTTTCTATAAATATATGAATATATTTATATATTTTACTAATATAAGGCGTTTCCGTTTCAGTATTTTATATTTTAAGTATTTGCAAACTTTAATTCTTTGTGTAACAACGTTTTATAAGACAGTATTTTACTATAATAGTGTATTTCGAAGACGCCTCAAATCTCGCAATATAAAGATGGTTAAGTTTTCTTATATTGTGCATTACAAATGGGTCTTATTCCCAAAATTCAATAAATTATCAAAATTCTTTCCTGTTGTGTGGTTTGTAACCATTTTATAAGGAGTGATATGTCAAAATATGAAGCAGTTTATTTCGTGGGCGATAATCAAGTGATTAACCGAGTCCGAGTCGATTCTTCCAAAACGAGGAATCGAGGCGCATTTTCGGGCTCGCTTGCAGCCCTAGTTTTTTTGTAATTTTGCTTAATGCAAGCCATATTTCAACATCAATTTCAATTCACCAAATCATAATATTAGTTGAATCTAATCATTTGGCCTGACATGATCTCTAAGGAATGTTTTTCATCCTGAGTTATACAAGAATCCTTCCCATCAAGTGAAAAAATATACATTTCGATTTTGTGTTGCATGTCCAAGTTAAAAAAAAGTTAAAGATTACAAGCACTTAATTTTGGTGATGTTGCAAAGTGTCTCAATAAATTTATGATGTGCAGTTTATACGTGTTGCTGTGAAAAGTATTGAAAACATGTGACATATATGCATAATATGTACAAGTGTAAGTTTACACTTCTGAACAGTGTGTCATCCTGAGCTGTGGTTATGGTTACTTTAGAAATGGCTTCTTTTTTACCATTAAGAAATGCATTTATGATTAGATACATTTTTTTCTTCAAAAGATTTCATAATTGAGCCACATTCAACACATTTTTCAGCCTGCCAACATTCTATTGGACGAGAATGGTCATGTGAGGATCTCAGATCTGGGTCTAGCATGTGACTTTTCCAAGAAAAAACCACATGCCAGTGTGTAAGTACAAATGCTGTTTTGTAACATAGAAATAATGTAAAATATATAAAATATCAGGTCACATTGAAATGCTGACTGACTAGGTCTCTCAGCCTTGATTTTTAATTTTTATTTTCAAGAAAATGATTGATTGGATATAATCCAGGTTCTCATGTAAATTTTATACCATGGTTTTATTAATTGTAATTAACTGGATGCTGTGTTACCTTTTTAACACAACAGAACCCCTATTTTCTGAATGAGTTGGGTGAGGACTTTTTCTTTAGGTAATAAAAAGTATACAAAAGAGGAAGGCATTTCAGTATAAAACAGTGGGAAAATATAATGTTGAGGGATTGAAAATGAGTTCAAAAACGTTTAAGATTTAGATAAGATAGCTTTCCACATAATAGGATTAAACTATTTCCTTGAGTTTCCACTTAACAGATTTTAACTGTATGTTTCTTTCAGTTTCCACGTAGCACTGTTTAACTGTACATTTCTTTAAAATTCCATGTAATAGGATTTAACTCTCACTATACATGGGATTCTGCTAAGTAGGGATTAATTACCGTTGCCGCGCTCTGTAACGCTCATGTTTTTGAAAGCGCCCATCCCCAATCTTTTTTTTTTTTTTTTTTTATTTATATTTTTGGTTGCATACATTGAACAGTTACACAGTTGACAACTATAAAATACATTATACAATCTTTAACACAAAAAGGGGTAGTTTGAAATCATTACAGAAGAAAAAAAAAAAGATCGTTAACGATAACACATACAAATTACATTACTGCAAGATTATAAGACAGCACACAGAGTACCATATTTTAAATTGAATTTTTCTATATTTCCCTGATTGATACTGATGTTGTTTTCAATGCTAAGATGATATTTCAAAGTATATAAAAAACAGTTAAAAAACAAATCTCTGTCATTTTTTTTACATTTGTAAATGAAGTATTTTCCAATTAATATTATATAATTAACAGGAAAATAAAAGTGATTTTCAATGGTATTTACACCAAGTAGTACTTCTAAAACAGTAAACTTAATTTGTATTTGAAATTTGCTGAGCAACCAATTTTCAACTTGGTCCCAGAAGTGTTTTACAAAATGACAATAGTAAAAATAATGCTCAAGATTGTCAGTGTCGGAGCATAGACTGCAATCTGGTGAATCCTTAATCTTCCATATATATAATTTATAATTGCAATTGAAAAATCTATGAATTATTTTAAACTGTAAATTTGTTAAGTAAGAGTTAGAAACCAATTTAGATGGTAGAAGATAAATTTGCTTCCAGTCATTCATTTCTAAGAAAGGGTAGTACTCTACCCATTTATGTTGACTTGTGGGAGTACTATACAATGCCTTCACATAGTGCATATATACTTTTTTATTATTAACTTTACAAAAGTTTGTCAGACATAAATTTGGAATTGAATTATCAACTAGGCTTGTTTTGGGAAGATTTCTAATTTTGGATCGTATGGTACTGCTAAATTTATTGTATTTCATGTCTGGAATTTGCTTTCCAAGTTTTTCCTCCAAGTTTAATTTATCAATCAAAGTCTTATCACTATTTATTATATCTTTAACTTTTAAAATACCAAGATCTTTCCAATCCAAATATTCGGTAGAAATAGCCTTATTGTCTATTGTAATAAGGTCATTGTTATAAAGAGGCTCTTCTAAAAGATCGTCAAAAGTTTTTGGTTCAGCCGTTATAAAATTGTACCAAACAGTAAGTAGATCAGCATAAAAGGTGCTGAAAGGTTTATGTTTAATATTCTTGTAGATTTTCTTTTGATATATCATCTTATTTTCAATTTTTATTAAGCACTCAGATAAAACTTTCCACTTTGCTTTAATACCATTACAATACCTTCGCATCCACATGATTTTACACGAATTGTATAAAGCAAATACAGATACCATTTTTAAGCCACCAAGATCAAAAGGCTGAATTATGACTCGTTTGGCAATCTTGTGCTTTTTTTTACTCCACAAGAAAGAAAAACACATATCATCTAGATCATTTAATAGGGCATTGCTGAAAGGTAAAACATAGGCTAGTTGTAGGATTTGAGGTATAATGAGGGATTTTAAAACTATTATTTTTCCTTTAAGCGTCAGGGATCTAGATTGCCAGATATTTAGCATATCTCTTATTTTATCCATTTTTTCTGAAACATTTAATCTCACCATTTCTGTGCTTTCATGAGCAAACCAGATACCCAACATCTTAAAGGGTTTATTGATCCAAGTAATACCTAAATTGTCATCGGGGTGTAGAGAACCATCATTATAAATTATAGTTGCCTCAGTTTTACTCTTGTTAAGTTTTAACCCTGCATAACGGTAGAATTCTTCAAAAATTTGTAGAGCGTGACAAACAGAACTATCGTTACTTAGGAAAAGTGTCATATCATCAGCCAATTGACATAATTTTATTGAAATGCCATTAACAGTAATCCCTTTAATACTATCTGTATTTCTGAAGACTGTGGCAACAACTTCTGCAGCTAACAAGAAAGCCCATCCCCAATCTTACGTTATCGCTCATAAATTACTATAATGTCGTTTCGAGGTAAACTTTCTCCATATAAACCCAATAATTCGTGAAATATGATTAATTTATATCCATTTTCAACTAATTTTCCTTATTTTAGCAGTTATGTCACCTTTTATTGCAACGAGATTTGTTTACCAACCGCATATTTTACTTCCAGTCGGTGTGTGCTAAAATGCGGTTTCCCCAAATTCGGGTTATTTTTTTCGAAACGCCCGGCTGGTTTTCATTGTTGTAAACGCCCATCCCCAACTTTTGCAAATATTTGGTTACATTGCCCATGGGCGTTACAGAGCGCGGTACCGGTATATATTTCATCGAATTTTCACTTACCAGTTGTAAGTAGTATATTTCATGATAACTCAATTTAAGTGTACACTGGTACTTTGCTTTTAGAGGAACCCATGGCTACATGGCACCGGAAGTGTTGTCTAAAGGCACCGCATATGATTCCTCAGCAGACTGGTTCTCCTTTGGTTGCATGCTATATAAACTATTAAAGGGGTGAGTACTGAATGCTTGGCTGTATGTTATAGTACATAAACTATAAATATGTAATTGTACACCTGTCATTGTGATTATAAAGAGAATAAAAGTACAGTGGGAACCCTAATACTCATGTTCTGTTGGTGAACCTTTAGTAGCAACTCACCTGCCCTGCACAGCCAATCGCCAAGAATTTTGACTAGGAGGGAAAGGGTTGGGGGGGTCCCGGAAACATGTACAGACCTCAGTCACAGGATCGTGGAAATGTCAAATATGGATCCCTTTTACAGTCTGTGTCTTCAACATTTCAGTTATTGAGGTGAAAAGTCCTGTTGCCTCCTAATGTGGCCTGCTGTATACCCATTGCTGCCTGTATACCTTTTGCTCTGCCAGATGGTTTGCCAGCAACTGGGAAGGGTCTTGGGTGTAGTCATGGCAAAGTATCATCATTTTGTCTTTCAGAAAGGCCAGAAATAAAAAAAAAAGAAAATAATGTGGATAATTGCAGGGGTGAGCTTGCTAACAAGTTAGCAAAATATCTCATTTGAAGGCCACCATAAGAGGGCTACAGCAGTTCAGTTATATTTTCTGAGGAGATTGTCGTGTGAGCCTTAATTATGCATTTAATTTCAACAATACATCCAATAACCCTTGGCATGCTGCCGCTTGCCATTGTGCGTTATGAAGTTGTTGAGTAACAATGCATGATTATAATATTGGTCACAAGTTCATCCTACTCCCTTCTAGGTAGGTCGAAAAAGTTTGTGTTTCCTTCTACAAGTCAACATATAAGTCACACCAGGTGTGTAATTCTTTGCGACTGGTCACAAAAGGCGAATCCTGCGACCATTGGCCCCTTAGGTCTACCAATAGAATAAAATAGGTATTAAAGAGAACTCCGATAGCTAGACTTCTGATTTTAAGTAGAAATATGGAATCTTCATAGGTTTTCTCTTGAAATTTTATATCATTATCTGGAAATCTTGGTTAAATGGATTGTGTAAAATTCTTGGTATTACTCTTTGGTTATTCTGCACATGTTTATCACTTGAAATTTTGGAAATAGGAAACAACTTAAGCTTGTGTTGAAATCAAGTTGTACATTTTAAAGCGGTGGTAGAAATTATGCAAAGGTTGACATACAAGTCTTGAACATTAATCTGTAGAAGTGAAGGTTACTTAAACCATTTGCATGTAGCATTATTATCCAGTTTGTGAAAAGCTGTTTTGTAATTCTCTGTTTCGTCTATATGTCAGAAGAACATAACACTACACTTAAAGAGGAAATATAGATTTTTTTTAGTAAGCTTCTTGGTAGAGATGTATGAATTGAAATATTTAAAATCATTATTGATACTCTTCTTGCCCATTGTCCCTTTAATGGAATTTAAAAAAATAGCACTTAAAGATTTGTAAGATACACTTCCATTAATTCAACAAAATGTCAAGTCTCATTTAATAAAGAAACAAGATTTAAGAGCACAAATTTCACATAGGTTTGGCTGTACTTATGAAAAATTGATGAAGAATATGTGCCTTAGTACAACAGTATCCTGCCAGTGCAAAAACCTTCCCGTCCTGGGATACCAAACGATTGTTGGTTGTGTTCTGGTTTTATCCCAGTCAAATAGGCCCCAAAAGGAATTGAATTTAATGAAAAGTTCCAGAGCAAGAAATTGCTATTACAGCCAAAAAGTCTAGGGAAAAAATTGGATAAAAGTCAATGATCTCTTCAGATTTGTGAATTGATTCAAATATTTGAAACTGTCCCACCATTATAAGTGGTGAAAATCGAGATGATAGTTTAAAGTTTCATTTCAGTATGTCACTGAATGGTCTCAGTACAAAGATGCTGACACTTTTGATTCATCCCTACCATATTCTGTACAATATGATAGTCGTTTTACCATTTTATGATAGCCGAGTTATTCATTT
This sequence comes from Sabellastarte sp. h YS-2021, assembly GCA_964017235.1. Taxonomy (NCBI): domain Eukaryota; kingdom Metazoa; phylum Annelida; class Polychaeta; order Sabellida; family Sabellidae; genus Sabellastarte; species Sabellastarte sp. h YS-2021. The sequence goes on from OZ024933.1 coordinate 68,415,595, forward strand.
AACACAAACCAAGCTCTGGCAAAGTTTAATTATTGTGATAAAGGTATAAATAGTTTCCTGATATTCCTGAAACTTTTGTTGTTATTCTGTATCCTAATATAACTTTTACTTCGTTATTTTGTGTAGGCACAGGAAATAACTAAGGTAATATATGTTGTACAGTTTGATCCCAGAAGTCTTAGGATTCCTCCAATTTCAGTCATTGAATCAAATTCCTGATGTTTGTGTGAAATGTTAGTTCCCAAAGGTTGAGTTACATAGTTGCTACTGATTGCAAAAATCAAAATCCGTTTCTGGGTCTTAGCAACCGAATAGAATCCGTTGTTTTGTATGCCTGTCACTGATATAATGAAATTTCACCACAATTGTATAAAATATTTTGTTAATAAACTTAAGTTCAATATTATATGTAATATTTTTCCACAAATTTGTATGTTTTTTATGAAGTATCGGCCATTAAAAAGCCGAAATAACAATATTTTCAGCAACCAGTTATGTATTTTTTTTTCAACATTTTTTTTAACTTTTGTTTACAAAATGCAGGTAACTGTGAAGAAAAATTTATTTGTTGATATTATCAAGCAATAAAAACAAACAAATGTACTAAATTATGTGACCATTTCATACAAACAATTTATAGACCTGCCAAGGCTAATTTTTCATGTTGCAAATCATAATATGTATCACATAACCGGGCGTTTTAATAAAGATATTTGCATTTATACACAATTAAGTAAATATTCTTTGTGCATTTCGTCATTTCTGCTACAGAGAAGGGAAACGCTGAATACTGTTTAACCCTTGGCACTACTGATGGTTACAGATGTGTGATTTTCACTGGAATGATTTATTTGAATGATTTATAATAATAATAATAGTGTAATAATATTGGTGTAATAATAATAATAATAGCCCCATTCTCTATTTGTGAGTAACTATGTTATTTCAGGCACAGTCCTTTCAGACAACACAAAACCAAAGACAAGCATGAGATAGACAGAATGACCATGACCATGGTATGTATTGATTAATTAATAACTTTATTATACCAATCAGGCTTTATGTATACCATTAATATTACTAACACATTAATATATTGTACCTTATCGTCACTTGTGCCTGAAAATTCTAATTACGTCGTAAAATGATGGCATCTGGATTCTTTTACTTGATCTCTGGGGTTTTATTTAAGCTGACTATTTTAGAAAAAAAATGACATTGAAGAAAACATTGTTGATACATGCACACTTACTTTCTGTAAAGTACAAAAAAGTACATTTTTGCAAATGTGGCTGACGTTTGTGAAAAGCTAACTCAGGAAGACAAGTCTGGGTAAGTTGAGTATTTAACCAAAAGAAGTTAAATTGTAGTGTTTATAATCCATTGAGATCAGTTTATCCTCAAGACATATAGCAAGAAATGTGGTATTTTCCAATACGGGACACGCCCTATAAAAGTAAAACAAAACAAAATTGTGCCAGTTTTGCATCAGGTGACACCAGAGGGCTACTGTGGTCATCATACATATCTGAAATGTGTGAAGAAATTCCACTTATCAAGGTAACAGGCAAGGGTTCCTCATCTGCAAATTTCAAATGGTACTTTGGTGAATCGCACATTTCTTACTCTATATAGCTAGTGCAGTTGGTGTTGCTGTAAAGATGTTTCAATGCCTTGGTGAAAAAAAAAAAAAATAAAATAAAAAATACAAACAGGAAATATACAAATGACTGACCATGGTACACACGACTTACTTATAACTGTGAATTTAAAAATTGCATCGGATAACACATTTGATAATATTCACAATATTGTCAGGATTAAACAACATTGTGATTATTAAGCAACATTGTCAGTATTAAACAAAGAAAGTGTAGTCCATTTGTAATCAGTCACTCTGAACAATTCATTGGTTATTTTATTGGTACACTTTACCGACCCAGATGCACGTACATTATACCAGTCAGCAAGTGTAAATTATGCATGTATGATATGGGTAATATCAGTATGCCATCAGCACCCCCAGTAAGGGGATATCCGTGTAAATAGATATAGTATTCTATATATCTGACTTCATACAAGGGAAGGTCTTTTAGTTTGGGTTGTTTTTGTTTATATATCTATAGCAGCTTGCTTTCATTAGTTCTAGGAAAACTAAGAAAGGTAAATTTTGTTAATGGGACCTCTGTTTAAAACCAGAATTTAAAAAAAAAACTTCATGGAACTGCTGCTGTACATAAATGGTATAAATTTTGACTAAAATTATAAATTTGATTAGAAAATCCCATAATTTATTAAAAAATAAATGGAATTCCTCTGTGTTGAATTCACACAGTTTTGTGAATGTCACATTTTATGTTCAAGTGTGTACTCTCACATTGTACACTGTCAGAAATATGTTTGTATAAAGCACCCCAAGACAGCAACAATAAACATAAGATATCCGTTGTTTCAGTTAATGTTTTTGTAATCTCTTTCAGAAAAGTAACATAGTGCAATTTAGTTTATGTTATGTTCGCCCAAAACGAACATTTATTCAAAATACTCTTCTTTCAATAGGACGGTTTCAATCGATGTTTTGTCAGTCTTAACAAAATTTTGGAAAATGTTTTAAATTTGTCCGCAGAAAAAAATTATCCTTTTTTTTTTTTTTGTTGCATTATTTCCTAACACCCCTGTGGCCATATTTCTAGATATTACAAATTAATATTTTTTTAAATTTTGAAAATTAGTTTGGGTTTATGAAGCATTATGTACTTGGAACTAAAAAATCTTTACTTCCTGCTGAAGAGTAATCAGCTTTTGAAGCGGAAGGACCTTATGGAATTTTTTTTTTAATGCAGCAACTAGTAATAAGGAATTTAAAATTCACAATAATGTATAAAGCAATGAAGAAAGACAACCTTATTTTGTATTATATTACAGGATGTTTTAATCAATTTTGTGTGGAAAAAAGAAACTGTAAAATTTACTACATTATGTGATGTTCTCTACTAGGGAAACAAAAAGTAAGGCAAAATGATCCAGATTTGTGCTAATTTTACGTCGGGGAGATGACAGACCTAATATGGTCACAGAAATCACGTGTAAATTCCCACAGCTGTAGGAAATAGAAGCCAGTCCCTGCCGGACAAATAAACTTACTGTGCCAAATTTCACATGGCTTATTCTAATATTTATGACAGGTTGGGCCGTTAATGTAATCCATTGGAAAGTTTTAATGGATTTTGGTTCTTGCTGCCTCATTTTAAGGGGTAACATCTGTGGCAAATTTTAAAAACTGTGGTAAATCTTTCAAATGTTGTTTTTTGTGCCTTTTCTCTCTCCAAAGGTGAAGATTGGTTTGAGTTTCAAGGGAACAAAAATGGGAAAATATAAGCAGATGAGATAAAGCTTAACAAGAAAGTCACGTTCTTAGTATTTCTTACAACATGGATTTTTCAGCTTAATTTAGTGGTGAGCTTTTTACTGACTTGGAATGCAGAGTGAGGGAGTTTAAACTTTAATGTGATGCCAACTTTGGTGCTTTCAGTAAACCTACCTTAAAACAACTGGGTTTTCTCTTTTGTTTGGGTTTAAGGGTGTGATGGTCTAGAGTCTAGACACACATGCTTCAGTCTATCCCTTTGTATTTAATCCTGGCAATTTTTGAAGTTAAATGTGTGCAGTTTAGATGTATAAAATTGCTAGGGATGGGTTAGGGACGTCACGACTCCAAATTTTTCATATCGGCTAATCTCTAAGAACTATTTGTGTCGACAACGAATAACCGTCGAATTTATAAAACAACCAAAAATCTTAAGTTTCATATTGTAAAAAGCAATGAAAATGATAAATATGTGAAATAAAATGAAAATATATGTATATAATTTATAAAATTTAATAAATTTGCCATTTTTCTGCAACTTCTGTTTCGTTTATTTCAGAAAGGAAGTGGGCGATATAAGAGGTATATGGTACTTCCGGTTTCATGTGACTGCATAAACAATGCAGAAAATGTGGCTGTTTTTGGATTTTAACTTATTTTTGTGACAATATGAACATATTTTACAGATTCAGACCTTCTGCGATCTTTTACACTACATTGAGTGATTATTCATACTTTTAAAATATGAACGGGTAAATGACACTATTCTAACCGTTGTCGATTAGTCGGGTTGTCATGACGGCCCTAGGATGGGTTGGTACCCAAAATATGTACACTGGGAGGTCGCCAATGCAGAGCCATACGAATTCCGGGACTCCGCATTTTAGTACACCCCAACCAAACGTGGACGGTTCCTCTTAACGACATCACAATTAAAGTCCCCAAATGCACAAAGTATGAGATAAACATGCACATTTTCTTCAGATTTCTGGTTTGTTACCAATATTTTAAGCTTTGCCCTCCTTTGACCCCCTCATATTTACAAAAGTAAGGCTGATCTTCAGGTTTTTTTTCCATATAGGTAGGGTTGAAAAACAAAACATATCTCGCTTCACAGAAGAAATCAAAAATTGAAACTTGACTTTTGCAAATACTTTACAAGTATATTTGCCATCAGTAAAAAGTAAATTGTTGGGTCAGGATTGTTGGTAAGTGTCTCCTTACACAGCTACAAATTTAAACATTCTTAAAGCTCCCATAGATGATAATAGAAGACTTTACAACCCTTGCATGTAAGGTCACATTGAGTCGAGCATTTTGCTCTCTCCGAGTGCATCGTGTTGCATTTTGGGAAAGATTCAGATTGTATACTGGATTCCAAAAATCCAGAATTTTTGGAAACTCGTCATTTCAACCCAAACAAGCTAAATGCAGTATACCGGTTTACTGTTCATATCACTACTTCTGAGTGCAATGATAGAATATCCTTTAAATTATTCCTGTATCTAAGCAGTGATCCAGATCACCATCCAAATCTAATCATCTGTTCCTTGGGTCATTGTCAATATTTCCTGAAAATTTCATCAAAATCCATATATAACTCTTCTAGCGATTTTGCAAACAGACAAATGCACACTGCGAGTTGCATAACCTTCTTAACAGAGATAATAAAGTAAGTCAGATATAGTCAGATAATGGAAGGGAAAATATCGGAAATTCTACAGATTACTTCTGCTTATCTTGTGAAACCTCTGTAAGTTGCAATACTGGGCTGGATATTGACTATGTATGGCGAACTTGTGTTATAATATGCCTATTCTTTATAAAGCCACCTCAGACTTGAGTTGAATGTCATTTGAAAATGAAGGAATATGGTGACCAACGGTCAGATATTAAGTTTGAACTGATATGGCTTTCCTTGTCTACACACACACCAATGACAATTCAATACAAACTAATACAGAGTAATTTTTATTCTAAAAAATTCTTGTAGTTTAATTAGAACAACAGATATCATCAGAATATGAGAACTTCAATTAAAATGACCAGAACTTTCTTATTTATGGTCTCATGATGAAATAATTTTCACCGTTTTATTAAGTTTAAAGAGGGCTACTATTTAAGCATATCAGTTTAGTAGAGTAAGAAATCTAAAATTCGCCACATATCTGAAATTTGCCACATGTGAAAATACTAATAAAATAAATGAATTGTGGTGAGATTTGTTGAATGTATAGTAAATTATGGCTTTTTGAACTGAAAAATACCAATTGTGAGACAAAAACGTCATTTTCTTCATAAAATTAACTAAGGTTTTAGAGGTGGCGAATTTTAGATTCCTGGCGAATTTTAGATTTCTTACTCTACCTGTGGGCCAAGAATGTAGACTAGGGAGCATATTTAAGAATGCAAGCTTTTTGAGGGGTTGTGATAAGCAAAATAAATATAACAGAAAGAAGCCGTTCACAAGTAGTGGGTGGAAATTAAAGTTTTAGAGGAGAGGAAAAAAAGGACCTCATAAAAATGGTGGCAAAGGAGATAAATTACCATATTATTACTGCTTATATTAAAAGCCCCATGAATGGAATATTTTAAGAGATAATGAACTGTCATCATTTATTGATAGAAAAAGAATGACGGGTGGCAATGGATGCAACTGGATAGAGTAAAATATGTAAAGTCTGCTGGAAATGGGAAATATCCCTCACGTTAAGTATGAAATAGTGGGTAAATTTAGCACAATCTTGAATTTTTGCCTGATTTGCTTTGAATTCTTAACAAATTATTTACATTTATAAAGTTTTTGGGTTTTTAAAAAGAAATTTTCAAGATTGGCGAATTTGACATTTTTCGGCAAATTTTACAGTTCTAGCTCTTCAGTGGGTGTAAAATGAAGAGAGACAGCATTGAAATAAAATTGAGGAAAGGCATTGAAACTGGAATCCTGTAAATTGTGTTATTGGGAAGTTACTGTCAATAACTGAAAACACGGACTGACAGGAAGGAGGAAGTATAGAGGCAGTGGGCTCACATCAATAACATGCCATAAAAATGCCCTCATTACTCATCACAAAAATGCTCTGGAGGTGCAGTGGCAGCGATTATTGTGTGATAGAACTGCCCTCTGTTAAGAGACTATATGAAGTATAGAAACTGTTTCAGGACCATTGTAACTAGTCATGTTCAAAAGAATCTGATCCACTATGCAATTCTGCCGGGTGTGATTTATAAAGATTAATTAAATCATTCAGTATAGGCAATAGTAAAAATTATGGTGATGTCTTTTCATATATTGTAAATTGGGTATTTTTCTTGAAAAAGAACGTATGAGGGGTGTTAAAAATCAATAATACTATGTTTTAAAAACTGTTTTCTGAAAGTGTGACCGATAAATGGTTGTCCTACACTACATTTTTGGCTGTCTTGAACCTGATGGATACATTCAAGTCCTGAATCACTTTCCAAACCAGGAGTCAAAACATTACCCTTCTGGTATAGCTGCTTCATAAATTTAAGATTTTAATTCCAATCAATTTGCTGTGTTCTCGTGAGCAGTCAGTTTTGACCCCATAATCTTTAAAAGCTGTGCCATGTTATCACCCATGGTGTCAAGGTGGGCAGTCAGTCAGTTTGGTGGTCGATTGCATGTTGGGGAAAAATCTTGTCCTGGCTGTATCTCAGAAACTGTGGGATATAGGAAGTTCATAGCATTGGGGGACATTGGTTGTGAGGTATCAGTGTGCAGCGTCATGGTGTGACCTTGATTTGACCTTATAATGCTGTATATATCTTAATACCATCTATGACTTGTTACCTTTGCCAAGGAGGCTGGGTACATGTGTTTGTCTGGTTGTTTGTATGTTTATTAGTGTTTGTGATTACTCTAAAACTGTTGAAATGCATCTTTCTGAAATTTTTATGTGGGTATGGCCTGTCCAATGGAAGATGTGATTTGGTTTTGGAAAAGATCTCAATCATTTTCTGGATATAAAAAACTCCTGAATTCTCAACAGTCCCATTTTCAATGATTCAAGGGTTGTGGTTGAGAGAACTCTCAAAGTAGTGAATGAATCTTTCTGGAATTTTCCATGTTCGTATAGCTTGACCAAAGGAAGAATTTATTATATCCCCAGACGAAAGTCGGGGATATATTGGATTCAGGTCCGTCGCGCCGCCGCCGTCGTAGAAATTTCCTTGTGTACGCGATAACTCAAAAACGGATTAATATTTTTTTTTCAAACTTGGTACACATGTTAAGGATGCCCAAAGGAAGATCCCTATTTTAAGGTGACCTTAAACTCCCAATAATGAAGAACTTATGGCCACCTTAAGGTCAGAAATTGCACTTTTGGCCACTTAGAGCCCTCTAGGTCACAAACTATGAGGCTTATCTGCCTCAAAATTTACCTGAGAACACATTAATGTATTCTTAGTACATGTGCCGAAAATCAAAACTTTAAGTTGAGGCGAAAATTGTCTTTGAGGCCCATAAAGACCCCACTTAGGACTTTTTTCCTATATTTTTAACTTATTTTGCCCTATAATTTGGAAGTGGTAATTCTGATGAGTCTCAAACTGCACTAGATGTAACTCTTATATGTAATCCTTGTCTGTGAAAAATTTAAAGGCTGTAGGTTTACCTGTTAGGCCGACTTAAGATCTCAAAATTGCCCACAGAGACCCAATTTATGGACTTTTTGCCATCTTCAAGCACTGTAGCTTTCAAACTATGTCTCTCATCTAAGTGAAATATCATCTGAGAATATATCAATATGTTTTTCTTGTATGTACTCCAAACTTTAGGCCTTTAATAGACATTCCTTATTTATATATTTGATTTTATTTTAGTGATAAGATTAACTGAGCTTTTTGTATTTGATTACCCCTTTTATATTATAAGTGTTTGTTTACCATTTGTGCTGCAGCACTCCATCTCTTTGTAGTCCCACCCCCCATCCCCCACCCACCTCTGGGACCTCCAGCTATTGAGTGACACTAAATAAACAAAGGTATACAGATCTTCTGTAATAGTGAGAGAGGTGTGGAGAAGGGGAGAGAGGTGGGGTGGGGGTGGGAGGTGGTGTTTGCTTCATTATCTAATTATCTAAGACAAAGGGAGTCAGAACTGAGATTGTGTCACATATTTAGGTTGCATATATATATGGACCACATATATAGGAAATGAGGAAATGAATAACTGAAAAACAATGCAAATTCTAAAAATAATATAATAAAATAATAATATAAATAATATATGATTTTTAAATAATATTTTATTTGTGAACAAATATAGAAACAGAGATACGCTTTTGGAATTATGAATTTAGAATGGATATTCAATCATCAATCATTTAAATACTTTGAAAATAGGTTCAGAGTTACCCTTTGCAGGAAGATTGAAAAGTATGATGAGTTGAGTTAAAAATAATATTTTATTTGTCAACAAATATAGAAACAGATATGCTCTTTTGAGATTATTAATTTAGAATGGACATTCAATCATCAATCATTTAAATAGTTTGAAAATAGGTTCAGAGTTATCATTGCAGGAAGATTGAAAATATGATCTGTTGAGTTATGTATTCGACGTCTGGGGATACACCATCTTCCTTGGGAAGATATAAACTTAGTAGATTGATGTGCTGAAGTTCATATAACTTTTCCCAAAATTTAAGGCATACAACAAATGGATTAAATAAAAAATTCCTGATCAAAACCTATGGCGTGAGTGATGACCTGTCTGGGGATATGTTGGCACCGAGTTGGCCCAATCTAGTTATATTTCAGGAAATGTCTGGGTCATATTCTCATTTTATTCTGGAGTTTATTCTCATTTTACTGAATTTTCAGTGTTGTACCTTTAGTTCAACATTGTTCTTTATATTTTCATGGTAATGTTATTCAATTAAGAGGGTTAACAGTAAAAAAGCAGCTTTTGGGTAGAATTACAATCTAAGGATACTTGATTACCTTGGCTCTTGGAGTGCTGTCTAGTCTAGAACTATATTTTTAGTGTGGTGTCACACAGCGTAAAATGATTAAAACAAAAAAGAAATAAAGCATTTTCTTTTGCTCACAGTGAGTCCTTTACACAGAGAAAAGTATTTTTACCTATTTGAAAATTATAAAAAGCTCATAACATATGCTGCTGTAATTCCTGCATACTGCAACTCCATTTTGAGTACAGATCGTGTGGGAGTATGTCGCTATTATTCTGTGTTTATGTCCACAGTCACTCAAATTTATGGCTTGCTGTGTTAGGTGGCCTATTCTGTAAATCAATTGAACTTGGTTGTATTTTTCCTCTCTGTTTCATCACTACAGATGGCTTTATCCAAAGGGCAACAGTACTATTATTGTATACACCAGAGGCATCCGGTGGATACTTTGGTTTAGCGTTTGCTATGCCGCCACCGCCGCCGCGTGTAAGAGAGATTTTTGGAGTTAACGCTGTCAGAGGAAAACTACACCAGCTAGGTTCACCAAATTTGCAGGATATCTTCATTGGGGGTAAGCTTCTCTGGGACTGAAATTAGCCTCATTCTGAAAAACAAGATGGCCGCCATGGGCATTTCTTTGAAAATTATCTACCTTTTCTACTGGCTGGTTCTCATAGGTAGAAGGTTGAATCTCTTCATAGGTGATATTGTATAACAGATATACATGTCCTCTACAACCTTGCAGACATTTGACCTTGAGGCTCTTAATTCAAGGTCATCCATGGAGTGCCAAAGTACCCCACATAGCGGACTTTAAAAGTGCACATATCTCCCTTATTATTGGTCCTAGAGGTTTGCAATGTGAAATCAACCTATAGGAAATCATGGGCTGGGAATCTTCTGATGTCAGATTTGATGTTAGACCCATTCTTCAAGGTCAAATGAGGATACCCTAACTTAAAAGTGCTTATAACTAGCTTATTATTGGTCCTAGAGGTTTGGGATGGTAAACCAACCTATAGGAAATCATGGGCTGGGAATCTTTTGGTGTGGTCAGATTTGTCCTTTGACCCCTTCTTCAAGGTCAAACAAGGATAGCCAAACTTAAAAGTGCTTATAACTCGCTTATTATTGGTCCTAGAGGTTTGGGATGATAAACCAACATATAGGAAATCATGGGCTGGGAATCTTTTGATGTGGTTCAGACTTGACCTTGGACCCCTCCTTCAAGGTCAAACGAGGATACCCAAACTTAAAAGTGCTTATAGCTCGCTTATTATTGGTCCTAGAGGTTTGCAATGTGAAACCAACCATCCTATAGGAAATCATGGGCTAGGAATCTTTTGATGTGGTCAGATTTGACCTTGGGCCCCTCCTTCAAGGTCAAACAAGGATAATAAAATCTAAAAGTGCTTATAAATCACTTTTTCTTGGTCCTTGAGGTTTGCAATGTCACACCAACCTATAGGAAATCATGCGCTAAGAATCTTTGATGTGGTCAGATTTCACCTTGGGCTCCTCCTTCAAGGTTAAGTGATGGTTGATTGGCTTTGGTGAGTTTTCTTTCTGGTGGATACAATTTGCATTGTTTCTCTGATGCGCTAGGTCTAGTTACTTTTGGAGTTATTGCAAGCACACACAGATATATGAATGTACCACCAAAACATAACCTTCTGCTGGATGTAATTACACGAAAAGAGAAATTTAACAGAATTTTCCTTCTGGAATGAAAAGTTGCCCCTCATATACTATACAAAGCTTTGATATTTTAAACAGTCACATTCTTTCTGCAGTATATTCTTGCTTTCATAATAGAGTAAGTTGCTATGAAATTAAAATTTTAACAAGAATGAGATGAGCTATGATAGAAGTATACAACCAAGTCTATCGAAAGGAAAGTGTGTCCTTCACAACATGTGTTGCATGTTGAAAAATAAATAGCAGAGAGAAAAATGACAGAGCTAATAACATTATTGATATGAACAGTTTTCTCTGACATTCAGTGGGCATCGTTTTCAATTGAAGTTACAGATTTGGTCATTCAGTAATTCTAAGTCGCATTTAGGTGTATATGGAGCCAATTTTGAGGACCAAACACTTGAGGATCAAACATCAGAACATTGTACTTTTTTGGTGTCCCTACAATCCTGTATATATTGGTGGTTTTTACCCCACAGCCCTTAAGGGCTGTCGGGGTATTGTTTTCACCCATGGTGTCCGGATGGGCGGGCGGGCTGTATCTCAGAAACCATAAGGTGTAGGAAGTTGATACTTAGTAGGGACATTGGTTAGGATGTATAGGTGTGCAACGTCATGGTCTGACCTTGATTTGACCTTTGACCTTGCTGTAGTGACCTTGACCTGTAAAATCTTGTCCGGGCTATATCTCGGAAACTGTAAGGTGTAGGAAGTTGATACGTGGTAGGGACATTGGTTAGGGGGTGTAGGTGTGCAACATCATGGTGTGACCTTGATTTGACCTTTGACCTTGTCGTAGTGACCTTGACCTTTAAAATCTTGTTGCATCTTTGGGTCTGTCTTTTGATGCAAATTAAGCACTGTTAAAATCATATTAGAATTCATTAAGAATTTTACTTTTACAACTTCCCATTGTAACAGATGGTATTTCATCAAGTGAGCCACAAATTTTGCTCCAACACCACACATAAGCAGTCATTGAATGTATTACCACTTCTGTATGCATGGTAATATTCAAAACATCTGAACCATAATTCGGCCATGCCAGATGTACATGCATTATCTTTCTCTTAGACAGTATTTTCTCTATTTAAACATTGTTTGGACCTTTAAATAACTGACAGTGCTCTGAAAGTATTCTGAACTTTGTACTGATACAGCACTTCTATATCTCATGGTGTTAAAAATATTTCCCTAGGCTGTGGGGTACGAGCATCTCTGATGCTATTTTTGTAATATGGAGTCCACTCTGCTTAAAGTATATATTTCTTTGATATGCTTCTGTTAAGCTAACATACATTAGGACTTTTGGAACACTTCATTACTTCATGAGAATTTGAGAAATGTTTAACAGTCTCAGTGATTATAATGATTTTATTTCTTTATTGGAGACAAGTATAAGTTATCTTCTGTGTAAGACATGAAATTTGGTATCTAAGTGAAATTTGCCACCCACTTGAATGAACGAACAGTAAAGCAAAATAACTGAGCTCAGTTAAAAAAAAATTACACACATTAATTCAATTTATGTAATATTTAAAATGTTAGATGTTAACGGGGTTGTATACATTTCATGTTCAGGCAGACTTTCATTTTTTACTTCTTTTTGCTCTAAAATAGAAATGTTTTATAATAATCTCTAATAAATAGACTGAATTGACACAGGGATAAGTGGAAAGGGTTAGGAGTGAAATTCTGAAATGGAAAATAAGGTCATCAAGAATCAAAGAAAAGTAAATGAGAGGATGACATTGTATCAGTCCCTGTGAACATTACAGTAAGACATGTAAAATTTGTTGTAAAAATTCGCCACTGTCCATATACTTTTAAAATTATGTGCAAAAAATGTAAAATTACACAAATTCTTCTTCGCATATTTAGATTAGAGGTCTTAAATTTATACCAAAATTATAAACTTATAAGATTTTTACAAAATTTAAGAAAACTATAAAGCTGTGTTGTTAATGACAAATTTCACCCCCTCTGGCGAATCTCACACATTTTGTTCCTAATTGTCTCCCATCTGGTCACCGCCTTTGTGACTTAATTTATTGAGGACACTACTGCACATGTCCCAATATAGGACCTGTACAGGCCTAATTGATTGACTGTTTGCCACATAAAGAAATACTTTAAATCCATATTTCTCTCTTGGCTAGTTGTGAAATAATATACCGTAAGTTTCTGATATTTAGCTCAGAGGCATTATTCAGTAATTCTTTCCCCAGATGAAAGTCGGAGATGTACTGGTTTCATCTCTGCCCCACCACTACCATATGTTGTAACTTATGTGCGCGATAGCTTAAGAACTCTTTCATAGATTTCATTTAAACTTGGCACATACATGTATTTGGGTCAGAAGAGTAACCCTATTTTAGTGTTACGATTGAAAGTAAATTTGGAAACCGGGTCCCGAAAACAAAAATTCGGTGGAAACCGGATTCGTTCGAATTAGTATACACCAAACTGTAGTCAAGCTGTAAAACTTTCTGTGCGTGTACATGAACAATTATTTCAACTAAGATGTGGTTTATTTGATGATAAAACAGACGTTTTGGATATTATTTCATTGTATATTGGGAAAATATTACAGAAGTAAATATTTTTAAACGTTTTTCTGCAATATTTTATAGGTTTTGATGTGAAATATATAACATTTCGGGAACCGGTTCTTGGAATTTGTCACCGGATTTCGTTTACGTTTATATAAATCGAATAGAAATGAACTATCTGGTTTGCCGTCTTTATCACTACCCTATTTTAAGGTGACCTTAAACTATGTGGCTCATCTGGCCTAAATTTTACCTGGGAACACATTGATATATTTATCCTACATATGCCAAAAAATCAAGACTTTATGTTAAGGTTCAAATTGTGTTTGAGGGCTACAAATGTCCTACTTACTTTATGGACTTTTCGCCACTTTTAAGCCCTAGAGCTGGCATACCATGTGACTGATAGATCTAAAATCTTATCTAGAATTCTATTAATATATTCTTTTTACATTTGTCAAAAATCAAGGCTTTCAGTAGACATTTAACCTGTGCGTAAGGACCATGAACAATCTACCCATAGGAAGTTTTTTAAAATTGACCAAAAAAGAAAAAAAAATGAAACAGCTATCTTAAACCTATCTTATAGTTGTACAGCAATCTTTTCCATCTTTTTGATGTTCGTGAACTTATCTGTTTCATCTTAAGTGCATCATTATCCAATCGGATACCAATTGGATGGATCGGAAACTATGGCAAACCTATAGGAAGATTTTCTTAACAATGGCAACACCATTTGGGAAGCTATTAGGAAATATCTTGTACATGAAGATCACATCCTAAACCCATCTTTAACCTATCCTAAAGTATACACTGAATGCTGCGTTTTCACAATTGGGCGCAAGGTTTTTCTATATATCGCAGGAATGAAACAGCCCGCTTAGAATATTTCTTGAACAATCTCCATGGTTGTCAGCGGTCAGGGAAAATCAGGGAAATTCAAGGTCAGAGAAAACTCAGGGAATTTTGGAGTTTTGAAAAAAGTCAGGGAACTTTGAGAAAATCCTTAGAAAGTCGGGGGAAAATTGACTTTCTTCAGTCATGCAGGTAAGGTTAAGCGAAGCCATGATGCCACAAATTTGAAACGTATGTGTATAGCAATATAACAAAATTGAAATGCAATGTTGATCTAGAAGATCATACATTAATAGGCCTGTATAATTTGAACAATGCATGATGTGCACATTATTATGTAATTTTAATGCCCTTTAATCAAGCATTGACTATGGCAAACTTTTGTTACCACACATGGTGTCAGTGGTGTATTGTAGAAGTTTTTGTTGCATAGGCAGGCCTTAAAGTATTAATTACCTTCATTACAGGCCGAACATTATTTTGTTTAACTGAACATGTTGAAGTAACATATTTTACTACATGTCACAAGTTTTGTGCAATCACAAATTTTTCAAATAAAGTATTTTTATTCATTCGAACCGGTAATCTGAGTGGGCCCAATAAATAAATAGTATGAATTGTATTGCATTTAGCAATGCTCATTTATTATGTCCACCCCACTGGGGGGGGTGGACATATTATTTTTGCTTTTTCCGCCGTTCGGCGTCCCACTTGGTTTCCAGACATTTTAGGCAACAGTTCTTATCCTATCTTTACCAAATTTGGCATGCAGGTTTATTGGGTTAATAGCTTGTATGGGATTGCTTTTGGTGATGATAGCTCTATAGCTAACTGAGTAATAGCTACTTTGCTACTTTTGAGTAGCTCTTTGGTTTCCAGACATTTTAAGGAATGCTATTAAGCCTAGCTTTCTAAAATTTGGTATGGAGGTTCATTGGGTTAATAGCTTGTATGGGATTGCTTTTGGGGGGAATTGCTTCATAGATGAGCGAGTAATTAATTAAATAAATGAGTAATTAGCTATTTTGAATACTGAAAAAGGCAAATGTGCTCATATCTCCTAAACCGTGCGAGATAGAGCGATTTCGTCAAAATTTTCGACCCACAGGGTATCTAAGGAATGTAATCTTTGCAATTTTCAAAAAATTTTCCCCTCCCCAAAAATGGCGGCCATTTTGAATTTTCGAATTTTCCCCCAAAATGGCAAAACACAAATTTGCTTCTATCTCCTTAACCGTGCGAGATAGAGCGATTTCGTCGAAATTTTCGACCCACAGGGTATCTGAGAATTGTATTCTCGGCAATTTTCAAAAAATTTTCCCCTCCCCAAAAATGGCGACCATTTTGAATTTTCGAATTTTTGCCAAAAATGGCAAAACACAAATTTGCTTCTATCTCCTTAACCGTGCGAGATAGAGCGATTTCGTCGAAATTTTCGACCCACAGGGTATCTAAGGAATGTACTCTTTGCAATTTTCAAAAAATTTTCCCCTCCCCAAAAATGGCGGCCATTTTGAATTTTCGAATTTTTGCCAAAATGGCAAAACACAAATTTGCTTCTATCTCCTTAACTGTGCGAGATAGAGCGATTTCGTCGAAATTTTCGACCCACAGGGTATCTAAGGAATGTAATCTTTGCAATTTTCAAAAAAAAATTTCCCCTCCCCAAAAATGGCGGCCATTTGGAATTATCGAATTTTTGCCCAAAATGGCAAAACACAAATTTGCTTCCATCTCCTTAACTGTGCGAGATAGAGCGATTTCGTCGAAATTTTCGACCCACAGGGTATCTACAAAACACAAATTTCCTTCTATCTCCTTAACCGTGCGAGATAGAGCGATTTCGTCGAAATTTTCGACCCACAGGGTATCTAAGGAATGCAATCTTTGCAATTTTCAAAAAATTTTCCCCTCCCCAAAAATGGCGGCCATTTTGAATTTTCGAATTTTTGCCAAAAATGGCAAAACACAAATTTGCTTCTATCTCCTTAACCGTGCGAGATAGAGCGATTTCGTCGAAATTTTCGACCCACAGGGTATCTAAGGAATGTACTCTTTGCAATTTTCAAAAAATTTTCCCCTCCCCAAAAATGGCGGCCATTTTGAATTTTCGAATTTTTGCCAAAATGGCAAAACACAAATTTGCTTCTATCTCCTTAACTGTGAGAGATAGAGCGATTTCGTCGAAATTTTCGACCCACAGGGTATCTAAGGAATGTAATCTTTGCAATTTTCAAAAAAAATTTCCCCTCCCCAAAAATGGCGGCCATTTGGAATTATCGAATTTTTGCCCAAAATGGCAAAACACAAATTTGCTTCCATCTCCTTAACTGTGCGAGATAGAGCGATTTCGTCGAAATTTTCGACCCACAGGGTATCTACAAAACACAAATTTCCTTCTATCTCCTTAACCGTGCGAGATAGAGCGATTTCGTCGAAATTTTCGACCCACAGGGTATCTAAGCAATGCAATCTTTGCAATTTTCAAAAAATTTTCCCCTCCCCAAAAATGGCGGCCATTTTGAATTTTCGAATTTTTGCCAAAAATGGCAAAACACAAATTTGCTTCTATCTCCTTAACCGTGCGAGATAGAGCGATTTCGTCGAAATTTTCGACCCAACCAATGCAAAAAGGCATGAAGCTGAAATAATTTACATCTACACTAATAAATATTTAAGCATCATTGATATATTTTACAAATGAAACAGGGTCTTGTAAGACTACTGTACAATTTTGGCAAAAGGTTCATGGGGTGGACATTACACATGATAATGTGTGTTCTTCTATGCTATCCTGTTTCTATTCGCGTCTACTATCAACAGGGCGTCCTATTTCTAGTTCAATATAATTGTTATTTTCATGATTGTATCATGGGGTTATTATTACTGTGTTGATCAGAAAAGGTTTTTAAAACATCGATCTATGCAACAGTCATTTCGCCCTGATGATCAGGGAAAATGAAGTCAGTCAGGGAAAAGTCAGGGATTTTTTAAAGCAACCATGAGTGGCAACCCCAATCTCTATTTTCTGAAGAAAGTCAAAGAATAGTGGTATGTTTAAGAATAGAAATATTGTAAATATGGACTCAGGTATACTAGTATTGGAAAACTATTAACTGCGGGACCAGATTTTGAAATTATACCATGTACATTAATGTCTGATATCCTATCTTTGATCACTGAAATCGTCAGTGGTAGCCCCCGCTTGGGTGATAAGTTAGGGGATGGGCATTTGTTTGAGCATGGGCAATAAAGAGAGCATGGATGATCCTTGGATCCACCACCGTATACCTCACAATATTACATCATGTATGTGGTAAACTTCTTCTCAGCCAATCAAAATCTTAGAAACTTCTCAAAGTGTGGGGAAATGCAAGTTTTATGTTGTGCTTATATACATTTTTACAATATAACTAAATTTAAACAGTTTTGGTATAGTAAAGTGGATGAAAATGGGTAAATTATGTATAAAAATTATTTTATTGGACAGGGTAAATGTTTACACATATTTTACATTTTTTGGGAGCAGGCTATAATTCAATTGACTTCAGTTTATTTCAGAGCTAGGCCATATTTTAAAAGAATACAATAATTAAGCGTCCCTGAAAGGGCGCTTATTTATTTTCGCCTCAGTTTCCTCGCCGCCGCCGCCGCGGCATTATGGTCTCCCTTGAATATCTCCCTTATTATTAGAAGGTTTCAAACCATATTTGGCAGTTATATACCTTAGGCGTGGGAAAATTTTTCTGCATGCTTAAATTTGACCTTTGACCTTAATGAAGGTCACATGATCAAAAACAATTTTTTTAAGTACACCCCCCACCACCCCCGTCATCACAGTTCAGGAAAAACTACTTGCTACACAGCCTTCTAATTTGACACATCTGTTCATACTATCGAAAACGCGAGCTGATTAGATTTTGGGAGCAATCCGTTGAAAAATGTCTCATTTATGGGTGATTTCCTCACACCTTCCAATCTGAGAGCCTTAAATTTAGGTCAACCCCCCCTATTATCTTCTTAAGTATTGCATTTAGAGCCATAAAATGTATTGGGAGGTAATAGGAAACCATATGTGGAGAGTCTAAATAGCCGGTCAGTTTTACCCCACGCCCTTAAGGGCTGTCGGGGTATTGTTTTCACCCGTGGTGTCCGGATGGTCGGGCGGGCGGGCGTCCGGGCGGGTGGGTGGGCAGGCGGGTAATAGTTTGTCCGGGCTGTATCTCAGAAACCGTAAGGTGTAGGAAGTTGATACTTGGTAGGGACATTGGTTAGGGGGTGTAGGTGTGCAACGTCATGGTGTGACCTTGATTTGACCTTGCCGTAGTGACCTTGACCTATAAAATCTTGTCCGGGCTATATCTCGGAAACCGTAAGGTGTAGGAAGTTGATACTTGGTAGGGATATTGGTTAGGGGGTGTAGGTGTGCAACGTCATGGTATGACCTTGATTTGACCTTTGACCTTGCTGTAGTGACCTTGACCTATAAAATCTTGTCCGGGCTATATCTCGGAAACTGCAAGGTGTGGGAAGTTCATATTTGGTAGGGACATTGGTTAGGGGGTGTAGGTGTGCAACGTCATGGTGTGACCTTGATTTGACCTTTGACCTTGCCGTAGTGACCTTGACCTATAAAATCTTATCCGGGCTATATCTCAGAAACCGTAAGGTGTAGGAAGTTGATATTTGGTAGGGACATTGGTTAGGGGGTGTAGGTGTGCAATGTCATGGTGTGACCTTAATTTGACCTTTGACCTTGCCGTAGTGACCTTGACCTATAAAATCTTGTTTGGGCTATATCTCGGAAACTGTAAGGTGTAGGAAGTTGATATTTGGTAGAGACATTGGTTAGGGGGTGTAGGTGTGCAGCATCATGGTGTGACCTTGATTTGACCTTGCCATAGTGACCTTGACCTATAAAATCTTGTCAGGGCTATATCTCGGAAACCGTAAGGTGTAGGAAGTTGATACTTGGTAGGGACATGGGTTAGGGGCTATAGGTGTGTATTATCATGGTGTGACCTTAATTTGACCTTTTACCTTGTCGTAGTGACCTTGACCTTTAAAATCTTCATGGACCTTTGGGTCTGTCTTTTGATGCAGATTAAGCAAAAGTCATATTAGAATTTATTAAGAATTTTACTTTCATAACTTCCCATTGTAAGAGATAGAATTTCATCGTGAGCCACAGATTTTGCTCCAACACCACAATAAGCATTCATTAAATGTATTACCACTTCTGTATGCATGGTAGTATTCAAACCATCTAAACCATAATTCGGCCATGCAGATGTAGATAAAGAGTGTTGAATTTTAGTTTACTGATTAATGCTGTCATCTTGTTATTAAATTATCTTGTTTTAATACTTCATCTTTATACGCATTATCTTTCTTTTAAACATTGTTTCTCCTTTATTGTTGCTTTTATAGCTTCAGAATGTATTAAGAGGTATTGGGAAAGCATATGTGGAGAGTCTAAATAGCCGGTCAGTTTTATCCCCGACCCCCCCTTATGGGCCAAACTTGGGTCATAAATAGCTGCTTTGGAGTTTTTATCTTATATCTCCTTTATCGTTGCTTTTATACCTTTAGAATGTATTAAGAGGTATTGGGAAAGCATATGTGGAGAGTCTAAATAGCCGGTCAGTTTTACCCCCCGACCCCCCCTTATGGGCCAAACTGGGGTCATAAATAGCTGCTTTGGAGTTTTTGTCTTATATCTTCTTTATCGTTGCTTTTATAGCTTCAGAATGTATTAAGAGGTATTGGGAAAGCATATGTGGAGAGTCTAAGTAGTGGGTCCGTTTTACCACCCCCCCCCCGTCTAAGTAGTGGGTCCGTTTTACCACCACCCCCCACCCCCACCCCCACCCCCCCCACCCCACCCCCCTCACGGGTCAAACTGGGGTAAAAAATAGCTGTTTTGGAGTTTTTACCTGATATCTCCTTCATTGTTGCTATTATAGCTTCGGAATGTATTAAGAGGTATTGGGAAACCATATGTGGAGAGTCTAAATAGCCGGTTAGTTTTACCTCCAGACCCCCATGTATGGGTCAAACTGGGGTCATGAAATAGCTTTTGCCTTTATTGTTGCTTTTATGCTTTCACAATGTATTAAAACCTATTGCAAAACCCTGTGGACAATCTAACTAGCAATACATACTTGTACACATGATTATATATGAAGTTATCAATACTCGTTACTGAAATGCTTTGTAGCATTTACACAAAATTTACTAAGACCTTTGTAGGATTTTCCCTGTCATGATATCACTAATGGGGTTGGTTTATGTAAGAGTACGGTACAGCTTTGTGCATTCTTAGCTTTACAGCATGCTTATTAAAACCACAAGGCATTTTAAACTCTCAGGGACGCTTCGCTTTTGTTAGCAAAAGCATTCATCTAGTTGATATTTTCTGGTTTAACAGATTGGGGTGTTATTTTTGGCTTAGCTGACGGTTGGTGTGGCAACTCAAGCCACAATCACTTGTGACAGATGCACCTGAATCATCGGCAAAACACACAGTGTATTTTTATCAGCAGCAATGTACTGTGATACTCACCCCTTGATTTTGGCAGACCTGTGAAGTTCAGTGAGGTCATTACGGACCATTACAAATTCTGCCGGAATTATATCAGCTGTGCTCCGTCAACTAATGGAAAAAAATCCATCAGAATTGTTTTTCATGACAGAGATTATAAAAGCATATGAATCATTCTGCCCACAAATAAATGGGATTTAGCTTCTTTTGAAATACATGGGTATCACTTGTGATATTTGTTTATAAATGTTCATGTAACTTAGTATTGACAATTCCTTTAAAATGTATAACATGCCTACGATATTATTTTGGAACTACCCTGATATGACTATTATGAAGTTGAAGTAAGGTAAATTTGAACTGAGTGTTGTTGACACTCAAGGAATCTCCAAAGTTACATTTTATTCTGAAGGTCTAGAAATGCCAAACCGATCCAGTGCTGACATACGAGCCCTCATTAAACTGAAGATGCTGGTTAGTAGTTGCCTGGACTTGTATAATTCACTGATCATAAGTTTGTCAAGTTTCAGCCAGGATAAGCTCCAGTGTATTCAGAACTTTCTTGTATGTATAGTCACAAGTCATAAACTTTGCAACGCCCATCAAAAAATCTCCTCCCTAAACTTAGAAACCATTTTCTAACAAAGTTTGTTGCTATTAAATTGTACACTAAAATTACCAATCTTATGTTAACATTATTAACCTTTTAACTGCTCTGCAGTGAAAGTAAAGTGTAAAGTGGGTTTATTTTGTTTCTATTTTGTTGGCATTTTTCATTATAATCTACTTTCGAAAAGGTATAAAGCTGACCGCAACTGAATATACCACAAGGCCACTGCTGCAGCGGTTATCTCCCGCCTTAGAATCAGTAGTAATGGAGAACTAAAGGAGATATAAGGTCTTGGTAGTAAGATAACCTCACTGGACATTGAAGAAGGGGTCAAAGGTAAAAATCAGCAATTAGAAAAGAATCTCAGGCCATGACTTCCTATAAGTTGTTTTCACATTTGGAACCCCTAGTAGCAATGATAAGGGAGATATAAGGCCTTTTTAAGAGGATAATCCCGTTGAACATTAAACATGTGATGTGACGGCCATTTTGTTTTCGAAACTAGGGAAATAACTATCAGGCTGACTTTCCTAGCCATATATCTTTTGTGCAAATTTGATGAACCTAGCTGCAATATTTCAAGTTTTAGACCATCTTAACGAATTTAAAATAATTGGCTATGGTGGCTATTTTGTTTTTCAGAATTTTTCTCAGGCAAAACATTTGCAGGCCAGGAGTTTTCATGGTCTGTCTTTATATATTGATTAGTATTCTAGATTCAGGTACACAGACTAGTGAAGTGTTAATTTAAACCAATACAATATCTTTGGATTTTTATGGTATTATAACAAAACTTTGAGATAGCAAAGACAATTTTTTAATGCAATAATTTGTTGCAAATATTATTTCTGAGAGGTTTAGAAATTTTATAAATGTAAATGAGTATACATAAGATATTGTTCTTTACATTATGATTAATCTGAGTCTGCAATCGGTGTAGACATAGCCCAGCACAAGCATGGGAAATGTGACTCAATCTGATTGCATCAGTATTGACCAGTAGTAGTGGCAGTGGGGAGTTTGTAGTGCTGAGAGTACTGAACTTCCCTGGACGTGATTCTCACACACACACACACACACACACACACCCAGCCCTGGAGGAGCTGCAAACTCGAACTAAGCATCTTAACCATAAAAGCAAAATCAATGATACCCTCTTGTAATTCAAAAATTATTCTAAATTTTAATGAGATGTTAGTAAAATGTTAGACACAAGAAAATGGAATAAAATTGATTCCATTGAATAATGGTATATTGTTGGGGGAAATGGATCTAGTTTGGGGCTGACCTCATTCTGAGAGAGATTGTTTAAAGTCATGTGCAGATCACAGTCTGTATGGCCTTCATTGATTGGTTGGTGGTGGGAGGGGTATATGGAACAAGTGACATTCCAGTCAAAGAATTCTAGCCCCCCCCCCCAGCTCCCTGCAATTGCCCTTTCCTGCCTGCTGTGAGTTGCTATGAGGATCAGATGGGATTTTGTGGCAAAACTTTACACAATTGCCAGAAGAAAGGTGCACAGCTATTGTCGCTGGGAGGGAAGAAAAATGACAACAGAAAGGTGTGCTAGCGTAATGTTACATATAATTAGAGCCATCAATGTGACATTTGCTGCAATGTACTTGAAATTCTCCACTGGGGGGCAAGTAGGACAAAATAGCTAAAATGTGTGAGGGGCAATCAGAAGTCAACTTTGGTAACAGAAATCACAAATTTGCAAGCATTTTTGTCAAATCCAGCAAACAGAAATAGTTTTGACATACAATGGTAAATTTTACATTTCTTCAAATCCAGATACATGTATATATGACATAATATGATACAATACAGATTAGGGATGGGTCGGTATGAAAAATATGTATATCGGGAGGTCGCCAATGCAAAACCGTACTGATTTCAGGATTCCGTATTTTAGTACACCCCAACCAAACATGGACGTTCCTCTTAACGACATTGCAATAAAAGTCTTCCAATGCACAAAATATGGGATAAAAGTGTGTAATATCTTCAGATTTCTGGTTTGTTTCCAATATTTTAAGTTTTTCTTCCATTATATGACTTGTGTTGACGAGTGAGATTAAGATAATAAAGTGTCGTAACCAAAACATGGTATTTCTGCTTAACGTAATTGCTACTGATTATAAAAGCCTGCAAATGCATAAAAATATGGGATAAAAGTATGCAATTTCTTAGTATTTAGGGTATGTTCCCAATATTTTGAGTTTTCCTTCCAATTATAGGATTGTGCTGACAAGTGAAGTGGCGGTTGTAAAATCTTGTCACAATATTTCAGTAAAATGCTCTCAATACCAAGACACCGGGCCTACCGACCCATCCCTCATACAGATGAAAGCTGTCTTGATACCAGTACAATAAAAGTTTGAAGAATTCGTGAATATACAAGTCATTTTATAGTGACTTGTATCATTGTCTGTGTGAATGAACAACATATACGAGTTCTTACTTTATTATCAGATCACTTTGTCTCCTATCATCAGTGAATGCTTTCAAGACATTAGGCTCAGCATGCTTTAATGTTAAGGATTACTGGGAAAAACCGCCCTCCTTGTGCTTATGTGTTGAGGTGATGTGTTTTTGTATAGAAATACCTACAAGTCTGCAGACTAATTTGATTGAGAGTTGTGTGTTGTGCATCCATGTGGGAGTTTTGTGTACCTGTTGGCGTGAGCTTAGTGGTTTTATGAAAGTAAAGGCTATTTAACCCGGATTCTCTAACTTAACATGTGTGAATTTCTAGCAGGTGACATTCATAAAAAAAAATCATGTTTGTGTAACACCAGCCTTCTCTGTCATCAATGTTTTAGAGATTACATTTTTTCTCTGTTTGTACAAAGGCTGTTGTAAACTTGTTGGTTTGTTTTCATGGGTTCAAGGTATACTCTGAAGGATTTAGTTATTAATGTCACCTCAGTTTAGGCTCTTTGGCCATTTCCCATCCTGATGATTTTTTTTTGCATTTCTCACTGTTGCATTAAGGGTAAAGAAGTGCAAATGAGCAATGGTCTTTGAAGAATTGGTCACTGAGGGATCTTGGACAGGTATTAATTTGTCACCTAGGTTGTCTCTCAGTAGTCACTTCTCACAATTTTGCAAGTATTGTCGCAAATCTTTTATTTTTTTAAGACTTTTGCAGGTTGTCGCTTTTATTATGATCCATCGTTGATAATTTAGAAAAGAAGGGTTAATCTCTTTAAGTATTATTAAACCAAGATGTTATTGGTATGAAACCACTTTGTGGGGAAATTGTAATGCCTGAATATGCCCAAGAAATCTGTTGTCAATGCGTATTCGTGTCGGGAATGGCCTCCAATTTTCATGGTCAATTATTCGTCCATTTTTCCCGACCGAAGATCGACCCCTAATCAATTATTTTACTCCATTAATGTTTATTATTTAAGAAACACTTTCCGGGATAAAGTATAGGTCAATCCGGTAAGAATAACGGTGTTTCGACATTTAGAATCTACCGAAAGCACCTACTTCCTGTAAATATGGCGGTAGACATAAACAAACTTGAAATTCAAGACAAAACTGTCAGTTTATTAAGTAAAAATACCTAAAATATTTTTAAAATACGTGGATATTGAAATAAATCAAGAAAGGTAAGATACAAGCTTAATAATCGATCACTAGAAAACGTCAGTGACCGACCGCGATTCCATATATGTGCAACTTTATATCTATCATCCTGAGACACGCTATGCCAAGTTGACATTTTTAGTGGTGCGGTGAAATTGTTTAGAATTTTGGATTTGATGTTTGATGTCTGTATGGACTAGTGAACTGTGATCTGGTTAGATCTATGTAACACATTAAAAAAAGGAGTAAAAGCACAGAAACCTACCACTATCTGAAAAAAATATGAAAGCACAGTAGCCAGATAATTTTGATAAATTCCACCAAATTTTAAAATTTAAATAAAATGTATGTGTCATAGTTTAGGAAAAACAGGATCTTTTGTACCATGTTGGTGTACGCAATTCTGATTGGCTAAATGACGAAATGCTTCAAGAGTAAAATACAGCATAACCCTGTAGCTCCCTAATATTGCTCATTATGGCTCTCATAATGATAAATGTTTTTCCACAAAATTTGCAATAATTATTCATCTTAAAATAATTTGTCATGTTAGAATAGGAATAACCCCCTCCAAAACCAGGGTATACGCAGAATTTTACCATGGTTTGAGGCAATAAACCCCTCAAGGCTTCGCTTTTGGGGTTTATAACCTCAAACCATGGTAAAATTCTGTGTATACCCTGATTTGGTCAGGGGTTATTTCTATAATGTACTGCAGAGTCAGAATTTAAGAAATTTGAACTGAACTTTTATTTTTTGGACAGTTATCATGGTTATGGTGTGTAAGGATTGAACTTCTAACATTGTTGAGGTATCTGTTTCTAACTGTGGTACAACATTTCGTTTTTGTTATTATTGTTACTGACACAAAAAGGGAACTTTTCTTTTCAACTAACAAATAAAGAAAAAGAAGTTGACTATTCCCAAAAGATAAATGCCCTTGATTTAATAGTCAGTATTAGAGCATTAACAAGGGAGTGCTCAATAAGTACTTGTCTGTGAATTGTCATACAAGTGGATACTGATCCCTGGCTTTAAATGGGCGGGAAGGGTTGATCTGTGCTTGTGATAAGGTGTTTTATTGTCCTGGTCTAAGACTCTTTTGTCTGATGCTGTACATTTTACTGTATCTTTCATAGTGTGGGGATTAAAAATGCAATTTCAGTATTAATATCAAGCTACAGTTTTTCTACCAATAACTGGGTAGACTCTCAGATAATTCTCTTAGGTCAGTCGTCAATGGTAATGTTCAATCGCACATGATGACTTATGATTTTAAATTATGGTTTGTTCTCGAGAAACCTTAACTTGCTGCAGTCACCAGATATTCACTCGCTTTTACACAAGCTTTATGGTTGTAGAGTGGCTGGTGAAAGTTCTCACTATTACTGTCCATTAAAATTAGTACCGCTTCAAGAACGAAGTAATTAATTTTTTAGAATACAATTGAAACAAATTCAATAAAGTGGCACAAATAGTCAGAAAAATGGAAAGAAAATATGATAACAATGGCCTTTAATTATCTCCCGCCGGCCCGCCGGGCGGGCGATTATAAAACGCATTCCGTGCGTGTGTGCGTGAGTGTGTCACATTTTTAAAAAGGGCTGTACATCACACTGGTTGTTTCTCCTTGGCCTTTTCAATGTTTTATGACCTTATTGCTTATGTCTTTTCATTTGATGCTGTTTTTTCAGACGTAGGTCCATAGCTAAGTGAGTAATAGCAATGGTGGCTACTTCGAGTAAAGTGCTCATAACTCCAAAACGACTGCATTTCGAGCATTTCTGTAAAATACTTTGTTCAGCTACTTCCTCCATGCCTACAAGATGGTACCATTTTTAGGGGTCTATCTTGATAGCTAAGTGTGTAATAGCTATTTTCTGTTTTTAACAATGAGCAAAATGAGTAAGTTGCTTTTATCTTTGTAACTGTTACTTACAATATTGGTCTCAAATATGTTGTTGAACAACTCCTTCATGTACTATATCATGGTGAGGTTTCCAAGGTGTAGCACCATAGCTAGCTGAGTAATAGCTACACTAAGTTTAACATTTGACCATTGAGCAAGACACTTATAACTCAAAAACTATTGAATATAGAGGATTTTTGTCAAATATGTTGTTCACCTACTTTTTGATGTACTGTATTGTGGTGAATTTTCAGAGCTGTAAGTCCATAGCTAACTGAGTAATAGCTACTTTGAAATTTCTTAATTTCAACATTGAGTAAATCACTTATAACTCCAAAACTATTGAATTTAGGGAATTATTGTCAAATATGTCAATCAGTTATTTTTTAATATTCTGTGTCATGGCTAAGTTTCAGAGCTGTATCTCCATAGCTAACTGAGTAATGGCTACTTTGAATTTCAACATTGAGTAAATCATTTATAACTCCAAAACTATTGAATTTAGAGAATTATTGTGAAATATGTTGTTCACTTACTTTTGATGTACTGTGTCATGGGAAATTTTCACAGCTGTATTGCCATAGCTACCTGATTAATAGCTACTTTGAGGGTTTTCCATTGAATAAATCACTTAGAACAGCAAAACTGTTGAATTTAAAGGATTTTTGTTCACCTACTTTTTGATGTACTGTGTAATGGCAAATTTTGAGAGCTGTAGGTCCATAGCTAACTGAGTAATAGCTACTTTGATTGTTTTACTTTGAGTAAATCACTTTTAACAGCAAAACTTTTGCCTGGGAGATTATAAAACGCAGATATTTAACACAAAAATATGCCCCTTATAAGCATGCAGACATTTGACCTTGAAGCTCTTCGTTCAAGGTCATCCACAGACTGCCAAAGTACCCTACTTAGCTGATTTTGGCCAAACTTAAAAGTGCCTATATCTCACTTATTATTGGTCCTAGAGGTTTGGGATGTGAAACTAACCTATAGGAAATCATGTTCTGCGAATCTTTAGATGTGGTAAGATTTTACCTTGAGCCCCTTGTTCAAGGTCAAATGAGGATGGCCATACTTAAAAGTGCCTATATCTTGCTTATTATTGGTCCTAGATGTTTGGAATGTGTAACCAACCTATACGAATTCATGTGCTGGGAATCTTTTGCTGCGGTCAGATTTGACCTTAAACCCCTCGTTCAAGGTCAAACTACTGTGGCCAAACTTAAAAGTGTCCATATCTCTCTTATTATTGGTCCTAGAGGTTTGGGATGTGAAAACAACCTATAGAAAAACATGTGCTGGGAATCTTTTGATGTGGTCAGATTTGACCTTGGGCCCCTCATTCAAGGTCAAACGATGATGCCCAAACTTAAAAGTGCCTACATCTCACTTATTATTGGTCTTACTATTGGTCAAACAAAGATGGCCAAGCTTAAAAGTGCCTATATGTAGCTTATTATTGCTTCCAGAGGTTTGGGATGTAAAACTCACTTTAAACAGCACATTTTTGCTCCCCGGCGGGAGAACATACCACTGCAGTGGTCTTGTTCAAATTGAAATAAGAGAATCTCTTTTGTGGTAGTATTTCACTGAAGGTCACAAAGAACTGTCACATTTCTTATGTGAAGGTTAATCAGCCATCAGAAGTACAAAGTTATCAGCTATAATGTAAATATTAACTTCAAATGGATAACTCTCTGCAAGTTGTATCTCTATATGTTTATGCTAAAAAATAGTACTCGTGTAAAAAAAGTAGAGTAGTGGAATAAGTCAGAACAAAATTAGTCACTTGCATGTTCAGCTTTACTTCAATAATTTATGTGATTCAGAATAAATGAAAGGGCCTTTGTACCAGACTAGCTCTAACCTTGGGGAGATATCTAGCTTTTATTGGTTGGGTTTCTTGCACAGGAAAAAGGAGGAAATAGGGCCTCTTCTCTTCCAAGAAACTGTGAAGGTCTAAAGACACAGTCAAATTCACAATAAATAAAGACAACTTAAGTGAGGGCTTTATGGAAATATTTAGTGTTTTTAAACCCCAGCCCATAAGGCCTGGGATAACAGTCATCCCCTGTGTCGTCTGGGCGTTGGCAGCAGCGGTGGCAGGCATATAAGATTGTGGGTGTTCCACAGCCTAAACCCGTTGACGGATTTTCACCGGATTTTCATGATATGTGTACCCCAGGAGGATCTAGAGCTGATTATGTGTTGGAGGGTATCCAGCCACAACTGTTGCTACACTTGATATTTCTGGGTCTTAAAGTTTATGGTGTCATTATATCAAAAAGGCCTGATATCTCCTTTATCTTTGGTCAAGGGATTCGGAATGAGAAAACAACCTGTTGGAAATTATGGCCTGCGAACCTTTTGCTAATGTCAAATTTGACCTTTCACCCCTGCTTCAAGGTTAAGTAGCTTCATCTTGCTAAAAAGGCCTTATATCTCTCTTATAATTAGTTGTAGGGCTTCAAAATATGAAAACTATTTGCAAGAAATCATGGCCTATGAATGTTTTACAAGTTTCAAATTTGATCTTTGACCCCTGCTTCAAGGTCGAGTGGGATTGTCTTACTAGAATGGTCATATATCTCTTATATATTGGTCCTGGGTCTTGGAACTTGCATTACAAATAAATAAAATGTGTAAGTTTTCCCCTCTTTTTAAGTACTTGAAGGGTCTTTCTTACATTTGATAGCATCTTGTCAGGTCTGTATACTTCTTACAACTGAAATTATTCCTTAGATTTTCCCAAATCTCAATGATGTTATGATGTTGCCCATTTAGTTGTACCCGCGGGCTGGGGTTCTTGCCTGCCGAGGCTGGCTATTTTTACAATGTAATATCGGACTGATTTAAGAAAATGTTTATAGCAGTAGAGATTATATGTAAAAGGATTTCATATATCTGCGTGATAGTTTTGCTGTCTATTGAAAAAAAAAAAAATTGGGGGGGGGGGGGGGGGGGGGGGGGGGGGAGTTATTTACCAATAATTGGTGTAACCTAATAGAAATAACAAAGGGGTTTTAGCATTTACCATGTGTAGTCATTGTTTGGTATAGGGATTAAAGAGTAAGAGACATACAAGGGATTTTCAGACAGTGTTTCCTGAGCCTCGTTTTTCTGGAGGTCAATTAACCCCCGCTTTTGAAAACCGGGGATCAATGCAATTTTTTGAAGGTCAGTTAGGCTTGACCCCTTGTAGTTAAACTGCAGGTTAGAAAAATAATAGACAAACAATGCTGAAATACCTCGCAAAGCTGGTGTTGGCATTAGAGTTATGAAATGTGGGGTACCATGTATCCCATGGGGTACTTAAAATGGGGTACAAGTAATATTCTGCCACAGTTTCCTCATTAAATAATGTTTAGATATGCCCAGTTACTAAAAAGCAATAAATTTGATTTATTTATCACGTTGACAAAAAAATTACAGTACATTGTCCATGACTGTATATTCATAAAGATATCTGATCAGTTCACCTGTGTACATCAGGGTAAAGAAAATAGTCAAAAGATAAACTTGACAATTTTTTTTTATTTGCCTTACAAAAATAATATTTATACTGGTTGAAAGACAAATTATTGTAGTTTATTTTGCTTTTTATTTGACAAAAATCCATTAAGTGGTTCCAGAGTTATAGTGATTTTGCGAATATTTTTTGAATTTCACAGCTAGTATTTTCCGGGGATGTTTCCGGGGTTAAAATTCTAGAGTTTCCGAGATTTAGTAGAATGTGTCTCCCAATGCACAAGGTATTTGTCATCGTTCGGAGATGTTGTTTCCAATTGTTTCCTTGCAAAGATCACGATTTCCTTCGATGTATAACGTTTCGAATAAGATTTGCTAGGTTACATTGTAACACTGGCCGTTTAAGATGGATTTCATCTGCGTAGCTCTCGCCTTACAAGAAATTTTAAAATATACAGCTTACCTTCAGTGCTGTTTTTATTGCATGTATATCTATCTACGCTTTCAGTAAAAAATCTTGTGTCCTTTTGTAATTGAATAACCCGAATGCCCATGCGTGACATAACCTCGTAAACTCTTCACCTCTCGACCTTTTGATATCACGCATGCGCGGTGACAAGTAAACAGGAAATCAGCCATTTTTGTTTTGAAATTGGAATAAATAAAGAATTGCTTCAAAAATAGACGAAATATCGATATTTCTTTGTAGAAATACTTCTGCGTCAGTCTGACCCCCTGGTAAATAATATGTGTGTAAATCACTTGATTTCGGCGTAAATTTACGCATGTTTGTGCGTAAACGGAAACACTGTTCAGAGTGGGAAGACTTGTGATATTTGATCATTGAAATGACATTGTTGGAATATAATGCCACAATGTACACATTCAGAATAGTTATGTGTTGTACATACAGAACACGTGCTTTATTTCAGATTCTGTAAAATTTGGTAACGTAATGGAAGATTGTTTGGTTAGGATAAGTGAAGAAAACATTCAGCATAACTTGGTTAGAGTAAGAAATCTAAAATTCGCCAGGAATCTAAAATTCGCCACCTCTAAAACCTTAGTTAATTTATGAAGAAAATGATGTTTTTGTCTAAAAATTGGTATTTTTCAGTTCAAAAAGCCTTAATTTACTATACAATCAACAAATCTCACCACAATTAATTTATTTTATTAGTATTTTCACATGTGGCGAATTTCAGATATGTGGCGAAGTTTAGATTTCTTACTCTAGTATTTACCAGTGCTGCACTCTGTATCACCAATGCCATAAGCATCTGCACTCTGTATCACCATAAGCGTCCTCCACAGTCTTACATTATTGCTAATAAATTGCTAATATGTCGTTTTGAGTTAAACTTTCTTTATTAAAACCAAATAGTAGGTCTAATTGTATCCACCGGATTGCATCCAGTGGATACTACGGAGCACATATGAGTACGCCGCCGCCGCCGCCTCAGTGTGTAGAAATTTTCTCATTACCCCTCCAGAGGCCAGGGTATTATAGGTAGACTACCCAAATTTTCAGGATATATTCGTAACCATAAAATCTTGCTGAGAATATTTTTGGTCTCATTTTGAAAAACAAGATGGCTGCCACAGGCGTTTTTCGACTTTCCGCAAGGAATTTTGTTGGCCCCCTAGAGCAAAGGGTATCATAGATAGAGATCTCAAATTAGCAGGATATGTTTATTATTACAAAATATTGACCGGAAATATTTTTGGCCCAATTTTGAGAAAACGATGGCCGCCACGGGCGTTTCTTTGTCAGTGCTTATTATATCTCCCTTATTATTGGTCCTAGAGGTTTGGCAGTTCAAGCCAACCTACAGGAAGTCATGGGTAGTGAATCTTTTGATGTACTCAGATTGGCCTTGGGCCCCTCCTTCAAGGTCAAAAGAGGATAGCCAAATTTAAAAGTGCTTATAACTCGCTTATTGGTCCTAGAGGTTTGCAATGTGAAACCAACCTATAGAAAATCATGATCTAGGAATCTTCTAATGTGGTCATATTTGACCTTGGGTTCCTCCTTCAAGGTCAAACAAGGATAGCCAAACTTAAAAGTGCTTATAACTTGCTCATTATTGGGAAATCGTGGGCTAGGAATCTTCTGATGTGGTCATATTTGACCTTGGGCCCCTCCTTCAAGGTCAAATGAGAATAGCCAAACTTAAAAGTGCTTATAACTTGCTCATTATTAGTCCAAGAGTTTTGCAATATTAAACCTACTTGTGGAGAATCATGGGCTAGGAATCTCCTGATGTGTCAGATTTGACCTTGGGTTCCTCCTTCAAGGTCAAACGAGGATAGCCAAATTTAAAAGTTCTTATAACTCTTATTATTGGTCCTAGAGGTTTGCAATGTGAAACCAACCTATAGAAAATCATGGGCTAGGAATCTTCTGATGTGGTCAGATGTGACCTTTGGTTCCTCCTTCAAGGTCAGATGAGGATAGCCAAATTTAAAAGTGCTTATAACTCACTTATTATTGGTTGTAGAGGTTTGCAATGTGAAACCACCCTATAGGAAATCATGGGCTAGGAATCCTCATGATCAGATTTGACCTTGGGCCCCTCCTTCAAGGTCAAATGAGGAGAGGCAAATTTAAAGTGGGGTGGAGGGGTGATTTTCATTGTCGTAAACGCCCATCTCCAACTTTACAAATATTTGTTCCCAAAGCACATGGGCACTAAAGAGCACAGCACTGGTAAATGGAAGCTTGATATATATCAAGTACAATATTGAGAAAAAAATTAAGAAGTCAGACTGAAGTAAGTAAGGTTAGTAAGTGGTATTGGTTGTGGTATTTAGCTCTGTTAAGTTTTGGGTCATAACTGTGAGTGTTTAAAATTGATATTACAACCCAGTTTTGTGCTAAAATGGACTTTTAGAAAAAAAAAAAAAATAGAAAATTAAAGAAATATCTGTGTGAAGTATTTTAGATAGAATTTCAGTGTCATTGTAAACAGAGTGATAATGTGTGTGTTTGCCAAAAGGCTCTGTAGAAATGGAACCAATTTCAATCGGACACAGGTATAAGTAGAACAAGCAATTGGGCTCTCATCATTAGACTATTGTTCTCCATAGTGAAGGTAAGCCATAAATAGAACCAAATCTTGTGGATATTGGGGGTTCCAGCTAGGCAGAGTTGACGTGGTACATTTTTACAGTGCCAACTGATTGATGTTATTTTCAGTTTGTTTTAATTATGTCCACCCCCCTGGGGGGTGGATATATTATTTTTGCTTTTTTCGCCGTCCGATGTCCGATGTCCGATGTCCGGCGTCCGGCGTCCGGCGTCCGATGTCCGGCGTCACGCATGGTTTCCGCTCATTTAAAGGAAAAGTATTAGAGCTATTGTCACCAAATTTGGTATGCAGGCTTATTGGGTCAGTAGCTTGCTTGGGATTGCTTTTGGCTGTTGTACCTCTTTTGCTTACTGAGTAATACTTAAGTACAGCTATTTTCAGTACCCATTGGTTTCCGTGCATTTAAGCCAAAATAATTAAAGATATTTTACTACAATTTTGAATACAAGATTGTTATGTCCATAGCTCGCTTGGTATTGCATTTGGGACTGATAGCTTTGTCAGTACATGAGTAATAGCCATTTAGGTACTTCATTGTGTATTTTCAGTACTACTTTTGAGTAATTTGCTTCTATCTCCTTAACCGTGCGAGATAGAGCGATTTCGGCAAAATTTTCGACCCGCAGGGTATCTGAGGAGTGTACTCTTTGCAATTTTCAAAAAATTTTCCCCTCCCCAAAAATGGCGGCCATTTTGAATTTTCGAATTTTTGCCAAAAATGGCAAAACACAAATTTGCTTCTATCTCCTTAACCGTGCGAGATAGAGCGATTTCGTCGAAATTTTCGACCCACAGGGTATCTAAGGAATGTAATATTTGCAATTTTCCAAAAATTTTCCCCTCCCCAAAAATGGCGGCCATTTTGAATTTTCGAATTTTTGCCAAAAATGGCAAAACACAAATTTGCTTCTATCTCCTTAACCGTGCGAGATAGAGCGATTTCGTCGAAATTTTCGACCCACAGGGTATCTAAGGAATGTAATATTTGCAATTTTCAAAAAAATTTCCCCTCCCCAAAAATGGCGGCCATTTTGAATTTTCGAATTTTTGCCAAAAATGGCAAAACACAAATTTGCTTCTATCTCCTTAACCGTGCGAGATAGAGCGATTTCGGCAAAATTTTCGACCCACAGGGGATCTAAGGAATGCAATCTTTGCAATTTTCCAAAAATTTTCCCCTCCCCAAAAATGGCGGCCATTTTGAATTTTCGAATTTTTGCCAAAAATGGCAAAACACTAATTTGCTTCTATCTCCTTAACCGTGCGAGATAGAGCGATTTCGGCAAAATTTTCGACACACAGGGTATCTAAGCAATGCAATCTTTGCAATTTTCAAAATATTTTCCCCTCCCCAAAAATGGCGGCCATTTTGAATTTTTGCCAAAAATGGCAAAACACAAATTTGCTTCTATCTCCTTAACCGTGCGAGATAGAGCGATTTCGTCGAAATTTTCGACCCACAGGGTATCTAAGGAATGTAATATTTGCAATTTTCAAAAAATTTTCCCCTCCCCAAAAATGGCGGCCATTTTGAATTTTCGAATTTTTGCCAAAAATGGCAAAACACAAATTTGCTTCTATCTCCTTAACCGTGCGAGATAGAGCGATTTCGTCGAAATTTTCGACCCACAGGGTATCTAAGGAATGCAATCTTTGCAATTTTCAAAAAATTTTCCCCTCCCCAAAAATGGCGGCCATTTTGAATTTTCGAATTTTTGCCAAAAATGGCAAAACACAAATTTGCTTCTATCTCCTTAACCGTGCGAGATAGAGCGATTTCGTCGAAATTTTCGACCCACAGGGTATCTAAGGAATGCAATCTTTGCAATTTTCAAAAAATTTTCCCCTCCCCAAAAATGGCGGCCATTTTGAATTTTCGAATTTTTGCCAAAAATGGCAAAACACAAATTTACTTCTATCTCCTTAACCGTGCGAGATAGAGCGATTTCGTCGAAATTTTCGACCCACAGGGTATCTAAGGAATGTAATATTTGCAATTTTCAAAAAAATTTCCCCTCCCCAAAAATGGCGGCCATTTTGAATTTTCGAATTTTTGCCAAAAATGGCAAAACACAAATTTGCTTCTATCTCCTTAACCGTGCGAGATAGAGCGATTTCGGCAAAATTTTCGACCCACAGGGGATCTAAGGAATGCAATCTTTGCAATTTTCCAAAAATTTTCCCCTCCCCAAAAATGGCGGCCATTTTGAATTTTCGAATTTTTGCCAAAAATGGCAAAACACTAATTTGCTTCTATCTCCTTAACCGTGCGAGATAGAGCGATTTCGGCAAAATTTTAGACGCACAGGGTATCTAAGCAATGCAATCTTTGCAATTTTCAAAATATTTTCCCCTCCCCAAAAATGGCGGCCATTTTGAATTTTCGAATTTTTGCCAAAAATGGCAAAACACAAATTTGCTTCTATCTCCTTAACCGTGCGAGATAGAGCGATTTCGTCGAAATTTTCGACCCACAGGGTATCTAAGGAATGCAATCTTTGCAATTTTCCAAAAATTTTCCCCTCCCCAAAAATGGCGGCCATTTTGAATTTTCGAATTTTTGCCAAAAATGGCAAAACACAAATTTGCTTCTATCTCCTTAACCGTGCGAGATAGAGCGATTTCGTCGAAATTTTCGACCCACAGGGTATCTAAGGAATGTAATATTTGCAATTTTCAAAAAAATTTCCCCTCCCCAAAAATGGCGGCCATTTTGAATTTTCGAATTTTTGCCAAAAATGGCAAAACACAAATTTGCTTCTATCTCCTTAACCGTGCGAGATAGAGCGATTTCGGCAAAATTTTCGACCCACAGGGGATGTAAGGAATGCAATCTTTGCAATTTTCCAAAAATTTTCCCCTCCCCAAAAATGGCGGCCATTTTGAATTTTCGAATTTTTGCCAAAAATGGCAAAACACTAATTTGCTTCTATCTCCTTAACCGTGCGAGATAGAGCGATTTCGGCAAAATTTTCGACGCACAGGGTATCTAAGCAATGCAATCTTTGCAATTTTCAAAATATTTTCCCCTCCCCAAAAATGGCGGCCATTTTGAATTTTCGAATTTTTGCCAAAAATTGCAAAACACAAATTTGCTTCTATCTCCTTAACCGTGCGAGATAGAGCGATTTCGTCGAAATTTTCGACCCACAGGGTATCTAAGGAATGCAATCTTTGCAATTTTCCAAAAATTTTCCCCTCCCCAAAAATGGCGGCCATTTTGAATTTTCGAATTTTTGCCAAAAATGGCAAAACACAAATTTGCTTCTATCTCCTTAACCGTGCGAGATAGAGCGATTTCATCGAAATTTTCGACCCACAGGGTATCTAAGGAATGTAATATTTGCAATTTTCAAAAAATTTTCCCCTCCCCAAAAATGGCGGCCATTTTGAATTTTCGAATTTTTGCCAAAAATGGCAAAACACAAATTTGCTTCTATCTCCTTAACCGTGCGAGATAGAGCGATTTCGTCGAAATTTTCGACCCACAGGGTATCTAAGGAATGCAATCTTTGCAATTTTCCAAAAATTTTCCCCTCCCCAAAAATGGCGGCCATTTTGAATTTTCGAATTTTTGCCAAAAATGGCAAAACACAAATTTGCTTCTATCTCCTTAACCGTGCCAGATAGAGTGATTTCGTCAAAATTTTCGACCCACAGGGTATCTGAGCATTGTACTCTTGGTAATTTCTAAAAAATTTTCCCCTCCCCTAAAATGGCGGCCATTTTGAATTTTCAAATTTTTGCCAAAAATGGCAAAACACAAATTTGCTTCTATCTCCTTAACCATGCGAGATAGAGCGATTTCGTCGAAATTTTCAACCCACAGGGTATCTAAGGAATGTAATCTTTGCAATTTTCAA
Source organism: Sabellastarte sp. h YS-2021 (assembly GCA_964017235.1). Taxonomy (NCBI): domain Eukaryota; kingdom Metazoa; phylum Annelida; class Polychaeta; order Sabellida; family Sabellidae; genus Sabellastarte; species Sabellastarte sp. h YS-2021. The sequence goes on from OZ024933.1 coordinate 68,453,095, forward strand.
AAAATTTTCCCCTCCCCAAAAATGGCAGCCATTTTGAATTTTCGAATTTTTGCCCAAAATGGAAAAACACAAACTGGCCTTAACCGTGCAAAATAGAGTTATTTTGTTGAAATTTTCGACCCATAGGGTATCTAAGAAATGTACTCTTGGCAATTTTCAAAAAAATTTCCTTTTCCCAATAATGGCGGCCATTTTGAATTTTCAAATTTTTGCAAAAAATAGAAAAACAGGAATTGGCTTCTATCTTCTTAACCGTGCAAGATAGAGTGATTTCGTCAAAATTTTCAACCCAACCAATGCAAAAAGGCATGAAGCTGAAATAAATTACATCTACACTATCAAATATTTAAGCATCATTGATATATTTTACAAATGAAACAGGGTCTTGTAAGACTACTGTACAATTTGGGCAAAAGGTTCATGGGTGGACATTACACATGATAATGTGTGTTCTTCTATGCTATCCTGTTTCTATTCGCATCTACTATCAACAGGGCGGCCTATTTCTAGTTTTCAGATAAGATTTATGCCATATTTTGACCAAAATATAAATGTAATCATTTTAGAAAAGGAATAAATGACAAATTCTTGTGCTTTATAATGGTTTTAATTCGATTGATTGAATTAAACCCACGAAGCTCTCATGTTGGTTTAATTGAGTGGTTTTAATTTAGCCAATCGATAGTTTAAAACCATCATTTATTGCTATAGTGATAGTGATTGCTGATATCAGATAGCAAAAGAGCACGCTTTTCTAAATTTTGAACTCCAAAAAAAGTTGTTACACTATTCTTCAGTGAACACTTATCACCGGGTACTCCTTGAAGTCATATGTGCTATCCTACAGTTAACTATAAGTCTGTTAGGGTTGAATAGGATTTAACTCTCAACAGTACAAGTAGTTTGATACAGTTCTGACTTTAGGAGACAGTTTTCTAAACTGTTTAACAAAGTACAAGAAAATTTTAGCAGCTGTATTGAATATTAGGGATGGGTTGGTAGGCCCGATGTCTCGGTATTGAGAGCATTTTACTGAAATACCGTGATGAGATTTTACAACTGCTACTTCACTTATAGACAAATATAATAGAAGGAAAACGTAAAATATTAGAAACATACCCCAAATCTGAATAAGTTATAACATTTTATCTCATATTTTCGTGCATTTGCAGACTTTTATAGTGATTACATTGAGCAAAACTACCAAGTTTTTGTAACCTGAATCTCGCTTGTCAATATATATAGTGGAAGGAAAACTTAAAATATTGGAAACAAGCCAGACATTTGCAGAAATTGCACACCTTTATCCCATATTTTATACAATTTGGGACTTTTATTGCAATTTCTCTGAGTGGAAATGTCCCTATTTGGGGTGTAATAAAACGTGCAGCCCCGAAATCGGAACGGTTTGGCATTGGCAACCTCCCGATTTATACTGACCCGTCCCTATTGATTTTTATGAAAATTACTGATTGGCTATTTTTGTGACAAGCTAAACCTATTTATAATAGACCTTAGACATATTTTATTGCATGGATAACTTATTTCTAATAAACGTTTAAAAATGAAAAGGTTTTTTGAAACTTAGATTTTATGCATGACTTTTTATAAATACTTGCTATACTTTATGTATTTGAAAGTAATTTTGGCCTGTTTATTAAAATATAATATGCAGGATCTTGCGGTAAAAAGTTTAAGCAATTTTAATATCTTTTAAAATGTTGTTTTCCCATGCTTGATTGTATATCTTTGAAGTTCCCTTTTGTGACAATATTTTAGAAGCTTTAGCGTATCATTATATTGTATGTTTTATTACTTAGTAGAGTAACTCTTCTTTAGAATGGATTACCTATATGTTTGTTGTTTGAGTTAAATTCAGATTTAATTTTAGATATATATTTTATTTTATGTATTTCTGTCAACCTTGAACGGTAAGGGTAGCAAAACCTCCATCAGGGGCTCACAATTTAGATTTATCAATGCATAGTTTGATTTTATAAAATTTGTGTCAACATGTGACAAAGACAACAATTGGAACAACATTTTTTTTTTGTACATTTAAATCGGGGTGTCAAATTTATAGGAAAACATCCCATTATCCAGTGGTCTGTGCCACCAAATATTCAATCTACCTAGAGAATATAGTTTTCACTTTTACATTTTCTTTGTTTTCTGTTTTGTACTTCAGCACAGATTTTGCTCCAACACCACACATAAGCATTCATTGAATGTATTACCACTTCAGTATGCATGGTAATATTCAAAACATCTAAACCATAATTTCGGCTATGCCAGATGTAGATAAAGAGTACATGCATTATATTTCTCTTAGACATTATTTTTTCTAAACATTGTTTGGACCTTTATATAACTGACAGTGCTCTGAAAGTATCCTGAAATTTGTAGTGATACAGTCTTTCTATATCTCATGGTGTTAAAAATATTTCCGTAGCCTGTGGGGTACTGGCATCTCTGATGCTATTTTTATTGTTGTAAATGGTTTGACCTCTGGTAGATTTAGGATGAAAATGCACTTCCGTTTGTCAAGGCCCACAAGAAGCATTTAAGATTAAGGCTGAAATGTAAACTGTGATGTCACAGTTGGAGGCAAGTGGCTTACCATTACATCTCCTTAAAAGTGTTGTGTATGTTTAAAAATGTTTTTCTCCATGGACATGATTTACCTATACATTTTCAAAATGAGTTATATTTTAGTTCTCTACTGAAGGTGTAGTCTTTTAAAGAATGTTGAGTATGAGAAATATAATTTGGATTGATGAATGGAGTTTACAGTACTTTGTTTTGTATTGTCAAACATTATATTAAGTTTTCCTTAATTTAATTGGCTTTTAAGTTTCTTAAAACATCATTTACATTTTATGTATGAATCAAAAGGAATTTGGTTGAAACTTATTTGTAATAATCAGTAACCCTTTCTAAAATTGAAGTGAATATTACAATATTTTAGATTAAAAGTAAGAAATATAATTAAAACCTTTTCAATTTTCCCACAAAAGTATTTTTATTTATATAAAACCTTACACCGTTATTGCAGAAAGTTTCAAACAGTAGTCACTGCAAGATCCTGTGTTTATCTTGTCAAATAGTATATTAGAAAATTGTGAAATAGCATAAGTATCCGGAGGGGGATATATCACTGTTACCAAGAAAAGTATATTGCGTAATACTCTGAATTTAATGATAATAAAATGTTAAATAAGAATAGAATGTCCCTGCTTTTCTTAATTGACACTCATCACTAAATCCTTAAACCAGGGGCGGATTTCACTAAAGGACTTAAACTAAGTCCCTTTGTTGGCTAAGTCTTGAACTTAAATCTAAGACTTTTGTCTTAGCTAGGTCTGGGACTTAAATGGATTTCACAAAGGGTGACTTAGCTAAATCCAAGCTTAGCAAATAACCACAGTAGTTTTCTGTGTCATATAACCTTTTATATCCTTCATTTGATGCATTTTATCTAAGGATAAGCGTTGTTTTGAAATAGAAAACCTTGTTACATCATATAAACTTCCCAAAGACTACTTCAGTTAGGTGTTCTGTATAATTATACTTTATTTACAGCCATTTCAAATTGTGAAGTGGAGAAAAGTTTATGGCGGCCATATTTAAGTCCTCTTTACAAAATTTAAGCCCACTACCTCCCAGACTTAAAGTTAAGTCCACTGACTTAGCAATTTCATGGACTTAGCTGCTTGTGAAATCCGTTAAGTCTAAGACCGCAGACTTAACATAAATTTAAGACCAAAGTCTTAAATTTAAGTCTAAATCTGGACTTAAGTCCCTTTGTGAAATCGGCCCCAGGGATTTAATTTGCTAAAATTCTATATTAACCTTATTTCTTTGTGTGTGTATAAACCAAAGCTGTAATAATGATCTCCACTGTTTCTACAGAACAGGGTTGAAAATTAAGGTCAATATTACTGATAATTACGGTATGTTAATTTGTCATGGACTACAGATACTGTAACAAATCACTGTTACAGGTTCACGGACCACATCTGATATATTTAATCTTGTAAAGTTCATTACTGATTGGCAGAAAGGGTCTTAATAGTTAGTTAACACCATCACTGCAAAGATAAACAATATGGTATAACATTCTTCAAAAATTGCTCCTTTATCGAAATTGTTTTTGTCACAACTATATTTTAACTGAATTGGCTACAAGTTTGGTGACATTTAGGTATTTCTATCAAGATCCCTCATTCAGATGAAACTAAATATGCTATGGTTAGTTAGTTTGCATGATGCTTGTAACTCAAGTTTGCACACGTAGAATTTTGGTAGAATGCAAATATTGTATTGACAGTATGTTTGGTGCTCTAGATATTAACAGTTATAAACTAGAAAGCACTCACAGAGTACAAACCTCCACCAGGGGTCTTCCGAAATTTTTGAGATTATATTTTTTTTATCCAGAATATGATCCGGATCTTTCCCGGACTGTAATCGTTTCTTCCTTTGGCTGGGCTGTACCCATATAAAAATTTCATAAAGAACCACTGATTACTTTTGCATTAATGCCAACCAGAAAGCCAAAGTCATTTAAAATACATTGAAAATGGGACCTTTAAAAATTCGAGATTTTTTTTTTTTGTACAAAATATAATCTGGATTTTTACCAAAATTGAATCACTTCTTCCTTATACCAGGCTCTTTTCACATAAAATTTTTCAGACAGATCTATTCCTTTCTTTTGGGGTTATCTTGAACACAAACAGGCAGACAAATTACAACACCCAGAAACCTAACCTCTTGGTGGGGGTAAAAGACAATGCACAAAGATCATTGATACTTGTTAGTAGAGACACCTCCACTGTGGACTGTATGTTTCATTCAGGTTTTGTCCATGCAAGTTGATAAAAAATTAAAAGCAAATAACTTTTTAAAAAATGTCCTTAGTGACCAATACAGTAGATTAGTAGGAAGGGAGAAATTCATCACAGTATGTGAAATTGATGCCAGTGAGGAAACCCTGTCTTGACTTGTAGTAAAGTTCGCATAAATTTTAGATTTTGTGACTGCATTTATTTAAGCCTTGGATCTTGGCTCATACAAAGTGGACACAAATTATGCCTCCAGTAGTCAATTTTATATTCTGTTTTGAATTTCACATTTTGTACTCTCACCACTTTGCAAATAAAGATTTTTACGTAGTAAGACAACATCCTATGGTAGAGTAATTGTGCAATATATTTTCATTAGCAAGTAAAATCACTAGAAGTATGACAGATGAATAACATATGTAGACAAAAGTAACACCCGACTTTCAGTGGGTTTGTTAAACTGGTGAATATTTCATTAAGTTTGTTTTCACTAGGGCAGGGTCGGTAACACCGGTATCTCGGTATCGAGACCAATTCACTTCAACACCGTGGTGAAACTTTACAGCCGGTATTTCGTATGTCAGTGTATAATATTGTGGGAAAACGTAAAGTATTAGAAACAAACCTCAAATCTGAAGAAATACCAAACTTTTATCGAATATTTTTATATATTTTAGTACTTTTATAGTGATTTCTTTCAGAACTTCAATGTTTTCTTTTCGCGAATCTTACTTCCGGTTGGTGGGACTATTCGATTGGGGATATGCTAGAACGCAATTTCTTTCGGTATCCCGGAATCGGTACGGTTTTACACTGGCGGGATACCGAAATGAAAAATCTGCTACCGACCCTGCCCTAGTTTTCACATTAGTTACTTCTTTGATTGGTAGTTGTCTATATTATAATTTACAAAACAAGTGTTCAAAATGCTGCCATGAGACAGTTTTCTGTCCGAGATGTTTTAATTTACACAAACTGATGAGGTATGAATTTGAAGTTCTGACATCAGAGTTTTAAATTCTCCTGTATCACAAAGTCTAATCCATCGGAAGGTGCCATTCTGTTCTTCCTTTGTTGTGACATTGTTCTGAGGCATGAATTTGAAGTTGTGATGTCAAGATTTGAAATTCTGATGGATTGGAGTTTCTGATTTCTGTGAATCAGAAAGACTGATCCATGTAGACTGAAAAGTCCAATCCTGCTGGTATTTTTATTGAGAGATTGCAACTATTATGGATAAAGATAAAAAGGATTGTTTAAGTAAACTTATGTTTATTGATTGTTAGTGGTGTCATCGTCTGGGTATATGAGGTTTCGATACCGTGAACAAAACCGTGAGCGATATCGCGGTGCTATCATTTCACAGGTTAAACCTAAACTTGCTCTTTAAATAATATGTATTGATAACTAATACTGAAATAAATAGATTTTATGTTTAATTGTATCCACCGGAGGCATCCGGTGGATACTTTGGTTTAGTGTTCGCTATGCCGCTGTCGCCGCACGTAGAGAGATTTTCGGCGTTAACGCTCTAAGAGAAAAACTACACCGGCTAGGTTCACCAAATTTGCAGGATATCTTCATTGGGGGGTGAGCTTATCTGGGACTGAAAGTAGCCTCATTCTGAAAAACCAGATGGCCGCCGCGGGCATTTCTTTGAAAATAATCTACATTTTTCTACTGGCTGTTTCTCATAGGTAGAAGGTTGAATCTCTTCATATGTGATATGTATAACAGATATACATGTCCTCTACAACCTTGCACACATTTGACTTTGAAGCTCTTAATTCAAGGTCATCCACGGAGTGCTGAAGTAACCACATAGCGGACTTTAAAAGTGCCTATATCTCCCTTATTATTGGTCCTAAAGGTTTGCAATGTGAAACCAACCTATAGGAAATCATGTGCTACGAATCTTCTGATGTTGTCAGATTTGACCTTGGACCCCTCCTTCAAGGTCAAACGAGGATAGCCAAAGTTAAAAGTGCTTATAACTCCCTTATTATCGGTCCTAGAGGTTTGGGATGGTAAATATAGGAAATCATGGGCTGGGAATGTTCTGGTGTGGTCGGATTTGACCTTGGGCCCCTCCTTCAAGGTCAAACGAGGATAGCCAAACTTAAAAGTGCTTATAACTCACTTATTATTCGTTCTAGAGGTTTGGAATGATAAATCAACGTATAGGAAGTCATGGGCTGGGAATCTTTTGGTTTGGTCAGATTTGACCTTGGGTCCCTTGTTCAAGGTCAAACGAGGATAGCCAAACTTAAAAGTGCTTATAACTCGCTTATTATTGGTGCTAGAGGTTTGGGATGGTAAACCAACCTATAGGAAATCATGAGCTGGGAATCTGTTGGTATGGTCAGATTTGACCTTGGCCCCTTCCTTCAAGATCAAACGAGGATAGCCAAACGTAAAAGTGGTTATAACTCGCTTATAATTGATCCTAGAGGTTTACAATGCAAAACCAACTCATACGAAATCTGGGGCTAGGAATCTTCTGATGTTAGATTTGACCTTTGGCCCCTCGTTCAAGGTGAAACGATGGTTCACTGGCTTTGGGGAGTTGTCTTTCCGGTGGATACAAATTTGCACTGGTTCTTTCAATGCGTAGGTATAGCTTGTGTTGATAGGTGTTAAAATGGAGAATATTTGAAGCAATAAAAGGTAAACAATACTTACGTTTACTTTCTGTAGGAAGTGGAAGTTTTCATAACCATAGTTATGTCACAAATCAAAATAAAAAAGTAGAAATTATATGAATATTTAATCATATTTTAATTAAATCCCTTCCAAAATAAGCTAAAGTTAATGGTTGCATATGTTTATGGATACATTGCTTTCATCACTGGTGAATCTGCGATATCGCTGCTTATGATGACACCACTATTTAATACACAACTTTATTTATCTCAGGATTTTTATGTCGTCACTCTGCGGCGTGGGCGTACGCGTACGCGTGAACAACTTCTCCTCCAAAACTACAAGGCCTAGAGACGTGCTGGTTTTTTTTAAAAGATACCTTATCTATCGAGGATGAAAAAGTGTTCAAGGCATGCAAATCTGTCTGTTCGTCTGTTTGCTAGAGACATTACAAGGGGGGTACCCCCACCAAAAGTGTGAAAATTTCAACACTTAATCACAATTTTCTCAGTGACTATTGCAGGGATTTCTCTCATATCTTGCATATATGTACTAGGCCACAGGTAGATTCTCTTGTGTGAGTATGAGACCTGGATCTGTCTTACTTTTTTTTAAATAAATTTTTTTAATAATTTTTAATGCATTAAAATTCATGAAATCATGCACAAAATCATTTATAACTTGAAAAGTGTTGCATTTAGAGCATTTTGTTAAAATATGTTATTCAGCTACTTTTTTCATAGCTACAATATGGTGAGTAAGTTGGGTGCCTGTCTCAATAGCTAAGTGAGTAATAGCTACTTTTGGGCTTTTCAGTAACTTCCATCATGAGTAAAATCACTTGTAACTTAAAAACTATTGCATTTAGAGAAATTCGTATAAATATGTTATTCAGCTACTTTTGGGTCAGCTATAATATAGTAAAATTTTAGACCTGTAGCTCATGGCATAGCTGAGTAATAGCTACTTTTAGGTTATCACTGTTGAGTAAATCGCTTATAACTTTAAAACTATTGCATTTAGAGAATTTCGTATAAATATGTTATTCAGCTACTTTTGGGTCAGCTATAACATAGTAAAATTTCAGACCTGTAGCTCATGGCATAGCTGAGTAATAGCTACTTTTAGGTTATCACTGTTGAGTAAATCGCTTATAACTTGGAAACTATTCCATTTACAGTATTTTGTTTCAATATGTTATTCACCTATTTTGGGATCAGCTATATCATAGTGAAGTTTCAGATCCGTGGCTCATTGCATAGCTGAGTAATAGCTACTTTGAAGTTCTCACTATTGAGTAAATCACTTGTAACTTAAAACCTATTGCATTTAGAGAATTTCGTATAAATATGTTATTCAGCTACTTTTGGGCCAGCTATAACATAGTGAAATTTCAGATCTGTAGGTCATGGCATAGCTGAGTAATAGCTACTTTAAAGTTCTCACTATTGAGTAAATCAGTTGTAATTGGAAAACTATTGCATTTAGAGAATTTCTTATAAATATGTTATTCAGCTATTTTTGGGTCAGCTATAACATAGTAAAATTTCAGACCTGTAGCTCATGGCATAGCTGAGTAATAGCTACTTTTAGGTCATCACTAATGAGTAAATCAGTTGTAACTTAAAAACTATTGCATTTACAGTATTTTGCTTAAATATGTTGTTCACCTACTTTTGGGTCAGCTATAACATAGTGAAATTTCAGACCTGTAGCTCATTGCCTAGCTGAATAATAACTACTTTGAGGTTCTCACTATTGAGTAAATCAGTTGTAATTGCAAAACTATTGCATTTAGAGAATTTAGTATAAATATGTTATTCAGCTACTTTTGGGTCAGCTATAACATAGTAAAAATTTCAGACCTGTAGCTCATGGCATAGCTGAGTAATAGCTACTTTTAGGTCATCACTATTGAGTAAATCAGTTGTAACTTGAAAACTATTGCATGTACAGTATTTTGCTTAAATATGTTGTTCACCTACTTTTGGGTCAGCTATAACATAGTAAAATTTCAGACCTGTAGCTCATGGCATAGCTGAGTAATAGCTACTTTGAGGTTATCACTGTTGAGTAAATCGCTTATAACTTGGAAATTATTGCATTTAGAGTATTTTGTTTCAATATGTTATTCACCTATTTTGGGGTCAGCTATAACATAGTGAAGTTCCAGACCTGTGACTCATTGCATAGCTGAGTAATAGCTACTTTGAAGTTCTCAATGTTGAGTAAATCACTTATAATTTGAAAACTATTGCATTTAGAGAATTTAGTATAAATATGTTATTCAGCTACTTTTGGGTCAGCTATAACATAGTAAAATTTCAGACCTGTAGCTCATGGCATAGCTGAGTAATAGCTACTTTTAGGTTATCACTGTTGAGTAAATCACTTATAACTTGCAAACTATTGCATTTACAGTATTTTGTTGCAATATGTTATTCACCTATTTTGGGGTCAGCTATAACATAGTGAAGTTCCAGACCTGTGGCTCATTGCATAGCTGAGTAATAGCTACTTTGAAGTTCTCACTGTTGAGTAAATCAGTTGTAATTGGAAAACTGTTGCCTTTACAGAAATTTGTGCAAATATGTTATTCAGCTACTTTTGGGTCAGCTATAACATAGTGAAATTGCTCATGGCACAACTGAGCAATAGCTATTCTCAGGCACTGACTGTTGAGTAAATCGGCTATAACTTGAAAAATATTGCATTTGGAGTATTTTGTTAAAATATATTGTTCACCTACTTTTGGGTTAGCTATAACATAGTGAAATTACAGACCTATAGCTCATGGCATAGCGGAGCAATAGCTATTTTCAGGTTCTCACTATTGAGTAAATCAGTTGTAACTTGAAAACTATTGCATTTACAGTATTTTGCTTAAATATGTTGTTCACCTACTTTTAGGTCAACTATAACAGAGCAAAAATTCAGACATGTAGCTCATTGCATAGCTGAGTAATAGTTACTTTGAGGTTCTCACTCTTGAGTAAATCAGTTGTAACTTGAAAATTATTACATTTAGAGTATTTTGTTAAATATGTTATTCACAGACGTTTTGGTCAGCTATAACATAGTGAAATTGCAGACCTCTATGTCATGGCATAGCTGAGCAATAGCTTCTTTCAGGTTCTCACTGTTGAGTAAATCATTGTATCCAACCTGTAGGAAATCATGGGCTGGGAATCTGTTAATATGGTCCGATTTGACCTTGGAACCCTCCTTCAAGGTCAAATGAGGATAGCCAAACATAAAAGTGCTTATAACACGCTTATTATTGGTCCTAGAGGTTGGAATGAAAACCAACCTATAGAAAATCATGAGCTGGGAATTTTTGGTGTGGTCGGATTTCACCTTGGATCCCTCCTTCAAGGTCAAATGAGGATAGCCAAACTTAAAAGTACTTCTAACTCACTTATTATTGGTCCTAGAGGTTTCGAATGGAAAACCAACCTATAGAAAATCATGGGCTGGGAATCTTTTGATGTGGTCGGATTTGACCTTAGACCCCTCCTTCCAGGTCAAACGAAGATAGCCAAACTTAAAGTGCTTATAACTCGCGTATTATTGGTCTTGGAGGTTTGGGATGGTAAAGCAACATATAGGAAATCATGGGCTGGGATTCTTTTGGTGTGGTCAGATTTGACCTGGGACCCCTCCTTCAAGGTCAATTGAGGATAGCCAAACTTACAATTGCTTAGAACTCGCTTATTATTGGTCCTACAAGTTTGGGATGGTAAACAAGCTACAGGAAATCATGGACTGGGAATTTTTTTGTGTGGTCGGATTTGACCTTGGACCCCTCCGTCAAGGTCAAACAAGGATAGCCAAACTTAAAAAGTGCCTATGACTCACTTATTATTGGTCCGAGAGGTTTGGGATGGTAAACCATCCTAAATTCTTTGGCTGGGAATCTTTTGGTATGGTCAGATTTGACCTTTGGACCCCTTCTTCATGGTCGAACGAGGATATTGCATTTATAGTATTTCTTTAAATATTTTTAACCTACTTTTTACACTTAAACAATTACCTTGTTACTTTATTTCATAATACCATTTGCGGGGCACAACTTTTTTGTCCTTTTCTTCTGTCAGCTTCGGAATATCTTTCGAACATGCTGTTCAGTTACCATTTACTGTATTTCTGTACAGCCCTTTCCCTGATAATTATGCTTTCCTCTCATTATCACCATCACAAATCAAAAACATTCAGTCAGCTGACACAGTGCCCGTTCACGGGCACTCTCCTCTTGTTGGATGAATTGGGGTTGTTTCCAAAACTGTGCACTTCTAGTATCAACTGCATGTATAGTCATGTCCTTAAAGTATTGTGGCACACAAACAGAATAGAAAGGCATGACAAAATTCATTTTCAAAATAAAAACTGCATGAAATAATTCAAAAGCACTTTGATATTTATATGCTTTTAGAAAGATAAAATTTATGTTGAATTATTGCTGTTTTAAGAGAATGGATGCCTGCACAACTGAACTTTTTTTTAAAATATTTTTTTTTGTTGTAAACAATATCAAAGCTGAGAATTGTGTTCCTTTCTTTAGTTCGAATGTATTTTAGTTTTGTTTAGTTTTTCATGATAAGGGGTGAATTATATGTATTTTAGACCTAAAGTTATAAACTGTCTAAATTCCCACTGGTATGTCAGGTTTCTTATTTATGAATATTCAACTAAAATTAATAGAAAGGTGCTAGATCATGATTACAAATGGTTTATTTTGAATGAATTATCACTATTAACTAGTACCCGTACAAAGGTGATCTGAATAGTTTACATATATTGCACACCAGTGTTGTCACCCAATATTGCAGCACAGTATACACTGACGTTTGATTAATCTCTTTCTCCCACTGGTAGAAGCTTCAGACTGATTGTCCAATTGTCAAGTTTGTGGTTTAATTGATAGGTCCTCATCCCTGTGGTTGTGGGTTTGAATCCAGTTCATGGCAACTTGTGGGAAAAACTGAGGATCCTGTCCTGATGATAAAATTAAAACCTCTTGAAACAGACATAAAACAATCCAACCTTGAACTTTCATCCACTGGTTTCAGATGACCTTGTTGTGTCAGACAGGAATATAAACATGCAGTCACATTCACATTTTATAGCTATATTTTAATAAGTTTGCTTTATTTGAGAGAATGATATTCTTTATTTAAGTATAACCCTGTGTGTTGATTTTTATTCAGTTCAGTGTATTTTAATATATATAGTTAATTGTGTTTTTACTATCCTTTGTATACTTGTACAGAATGTGGAGTTCCCTGATTCCATGACGAATGAAATGAGGTCACTACTGGAAGGATTACTGAAGCGGGATGTTGATGACCGGCAGGGCTGCAAGGGAAGAGGGTATGTTCATGTGCTGTCACTAACAAATATGACATATCAACTAGTGAGATTGTATACAACATAGGGGTGTGACGAGTACAAATAATTTGGGTCGATTGCTCACAGACAAAAAATCGACTCAACATCGAGCCCTCGCGAAGTTTAGTATCCGCCATTACAGGAAACAACATCCAATATGGCGGCTCCCGTAAACAACAAAAATATAAAGATAAAAGCTTTGAATCGCTTGAATTAGCTGATGTCATCATATAATATACTTAATATTATGTTAAAAATGGTGGATTATGCGATTTACTGCCAGCAAGGTATGTTATTTATTTTTTATTTCCTAAAAAATGTAACCACTTCAATAGGTTGTTATATGCACACAAGTATCCGACCCTTAAAATTGGGATAAAATTTTCGTGAAATTTGCCTCGCTCGGCGAGTTTCGACTGCTCAGTCGCACCCCTAATACAACACACTCACAACACAGAGTGTTCCCCAAATTCTTTGTACTGACATTTAAAATGTCAGATTTAAAGTGTCTTTGCAGTATTTCAGTGAAATAATCATGATACCGATACTACCGACTAATCCAAAACAGAAGTGCTTGATACTTTGTGCGTTTATTATGTTTTATGAATATAAGAGTGATTAATATTCACAACACCTGATTTTATTCATAAATAAATGACATTTATGGTTGTATTTATCCGCTATGTACACATATTAGTGCTTTGACTGGTTCTGAAAATCAAAACAGGTTTCCAGGGCTTTGAAACTGAATGAAATCTGGGATTTTGAATGTTTGCCCAGATGTGGTGAAAATTAACCATGTGCGTACATGAGATAAGATTTAAACAGGAAATCTGTATTGCCAAGATATTTTGAAGTTTATAAACTTTATTTACAATGAATATAAAGTAAAAATGTAAGAGAATACCTTAAATTTGTGTATTCTGTATTGTTTTGACCAAGTATGAACCAATAGAATACTTAATAATGACGTTTTCAATAACCCACACTTGAATATTCTTTACAGATTTCACATTTCTACCTAAACAAAAACAAATGACCTACTTCATGTCATTTGTATGAATATTGCGAAACATGTCAATATACAAGTGAGAAAAGGGTATATTTTACTCTTTCTTAATTCTGTTAATCCAGATAATCCATTACTATACTCTTAAACTCGTACTTTTTCGACTTTCAATCTTGTATATACCTAGGTTTTACTGTATTATCAGTTCAATTAAAGGTGTAATTTTAAAGTCCTCAGAGTTATCTTGTGTTTTGTTTTGACAATAGTTACCTAACTTTGACCTTTCAGGGCGTCTGAGTTGAAGGAACACCCATTCTTTAAGGGTGTGGACTGGAACCAGGTGTATCACCAGAAGTACCCACCGCCACTGATCCCGCCACGTGGAGAAGTCAATGCAGCCGACGCCTTTGACATCGGCTCGTTTGATGAGGAGGATACCAAGGGCATCAAGGTGAGAATGTTGTGGGATTATTTTGGGGGTTTACATAAGTCAGTTGAACTCAGGATATCCTTTTTCTTGAACTGATGTTCTCTGTCCTGTTACACTGGTTTCTGAAAAAAAACCACAAAAAAACACAGAATTAACTCAGACTTAACAACTTAGAGTTTTGATCATATTGATTTTTCTTTAACTGTTGTCTGAAAAAAAATCTGAAGCAGCATTAAAATTTGGGCTGGTATCATTATTGTTACAGCACAATCAAAAAGCACAGTTAGATTTGGGCTTTTGTCCTGTTGGAGCACTTGCTTGGCTGTTGAACAGGATATAAAACCCTAATTTTGACCTTTTGTTAGAACACTTGCAAAAGTTAGCAATCTAATGTGCTCAGAGTTTATTTATACTCTCAGCAAACTATACCAATGTAATAGGGATAATACCCATTATAAAGACCGGAAGTACGCAGACTACAGAAAACAATGTAGTGTGCATATTTTTGAGTACAATTATGTGAGGCAATAACTGGACGATCGCCGATAATACAGAAACAAATGATACAGACAAAATATAGTGCGACAACTAGGTGTGTACAGAAACATATTTACAATAATATTTAGGGATTAATAAATGAAACCGGTCTTTATAATAGAAATAAAGACCTCAGTTTTGTGATTTATAACCCAAGATAATTCACAAAACCTCAGACTTTATTTCTACATTAACAGTGGGGGTACCCAGATACCCTCTGTGACAGATCCTAATGTAGTAACCTCCAAAACTTCATATACTTTTTATGTATGCATTTTTCAGTTATCTGAGTCAGACCAAGAGCTATATAAGAACTTCCCTTTAGTCGTATCTGAACGCTGGCAAGAAGAGATTGCCGAGACAATCTTTGATTATATTAATCAGGAGACGGACAAGATTGAACAGAAGAGGAAGCAGAAAGTGTTGGATGAGTTAGAGGATTCATGTGAGTCATATTGTAAATCCAGATTGTAACGAGTTCAAAAGTCAAAGTCTTGTACTAATTCATCGTTTGCTTGACTTGCGCTTGAGTACTTAACTTTATTGATTTTCTTCAGAATTCTGAATGGCTGTGTTGTAAACATGGACAAAACAGCAGCATGATAAAAAAAATCTACAAACATTTTCTTCATACATAATTTATTTTGTAAATAAAATAAATGAGAATCTACTTAGGATCTACTAAGGATCCTTATTTTTGTCGCAGTTTGATGGCTTACATCTGAGTGATTACTTATGTGCAAACTTCTAGTTTTGAATGCTTTAAAAAAGTCTTGTTGGTAGTTTTGTAAAATACTGATTTATAACTATAAATCCTAATCCTATTCTTCCTTTTCAAATCTACAATTTGCTACAAGTTCTCAATAAATGTCATTACCTAAAATAGCACTGCCTTTTAAATAATTGATTCACATTTGAACCTTTCTGTAAGTCTGTAAAATTTAAAAATATTGCTCCCTTTTAAATTTGTAACTGGTGGAAAATTTTTCTATATAACTTCTCTTTCAAAGTAATGCTCAATACAAGTGTTCCAAATGTTAAAAAAGTCATCCTCACTCCTTGTGAAGAAATGTCTGGGACCTAGTAAAAATACCCTTGGAAATTTGGTTCTCAAAATTGATTCGTTCTCTTTTCTACTGTATTTATCTGTTTTGCATCCCCCCCCCCCCCCCTCTGCTTTCTTGTTTTTGTGTTGTTTTATTTTGAATTTTAACATAAAGTAATATTTTCTTACTAACCTGTAAATACTCCTATTTTTTATTGCATGTCTATATTGGGGGTGGGACAGTGCTAAATTTTCCTTGTCTGTATCCTGCCAAGGCAACACTGTTCCAGTTTGAGAATACTAAAAAAAGGTTGTATTTGATCTTGTTCCCAATGAATAATCCTTCAAACAGGAAGTGAATTTATTGAAAATAAAACCTGCAAGATGTGCTCAGTGAAATCACTATTAAACAAACTGAAAATACTGCTTGAATACAGGGCATGTGGGTTATAATTTGTTCAGATTCATTGTCTGTTTCTAGTATTTGAAGCTGTATCTCCTGTCAATCAGTAAGCCTGTTGTGATATTTTGTTTCTACATTGCATTAAAATGGTGTGCATAGCTGGATACATATTACTAGTGCTGCGACGATGTTTGAAGAAGTTCGATAGTTCGCTCGTTTACTGCCCCGATTTTGGAGGTCGGTTCAAAACGTCTGAAATTCGGACTTTGCAAAACATTTAGAAATCCCGAATATCACACCACATTCCAACGGATCCTATTTTCGCCCGTCTATAAAACTTGTTTCTTTTGGTTGAAAATATGGCGGAATTTATTTAAAATATATATGGATTTTACATTTTTGCTATATTTTCAATAAAGTGACAAGATTTTATGTGAGATTTCTGCGTTTTAACTGGTTTTGAAAACGTTGTTTCGAAGAACGAACTAGACCGAAGTTCGCTAGCTTATACAGATACCAAACATCGAACAAACAAATATTCGAAGCGATTTCACAGCACTACATATTACCGTCACAGCCCTGATCCCTATGATACAATTCTATGTCTTGTGTTCTTATAATAGACCTACACTTCCTCCTTTTTGCTTTGTCATTACTTCATGTTTTGTCATGAAAATGATGTCTTGTAACAGAAGTGTCTTTTTATTCAAATTTTTTAATTACAATGATTAACCTTTTATGTTTTCAACATTTGCTTTGAATATTGACCTCAGTGCCTTAATTTTGAAGAGATCAAGTCATGGATACGGAGAACATTTGTCCTAATTCATAATATTTAACAAATTTAATAAAATTAAGCCAAGTGTATTTAAATGCCTTAACCCTTTACCAACAATCCATGTAAATATATATTGTTCATACAGAAGTCTTTTGACTTAAGCTGTTCTTTTAAAGCTTTAATATTATGAGTAAAAGGAATGTGCATGTAATTTACTTGTGACAACACCTTTTAATAAAAAAAAAAAATTAATAATAAAATTTGTGCCAATTTTGGACGGGACCAGATCAGATGTCAAAAGCTGTCACAAAAATGACAAATCTGCAGAGATTTTCTGACAAGTCAAGAAAATTAGAGAAATGGTGGTGGGGGAGGAGGTATTTCACATACTGAGGGAAGTTACTAATCACAGTTACTGAGCAGGAGAGTGGCTTGAGTAATTAGGAAGGCCAATGTATGATGTTTCACAGAACGTAATTCATTGTATGCACTACTTTCCTCCACCACTTAACTCCCGTAAGCTGTTCTTTTAATGCTTTAATATCATGAGTAAAAGGAATATGTATGTAATTTGCTTTTGAGAGCACCCTTTAATAAAAAAAATCAACAAAATTTGTACCAATTTTGTACTGGACTAGATCAGATGTCTAAAGCAAACTACCCTGTCTTCAAGCCGAAGCTAAACTCAAATCTGTCTCATCGGTCAGTATCCAGAGGCTACAGATCTTAATTGTATTCTCTACACAGAAATTGTCCTTAATTGTATTAAATTATATTAACCAATAAAATTACCTTTATTATTGATTGTTGATGCATTGTCACTGGGACAAATAAAACAGCATCCTGACCACATTAACTTCTGAGATGTTTTGGGTTGTTTTGTACAAAGCTATTGAATGTTTTGTAAAATTGTCTTACGTCATTGATAACCATGCAGGCAAACTGCTAGAAGATGGCAGTTACCAGATAGATGTACCCGTTGAGGTCTTCACTTTTCTCACGGAAAAAAAACTTTGTAAGAAATTTGTAAAAATCATCACATTATGTATCACACAAATGTATCGGCTCGCATTTGAAAATCAGTTTCTTTCCTAGAATTCTTTTGGATTTTGAAATACAGAATTTTATTATTTTCTGGAAAAAAGAAAATAAGACAGAGATAATAAAGAAAAAGAAATAATTGAAAAAATTAAAGTTCAAAAGGAAAAGGTTAAATTTGGTTAAAAACTGCTAAATTTTTTTATAGTTCCAAAGATATCTTGATGGTTATTTTTGTACTTTTCATCTCATTTTGGTATGTATGATTCTCTATTTGGTTTGGAAACCCACTGAAAAAACAAAATAAAAACGTAAATTGTAGGGATGTTTTCAAATGTGCAGCTGAACTGAGCCGTTATATAAACACACAAAATCACAGAAAATGGGAGCTTACACCGTCAAAGTGTGGCCATACAGTGGTCTGGTTACATACTCATCATGTTGTTCACACCTCTTTCAGCAAGTCTTCATAGTACACGGGTGGCCACTAAGATAAACGGTCATGGAGATAAACGGTCTTCAGAAATTATCACACCAAAAACGTTTAAAGGGGTCAGTAATGATATAACTCAAACTGGATGTCAGGATAAGCATTGTTTAAATATATTTTGTCATCTAGTTTGTGCAATTTTGTTATTTACACCACTTAGACGTGAAAGTTTGAAGACCGTTTATCTCTATGATCGTTTATCTTTGTGACCACCCGTGTAAAACACTTAAAAATCTGTAAGATTTTACTTTTAAAACTAGGGATGGGTTGGGATCAGAAATGTATGGATCGGAGGTCGCCAGTGCAAAACTATTCCCATTCCAGGACCCCTGCATATTAGTACACCACATCAAATATAAATGTTTCTTGTCTACGAAATCGGAATGAAAGTATCCAAATTTGTGGTTTGTTTTAAATATTTTAATAGAATAGAATAGAAGCATTTATATAGCACAAAATAGATACAACATCCTCTAATGCACTTAAGTTGTCGTAACTTGTGTAAAACATGGCAGTTCTGCCAAAGGGAATCACTGTACAGTATAAAAGTTTGCAAATGCACAGAAATATGGGATAAAAGCGTACAATTTCTGCAGATTGAGGGGTTGTAGCTAGTATTTTAAGTTTTCCTTAAATTACAAATGTTGACAGGCAAAGTGGCAATTGTAAAATGTCATCACGGTGTTTCAGTAAACTACTCTTGATACTGAGACATTGGGTCTACAGACCCATCCCTCTTGTTCTTTGTTTCATGTGAAAGAGGTGTAAATCACATGATCTTGTATGTTGTCCTCAATACACCAAAATCTATGTTATCTGAACATGCTGGCAGAATATAATTGTGTTCGGATAATCAAAGGTTCTAAATAGTGCTGTGACAATGTTTGTAGAAGTTTGATAGTTCACTGGTTGACTGCCCTGAAAAAAGTTAGGTTAAAGTGTCAGAAATCTGGACCCCATAAAACCTTTAGAAATCACCAACGTGGCCCAAAAAGAATGTTATATTTGTCCATCTGTAAAACTTGTGTTTTATAGAGAATATGATAAAATTTCCCCAAAATATCTAGGGATATTATATTTTCACCATAATTTCATCAAATTGACAACATGTTGGATTTCTGTATTTTTACTATTGTGAAAGTGTTTGTTTGGTGTTTGTTCAATAATCGGTAGTTTGCAGTGATACCGGACAAAAGATGCATTTTAGTGTAAAACAGGGAATACAATTTTTGCAGCATAGAAATGAGATCATAAAATTGAATAATTTTATAATAAAAGTTGAAATAAACGAGGACTTTTCACAATATTATGAAAATGAAAAAGGGAATTTTCTCATGGTCTAAAATCCAGGCAAAAGGATTAAGAAAAAGGTCATCTCATATCCACATTTTGTCTGTGGTAATGTGTACATTGGGGACCCAACTGCCCATACATGTAAAGTACTGTGAACGTCAGCAGCATTACATCGTTATGTGGTGAAATAGAAACACAAAGCTGTAATACTAGCTGATTAGTGTTGTGTGAGGAAATGGATACAAGCTATCCTTGGATTTCATGACAGTATTACCGCCAATGATTTTCAAATGATTGGCCAACTGTGCTGATGATAATGGCAGTGCTTGGAGGAGTAGTAATACCTCACTGCTTTGCATTGTGGTAGGAAGTGGGTGGTAAAATGTGTGTAGAATGTGCACCAATAATGCTCCAGTTATATTGGTTGCAATTCAGTTAACATTAGTATGAAGGTAAGCCCAAAGTTAGGAGGTCAGAGAACATTCAATATCACTCATTCCTTAGTCATATACTAAAGTGAACAACCTATCATATGACAATTGCCACACAAGTAATATGCATATGAAAGCTGCAATACTGCTGTCAATATACATATTCTGTGCATGTCAGAGTAGTCCTACTACTGCAAATATAAAGGTTTAAAGAGGATCTCACTGTAGTCTGACACACATGATATACACTACCCAGCAGCCACTTAGGTTTGTTCATTCTTTTAGATAAACACCTATAGATATTCCAAGAGTGACATTTAATAAGATCTTTGACACGGGATGAAAACTTTCCCCTTTTAACAAAAACTTTTCTTACTGTAAGTGTGAAGGTCTGTGCGGCCTAGTGGTTAAGTAAAGTAATGACCCATCCCTCAACCCAGTGGTTGTTGGTTCAAATCCATTTGATGGACACATGGGCCGACTTTCTACATTTAACTTAATATCCACCCCTTTGTTCAGATTTTTATATATTTATGACCCCAGGAGGATCTAGAGCTGATTAGGTTTTAGGGTATCTGGCAAAAACTATTGCCATTAGTGCTCGTATTGTTTATCGATATTGAAATATTTATCGATCCACGCTAAATTAATATAGAGCACAATATCAATATCGAAACATACTACTTAATAGGTACAACTATGGTATTTTTTATTCAAATATAGGACAATATTTGAAGAGTATATTGGTTTTTATATCATTTTTGTCAACTTTCACTTACCACTAAAGCGGAAACACCATATTTGTTTACGTTTTGGGAAACTACTAAAACTTACGAAATAGTTTGGAAGGTCTCTCTCGGGAAAACATCCATGACCCGATATTTCAATATCGATTGATACAGAAGGCAAAAATATGGTTTGATATCGATATATATATTTTTATTCGATACCAACACTAATTGACATGGCAAAACTTTTTAGATTTTTGGGTTTTAAAGTTTGTGTTTTCACTAAATCTTCAGGAAATGTTAACCCCAAGAGGATCTAGAGCTGATAAAGTTTTAGGGGTATCTGGCAAAAACTGTTGCCATGGCAAAACTTCAAATACTTTTTGG
This sequence comes from Sabellastarte sp. h YS-2021, assembly GCA_964017235.1. Taxonomy (NCBI): domain Eukaryota; kingdom Metazoa; phylum Annelida; class Polychaeta; order Sabellida; family Sabellidae; genus Sabellastarte; species Sabellastarte sp. h YS-2021. Next base: position 68,474,542 of record OZ024933.1, read on the forward strand.
TCTTAAACTTCTTGATTGAAAAGCTTTTTAGGTCTTATGTTTGTGGCTGTTCCACAGTCTAAAAAAACCCACAGATTTTCACCAAATTTTCAGGTATACCTTGAAAGGATCTAGACCTGATTAGATTTTGGGGGTATCGGGCACCAACTGTTGCTGTGGCAACACTTTTAAGATTTTTGGGTCTAACCTAAACAACCTAAACCAATGCATGGATTTTCACTAAATTTTCAGGAAATGTTAACCCCAAAAGGATCTAGAGCTGATAAGGTTTTAGGGGTATCTGGCAAAAAAAACTGTTGCCATGGCAACACTTTAAATACTTTTCGGTCTTAAACTTCTTAATTGAAAAAAAGGGCCAGGGTTGGAAGATTCTGAAATCTCTTCAGTTTGTGCGTGTGTGCATGTGTGTTTGTCACATGCTTACATCAGCCTTTATATCTCGTTCATTTATGAAGATATCTGGTGGGGGTGGTGGTGGTGAGTGGGGGGGGGGGGGGGGGGGGGGGTGTCATATTGGAAAGGCCTAATATCTCCCTTATCATTAGTCCTAGGGGTATGGAATGAGACAAGTTATAGAAAATTGTGGTCTGCAATTCTTTTGCAAGTGACGGTGGGCTTCAAAATATGAGACAACTTGTAAGAAATTATCTCTTGTGAATCTTACATCTAACAAGATCTTGTGGGTTCTTTATACTTCTTATAACTGAAGTTGTTTCCAAGATTTGCCCAAATCTGAATGTGGTTGCCCATTTAGTTGTACCTGCTGGCTGGGGTTCTTGCCTGTTGAGGCTGGCTATTTTTATACATACTGTAAGGAAAACTGGATGAGAGATAAAGAATACTTGTTCAGAGATAGTGTATTCATGGAAATTCTGGCTATGCTATATATTCTATGAAGAGTACTTGTCCATAGGTAGAATAATGGTAAGAAAAATTACTTCTCAATCCATTCTGGAAGAAAACTAGAGAAACAAACAATAAAATTGGTGCTCAATACTACAAATTTAAAAAGTTTTATATAAGTTATATTAAAAAGACTGACACATCATCCTTTCCATGAATATATATTTATTCAAAGAAATTTTCACCCATATACATTTAAGTAGATTAGGAAAACCAATCTGCCAGTGAAGTTATTACATGTTACTGCAGGCTCAGTTTTATTAGAATCACAGTACTTTCAGAATCACACTTGAAATAATAAAAAATCAAATAAAGTTGAAATATTAAGAAATGTAAGGCTCTTTTTTTTCTACAGTAAAATACAGTATTATTCAAACAACAACAAAAGTAAGCCCATGTATCGGCACATAGAGAAATATCAACGTACACTAATTTGACACTTGTGTATCAAAATAACAAATACTGCGAGGCTTAATCGAGCGAAAGCCAAGTTAAAAGGTGTGACGTGTGACTTGGAATATGTTCCCCTATGTAGAAACGTCAGGAGTTGGCTGTGAAAATTTCTTTCATGTTTGACCAGAAATGTTTTCCCTTCCCAAGCGATTACATGCATTAGTGGCCTTTATTCCACTACTACATCCTAACAACTGCTCCTTGTGGTAAACCCCACATATCAGCCAGAATAATGGTTTGTTCACACTTCTCAGAATGGCTCCGATCTTAGAGGGTATCTTGTTCAGTGTGACACACAAAACACAACCGGAACATCATGAAAGACGCAGTACGTATATTTATAAGCTTAAGTTGCAATGTAATAATGGAATAAATAAACAGGTCGTCAGTGTCATGGTGGTTAGCAAATTTGGTATCTAATCACAGGCTGTTACCTCAGTGTAGGTTCGACTCCATTGTTGCAATGCTGTGGGCCTGTTCCAAAAAATGACCCTGCCTGTTGAATGGGACATAAAACCCTAACTTTGACTTTCACAATGGAAAAAGAATGGTAACACTCTTACCCCCCACCTCTGAGATCAGAGTTTGATTCCCGGCCTGACCTCAAGAGGGAAAGCTGGTAGTTGCTTGCTGTTGGCCATCGGGTTACAGAACAGAACCTTGAAAAACTGTAGGTACTGGTTTCCTCTGCCTATAAAACTACCTGTCGTGACATTACGTATATATTGTGTTAAAAGGGATGTTAAAACCCAAATAAACAAACAATAAAAACAATGGAAAAAGAAGTTGTAGTTCTATCATGATGGAATGTGTATCAGTATGGTAGCTCAAAAGTGACCATTGTAGCAGAAGTGTGAACAGAGTGTAAGAACCGTGTGCTGTTAGAATGGTATTGATGTATCAAATGTGAGAACAGGTACATGCTTTTAGTGTTTTGTTCCCACGGCACACTGGTCATATTAGTCAAACAAATAGAGGCATTAGCTGACAAACCCCCATTCAGGTGTCCCCAGAAGTCCTTGGTTTAATTAACAGAAAAGTAAGCACAAGGTAATAACTGGAGCCAAAATCTTTTTCTAATGCAGTTTTAAATTACTTAATTCTTTAAAACTTGCTGATTCTGATTATCAACACTTAAACCAATTATAAGTACTAATATCGTATAAAATAGAAGTTTACTTTTCATTGGAAATAAATAAAATCACCTCATTGGTCCTTTACTATGAAAATTTACCTGTTTTTATGTAGAATTGCTGTTTATGAAGTATTTTTTCTGGTCACTTTGAAGAAAACTTTTAACATTGTTCAGCTGTAGTAAAATGGAAAAGATTTCAGACAGAGTTTATATTACAGGTGTCCAGATGTGTGTTTAAGGCTATCCTGTAAGCTATATATGGTGCCCAGTATGTTTGTGTTGTTGACCTAATCTACTTTTCCAAAGATATTGCATGACCTTTCAGTTTGATCAATCAGTATTTTTTCAGTGAATGTATTTTGTGAAAGTGATAACCGTGGTGATTCCTTTTTGTTGTGTGACTTTCTTGTTATCTCACAAGCTTAACTCATCTGCTGATGGGTTCTATGTTGTACAGTAACGTCTGTTGAGTTGAGTGTTGTGTGTAATCTCTGCAGTCTTAACTGTAATTGGAGTTGTTTGTTGTATAGTAGTAGACTGTGACACTGTGAATACTGCGATTGCCCGCCCAGCACCACCACATGCTCAAATTACATAGCTCCAATGGTAGATAAGGGGCTACTTCCCCACTTTGTATGTAGAAAACTGCTTTATATAGGAAATTCAGGTGGATAAACAGGTAAAGAGCAAAAGACGTGAAAGTTTTAAGTAAAGAAAATATCATGTTTTTCCATTGAGGTTTGTGTAGTTATCATGGATTCCCGGTTTTGTAGTAATTTTGGTGATCAGGCCCATGCATGGTCATAACCATCAGTATGAGCATACTTTTGTGTGGCTTTTGTAAACTTGTAAATTTTAGTCTGCATTTACTTGATGTTTTTGAAATCAGACTTTGTATAGGATGTTTTATTTAATGTAAATTTTGAAACGTCCTTGGTAATCTCAAGACAAATGTATGTTAATATGCTTTATTTTTCATAATATTTCCTGTGCCTGTCTCTTTGATGTTCCTTTACTGTGTGTAATTTTATCGTGTCATGCTCCACCAAATATGTGTTTCTTTAGGCTCTGCCAAGCTATTTGTAAACTCCTGTCCATGAAATATTGAAACTTTGGAAGTGTCTTTATTTGAATCCTATTTATACAGTACTTTGTTAAATAGGGTGTCCTTTTAATTTGAAGTCTAAAATGTCTAAAATAGTGAGCTACGCAGCGACCATGGAAACACATTTTTTTTGCAGTTCTGGAATCACGAATACAGAACGGTAAATAAAGTAAAGCTGTTAAATTCTATCTACATCATCCCTTCGTATAAAATATAAACATAGAGTAACGCTGTTAAATTCTATCTACATCATCCCTTTGTGTACAAATGTAAACAAACAACTCAAAGTAAGATAAGTGGTTAAAATATGCATGCAATTGTCATTTCTTAGAGTAAGAAATCTAAAATTCGCCACCTCTAAAACCTTAGTTAATTTTATGAAGAAAATGATGTTTTTGTCTCACAATTGGTATTTTTCAGTTCAAAAAGCCTTAATTTACTATACATTCAACAAATCTCACCACAATTCATTTATTTTATTAGTATTTTCACATGTGGCGAATTTCAGATATGTGGCGAATTTTAGATTTCTTACTCTACTTGATTTCAACAATTCGTATATCATTTTAAAGCTTACAACAAATTGAAAGCATCTACAATGAAATTCCCTCAACATATTCTATGAAAATAGAGTTATAAGAAATACTTGTTGTTTTTTTTGCTCAAGATATTACCAAATATGTTTCATTGATGGAACAGCCAACATTTCCATAGATTTGTTTTGATTTTTGAGTAAGATTTACACCTTATTTTGACCAAATATTACTTTAACCATTTTATAGTTGGAATAAATGACAAATTCATCGGGCTTTGTTTGTTTAGTGCAAACAATCAATAGTTTAAAACTATCATAAAGCAGTGCAATATGTCAATTATTCCTATAGTAATTGTTAGGTGTTCGAGCCTTTTTCCATTGATATGTAACCCGTTATCTGGAAATCCTGTTAAATGGACTTCTATCTCTGGTCTCTTGTGGCTCAGCAGAAAAAGGGTCCAAGTCTCCAATAAATAACTTATTGTGTAATGAAGGACGATTATTAACACTCAGCCCCACATATAGTTATATCAGTCAATTATATACACTCTGTTTTGGCTGTGGCATGTTGAAACCCTCCCACATTTTTATTAAAGGTCAGTTATTTCACGATGTAAGGCTGCTATTATTTATTATTTGTACACAACAAACCGGCATAAATCTGACAGTAAAACAGAAGGACCAAGTTTTGGTTACATGAATAATAATGTTACAGTGAATTGTTGTTGCTGTTGTTTTAGTCGGCCCCACCGACTGCATTGTGGAGGGAGAAGTGCTCAAGCTGGGAGGGCCCTTCTTGCAGACCTGGCAGAAAAAACACCTCAAACTCTACCCCAACAGACTGGAGTTCTACCACAAGAGTAGGGACGGACAGATTGCCAGGGGAAAGGGTATCGAGGTAGGCGGGCACAAGATACATGTTTGGTATAAATAATTGGCTTGTTACAAGTGTTTAAAATTGCTTCAAAGTATTTTGTGATTCTTCATGTTAAATTTTAACTCCTATCACTCGATTGACTTAAGGGGTGGGTCAGTACCATATTTTTGGTTTTGGTATCCCGCCAATGCAAAAGGGTTCCAAACAGACTCCAAAGAGAAGATGCATTTGAGTACATCCGCAATCTAGGCCACTGACAAGAAGTGAAACTCATGAAAACCAAAAGGTGGCAGTTTCCTTTCAATGAAATAGCAATAAAGATCCACAAATGTACAAAAATATGAGAAAATTGTGTGTTTTGACAGGCGAGATAGTGGTTGCAAATTATTGGCATGGTATTTCAGTAAAATGCTCTTGACACTGAGACACCGGTGTATTATTGTTCAAATCCTTGTGCCCGCCAGACGTATCAAGTGGACACTATTAATTTGTGTTTGCCATGTGTGGAGAGATTTTTACTATGAATGCTCTCAAGAATATTAAATAAATAAAGTCCTTGGTTCCCTAGTGTTTAGCAAGCTTTGCATCTAATCACAGGCTGTCATCTCTGTGTGGGTTCGAACCCAACAAGTGCCAGTCTCAAGGCCTATCACAATATAACCCTGGTTGTACAATGGGATCGAATCTCCCACTTCAAAATCAAGAGTTATTAAAAGTAAACCAGAAAGTGTATGACTTGTCACTCCATTCTTTGTCAGGTCCTGTAGTACTGTTTGTTTCACACCCATTTTGAGGTGTGTGTATTTGATATGATGGTGTGGGTTTTTTTTCAGTTGATTCCCATGATGGACATCAAGGAAGTGATTCAGGACTTCCAGAAACTTAACAAAACTGAAAACTGCATTGTGATACACATGAAGAATGATGCAAAGGTCGCCATCACATCTCCTGTATGTATTTATTATATAAAAATCTTCACATACTCGACTATTATATAAAAATCTTCACATACTCGACTATTATATAAAAATCTTCACATACTCTACTACTTAGTACTTTGCAAGTTCAATATCTTCTACACAAGGGAAGGACCCTAACTAGAAAACAGAATGGTCAAGAGGGCATTGTCGAAGGGCATAAGATAGGATCACTGATGTACTGTCTTGTAGTGCTAGGTCATATCAGCTCACGTAGTTGAAACACTGCATTTTCGTTGGTTAAGAATAATGCACTGTAAACCATATAGGGAAATTGACTAGGAACTTTGAGCTTTCCAACTGAAGGTTGTGTAGGGTTGAAACCCAGGTTCTTAGAGGTGGGAGACCAGTTATATTGTTCACTGTAAGTGTTCTTGCATTAAATGAAGTAAATTCCTATCTTTTTGAATTGAGGATTTTGAACCATTAGTTGAACACGTACCAATATTGGGTAGAGCTACAAACATGAAATTTGCCATAATTTATAAAATTCGTAATTGGACGGAACCCTTTAAAGGTAAGGCATTAAACTCAAAATTTCTGCTAAGTTTCGCACTTGGGGAGATTAATGTAGGCTTTATGTAGTGAAAGTTAGAAATGTGTAAACAAATACAAGACAAGAAAAGGGAGGGGGGTGTTCCCCCTCAACTGGTAAATTTCTCATATGCTGGGGAATTTCTATATTTCTCACTCGGTACATGTATTACAAGAATACAAGAGATTAAACTCATAGTCTTAATTGTTTTTACTGATCTCAAGGCTAGTCAATTAATGTTTCTCACTGCATTAGTATTTTAAACAGTGCCATACCTTTATTTTCTTTTCTGTTTGTAACCAATCAGGACCGAGTATTAATTAACCAGTGGAAGGATGAGATTATCAGTGGCTTCAAACTGTCCTCGCAGATCATGGCCAACATGAACAAGAAAGTGCGCAACAAGTACGGGGCTCTGCAGCTTCAGCCCGGCAATGTGGACGCCAGCTAGATTGAGGGAGCATACAATGCTCAGGGAGCAGCGATTATTTCACCACCATGTTATTATTCCTCAAGACTACCCCCACACAATATGTCGGCAGTCTATTAGTATTGTAATCTGTTTTCTACACGGCGACACGTAGATGATTTGGCTGATGATGCCATGTCTTCTCTCTTGTAAAACAAAACTAGATATACATATACGTATCTCACTCTGTACTCTGATAGGTGTCTGTGGATATTATTAAGTATTTATAATGTGCATTTGTGTGTCTCTGTGTATATGTGATTGTGTACACATTGGTACCTGTTTATGGGCGTGAGAGTGTGTGTATGTGGGGTTTCTTCTCTTTTTTTTTTTGTGTGGTGAAGAAAATGTATTTACCTCTTGGCATGCTCACAGACGATTAGTAGAAAGCTGGTTACCGTGAAATGAAGACAAGGAAGAATGGAAGTGGATTTGAACTTGAAGGCATTGGATATCAGTTCTAAGACACTCCCTGAATTTGGTTTTTAAGGACTTGTACACTCGCAATATTTACAAAGTGTGCAAGTGAATTAAGAAACTGTACTTAAGATTCTATCAGTGTAATATATTTATACACATACTTGTTGTGAATGTTTTGTTAAGAATTAGTCAGTGCGCTTGTGTTTTGTCACATTTGTAAACATCAGTGACAAATTTTATGAAATGATAGAAATCGTGAAAAAAAGTAATGCATTATTTTTAACTGAAAAAAAAAAATCATTGATTTTTTAAATCCTCAACATCTTGTGATACTTTGCTTTTGTGTATATTCTCTGTGGTATTGTCGTATTTGTGGGTTTTTTTTTGGCTTCACATCTTAAGGATGTTGTAATCTTTTAACAGATTTTAGAGGTTCCCTCTTCTGCTTGTTCTGTGTAAGCACATGTATGGTGCCAAACTAGTGCAATAGAAGGTTTTTACACAATTATTAAAATATATGCAATATTTTTCCCAACAACTTTTTTTTTTTCAAAAGGAAAGACAATACACCTCTGAGCAGGGTGGTACTTTTGACACATAGATAGTGCAAGAGAAGTTGATTTGATAAAAACGGGCATTCATTCGAAAGGGGCTGCATGTGGAAAAGTTTTTTTTTTTTTTTTTATATTTAAGATCGTTAAGCAGTATTGGCTTTTGATATTTTATACAACACTGATAATGAAGTCCCCATCACAAAGTTCTTTGAAATGGTTGAATTTAAATTATGAGCTTTTGAATACTTTCTGCAATGTGGTATTCATACAGTTTTTCATGGAAGTGTCGGTTATGTTGGTTAACGACAGATGAAATTCTGCCCCAAACTTGGGCCCATATTCTTTTAAGATTCATAAATTGTGTCCTAAACCTGGGCCCATATTCACTAAGATTTATAAATTCTGTCCTACCAGGTGGTCCCACATTCACTAAAATTCATAAATTCTGTCCTAATCCTGGGCCCATATTCACTAAGATTTATAAATTCTGTCCTACCAGGTGGTCCCACATTCACTAAAATTCATAAATTCTGTTCTAATCCTGGGCCCATATTCACTAAGATTAATATTGTCCCAAAGCTGGGCCCATATTCACTAAAATTCATAAATTCTGTCCCAAACGTGGGCCCATATTCACTAAAATTCATTAATTCTCTCCCAAACCTGAGCCCATATTCACTAAGATTTATAAATATTGCTCCAAACCTGGGCCCATATTCACTAAGATTTTAGTCTTTAAACTGCTCTTATTCCAAGAATTTTGTTTATAAAATGGCCATTTTCTGGGGAAAAAAAGAAAAAGAAAGAAAATTCTAAGAATAAAATATTTATGAAATATGGACCTTTGTTATCATGGTAAAGGTTTCTGTCTTTCCACAGGTTTTGGGTGCAAGTGAATTTGTAGATTGGTGGACTCTACATGACAAATTATATGACACTCCTCTTTCTAGGATGAAATTTGTCTTTATATTTCAAGATGATTGTTTTTTATACCTAAAGAATTCTTCGGCATACACTACAGTATTGACCTATAGTCAAGAATTGGATTTTGTCAGTGTACAAGAAAACTTCATCATACCTACAGTTCTGAGATTGAGTCTTTTGTTGACAAAATTAGACTACTTGGCCAATGTCAATGAATTTTCCTTGGGACTTTCACATGCTGTGATCAGCTTCACGTTTATCGCCCTAGAAGCTTATTACAGTATTCTTTGTAGAATATTACCTGAGCTTATGTAGAATGTAAGTCCTGACCCAAGATAAGGCGGTCACATTCCACTCTATTCAGTTTAGTTGTATGATGGTCTGTCTTCATTATGGTGGCGTATCTTTCAGGTTATAATGGTATGCTTTTCTTTTGTTCACATTATATGCACCGTTAACCTCTTTCAAATATTTAGCATGTTTTACATTTTGTGTAGAACTTTCTTTATGTTATTCATAATTTGCTAAAAGATTTAATTTCTGTGTACACACGGCCAAAACATTCTCTCCTGATATTTCAGCTTAGTTGTAGAGCATTATTTGATTAACTCTAACATAGCAGTATGTTGATAATATTTAAAAGTAATATTAAAAATTGAATCAGACAGAAAGTAAAGCATAATAGCCCATCATCATACCTTGAAAAAGAATAAAGTAATAAGTTGGAGACACAGTCAGTGGAAAGACCGTTTCCAGGGAAACCAGGTATGGGCTGTAGCTGATTAAGTTAAATTTTTCACTTAAACTCCTGTATGTGCCCACCTATTCTGATATTTTTTCTATGGAATTTTCTACAGGTTAAAACCTGTTGCAGTTTAATACAAGTAAATGAATGAAGTCATTTCTTCAGTCTCTACCTCATATTAACACGAGAAGGTTTAATACTATTTGAATGATTCTTTTGTAACTTGCTTACAATTGACTTACTTTTTAGGTTTTTTAGGGTAACTATAGTACCAACATATGTGTATTGTATATATATATATGTAATTACAAATATAAATGTGTATAAATTATGAATGAATAAAGAGCATTGAATTTGTTATAAATTAAACTCAGCTTATCCAACAGAATGATAAAAAGTAAAAAAAAATATATATTTTTTTAAAAGTTTATGGTCTTGACATATGGTTTCAATAATGCACATGCATTGATATTGTTTGTGCTGTAGTATAAGTCCACTACTTGTTGCATATATATTAGTGCTTCTAGTCAGAAGGGGATGTAGGAACACCTAACTATTCTGCAGCCTATGATATTAAAATTATAAAGAGATTATCTTTAACTCGGTTCTAATTCCTAAGTGTGTTAACCTTGTGGGATTGTTTTCATTTTCAAGAGATCTCCTTTACATTACAAGTAAAAAAATTCACTACAGACATTATTAAAAAAATGTAAATGCATATATTTTAAAAAGAAATGTTGAACTGGTATGCATGCTAACCCCACAAACTCTGTGTTGTGCTGGGAATCAGGTGGTGCAGTGGTAACACAATGGTCTCCCACCCAGGAGGTTGTGTGTTCAAATCTTATCCTTAAAAATGGAAAGTTACTTGCCAGTATGGTGTGGTTTTCAGTTAAGTATCATGACCAACAGCAAACATTGCTTTCATCGACTTGTAAATCTACTTGGGATCACATGACCTGTAAAGCGCGTACAACACAGCATTGCACTGAACTACACAGTATAGCCTCTCTTATCCAACCACATTGTGAGATTGTGTTCAGATTATAATACAAGATTTGTGAAGTTGAAGACTACTTCAGTGCAAAATAAACAGGAGATGTAGTGAATTTGAGATGGTAGACCTGGGCTTATATAATCAAATATTTAGTTTATTAAAGTTTGGATAATTCAGGTGACATTTTGTGTTGAGCCCTTGGTCAGGTAAAAATCGCTTATTTGTTGATTTACAGAGCTGTAATACTGCTTTCCTCAAACTCTAAACCTAGACTAAATGTGATATCAACTGTGTTATGTAACTACTAACCTAACAGTTTTCACCATATACCATTTGTATTGATGTAAGTTATTACTAGAGGTTTTCGGCTGCTAGTTTGTAATGCTTCCACCTTCAGTCATTTCTATTTTCAAGATTTTTTTTTTTCTCTTTCTTTTTGCATTTGAAGAACATCACTTTCCAAATAGTCATTGTTATATCAAAAATAGGTGGCTGCACTAAAAATAGAGAACATTGAACAATTCACTGCAAGGATTTACACATTACAATACTGAAAAATTGTATCACATGAAGTCACATCAGAAGGGATAAAGAGTCGTTGTAATTCTCCAGCGTATTTCTATTTCCTGTGTAAGTGTGGTGTGTTATTTCTGTTCAGTCATTTCAGTCTGCATACATGTTGTGATGATAGTGCATTTTGAAGAATTGTTTAACATACAGTAGAACCTCTATTATCCGACCCTCTTTAGGGAGTAACAATTAGTTCTGATAATAGAAGGGCTACAGTAGCAGGTTTATGTGGAGTTGAGAGTATGGGTTTGAGGTTGGGTAGCAGAAAATTTGGATAATAGAGGCTTGGATAAAAGAGGTTCTATCGTATTTACTGGCACTCCATTTTTTTAAGCTTATTTGGGTTTACATTATGTTAGAAGATACATTTTTGTTGTTGTTTTATTTTATTTTTTTTTTCTGAAAGGAGAAACAATTGTTGAAGGTTGTAGCATTGTGCTAATAAAGTCATATTGTAGATGGTTTAGTAAAAAAAAAACATACATTATATATGTGCCTCAATGTCAATCAGCATTTGTGTGATGATAGTCACAAAAGCTTAGCATAGAGCATTTCTTATTGGTTCAATGTTTACTATTTGTAAGAAACTTAGGACTGTTGGAAGAGCACTCTGTACTTTTGAAACAGTACCGAAATATTTGGAGAATAAAATTAAAGTACTTGTTTGACTCAAGTCATTAGCAGTTTTCCATATATTACCACATATTTTTCAAAAACTCGGAAGAAAAATATATAATTATGCTGAAAGAGCACTCGAATAAAAATAAGAGAACCAGTGGCAACTGCAGTAACAGGTAACACAGTAGTTAGCCTGTTCTAATGGTTCAAACAAGACCGACTTAAACATACATACACAAGTAATTGCTATATTAGGAAGACTTCAGGACCATTAAAAATGCTAGCTGGTTGTCATGGATATTATTGTTATTTGTGTGTTTAATTTTGATGGATGTTTTTTATAATTATTGTGATGCTTGTGTCAGTTTGTGTTTTAAAATATGGATTTGATGAATATATTCATGAGTTAAGATTCAGTTAATGTTATCAACCCTCTGTGTACATATCTTGGTTTTCCTCAACCCAGTGGTCTGTCTTACACTGTGAATTAATGAGTGAAACAGTGGTGTACTGGTAGTTCAACTTAACTAGTTCAAAGACAATTTCTATTTGAACGTCCAATGCTTTTTACATTAAGGTGAAACAAATTCAATCAAGGGTCTACATTTTCGAATAATTTTTCATTGGCAACAAGCATCAGTTCTTTGCAGCCACAGTAATGAAATTTGGGAGCCACATTTCAAATATGAAATCCTCAGGCCCTATTGATTGGGGAATGAATTTTAAATTTACACATATTTTTTAATGGCACAAGCACTTGGGTCTATTTACTAGTTATTTTTCTGCCATTGCTGTTGTGTTTCTCCATGAAGTATAGTGGTATTGTGAAGATCTTAAAAGTGAATTGCCGACAGATTAACTTTCTGTGTTTGAAAGATTGTGACTAATTGTAAAATGACAGGGCTAATGTTTTCCCTGTCTTCATTCATTGCAATCAATTTGATAAAAGTGAGTTTTGATGTATGCTATATTAGTTACCTTAAATTTCTGTCCAGAATTTTGTGCTCTGTATGTGTACAGTATTTTCCATTATAGTCAATGCTCTGTTTAGTAGTTTTAATGGTGGATGTTTGTATGTGTTGTTTTTACAAGGTCTAGTTGCTTCAGTTCTATTCAGTATGTGTAGGACTCGTAATATAAATTAATGTGTTTAATAAAGTGAGAGAAGCATGGTTTTCCTGAAGCACACAGGATTTTATGTATAGAGTAAGGTTTTATTAAACCTTTATCTTTAAAATATGTGTAGATACAAATATGTATAGATACAAGTCTTCATCAGTGCATACTTCATTGTCACGAATTATCAGGTGCCACAAATAGGGAAGTTCTCTATGAGAGACTATATTATATGAATTTTTAAGATTTAAATGTTCTTTTATTGATTTGTTTTAAATCCATTTTCTGTTAAAATGTGGTGAAAACTTAGAATTTACGGACATATTGCTATTATGTTAAATGGGGAACAGTTGTATAGTGGAGAAACACATGTGTCTAAAACCTTGGATGATTCCCTCAACTGCCATTACCATCCCCCCCCCCCCCCCCCCCCCCAATGTGGCAAATTTCACATATTTTGGCAAATTTCATGTATAGTACCCTGCACTGACACACTTGTTGTAGATACTTTATGTAAGACTTTTTGATCTTGGGGAAATGTAATAGCAATACAGTTATTCCTTTTGCATATTTGTAATATTGACCTGGGCTCAGTGCTTGATCTGAAGTGAGACAATAAGTACCGGTAGTTACTTCATGCCCATTGACTTTCAGTGCAGAATCTTGACAAGCTCTTTACACATTGTTTTACCTCGACAAATTGATATGATCTGCACCATGTGTTGAAACCAACAGTCAAAACAGTAAACCCAAATCAGACAGTCAGGGTATGAAATATTTGTCATTGAGTCAGTTGAAAGTCAGCCAAACATGATATGTGTCATTCAGTCAATTGAGGGGATTAATGGTGAAAGTAAGAAAGTACTTCCGTGGAACACCTCAAACAACAGCCTTGTCCTGCTATCTCTGTAAGAGGTTTGGTTAATTAACACTGATAGGGGATCAATACTTGGTAAAGCAGATGTGTATTACAAGAGTATAGAGATTTAAAGAAATGGTAAAATATTCCTGCTGAATGGAGGTTCTATAAGGGTTGTGTTCCTGTGTTATATATTGAGATCAAGTTATAGATTATATTGATTTAATCTTCCGTCATAAAGTTATAAGTAAGACTTCAGTTAGAAAAGTGAAAGTACCCCACAGATTGTGCAATGTACCAGTGAGGACTACTACCTCCGTATATTTCCATGATTTGTGATTTTCGTGACACCCGTTAAGCACTTTGATCTCTTCCGTTACAGCATTGATACAAATTCGAACAATTTTTTTTTCTTTTTTTGAAAGGGTGACGAATTTGACATACTATGGCAAATTGCACACTTATAACTACATTGACACATACATTGCATACATCCTTTTTTCCAGACCTTTCTTGTTGCATTAATGGTCCCCACAGTGAAGTTACTAATATTCCACCTGTAATGACAAACTGATGTGTAAATATTGAAGTGATTTTTGACTGAATAGCAAATTATGAGATTATCATAAGTGTATTTACAGTTTGTATGAAATACAGTAGAACCTCTATTATCTGAGACTCTTTTAAGTATTGGATAAAAGAAGGGCTAAAAAAACGGGTTTAAATTGAGTTGGGAAAGTTGGTTTGAGGTCGGATAATTGAAAATACAGATAATAGAGGGTCCACTCTATTTAGTTCTCATTGACTTTCAAGTTATAATTTTAAGGGATTGGGACTATATGTTGCTGTGAAAGAACCCACGTCTTATTGATAGAATTGTCCATATATTGTTAATATTTGGAAAAATATCTTGCTTTATCTAAGGATGTGCCATCACAGTAAGGTTTACAGATTTTCATTAGATAATTTAGGGCAGTCCATGTTTAGTTAGTGCTACTTCAATTTGAGGTAGAAGTTTGCTAAAACTGTAGTTGCCTTGCTTTTCAGAAACAATGACAGTACCTATATTGAAAATATATGTGGCACTAGTATTTTGGAAAGAAAATATCACATGTATATAGCACAAGTTCTGTATATTTGATTGAATTACTGTACAAGGCAATTGACAAAGTGCACCATTTACAAGAGTTGTAAAGAAGATGTTGTTTTATAGAGCCATGAAACAAAGCAAAGGTTTTTCCCCATAGTCAATGTAGAGTGTTTCTTCTGCAATTTTTACAAAATTCTTCTAATATTTGCAGCTGTAGGATTGTTATGTGGAGTTAGAATGTGACGAACACAGTCATTGGACACACTGGTTGTGTCCTGCTTAGTATACGTATCAAATAGGTCACTTTAAAGATAAAAAATAAAAAGGAAAAAAAAAACTGATGTAGAATGCATTAATAATGTTACTCCACGTTATTGTTGTAGTGGGTGTTTATTGCCAGCTGCCAAATCTCTCACCATAGTAGTTTGAGCTTTTGTAAATGCCTGGTAGTTTTAATTATTATTCTTCTCAATGTTTTTTTGTGAAGATTGAACATGCTGGATGTTGTGTTCTTGTTTTACGATGGTACAAAATAATCCAAGTCATGTTTTGTTATCGTGTTACACAATCTATTGTGTGTATAGAGAGCTATCTTGTTGGCATAAGTTATGCATTTTATTTATATATATTTTGTCATATTATTGTTAGAGTCACACTAGAAAAGTCATTTTTAACTGGGTGTAAATTGAGGCAAATCAGAAAGTTCAATAAATAAAGGTACTTTGAACTTTTTTCTCGGTGTGATATCGAGCAAGACTAGATGTGTAGAGTAAGAAATCTAAAATTCACCAGGAATCTAAAATTCGCCACCTCTAAAACCTTAGTTAATTTTATGAAGAAAATGATGTTTTGTCTGAAAAATGGCATTTTTCAGTTCAAAAAGCCTTCACTTACTGTACATTCAACAAATATCACCTCAATTCATTTATTTTATTAGTATTTCCACATGTGGCGAATTTCAGATATGTGGCGAATTTAGATTTCTTACTCTACCATTTACTGCTCTTTTGAAAAGACCAGTAGAGTGTTTTAATCTCAACAACACACAAATCTGGAGCTTTGAAGTGACAGGATGAAGTTTTGACTCTTTTTGGTCTTTAGGGTTTCCATCACTCTTTGATGGGTCTTGCAAAACCTGTATTCACATGATAGTCCACAAATAAGAACACTTAAGTTCGGGATAATTCATTTCTTTCTGTATGGTAGCTGTTGAACAGGACTTAAAACTCAGACTTTGACATTTCTTTCTGTACATCGTCCATCCAAACAGATCATTTGGATTTGGGTGAATAATTACAGAGTGGGGATTTCACAGATCTACCAAGCAAGTTAACTGCCTATGTGTAGAGATACCTGGCTTCATCTTCAATTTTGTTTTATCACAAGGGAATTCAGATGGGATTTGGAACTGATAGATAACTGAACTAGCTGATTGACTGATACACTCTCTATTTCTTGTTTTTGGAAGTAGTCCTGAGTCTCCACTCACTGGGGGGCTAGTGCCTCCCACACTAGCCAGGTGGACAGTGATGTTCCTTCCTCTGTTTTGTTTGGCACATTTTAATAAGTTTAAAATTTGTGAGCATTTTATTTTATTGAGATTTAAAATATCTTGTGTGATTTCGAGTATTTTGTGTGAACTTTTCTTTCTTGTGTGCTGTAAAGTATCATATATTCTTATGGTCCAAAGAAAGGGTCGCACAACCACATTGTCATGAAAAGGGTTTAGGATCAGACGACTTTCTCTTGGGACAAGATGATAGCTCTGCATGTGGTTAACTCCTGACCAGGTACAGCAACTCAGTGTACATGCTTATAAAAAAGGAAGGATTTAAAAAAAGAAAAATCTGACATAGCGGATAAAGGAGAAAAACTGGTGGACCTTTCGTCGGTCTCTGTAATTAAGCGTCCCTGAAAGGGCGCTTATTTGTTTTCGCCTCAGTTTCCTCGCCGCCGCCACTGCATTATGGTCTCCCTTGAATATCTCCCTTATTATTAGAAGGTTTGACACCATATTTGGCAGTTATATACCTTAGGCGTGGGAAAATTTTTCTGCATGCTTAAATTTGACCTTTATTATGGTCACATGATCAAAAACATTTTTTTGAAGTACACTGCCCCCCCCCCCCCCCCCATTTATGAGTGATTTTCTGACACCTTCCAATCTGAAAGCCTTAAATTTAGGTCAACCCCACTATTATCTTCTTAAGTATTGCATTTAGAGCCATAAAATGTACTGGGAGGTAATAGGAAACCATATGTGGAGAGTCTAAATAGCCGGTCAGTTTTACCCCCGGCCCCCCCTTATGGGTCAAACTGGGGTCATAAAATAGCTGATTTTGAGTTTTTGCCTTATATCTCCTTTATTGTTGCTTTTATAGCTTCAGAATTTATTAAGAGGTATTGGGAAAGCATATGTGGAGAGTCTAAATAGCCGGTCAGTTTTTCCCCCCGACCCCCCCCCTTATGGGCAAAACGGGGGTCATAAATAGCTGCTTTGGAGTTTTTGCCTTATATCTCCTTTATCGTTGCTTTTATAGGAGAATCTAAATAGCCAGTCAGTTTTATTCCCCGACCCCCCCCTTATGGGTCAAACTGGGGTCATAAAATAGTTGCTTTGGAGTTTTGCCTTATATCTCCTTTATTGTTGCTTATACCTTCAGAATGTATTAAGAGGTATTGGGAAAGCATATGTGGAGAGTCTAAATAGCCGGTCAGTTTTACCCCTGGCCCCCCCTTATGGGTCAAACTGGGGTCATAAAATAGCTGATTTTGAGTTTTTGCCTTGTATCTCCTTTATTGTTGCTTTTATACCTTCAGATTGTATTAAGAGGTATTAGGAAAGCATATGTGGCGAATCTAAATAGCCAGTCAATTTTATCCCTGGGTCATAAAATAGTTGCTTTGGAGTTTTGCCTTATATCTCCTTTATTGTTTTCTGAGCAGCAATGGAAGTGCTACTGGATGGTGGCTCTGAGCAGCAATGGAAGTGCTACTGGATGGTGTAGCCACCAACAGCCTCCTCAGCAGACCTTTGTGCCCGGGCCGGCCACTCATCAGCCTCAGGTTTCCAATTTTGCCATCAGATCCTGTAAGAAGTTTTCTTTCATCCCGGATCATGAATATGTCTGTCCTTCCCGTCAGGATAACCCATGGTCTCAACGCACCTGGAAATTCTCTGTTACTATGCCAGCAGATGATTGGTTCTGTTCTAAATTAAACAAATGACCTTGTATCTTCTTCAAGGCCGCATTACCAGGTCAGGAGACTGAACTGGATTCTGACAGATGAGTTAATTAAACCTCCCAAGTCCCAGATCAGATGGTATGCTATGCATTCAGGCCCGGTCAACATATGGTCTGGCGATGCTTCTCCACTATTCAGCTCCTTTAACAGGATTGCAAAGCCTCTTGCTGTATATCTCCCGATTCCAGGCCTTTGTCATAAGAAACCGTGCGTAAGTGGGAAAAGTCTCAAAGAAGACGCAGTCGTCTCTAAGCTGCCGCCTTCAACAGGTGTTAACAAGGTTCATGATGACATGCAGGATAACCTCAGACTCTTGTTCAGTGATATAACAGGAATGGGGAAAACTTTTCAAAAGACTGAAAAAGTGCTCACTGAACTCAAAAGATCTGCCAGCCTTTCAGCAGAATGTTATCTTTGTGCTTGGAAAGTCCTTGCAAGACATGGCAGATACCATTTTTGTCCAAGCTGCCAACACGATGCTCTTGCATGGTGACTCATAGTTGGAATACCTCAAACTAAGAGTCAACCGGATACCTGGTGTGCCCTCAGGAACAGCCCTCTTCAGTACTCTGCTCTCCTCCTGGACGCAGTTATTGCAAAAGCCAAGCCTCTGGTTCCGGGAAGGGCCGTCACAGTGGTGGGTCTTGCCACACTAATTGCACAGACAGAGGGCATTGGGTAGGGTACGAACTTATAAAAATTTAATTTACTTATTATTATTTGCAATTTTATTGCATTAATACACCCTACCCAATGGACAATTGCTAGAATAACTACCCCTTGGTAGGCGGGTCAGTCACTAGGGACTACCAGTGAATTTTAAGGCAATGGTGGCCTTAAACGGGACTTTACCGAGTCCTATTGGTTGGTTGCCGGAGTCCAGGTTGCTGGCAACATACCGACCCCCCCCCCCCCCCCCCTTTTTTTTTGACGAACCTAGGTAGGGGAAGAGAGGTATGAGTTCTGTCCCAGGAAATAAACCTCCCAAAGGAGGCACATCGGAGGTTTTATTTTTATGATTTTTAAACTTTTTTTGTAACTATAAACATGTATACAAATATCCCCAGACAAATGGCCTACTGGTGGATCTGCTGAGCAGCCACTACTGGGCCCATATGGAATAGCTCTGAATCAGCCCAAGCCGCATCCTTCAGATAGAATTGTGTGAAGGTGTTGTGCGACTTCCAATGGTAGACTGATAACAGCTGCTCTAAGGAAACTCCCGACTGGAAGGCCTTAGAAGCAGCAAAGGCCCTCACATTATGGGCTTTAACCTGATGTAGAGTGAGGGCCTTTTGAGATATATTTATTGAAACCTTTCTTCAAGGAGAAAAAAGACCGTTTTATTGCGTTAATACATCCTATCCAATGGACAATAGCTTATCCGGTCGGCGCAGACCGGCCCGCCAAACGCCAGAAAAAGACGTCATGTGTTTCCACCGGCAGGTCGGTCCGTAGTACTAGTGCACTCGCCAGATGGCGTGTCGTACTTCCTTCCTGTCTAGACAGCATGACGTCCTAGCATCTTTTTCGTTTGGCGCGTGCTAGTGCACAAGGAATTTTCTTCAAAGAAGTTTTCTGAGTTTTTCTTCTACCATTTTGTTTTTTCTTCACTATTATTTGATTTCATTATATACCAGGTCTATCGTGTCATCTCCTGGCCAACGTAGAGGCGGTTGTGGGCACGCTATGGCGAACTTTGCCTCTCATGCATTTTGTGCAAGATGTCGAGAGAAGGGTAAGGGGACGGACGATTGTGTTAAAAACCCCCAGACTTCGGATTGTAAAATCTGCAATGCCTTCTCTGAAGAACAGCGTCTTCAGCTAGCCACTCCCTCATATCGGATTAAGAAGGAGAAAAGGGAGGCAAAGAAACTGGAAGCTACGCCTACTAAAGACTCTGAGGCCTTAGTTGATCCTGCTAGCGTGTCCGTTATTGGGCCTATAGACTAAGCCAGTTCTTCTAAACCTACTGCGGAGGTCCCGCCGCCTGACAAGAAAATAAAGAAAGACTCTAGGAAGGTCGGTAAGAAGGATAAGTCACCTTCGGCTACTGTTTCAAAGCCCCCTTCTGCTGATGACAAGATAGCGGACTTAGATTCCAAATGGGCGGAGCGCTTCAACCGTTTAGAGGCACTTCTGTTGAGCAAGAACTTTGAACCACAGTTTTCTGCCAATGTCAAAGTCACTCCGACCCACTCACCTCCAACTTCAGTAGAACATGTTTCGGATCCCTTCATCCGACCCTCATCTTCATCTGCTGCGCTTCCTGGAACTGGCTTCTCTGCTGAAAAGCATCAGCCGACCAGTAAAGCATTGACCGGTCAGCAGTCTTCAGGCAGCAAGTTTCATCTACCACCACCGACCGACATACTCCGGCTGGAGATATTGGTACCGACCCAACTCCTCTCACTCAGCAGGGCACTCACCGACCACTCACAGACCGACCCATGCCCTCTGACACAGCAGATTTGGGCTCCCTGGCCTTACTCAGGTCCAGACGGGACAGTTTTTCAAGCCTCTCTTCCAATGATGGTAGTGACCTGTCGGACAGGCCTCCCTTGGATTTATATGCCGAAGAGGGAGAATGGTCTGAGGAACATTCTGTAGCTGAACAGGACCAACCCATATCTGAAGAGCAGACCTACCGGGACACCATGCAAGGTATCCGATCTTATATGGGTTGGACCCACATCCCTGAGGTCGACAACACCACTGCCACATCCGACGACAACCCTTTTGCCGGACCAAAGACTGTCACCCCGGGCAAGGTATCTGTCAGAATGCCCACAGAGGAATGGCTCTGCAAAAAGCTGGGGAAGCTCAACCTGACTATAGCGGAGGGTTACCCTTTCAGAGGGTCGGGGGCCGGTGGACTGGCCAAGGACATTTTCCTCCGACCACCACGCTCTCAGTCTAAGTGGTATGGTCTACACACCGACCAGAAACCTGAGCCTTCCAAAATATCCGCATGGCACACCGACGCGGTTAAGCTGAATAGTAGTTACAGTCGCATAGCCAGGTATACGGGACTGGGCTCCACTCCTCCCGCTTCACGCAGAATCTCTCAAGAGACCTTACGCAGGTGGGAAAGGTCGGCCCGCGAGGCCTCAGTTATCTGTAATCAGACGGCCAGTTTTAACCGTTGCCTGGTGAAAGTGCAACAAAATATGAAAGAGCAGCTCAAGGTTCTGAAAGCACAGAATAAAGGGAAAGGGTCGGCAAAGGTCTACCCTGCTATTGATGAACTTCATTATTTACTAGATTTCAACGCTAGCATCTTACAAGCAGCAGCAAAGTTGATGGAACACCTGTCCGACTTCGTCTTCATCACAATGGGAAACCTTACCCTTGTCTGTCGTGATGCATATCTCAGCCATCTCAGAACAGGGATTAAACAGGACACCCTCACAGCATTAAGAACTTCTCCCCTTCACCTGTCGACTCTTTTCCCAAATGCCACCATCAAACGAGCAGAGGAAGACATAGCTCAGTTTGAATCAAAGGGCCAATCTACTTCTGGTCATGGCAAGGGTCGGTACCACCCGTATGAATGTCCAGAGAAGAAATCTGGTAACAGAGACTCTCGAGCGGACAAGCCTGCATGGAAGACTATCGGGAAAAGACAGTACAGAAAAGGAAAGGGTCGTTCTGCCTCATTCTCATCCCGACCTGCCAAGGGCCAGCAGTCGTATAAATGACAGTTACTGTATAACCAAGCTCCACACACGATTGCTGGCCCGGAGCAACACCCTTACACAGACAATAGACACTTTAAATGTAAAGTTTCCTGTTGTTCATCATGTCACTACTGCGCCCGGGCAATCACAAAAGTAAGATTTAAGTCCCGGGCCAGTAAATTGTCATTACAAAGAATACAAATTAAAATCTGTGAAAAGTGTTTCTGGTGTCACTCAATTGTCTTGTGTCCATCCTGTTACAAATGTACCAAATGTTGCCCCCAATCTAGCTGTAGGGGCCAGACTTCAGAACTTTTGGAAAACTTGGCTGGACCTAGGTGCCGGTCCAAAAGTGGTTCAAATCCTCAAAGAGGGCTACACCCTCCCCTTTCAGACCCGACCGAAACTAGTAAGATTTCCAACCGTCATAAGCTGCTATGGCAATCCCCAGAGGAACAGCTACCTGCTGGAGGCATTGCATCAGCTTATAGACAAAAATTCGGTCGAGTTAGTAAGAAACCAATCATCTCTGAGCTTTTTCAACAGATTGTTTCTAGTCCCCAAACCAAACAATCGGTGGAGACCGATCTTGGATCTGAGCAACCTGAATTTCTTCCTCAAGTCGGAGAAATTCAAAATGGAGACCCCGGAAACCATCAGGACATCCCTCCAACAGGGAGAGTGGATCACCTCCATAGACTTCAAAGACTTCCACATCCCAATACAGGAACAGTCCAGGAAATATCTGAGATTTCATGTCCAAGGACAAACTTAGCAATTCAAAGCCCTACCATTCGGGCTTTCGACAGCACCACTGGAGTTTACTGTAGTAGTAAAGGAGGTCAAACTGATGGCCATACACAAGGGTATAAGGATCCACCAGTACCTAGACGACTGGTTGGTGAGAGCCGGATCCTATCAGGTCTGTCTCCAACACACAAGAACTAGTACAGTTATGCCGGAGGTTAGGTTGGATAGTAAACTTGGAAAAGTCGGAACTGGAGCCCAAACAAATCTTCAATTTCGTAGGTTGCCAGTTCGTCCTGAAGGCCGGCCAGGTCTGGCCTACACCGGACCGGTGGCAGATCCTCCAAGAGAAAATCTCGGGAGATCCTGTCTCTACCGACCTGTCTGGTCCGGCAGTTTATGTCCCTGATTGGTCTGCTAACAGCCACAGAAAAGCAAGTTTTCCTCGGCCGGCTTCATATGAGACCCATACAGTGGCATCTCAAAAACCACTGAAGAGTGCCGGAAGCACTGAAAAAGGTCATTCCGGTACCCAGATCCCTCCACCCTCATTTGGAATGGTGGTTGGACGAAAGCAATGTACTGCAGGGTCAACCACTGCATCCATTAAAACACGCACTGCAAATCTTTACAGACGCGTCAAAGGAAGGGTGGGGTGCTCACCTTGGCGAACATACCGCAAGAGGTTCCTGGTCGGTACCCGAAAGCAAACTCCACATAAACTTTCTGGAGTTAAAGGCAGTCTTTGTAGCCCTCGAGGGGTTCCAACATCTCTGTACGGCCAGAATTGTCCTGGTGGCCACGGACAATACAACAGTGGTAGCCTACATCAACAAGGACGGGGGCATGAGGTCAGGCCCACTTTGTGCCCTTCTATGGAGAATCTTGACCTGGTGTACCAACCACCAGATAACGTTAAAAGCCCGGCACATCCCAGGCCATCTAAATGTGATAGCAGACAAGCTATCCAGGCTGGGTCAGACCATCCAAACAGAATGGTCCCTCCTTCCGGAAGGAATATGCAACCAATGGCAC
Source organism: Sabellastarte sp. h YS-2021 (assembly GCA_964017235.1). NCBI lineage: Eukaryota > Metazoa > Annelida > Polychaeta > Sabellida > Sabellidae > Sabellastarte > Sabellastarte sp. h YS-2021. Next base: position 68,498,132 of record OZ024933.1, read on the forward strand.
CGGCCTCAAATAGATCTATTTGCCACGAGGTTCAACCACAAGTTACCTCAGATTGTCTCTCCAGTACCGGACTCCCTGGCTGTAGCAGTGGATGCACTTACTCTGCCATGGGACGATCTGGATGCATACGCCTTCCCACCGACCGCCATATTGGGCAAAGTGGTGGAGAAGCTACTGGACTCCCCGTGCAAGAGACTCATTCTGATTGCCCCGGGGTGGCCCAACATGCCTTGGTTTTGGGACCTAGTGACCATGTCCAGTCAGATCCCTCTCAGCCTGCCCAACCTGCCCACACAACCCTTCAATCAGATCCCTCACAGAAATCTGACAAATCTAAATCTCCATGCCTGGCTCCTAGAGCCACGAAAATCAAAGAACAGGGCTTCTCTGAGACAGTGGCAGCAAGAATTGAGGCTCCTCAAAGATCTACCAGATCAGTCTATGAGGCAAAGTGGGCCATTTTTACAAAGTGGTGCATCACTAATCAGGTGGACTTCAGGTCACCACCTGTAAAGTCGGTGGCTGACTTCCTAATGTACCTCTTTGAGGACAGGAAGTTACAGCCCAGCACCATTGATGGTTACAGGTCTGCTATTGCTGATAAGCTAGGCAATACCACAGTCAATATCAGCAAAGATGAGAATCTCGCCCATCTCTTGGAAAGTTTCCACAGAGATAGACCCAAAGGGCGAAGGGGAATACCCTCCTGGAACCTCTCCCTGGTGCTACACCAGCTGACAAAGGCCCCTTTCGAACCTCTCAGGGAGGCATCTCTGAAGCATTTGACCTTCAAAACTGTCTTCCTTTTGGCCCTGGGCTCGGGTAAAAGAAGGAGTGAGATCCATGCATGGCAGCACAAAAACATCAGACACCAATCCGATTGGTCTAAGGTGTCTCTGTTTCCATCTCCCAGCTTTCTCTCCAAGAATCAGCTGGCCAAGGAGGGTGCGGAGAGTGTAGCCCCAGTGGTCATACCAGCCCTGGCTCCTACTCTGGATAAATCCCTCAAGTCTGACAGATCCCTTTGTCCAGTCAGAGCCTTGCACTACTATTTGGACAGGACTTCAGATCTCAGGCAGCACAAGGAGCTAGTCTTTGTCTCCTTCAAGAAAGGTTTCGACAAAGATATCTCTCCTGCCACTATCTCCTCCTGGATCAAACAAACTGTGATCCTATGCTATGAGCTCTCTGATCATCAGGCACATACCCTACATCAAGTTAAAGCCCATGATGTTAGGGCCTTCGCTGCCTCTAAGGCCTTCCAGTCGGGAGTTTCCTTAGATCAGATCTTAGCAGCCTGCCACTGGAAATCTCATAATACCTTCACACAATTTTACCTGAAGGATGTGGCCTGGGCTGACTCGGAGCTTTTCCATTTGGGTCCTGTAGTGGCTGCCCAGCAGATCCACCAATAAACGGGACCCAGAGGAGATTTGTAAATATGTAAATAGTGTATATACAGTTAAGAAGCATCAAAAAAAAATCAGACGTGCTTCCCTCGGGAGGTTTATTAATTCTTCAAGGGACTGAACTCCGCCCTCTCTTCCCTTGCCTCAGAGCAGGTCTGTTGGGAAAAAAAAGGGGGGAGACGGGAAGTCGGTTTGGACCGGTTACCCGGCCTATGATGACCGACTATAGCCTTAAGGGTTCCTGACCACAAGGTCGACCCAGGCTTGATGAGTCCCTAGTAACTTAACCACCATCCAAGCGGTAGTTATTCAGCTATTGTCCATTGGATAGGATGTATTAATGCAATAAAATTGCAAATTTAATAAGTAAATTAAATTTTTACAAGTTAATACCCTATCCAATGGACACGCAAGACCCTCCCACCGACCCCGCTTTTCAACTTACTAGGGGTCTAAACAACGAAAAAGATGCTATGATGTCATGCTGTCTAGACAGGAAGGAAGTACGACACGCCATCTGGCGAGTGCACTAGTACTACGGACCGACCTGCCGGTGGAAACACAGGACGTCTTTTTCTGGCGTTTGGCGGGCCGGTCTGCACCGACCGGATAAGCTATTGTCCATTGGATAGGGTATTAACTTATAAAAATTTAATTTACTTATTAAATTTGCAAACTCCTTGTTCTGCCTGAGGTCATATCCAAGTGGTAGCGCAAGGATCTGACTGGACATAGGGACCTATCAGCCTTGAATGACTTATCTAGAGTTGGGGTCAGGGCTGCAACAACCACTGGGGCCAGACTGTCTGGACCCTCTTTGGCCAGCTGGTTCTTGGAAAGAAAGCTCGGTGAGGGGTAAAGCGACACGTTGGACTGACTGATGTGTGATGTTCTTACTTAACCAAGCTTAGATCTCCTGCGTTTGCCTGAACCCAAAGCGAAGAGGAAGACCGTCTTCAAATTCAAATGCCTTAACGAAGCCCCTTTAAGGGGTTCAAAGGGAGCCTTTATGAGCTGGTGCAGCACCAGGGAGAGGTTCCAGGTAGGGATGGCCCCTCAGACTCTTGGATGTGTCTGTGGAAACTATCCAGAAGACAAGTTAGATTCTCATCTTTGCTGACACTATTGGGCGAATTTCTCAATTTGTCTGCAATGGCTGGCCTGTAGCCAGCTATGGATTTGATAGGTGGTACCCTGAAGTCCACCTGATCACTTTGTAAAAATGGTCCACTTTGCCTCATAAACGGATTTGATTGAACCTCGGAGATGCCTCAATTCGTGCTGCCACTGCCTCTGAGAAGCTTTGCTCTGATAGCTGAGGCTCAAAGAGCCAAGCATTTAGATTTAGGTTTGCAGATTCCTGTGAGAAGTCTGATCGAAAGGCCATGTTATCAGGTTGGGCAGGCACAGAAAAATTTGGCTTGACATGACCACTAGATCCCAGAACCAGGGCATGTTTGGCCACCATGGAGCAATCGGAATGATTCTCCTGCATGGGTAGTCCTGCAGCTTTGCCATCACTGCCCAAGATGGATGCTGGTGGGGAGGCATAGCATATGCATCCAGATCCTCCCATAACAGGCTGATTGCATGGACTGCCCAAACCAGGGGATCTGGAACTGGTGACATAAACTGAGCTGGTTTGTTGTTGAACCTCGTAGCAAACCCATCTACTTGAGGTTGGTGCCACCTGGTGCATATCGACTGGAAGACCTCTGGAAGTAGAAACCAGACCACCTGTCTGGATGGTCTGCCTTAGCCTGGATAGTTTGGCTGTTAGCACATGAAGTTAGCCTGGAATGTGTCACGCTTTGAGGTTAACCTGTATCCTGGAGCACCAGGCCAGGATTCTCCACAAAAGGGCACACAGTGAGCCCAAGTCATCCCCTCCTTCCTTGTTTATGTAAGACCCCACTGTGGTGTTGTTGGTTGCCACAAGAACTATCTTGTCTGAGCAGAGGTCTTGAACTTTAGGGCAAAAAATTCTACCTTCAGTTCCAGATACTTTATATGCAACTTGTTTTCTAGAAAGTGGTTGACTTGGTTCCCCTTGCAGTGTGTCCCCCAAAATGAGTGCCCAACCCTTCTTTTGATGTGTCTGTAAAACTTTGCAGAGCACGACTTAGTAGGGTTGCAGTGGCTGTCCTTGAAGCACATTTTCTTCCTGAAGCCACCATTTTAAATGAGGGTGGAGTGACCTTGGTTTAGGGATCACTTTTCTGGTGATTCTTGATCCGAGCCCTTTGTCTTAGGTCAGGATGATTGCTCTGCATGTGCTTCTTTAACTCCTGACCATGTACAGCAACTCAGTGTACATGCTTATAAAAATAGGAAGGATATAAAGAAAGATTTTAAGGACCAGCTTTCCTCCTGATTTATCGGGCTAGAAAATCTGTCTTGATGCTGGTGGTGTAGAGGCAATAGCAGACGATTTGGCTGTAACTACTGTTCAGCTCGGAGGACTCTTACTGGAATGACACAACTGGATGCCTTCTCTTTGTCAATCTGTAAATGGTACCACTTTCTCCAAGATCTAACTGGTCGGATGAACTGGTCTTTCAACAGGCCACCAGCCTCCCAACTGCATGAAAGGTATCCGACCAGTGTCACATTCCACTTGTCCTTCTTGCACAACCATTAATCTGTTGGCATATTCACAGAAATCTTCCCAACTCTAGCTGTAGTTTGGACACAGCAAAGGGTTGTCATCAGCAGTTGAGGCAGCTGTGTCGGGGATGTTTCGGCAGCCCATGCAAGATGTTGCCTCTCTTCATAGTCTCATGATGTCCACTCTTCTGAGATAGCCTGGTCAAGGTCAGCTGTAGCAGCATCTTGGTCATAGTCCAACATTTCTCGTTCCAAAAGGACAGAGGTCAGGCTGGTTGGTAGAGGGATCTTCATCAGTCAGTATCCATATCTGACTTGTTGAGTTGTCTGGTTATCTCTGTGGCCGACAAACTTGGTCTATAGCCTTCTTGGTCAGTTGACATTCTGAGTTCAGTTACCAGACTGAGCTGGTTGGATGAAGGTTCTGCCTACCTCACTGCACCAAATGGTGGAGGCTTCATCCGAGTAAATCACAGTCTTGAAGGTCAGCTCTGGCTGTGTCTTCTCTCGGCTTCTGGCCAACAGCATTGCTTCAAGCCTAGAGAAATGTTCTGACCATTTCTGATCTAAGACTTGATTTAACTGGTCGTTTAAGACACCCACTAGCACCATTAAGGTGTGTTCCACCAGGGTGGAACTAGTGTCTTCTGCTTCATTTCTGTCAGACTTTGAATTTTCTTTGTCTTACATGATGGTGTGGCTAGCTTAGCCCACTGATCAGTTGTCAACACATTACAGTTACGAAAGTCAAGTTTCAACACATGGGGATCGCTGCCCTACCCTTATCACCACATCTGGCAGAGTTGATAGAGTGTCAGAGGCTGCCGTTAAAATGGCCGCAGCCTCTTCTTTTCTGTCCTGCTGATGCCATGTTGTATCATAATATAACTAGAGATTGTGTCTCGACGCAGTGTATCCCCGGATGGGACATGGTTGAAGCGGGACATACAGAATATTATATCAAATGTGACCCCACCAAAAGATTCATCTCGACATGCAAAACCTCTATGACCAATAATAAGGGAGATATAGACCATTAGAGGCATCAAGGACCACATTCTACCTTGAAGGAGGGATCGAAGGTCAAATCTGAGCCCACCAAAAGATTTGGGGCACATGATTTCCTATAGGTTGTCTTCTCATTCAAAATCTCTATGACCACGTTTGGTGGGACCGGCTGCGCACCAGATGAATGCATTGGTGGACTAGGTAAGATATAGTAACGCAATGAAATGTAGCTTTTATAAGCTACAAGCTTACCATGTGGAAGTGAATGCTTACTCTGGAGGCCACACGCATTTGGCCAACGTCCAAGAAAAATGGACGCATAATAGTGGCGAGATGCCTTGCAATCGAGTAAACCCCAATAGTGATGTAGGCTTCCTCTTTCGAGTTGGAAATTTGCCCATACTCCTCAGCGGTTATTCAGTGGGGAGGCAGGGTAGGACTCTCTTTAGTTCCACATGGTAAGCTTGTAGCTTATAAAAACTACATTTAAGTAATTAAAATTTTCAATTTTATTGCGCTACAATAGCTTACCATATGGAACTGAATGCTGAATCCAACCATCCGGTGGAGGGATTACAGCTGAGACTGGAAGAGTTAGTCAATTTTTCCATTAGATTGGAATGGAATGGATCTTAGTCCTGCTTACAGTGTCCCGGTTTTGGAAAACTGGGCCTGTAAGACGCCAAAAACCAGAAAGTAATTGAAATGACAGTACCAATACTGTCTGGATTTTGTAGGGTGTGAAGCCATGCTCACTAAAAAAGGCATAAATAGTCACAAGGGCTACACTACCAATGACGCCAAGCCCTGGCTTGGAAATCTCCCATCTGGCCACCCACGAAAAGATAAAAAACGAAAAGGGGATTATGGGGTCACCTGGGGAAAACATGATACATTATATATATGATATATATATATATATATATATATATATACTGTCTTAATAAAAAGCTAAAAGACCTTACCAAACGTCCCGAGGAGGTAGGCATTTACCTAGAACCTGGGATTTAGACTCGTGAAACTCGGTTGAAGCGCTCCAAGGTTGGTCTGCTTGTTTGAAAACAAAGTAAGATAGTTATTTTAACCAAGAAGAGAGCGTAGTCTGATGAGCGGGTCTGAGGCATATCCTTTTGAAGGAACTAAATGGTAGGGATATAGAGACCCTCTCGGGTCTTTGGTTCGATCCAAATCCAGATAATACCTCAGGGCCCGTACCGGACACAAGATCCCAACTTCTTGAATAGTCTATTTACAAAGCAGGAATAGTACATAACTTAAGATTTGCTGCAAATTTTGGTAAATCAATTCCATTTGATGTTCAAGCATCGGTCAAAGCCCAAACCCCCCATGATCAATAATAAGCATATTTAAGTGAAACCTGTTAACTTGAATCAAGGGTCTATGAAAATATTCACAGCCCATATTTTTCTATACATTTTGAAATTTCAAACCTGAAAAACCAATAACAAGGGAGATGTCCAAAATATGGCCCAGACAAGATTTTAAAGGTCAAGGTCACTGCAGCAAAGTTAAACTAGACGAAGGACACATCTGTAAACAGCATTTTTCAATAATAAGCAAGTTAAAAGCACTTTTAAGTTTGGCTACCCTCATTTGACCTTGAAGGAGGGGCCCAAGGTCAAATCTGACCACATCAGAAGATTGGCAGCCCAGGACTTCCTATAGGTTGGTTTCACATTGCAAAACTCTAGGACGAATAATAAGCACGTTATAAGCACTTTTAAGTTTGGCTATCCTCGTTTGACCTTGAACGAGAGGCCCAAGGTCAAATCTGACCACCATAAAAAAGATTCCCAGCCCATGATTTCCTATAGGTTGGTTTGACATTCCAAACCTCTAGGACCAATAAGGGAGATATAAGCACTTTTCATGACTGAAAAGAAACGCCTGTGACGGCCATCTTGTTTTTCAAAATGAGGCCAAAAATATTCCCAGGCAAGGTTTTATGGTTATGAATTTAACCTGAAAATTTGAGAAGTCTACCTATAATACCCTGGCCTCTAAGAGGGGTAACGAGAAAATCTCTATACACTGAGGTGCCGGCGTACTCGTGGGTAATCCATAGTATCCACCGGATGCTATCCAGTGGATAAAATGAAGGTGGCACCATGATGTTGCACATCTACACCTAACTAATGTCCCTACCAAGTATCAAGTTCCTAAACCTTAAAAGCTTTTGACAAGATTTTAAAAGGTCAGGTCATAACTAGAGGATCGCTCGCAAAAAAAAAAGATAATGTTTTTGCATAGCAAAAACAAAGCGTCCCGAAAAGGATATAAAGGTGAGTGCTAAAGTATTAAGAAAATACTTCGTTTCTAGCCTTATACTGTTGTGGCAACCAAAGTCAGCGCAGTCTGCTCTATCTAGCACGGTTTTCAAGATATAAGCATTTTTGTGTTTTGTAAAAAATAAAAAAATTAAAAATGTCCGCTATATTTGGCGAGACAAAAATATTTTGAAAATTGGCATGGCTACTCTGCAGAGATACCCAGCAGGTCCAAAATTTTGTTGAGTTCACTCCATATAGAACGGTTTTCGAGATATAAGCATTTTTGTGTTTTGCAAAAACTTTGAAAATTCAAAATGGCCACCATTTGTGGGGAGACCAAAATTTTTGTCAAGACCACTGCCGTGGTGTGCATCTCCCGCCGAGCATTAAAGCAGAAGAAATAGCTTTTCCGAGATATTCACAATTTTTCATTTTCGTGTGTGAAAGGTCTTCCAAAAGTAGGTGAATGAGTTATTTGAGAAAAATTGGCTATCTGCAATACTCTTAAGAGATAATTCACATTTACTCATTTTGAGTAGGTGAATAAATAGCTATGGGTCTGAAACTTCACAGAGCGAAAGCTCTCCCAAAAGTAGGTGAATGAGTTATTTGAGAAAAATTGGCTATCTGCAATACTTTTAGAGATAATTCACATTTACTCATTTTGAGTAGGTGAATAATTACCTATGGGTCTGAAACTTCACCAAGTGAAAGCTCTGCCAAAAGTAGGTGAATGAGTTATTTGAGAAAAATTGGCTATCTGCAATACTTTTAGAGATAATTCGCATTTACTCATTTTGAGTAGGTGAGTAATTAGCTATGGGTCTGAAACTTCACCAAGTGAAAGCTCTCCCAAAAGTAGGTGAATAAGTTATTTGAGAAAAATTGGCTATCTGCAATACTTTTAGAGATAATTCGCATTTACTCATTTTCAGTAGGTGAGTAATTAGCTATGGGTCTGAAACTTCACCAAGTGAAAGCTCTCCCAAAAGTAGGTGAATGAGTTATTTGAGAAAAATTGGCTATCTGCAATACTTTTAGAGATAATTCGCATTTACTCATTTTGAGTAGGTGAGTAATTAGCTATGGGTCTGAAACTTCACCAAGTGAAAGCTCCCCCAAAAGTAGGTGAATGAGTTATTTGAGAAAAATTGGCTATCTGCAATACTTTTAGAGATAATTTGCATTTACTCATTTTGAGTAGGTGAGTAATTAGCTATGGGTCTGAAACTTCACCAAGTGAAAGCTCTCCCAAAAGTAGGTGAATGAGTTATTTGAGAAAAATTGGCTATCTGCAATACTTTTAGAGATAATTCGCATTTACTCATTTTCAGTAGGTGAGTAATTAGCTATGGGTCTGAAACTTCACCAAGTGAAAGCTCTCCCAAAAGTAGGTGAATGAGTTATTTGAGAAAAATTGGCTATCTGCAATACTTTTAGAGATAATTCGCATTTACTCATTTTGAGTAGGTGAGTAATTAGCTATGGGTCTGAAACTTCACCAAGTGAAAGCTCCCCCAAAAGTAGGTGAATGAGTTATTTGAGAAAAATTGGCTATCTGCAATACTTTTAGAGATAATTCGCATTTACTCATTTTGAGTAGGTGAGTAATTAGCTATGGGTCTGAAACTTCACCAAGTGAAAGCTCTCCCAAAAGTAGGTGAATGAGTTATTTGCGAAAAATTGGCTATCTGCAATACTTTTAGAGATAATTCGCATTTACTCATTTTGAGTAGGTGAGTAATTAGCTATGGGTCTGAAACTTCACCATGTGAAAGCTCTCCCACAAGTAGATGAATGAGTTATTTGATAAAAATTGGGTATCCGCAATACTTTTACAGATAATTAGCATTTACTCATTTTGAGTAGGTAAATAATTAGCTATGGGTCTTAAACTTCACCATGTGAAAGCTCTCCCAAAAGTAGGTGAATGAGTTATTTGAGAAAAATTGGCTATCTGCAATACTTTTAGAGATAATTCGCATTTACTCATTTTGAGTAGGTGAGTAATTGCCTATGTGTCTGAAACTTCACCATGTGAAAGCTCTTCCAAAAGTAGGTGAATGAGTTATTTGAGAAAAATTGGCCATCTACAATACTTTTAGAGGTAATTCGCATTTACTCTTTTTGAGTAGGTGAGCAATTAGCTATGGGTCTGAAACTTCACCAAGTGAAAGCTCTTTGGGATAGCTGCTCTGCAGAGATACCCTGAAGATAAAAAATTTCGTCGAAATCGCTCTATGTAGCACGGTTTTCGAAATATTAGCATTTTTGTGTTTTGCAATTTTTGCGCAAAAATTCGAAAATTCAAAATGGCCGCCATTTTTGGCAAGAAAATTTTTTTTGAAAATTGGCATGGCTACTCTGCACAGATACCCAGTGGGTCAAAAATTTCGTCGAAATCGCTCTATCTAGCACGGTTTTCGAGATATAAGCATTTTTGTGTTTTGCAATTTTGCGAAAAATTCGAAAATTCAAAATGGCCGCCATTTTTTGGGAGAAATTTTTTGTTTGAAAATTGGCATGGCTACTCTGCAGAGATACCCTGCGGGTCAAAAATTTCGTCGAAATCGCTCTATCTAGCACGGTTTTTGAGATATAAGCATTTTTATGTTTTGCAATTTTTGCGAAAAATTCGAAAATTCAAAATGGCCACCATTTTTGGCGAGACAAAATGTTTTTGAAAATTGGCATGGCTACTCTGCAGAGATACCCTGTGGGTCAAAAATTTCGTCGAAATCGCTCTATCTAGCACGGTTTTCGAGATATAAGCATTTTTGTGTTTTGCAATTTTTGCGAAAATTTCGAAAATTCAAAATGGCCGCCATTTTTGGCGAGACAAAATTTTTTTGAACATTGGGAAAACTACTCCGCAGAGATACCCTGTGGGTCAAAAATTTTGTCGAAATTGCTCTATCTAGCACGGTTTTTGAGATATAAGCATTTTTGTGTTTTGCAATTTCTGCGAAAATTTCGAAAATTCAAAATGGCCGCCATTTTGGGCGAGAAATTTTTTTTTTGAAATTTGGGATAACTACTCCGCAGAGATACCCTGTGGGTCAAAAATTTCGTCGAAATCGCTCTATCTAGCACGGTTTTCGAGATATAAGCATTTTTGTGTTTTCCTTATTTGGAAAATTCGTAATGATTAATTAATCATTAATTACTCGGCCATTTCTTGACCAATCAATGCCAAAATCTAATGATTTCCAGATTTTAATAGAATGAATGTATTTGCCAAGTTTCAGGTGAATTGATAAAATTCCTTTCAAGTTATCATCCGGACAAGCTTCCCCATCGAAAAAAGACATTTTTGGTCATGTGACCTCTCTGATTGGTTGAAATGTCACTGCAGCATATTCAAAAAAATTCCCCAAGGCTACTGCCTAAACCTGCCAAATTTGAAAAGAATCCGCCTAACGGTTACAGAGTTATAAGGAAAACAAAATGCGGAGCCGGCGGAGCCGCAGGAGTCGGCGGAGCCAGAAGCTCTCCCATACACAAACAAGCGTCCCTTGTGGGACGCTTAATCAAGAACACATGATCATGACACTGCACTTACATCCCCAGCAAAAGATGCTTCCAACTATCATATTCTTGCACCTTATGGTTTCTAAGATATAGCCTTGCCAAAATTTTAAAAGTCAAGATCATTATGGCAAGGTCATGTGAAGGTCAGACCACAGTGTTGGAGGCCTACACCCCCTAACCAATGTCCCAACCAAGTATCAACTGCCTACACCTTACAGTTTTTGAAATTTACTGATCATATACTAATAATATTTTAAGAGGTCAAATTAAGATTGCACACATACACGCCCAACTAATGTCCCTACCAAGTATCAACATCTTACACCTCACGGTTTCCAAGATACAGCCCGCACAAGCTCTTCAAAGTCAAGGTCACTACAAAAGCCAATGGTCAAACTATGATGCTGCACACCTACATCTCTAACGGATGTCCCAAACACCCCTAACAACCTCATGGTTTCTGAGATACAGCCCAAACTTTTTTCACCCGCCCATGGAGATGCCATGGGTGAAAACAATACCTGCATAGCCTTTAAAGGCTGTGGGGCAAAAGTATTAAAAGCATTGCCAGACATCCCCCCCCCCCAAAAAAAAAAAAAAAAATCTTATCCACCCCAGATCATCTTGGAATAAACATACCCTGAAAATTCGGTGAAAATCCATGCATGGGAAAGTGTTATCGTGGCAACAGTTCTTGCCGGGTACCCCAACACCTAATCCAGATCTTCTTGGGTAAACTTGTCCTGAAAATTAGGTGAAAATCCACGCAAGGGGTTTAGGTTGTGGAACACCCACAAAGTTTTAGACTCCAAAACGTAAAGTGTTGCCATGGCAACAGTTGTTGCCAGATACCCCCCAAAACTTATCTGCTCTTAGATCCTCTTGGGGTAACCTATCACCGATCCTGAAAATATGATGAAAATCCAAGAATGATTTTAGGCTGTAGAACACCCATAAACTTTATGCCTGCCAACAGTGCCGTCCAAATGGTGTAGGGGATAACTATAACCTGAGCCCTTATGGGCTGTAAAGGATCTTGGTGGGAGTTTTGTGCTCTCAGGTGACCTTAAGCACTGACCTTCAAATCGAAGGTCATGATCACCATGAAATATCCCAACATGCTACATATGTCGAGCACTTTGTCTAATGATTTGCGTTATCAAATCTGAAAGGAAATCTCTGCAGTGACCACGGCACTGCCACTTCAATTCAAACCCACAGAGGTGACCATATGAAATTAGATGCCAAAATCAAGCTGAAAATCAATGCATCCCCAAACTCGACAATAAGGGATGGAATTTTATCTAGAGCGAAAATAACACAAGTGATCTTACCTAAATTTTATTTCAAACTAATTACTAAGCATTCTCACCTTGGTTGTGCTTTGCTATATGTTATGTGCTTCACAAACAGAATACAGTCAACTGAATCTTGCAGAAATAAGACTGCAGACAAGAAACCCGTGTTTTCCAGATGTATAAAGTACTCGCAGAATTTTAGCATCACTCTGTGTGTCAATATACTTTGAACCAATGATTTCAAATGACTTAAAAGGAATGTTTGGTTGAGATTTTCTCTCAATGAATGATTAAAATAAACGGCAACTGTAACCAAAGTACATACAATGAGTAAAAGCATGACTAAACACCAAAATCTTACAGAACACTGAATCCAATAACTTTTAATTCAAATTTGTTTTTTAATATTTATGTTTCTACACTCTTAATATTTTTGCCATTTATTCAGAAAAATTTTCTACACATTTAATACATTTTTCTACACATTTTTTTTTCATTTACATTTGTCTTTGAAAACTTTTCAACTGAATTGAATGTCCTTTACATTTTACACAATTCTGTCTGACCTACTGCCTACCACAAACAAGGAAACAAAATTTCCAGTAAACTGGATTAAAAACCAGAAACTGTCAAATAAATTAAACATCATAACTTACTGAACTGAACACAAATACTTGGTAATGCAAGGCTTTAAAAGAATCAACTACAACTAGTATTGAAAAAAAAAAGTACTGCATTACGTATCATCAAATAAACTAAGTTGAAATGAGTAAATGGTGAATAATAACCCGAGATACTTAATAATAACCCAAGATACTTTCTCTTCTGAATACATCCAGTACACAAACAGAAAACTTTTATTTGCCAAAGTTTGGATGGAAACTATCACATACTGAATCATACTACAGTTTGAACCCTGTTAAATTGCATTTTAACAAAGTAGAAAAATACCCGATTCAACTATCAATCTAAATTAAAACAATGACTTATTTGAAACGCTTCTCAAAAGAGATGATGCTTCTATTTAAATTAACTCTCTACTTTTAAAGATTTTACTTACAGGGGTTTAATAGTAGTCAAGATGTAAATAAAGCTGTAAACATTATAACAACCATTTTCAACTAACCCTTCATACTTGAACAAAAGATGAACACAACTTAATCCACACGTGGTGAAAAGCTCTAATGATTTATGATTAATTTTTATTGACAATTTATTTTTATTATCCATGCCATGCATCTGATCCATATGACAAGATACAAAGATTTGGTTACATAGTATTCCCCAGTTGTCACCATTAGTAACTACCCAGAAGACAGAATAAAAGTTTGCTCACAAGATTTTTACCATAAAACTCAACTTTTGTTAACTGACACAAAGAAAGAATTACAATGCTTTTTTGTTTTCTATGTTTTTGCATCAAAATATTTTCAAAGAATCAGATATTATCAAAGAAGGTAGAATCCAGCTTTGACCTTAAAATACAAACTCTTGTAACTTTTATGTAGACTGAAAAAATAATTCCTGCTTTAAAAATATGAAGCCCTTATTCATTGTAATGTATCTAACTTTAAACATTTATATTGTGGCAATAGCCCTTTTGTTTATGTCACATAAATAGAAAGGAACGATTTGCTGATATACTGTTTCTGAATTGTGTGTATAATTTTACAACCACTTGGCAAGTATGTGATTATTTTCAATATTATCAGTGAAGAAAGGGCAACTCCATTAACTTTTTAATTGTGCACCACTTGTGAAGGTAACAAAACATTTAGTCAAAGATATGTTTTAATTTCCTTGTGAAATAAAAATGAGGAAATACGGACAAGTCGTTGGGAGAAAATATGGCCTGTATAATGAACTGGCATGGCACAAAAAAGTTCAAAGACCATATACTCAAATTTTCTCCAACCATTTTCCTTCAGCGAATATTTGAGATTAAATGAAGGAAATAAACTGGAATGTTTTAAATCCGTCATAACTTTGTTCATGTGTCCCACTAGTTTATAAACAAAGTTGATTATCCATGGTAAAATGCATTCTGGAGACTCCTAGGAACAGAAAAAAAATATGTTAAAATACACTCTTTTGTCCAACAAGTGGAATCTTTATGACAACTGGCTACTTTTCTATGTGACAACACAGCTGCCCCACATCCCTACTCGTAGTGATATTAAGGTCAAAGCTAATGCTGTACATCTCGTTCTAACAGCCAGGGTAATATTGGGACAGGCTTTCAGCATTTACCACTGGGAATCAAACCCACAAAGAGGCGACAACCTGTGATTAGATGCCAAACTTGCCAACAACTAGGTTACTCAAGACATTCCTCATGCTGGGAGACATCCCATTGTATCAGAATTAAATGATTGTGAATTGTGATGCATCTACTTTAGATGTTGACCAAAGGTCAAAGTTGGCGTTTTACGTCCCCATCTACAACCAGTGCCATATTAGGACAGGTCCTCAGCTGTGCCACATTCCTCACAAACCTACATAGAGGTGACTGCCTGTAATTAGATGTCAAACCTGCTAACCCAATAGACCACAGAGAACATTCCTCATATAGACACATTTAACTAATGTCTCAATGTAAAATGTCAACCAAAGGTCAAAGTTGGGGTTTTACATCCTGCTTAACAGCCAGGGTAATATTGGAAAAGGTCCTCAGTGTTGCCACTTGTGGGAGTCAAACCCACACAGAGGCGACAGCCTGTGATTGGATGCCAAAGCGGCTAACCCACTAGAACACTGGAAACATTCCCCATGCAGAGACACATTCCACCCTATCAGAACTAAATGATTGTGAATTGTGAGGTCTACATGTAAAATGTCAACTAAGTGTCAAAATTGGGGTTTTACATACCGTTCAACAGCCCAGGTCATATTAGTACTAGTACTCAGCTGTGCCAATTGTGAGTCAAACCCACACAAAGGCAACAGCCTGAGATTAGATGCCAAAACTGCAAACCCACTGAGAACATTCCTCACACAGAGACGTATTCCACCCTACAGAACTACGATTGTCAATTGTCAAAATGTTGACCAAAGGTCAAAGTTGGGGTTTTACATCCCCTTCAACAGACAGGGTCATATTGGTACAGGTCCTCAGCATTGTCACTTGTAGGCGTCAAACCCACACAAACCTGACAGCCTGTTGTTAGATTCCAAACCTGCAAACCCACTGAGAACATTCCCCCCAGAAACATTCCACCCTATCAGAACTACATGATTGTAAATTGTGAGGTCTCAATGTAAAATGTCGGCCAAAGTTGGGGTTTTACATCCCGTTCAACAGGACTTTTGATCTCCATACACAACAGGACTAGTGCTCTGACCCATCCGACTGCACAAGTACAGCCCAAGTTACTGACATTCCCCGAACGGGAAGATAGAGGCTCGAGGGTGACCATTTATCAATGTCCCCAACGTTCTTTAGCCTGTCTCTGGGATAGGACCCAATGACAGAGGACTGCCATATTTGGTGGTAATCCGAGCCACTATGTATTTGCCTGTACCTGGGTTTAAAGCAATGTCTCGTGTTCTTAGGTCAGTGTGGCGAATACTAATTTAAATGCCCTACTTGGCCATTTAAGGTATAGCCATTCCTAAAAGATGAATCATGAATTCCAAATATAGTGGGGTTGATAGTTTACAAAAAAGAGATTAATGCCTTATGAATTTTAAAGCTGTTTCACGCCATTAAATGAAGGTTGGCAAAAAGTGGAACATCAAAGACAACATTTATGAACAAAACAACATAATGAACAAAAAGAGTCACTTGTATAGGGGCTACATCCTATATAAAATTACTGGCGTTAGCCTCAGTAATCAAAAGTGGATGTATTTTGGTGAATTTACAATATCTCCTAAAATTACATGCTCTCTGTATGGCAAAAATTAATTAAAAAGAATAATTTGGTAAATCATTGAAATACTAAGAAGATAATTGGAGTTTATGCAGGAATGAAGGTTTAAATGTCCACCAATGAGTTCTGTAGTGATAAACATGAATGTCTGGATGATATTGTGTAAGATTTTATTTCAGTGTTGAGACTCTGCAAATTCAAATCATGAGGTCATACGACTGTTTAACATTTACAAATTGTTTTATAAAATTTAAGAATATAAGCTATTATTATGTGCTGTCAAAATGATAAAATAGTTTTGATTTTCTTATAAACAATAGATTCTGGAATTCCACACAAAGGGTGAGCAAGCCTCACCGGCTAACAGTGCATGTACAACAAGGCGGTTGGTCAGCGAGAAATATTTTAAATTTTTACCTCCCTGTAGAAAGGGTTCATCCAAGTATATTCGCTCAATTTAAGGCTTACTTGTGCAAACATGCCCAAGGTGCTGAACAATTTGTAACCTGCAATGCATATTATGTAGATCACACTGGCATTCATTAAATGGATAACTGGCAGAAAAATAGCATCAGAGATGTCCGTAAAGGTGAAAAAAGGCCAAAAGGTGTTTTGGTCCCCTAGCGCGAGTGCAAAGCCATCAGAGACACGAGTAATGCACTAGAATTTATGAATGTCTGGTGACGCAAAGAAATTCCAATTTAGACACATCCCACAGCTGGTCTAGAACTCAGTCACCCATCCAAGTACTAACGTAGTGCATTGTCTCTTAACTTAAGTGAGCAGACAAATACTCCTCACACTGCGCCACAATTCATGAAAGTCCGTAGACAAAAGAAAAAAAAGTGATCTGTAGAAGCGGTCCTTACATCCCATTAAAAGCCAGGGTACCAAAAAGAGTTTTGTTTTGAGATCACAATATTGCAACTGATGTACACATGACAAGATTGGAATCAATCAAAATAATGCTAAATACGGAGATATACATAACCAAGTTGGACAAACAACACAAGTTGTGTTCCAGCAGTGTTCCTTCTCAATAAAAAATCAATGCGAGACGGACGGTCTCCCTTCACCTGAACAGGCGAGACAAAGGTAAAAAATAGCATCAGAGTTGCCCGTACCCCACAGCCTGGGGAAATAGTTTTCAACACCATGAGATATAGAAGTAGTGAAACAGTACACATAATGGGATACTTTCAGAGCAGTGTCAGTGTCCAAATAATGTTTAAGTAGAGAAAATAACATCTAAGGGAAAGAAATTGCATGTAAAGATTAAGTATTAAAACATTTGAAAAACACAAGTTTCTTGTTTACAGCCCCAACTACAACAAAAAGGTTCTAATGACTTGGACAGTGTGCATATCAACATAAACTAATGCTTTTCAAATCCAACTAAATATCTGACTCATCTTTAAGAGTGGAACAGACACTTATGCAGACACCCATTTATATTCTCTGTTTTGGGGAAAAACTGGTCCCTTTAAACCCCCGAAAATTGGGAGGTCAGAGAAAATTCAAAATCACTCATTACTCAAGTCTAATGCGATGCTAAAGTAAACAACCTAACATATACATGGCAAGTTTAACATAATTAATGTACAAAGCAGCAAGACTGCTGTGAATATACAAATTCTCTACATATAACAAGTAGTCCTACTACTTCAAATGCAAGGGTTTATTGAGGATTTCATGGTCACACAGATGATATGCAATACCTAAGCTACCAGTTGGGTCTGATTTTTCTTGTTGGTACCTCTTCAGAGTGAAATTTAATAAGATTTTTGTCCCAGGAAGAAAACTTTCCGTTTTAACTGCTTCCCCCATCTCGCCCCTGCATTGCCCCCTGCTTTATGTACACGTTTTAGTTATCTAGACAGTAAAACTTATATATGGTGATTTCTATCAAGGTAATAAGCCCATTTATCCAGGTATATTTAATTATATTAATGTTACCAGTGTCTGTGTACATTTTATCAGAAAGTTAAACTTTAGACTGTTCATCAATCACTTGTACATATTACATTTATTTTACATATTTTTATTTACATTAAAGAAATAATTAAGTTCGTAAATGTTCATTGTATTTTCATTCTGCAAACTAGAAAGCACTTGTAGAGCACAGACCTCTGCCAGGATGCAGATCCACCGACAAAAAAAAACCCCAAAAACGTAAACATCTAGCCATTCCTCGAACAGTAACGTCACAATGGTAAGACAATAAGTCATTGAAAGTACATTGAAAACCGGGACTTTGAGAAAACAAGAGTTTTTCTGTGTCCAGAATATGATCCAGTTTTTTCTTCAGTTCTTTCCTTCCCTTTACCATAACATATACTTCATAAGACCCAGTCTTTACTTTTGGAGTTATCATGAACACACACAGACAGAACAAACACACCCTGGAACATAATGCTCTTGGTGAAGGTAATGATGTATGAAAAGCTTCCTGACTGATTGAAAACAAAAGCATTATGATGATTTAATAGTATGTAAATCATTTATCACTTGTCACACTAATGACATCTGGATAACATTATACAGAGTGGAGGGGACCAAGCTTTACCTAATTTTTTTTTTCTTTGGGGTTGGGGGTGGCTGGGTGGTAGGGGAGGTGGGGCCTTGAGGCATGCAGAATCTCCTTACACTGTTCTTTGGTTAAGAGGACACATGTTTCATGTCCAAAGGTACAAAAAACGTGACAATCTGAAAGAACTCAAAGATTCTCCAAAAACAATCCCTGTTAAACTCAAAAACAATCCCTGTTAAACTCCCTGGGCCAAAAAGGCCCAAAAGTATGTTATATAGCTGATGCTTTTGAATGTGAAAACAACTTTTAAGAAATCATGTGAATCTGTTCTGAATAAGTCAGCTACAACCTTTTAAGAATATAATTAATGCAGTAAAAAGTAGAACTAAAGTAGTGATGTACAAGTGTTATAACCCTGCAAACTGTCAAGTAAACAGAAGACCAAAATAACAAATTTTTAATAAGCACTAAATGTATTTTACTGCATCATTTCAAAATGAATGTGACAATATACACTACATGTTTTTACTGCATTATTTCAAAACAAAGGTTACAACATGTACTACACGTGTTCCACTGTATTATTTCAAAATAAATGTATTAATACACACTAGTTGTTCTTCCACATTATTTCAAAATGTATGTTACAATATGCACAAAACATTCTACTGCATTCTTTCAAAATGTATGTTACAATATGCACTAAATATATTCTACTACATTATTTTAAAACACGTGTTGCAAACAATTACACACTAAATTTCTACTGCATTATTTCAAAACGAATGTTACAATATGCACTAAATGTGTTCTACTGCATTATTTCAAAATAAATGTATTAATACGCACTAATTGTCCTTCCACATTATTTCAAAATGCATGTTACAATATGCACAAAACACTCCACTGCATTCTTTATGCACAAAACACTCCACTGCATTCTTTCAAAATGAATGTTACAATACACGCTAAATATATTCTACTGCATTATTTCAAAATAAAGGTGTCACAATACACTAAATGTATTCTACTGCATTACTTCAAAACAACCATAATGTATTAACATACCAAGACTTAGTGTAATTGATGTTACCATTTTGAGTGTCACAGAGGCTTTATTACTTTCTCACTTTATTACAGTTTTGACGACTACTGCAATGACAGTGCTGTGAGATCATTTAGAATATTGTGTTTGATATTTGGTATTTGTATAATAGTATTGGTATTGTTTGTAAATATTGAAATATTTATCGATTCACACTAAGTTTGCCGATATCAATAATGTAGAGTACAATATCAATATCGAAACATACTACTTAACAGGTACAACTATGGTGCTTTTCATTCAAATAAAGGACAATATTTGAAGAATATATTTATTTTCATATTATTT
Organism: Sabellastarte sp. h YS-2021; assembly: GCA_964017235.1. Lineage (NCBI taxonomy): Eukaryota > Metazoa > Annelida > Polychaeta > Sabellida > Sabellidae > Sabellastarte > Sabellastarte sp. h YS-2021. The sequence continues at coordinate 68,518,071 of OZ024933.1, forward strand.
TTGTCAACTTTCACTTACCGCTAAAGCGGAAACACCATATATGTTTACGTTTCGGGAAACTACTAAAACTTGCGAAATAATTTGGAAGGTCTCTCTCAGAAAACATCCATGACCCAATATTTCAATATCGATCGATACAAAAGGCACAAATATGATTTGATATCGATATATATATTATTATTCGATACCAACACTACTGTATAAGTCAGTGAACTTCGATCCAGTCTGATCATTGACACATTTTCAAAACCAGTAAATCACTTTGTCGAAAATATGCTAAAAATATAAAATCCATGCACAGGGTGTACCCACTAAATTTCAATATTTTTTCCACGACTTCTCCATGAGCAAAGCTTTAAACTCCAGAACCTTTTACAACTTTCATGGCATAAAAGAGACTTGCACCAAGGCCATGAGCTCCTGCCAGTTTTGCCTTCGAGAACCACGCACAAGGTTCCAGTCAAAGTACAGGAAGATATGGAAGACACCAAAATTTGATCTGAATACATAAACGTATCCTTGTATTGAAATGCTGGATGAAAGAAAGGAACAACATTGTTTCGCAAGAGAATGCCTTTTAATTCCCATGACTTTTTATGAATTTCCCCAAACCTGGAGTCAATTTCCATGACTATTTCAGGCCTGGAAAAATATATGGAATTCCATGACTTTTCCAGGCTTTCCATGATTGGATACACCCTGCATGGACATTTTGAATATATTTCATGGAAAATAGGATCCGTTGGGATGTGGTCTGATATTGGTGATTTCTAATGTTTTGCAAGATCCGAATTTCAGACATTTGAATTGAACTTTGAAGTTGGGGCAGTAAACCAGCGACCCATCAAACTTCCACAAACATCGTCGCAACACTAACGACTTACACGTCCCGACTGCTTTAAAGCATCCAGTGTCATGGGAGCCAGGAGCAGCATATACAGAAACAAACAGCCAAAACAAATCTTACTGTACATAATATACAAGAAAACCACCCCAGCATCCTACTAGAACTAAAGAGACAGAGGGAAAAAGAAGATCCAGCTATTTACACTACTGTTCACATCTCCCACTCCTAAACACACACACACCATAGTTCTCAGGTATCTGTTCATGTCATTTCAGCTGTAGTTTTGATAACTGAATCCCCTCTTTGTCCATTCAAAGGGTCTTTATGCAAAATGTGACATTTTATCTCAAACCACTGGCTAAAACAGTCCTTTATTTTTTACTGGCTATTTGAGATTCAACTTAATAGCGTACAACTATATAAATTCCTCTAAGAAAAAATGCATGTCGTTCTCACAAAAACCCAAATAGAAGCAAATGGCTTACAAATTACTGAAACATATCTTAACTATACAGAAAATGTGGCAACATTTCTGGAATATTATGTAAATTACAATTACAACTGTCTGCAGAAAAATTAAACATAGTAAACCCCCCATACACCAGAGACTCTTAATGTAAACTAAAGGTTTAAAAGTTTGAGTGTAACAGTCTTCCTCAACATCAGACACAAACACAAAATGAGTTAACAACACATATTGCAACAATACAGGGCAATATTGACTTTATTTATCACCCGTATCAACCACCCAAAGTTTGCAAATCTTAAACAAAAAAAATATTGTCATATTTACAAAATAAATGAAATAAAGAAAATAATGCCAAATTAACATCTGCAGGACTCAATCCTGTTTGAAAAGCTTCCTGAGGAATGTTCTATAATTCAAAATAAAACAGCTGAAGAAATTCTTCCATTGGAATCTTTTGAACCTGATCTAGTTCCATTTGAATGTTTTGAACTTAAAGGAAGTAGAGTTTGTCGTTGAGGTGTACACTGGGCTCGGCATGAAGTGACTGGCCCACTAAGAAAGCCAGTTTGTGGGCATACTGGCAGGGTGCCGGCACACGCACTGTTCCCTGAAAAAAAAAGAAGAGAAATATGATCAGAAATTTGCAAATTTAATAGGTAAATTAAATTTTTATAAGTTAATACCCTATCCAATGGACAATAGCTTATCCGGTCGGCGCAGACCGGCCCGCCAAACGTCAGAAAAAGACGTCCTGTGTTTCCACCGGCCAGGCCGGTCCAGTGCTGTGCACTCGCCAGATGGCGTGTGGTACTTCCTTCCTGTCTAGACAGCGTGACGTCATAGCATCTTTTTTGTTGTCTAAACCTATTAGACCCCTAATAAGCTGATAGCGGGGTCGGTGGGAGGGTCTTGTGTGTCCATTGGATAGGGTATTAACTTATAAAAATTTAATTTACCTATTAAATTGAAAATTTTAATTACTTAAATGTAGCTTTTATAAGCTACAAGCTTACCATGTGGGACTGAATGCTTTACTGGTTGCCGCGAGGCACAGACGACCAACGCTCGAGAAAAACAAGCATGCAGTTGGTTCGGCCTCATAGGTTGTCGTGACGTCATCACTTCCTGTGTATCAGCCTCCTTTTCGTTGAGATTAAACCCATGTCCCCTCAGCTGTAATACAGCGGGGAGGTAGGGTGGGACTCTTCTCAGTCCCACATGGTAAGCTTGTAGCTTATAAAAGCTACATTTAAGTAATTAAAATTTTCAATTTTATTGCGCTACAATAGCTTACCATGTGGGACTGAATGCTGAATTCAACCGCCCGGTGGCGGGATTACAGCTGAGACTGGAAGGTCTGAATGTTGTTTTTCTCGAATTGAGAGTAATAAAAAATAGTTCCAAAAAATTTCCAGTCTGAGTCCCATTTACAGAGTCCCAATCCTGAAGGTCGGACTTGTAAAGAGCCAAAAACCTGATGAGAATACACAGTGTCGTACACTGTAGGGTGTTTGGAAGGAGGATTGTGTACCCGGAGTACACAGATAGGAAGAACCCCTAAGGGCTATGACGTCAGAAATGAGGTCAAGGTTCGAGAATTGCTATTTGCAACCTTATTTATAAGACAACCTTATGGTCCCAAGAATTTAAAGTTAATGTAAATTTAATATGTGTGACCTTACCTGTAACACCCTGATGAGGTAGCTTATACCTAGACCTGGGGAGACTCCTGAAGGCTTAGCTGTAGCGGACGTGCCGCGCCCCCCCCCCCCCCCTTTGTTTCCGAAGAAGACATCACTGAGGAGAAGGGTCTAGGACCTGTTGAGCCACTACTACTGGTCCCAGATACATGTTGTTGTCGTTGTCCGACCAAGTAAGGTCTTTTAGATAAAAATTGGTAAACGTGTTGTGAGCTTTCCAGTGACACGCTTGCATGATCTGGTCCACCGATACCCCACCGTAACAAGAGGAGAGTGCCCGTGAACGGGCACTGTGTCAGCTGACTGAATGTTTTTGATTTGTGATGGTGATAATGAGAGGAAAGCATAATTATCAGGGAAAGGGCTGTACAGAAATACAGTAAATGGTAACTGAACAGCATGTTCGAAAGATATTCCGAAGCTGACAGAAAAAAAGGACAAAAAGTTGTGCCCTGCAAATGGTATTATGAAATAAAGTAACAAGGTAATTGTTTAAGTGTAAAAAGTAGGTTAAAAATATTTAAAGAAATACTATAAATGCAATATCCTCGTTCGACCATGAAGAAGGGGTCCAAAGGTCAAATCTGACCATACCAAAAGATTCCCAGCCAAAGAATTTAGGATGGTTTACCATCCCAAACCTCTCGGACCAATAATAAGTGAGTCATAGGCACTTTTTAAGTTTGGCTATCCTTGTTTGACCTTGACGGAGGGGGTCCAAGGTCAAATCCGACCACACAAAAAAATTCCCAGCCCATGATTTCCTGTAGCTTGTTTACCATCCCAAACCTGTAGGACCAATAATAAGCGAGTTCTAAGCAATTGTAAGTTTGGCTATCCTCAATTGACCTTGAAGGAGGGGTCCCAGGTCAAATCTGACCACACCAAAAGAATCCCAGCCCATGATTTCCTATATGTTGGTTTACCATCCCAAACCTCCAAGACCAATAATACGCGAGTTATAAGCACTTTAAGTTTGGCTATCTTCGTTTTACCTGGAAGGAGGGGTCTAAGGTGAAATCTGACCACACCAAAAGATTCCCAGCCCATGATTTTCTATAGGTTGGTTTTCCATTCCAAACCTCTAGGACCAATAATAAGCGAGTTATAAGCACTTTTAAGTTTGGCTATCCTCATTTGACCTTGAAGGAGGGGTCCAAGGTCAAATCCGACCACACCAAAAAATTCCCAGCTCATGATTTTCTATAGGTTGGTTTTCATTCCAAACCTCTAGGACCAATAATAAGCGAGTTATAAGAAACTTTTATGTTTGGCTATCCTCATTTGACCTTGAAGGAGGGTTCCAAGGTCAAATCGGACCATATTAACAGATTCCCAGCCCATGATTTCCTACAGGTTGGATACAATGATTTACTCAACAGTGAGAACCTGAAAGAAGCTATTGATCAGCTATGCCATGACTTAGAGGTCTGCAATTTCACTATGTTATAGCTGACCAAAACGTCTGTGAATAACATATTTAACAAAATACTCTAAATGTAATAGTTTTCAAGTTACTACTGATTTACTCAAGAGTGAGAACCTCAAAGTAACTATTACTCAGCTATGCCATGAGCTACATGTCTGAATTTTTGCTCTGTTATAGCTGACCTAAAAGTAGGTGAACAACATATTTAAGCAAAATACTGTAAATGCAATAGTTTTCAAGTTACAACTGATTTACTCAATAGTGAGAACCTGAAAATAGCTATTGCTCCACTATGCCATGAGCTATAGGTCTGTAATTTCACTATGTTATAGCTAACCCAAAAGTAGGTGAACAATATATTTTAACAAAATACTCCAAATGCAATATTTTTCAAGTTATAGCCAATTTACTCAACAGTCAGTGCCTGAGAATAGCTATTGCTCAGTTGTGCCATGAGCTACAGGTCTGTAATTTCACTATGTTATAGCTGACCCAAAAGTAGCTGAATAACATATTTGCACAAATTTCTGTAAAGGCAATAGTTTTCCAATTACAACTGATTTACTCAACAGTGAGAACTTCAAAGTAGCTATTACTCAGCTATGCAATGAGCCACAGGTCTGGAACTTCACTATGTTATAGCTGACCCCAAAATAGGTGAATAACATATTGCAACAAAATACTCTAAATGCAATAGTTTCCAAGTTATAAGTGATTTACTCAACAGTGATAACCTAAAAGTAGCTATTACTCAGCTATGCCATGAGCTACAGGTCTGAAATTTTACTATGTTATAGCTGACCCAAAAGTAGCTGAATAACATATTTATACTAAATTCTCTAAATGCAATAGTTTTCAAATTATAAGTGATTTGCTCAACATTGAGAACTTCAAAGTAGCTATTACTCAGCTATGCAATGTGTCACAGGTCTGGAACTTCACTATGTTATAGCTAACCCCAAAATAGCTGAATAACATATTGAAACAAAATACTCTAAATGCAATAATTTCCAAGTTATAAGCGATTTACTCAACAGTGATAACCTCAAAGTAGCTATTACTCAGCTATGCCATGAGCTACAGGTCTGAAATTTTACTATGTTATAGCTGACCCAAAAGTAGGTGAACAACATATTTAAGCAAAATACTGTACATGCAATAGTTTTCAAGTTACAACTGATTTACTCAATAGTGATGACCTAAAAGTAGCTATTACTCAGCTATGCCATGAGCTACAGGTCTGAAATTTTACTATGTTATAGCTGACCCAAAAGTAGGTGAACAACATATTTAAGCAAAATACTGTACATGCAATAGTTTTCAAGTTACAACTGATTTACTCAATAGTGATGACCTAAAAGTAGCTATTACTCAGCTATGCCATGAGCTACAGGTCTGAAATTTTACTATGTTATAGCTGACCCAAAAGTAGCTGAATAACGTATTTATACTAAATTCTCTAAATGCAATAGTTTTGCAATTACAACTGATTTACTCAATAGTGAGAACCTCAAAGTAGTCATTACTCAGCTATGCAATGAGCTACAGGTCTGAAATTTTACTATGTTATAGCTGACCCAAAAGTAGCTGAATAACATATTTATACGAAATTCTGTAAATGCAATAGTTTTCCAATTACAACTGATTTACTCAATAGTGAGAACTTCAAAGTAGCTATTACTCAGCTGTGCCATGACCTACAGATCTGAAACTTCACTATGTTGTAGCTGGCCCAAAAGTAGCTGAATAACATATTTATACGAAATTCTCTAAATGCAATAGTTTTGCAATTACAACTGATTTACTCAATAGTGAGAACCTCAAAGTAGTTATTACTCAGCTATGCAATGAGCTACAGGTCTGAAATTTTACTATGTTATAGCTGACCCAAAAGTAGGTGAACAACATATTTATACGAAATACTCTAAATGCAATAGTTTTCCAATTACAACTGATTTACTCAATAGTGAGAACTTTAAAGTAGCTATTACTCAGCTATGCCATGACCTACAGATCTGAAATTTCACTATGTTATAGCTGGCCCAAAAGTAGCTGAATAACATATTTATACGAAATACTCTAAATGCAATAGTTTTCCAATTACAACTGATTTACTCAATAGTGAGAACTTTAAAGTAGCTATTACTCAGCTATGCCATGACCTACAGATCTGAAATTTCACTATGTTATAGCTGGCCCAAAAGTAGCTGAATAACATGTTTATACGAAATTCTCTAAATGCAATAGGTTTTAAGTTACAAGTGATTTACTCAATAGTGAGAACTTCAAAGTAGCTATTACTCAGCTATGCAATGAGCCACAGATCTGAAACTTCACTATGTTATAGCTGATCCCAAAATAGGTGAACAACATATTGAAACAAAATACTGTAAATGCAATAGTTTCCAAGTTATAAGCGATTTACTCAACAGTGATAACCTAAAAGTAGCTATTACTCAGCTATGCCATGAGCTACAGGTCTGAAATTTTACTATGTTATAGCTGACCCAAAAGTAGCTGAATAACATATTTATACGAAATTCTGTAAATGCAATAGTTTTCCAATTACAACTGATTTACTCAATAGTGAGAACTTCAAAGTAGCTATTACTCAGCTGTGCCATGACCTACAGATCTGAAATTTCACTATGTTATAGCTGGCCCAAAAGTAGCTGAATAACATATTTATACGAAATTCTCTAAATGCAATAGTTTTGCAATTACAACTGATTTACTCAATAGTGAGAACCTCAAAGTAGTTATTACTCAGCTATGCAATGAGCTACAGGTCTGAAATTTTACTATGTTATAGCTGACCCAAAAGTAGGTGAACAACATATTTAAGCAAAATACTGTAAATGCAATAGTTTTCAAGTTACAACTGATTTACTCAATAGTGATGACCTAAAAGTAGCTATTACTCAGCTATGCCATGAGCTACAGGTCTGAAATTTTACTATGTTATAGCTGACCCAAAAGTAGCTGAATAACATATTTATACGAAATACTCTAAATGCAATAGTTTTCCAATTACAACTGATTTACTCAATAGTGAGAACTTTAAAGTAGCTATTACTCAGCTATGCCATGACCTACAGATCTGAAATTTCACTATGTTATAGCTGGCCCAAAAGTAGCTGAATAACATGTTTATACGAAATTCTCTAAATGCAATAGGTTTTAAGTTACAAGTGATTTACTCAATAGTGAGAACTTCAAAGTAGCTATTACTCAGCTATGCAATGAGCCACAGATCTGAAACTTCACTATGTTATAGCTGATCCCAAAATAGGTGAATAACATATTGAAACAAAATACTGTAAATGCAATAGTTTCCAAGTTATAAGCGATTTACTCAACAGTGATAACCTAAAAGTAGCTATTACTCAGCTATGCCATGAGCTACAGGTCTGAAATTTTACTATGTTATAGCTGACCCAAAAGTAGCTGAATAACATATTTATACCAAATACTCTAAATGCAATAGTTTTGAAGTTATAAGCGATTTACTCAACAGTGATAACCTAAAAGTAGCTATTACTCAGCTATGCCATGAGCTACAGGTCTAAAATTTTACTATGTTATAGCTGACCCAAAAGTAGCTGAATAACATATTTATACGAAATTCTCTAAATGCAATAGTTTTTAAGTTACAAGTGATTTTACTCATGATGGAAGTTACTGAAAAGCCCAAAAGTAGCTATTACTCACTTAGCTATTGAGACAGGCACCCAACTTACTCACCATATTGTAGCTATGAAAAAAGTAGCTGAATAACATATTTTAACAAAATGCTCTAAATGCAACACTTTTCAAGTTATAAATGATTTTGTGCATGATTTCATGAATTTTAATGCATTAAAAATTATTAAAAAAATTTATTAAAAAAAAAGTAAGACAGATCCAGGTCTCATACTCACACAAGAGAATCTACCTCTGGCCTAGTACATATATGCAAGATATGAGAGAAATCCCTGCAATAGTCACTGAGAAAATTGTGATTAAGTGTTGAAATTTTCACACTTTTGGTGGGGGTACCCCCCTTGTAATGTCTCTAGCAAACAGACGAACAGACAGATTTGCATGCCTTGAACAATTTTTCATCCTCGATAGATAAGGTATCTTTTAAAAAAAACAGCACGTCTCTAGGCCTTGTAGTTTTGGAGGAGAAGTTGTTCACGCGGACGCGTACGCGGACGCGTACGCGTACGCCCACGCCGCAGAGTGACGACATAATGTCAGCTGACTGACAAGTCAGCTGACATAAAAAGCCTTAGAGGCTGCGAAGGCCCTAATGTCATGCGCTTTAACTTGGACTAAGTCCAAGGCTTGCTGGTCTGCTTGCTTATAACAAAGTAGAATGGTTTGTTTCAACCATGAAGAGAGAGTAGCGGGTCTGATATCTGAGGTATGTCCTTTCTTGAAGGAGATGAAAAGAAGGGACCGGGACCCTCTCAGGTCCTTGGTTCGGTCCAGATAGTACCTCAAAGCCCGTACAGGACACAAGGTCCTGTCTTCTTTGAATTGTCTATCTACAATGGTAGTCAAGGCAGGAATAGTCACCGGAGACACACTTTGAGAACCTTCTCTTGCTAGCTGGTTTTTGGCTATAAAATCTGATGAAGGGAACAAGGCTACCTTTTCCCATTGGCCTAGATTAGATACTTTGTTGGCGACCCAGGCGTGGATTTCACTGCGGCGCTTGCCGGAGGCCAGAGCTAGCAAGAAAGCAGTCTTGAGAGTGAGATGTTTGAGGTCTGTGTCTTTCATAGGCTCAAAGGGCGCTTTTGTGAGCTCATTGAGGACAACAGATAGGTTCCACTGAGGAAGGTTTCTGGAACTCTTGGGGCGATCCCTGTGAAAACTGGAGAGCAACCTGTGAAGGTCCTCATTATGGGCAATATGCTGGGCCGTAGGGCCCAGAGTGTCAACAATAGCTGTCCTGTAACCATCAATGGTAGAGGGGCGCCTGTTTAGGTCTTGGTACAGATACATAAAGAAATCTGAGATTTGCTTCACAGATGGTGAGGAGAAATCCACCGAATTATCTCTGCACCATTTTTCAAATAGGGCCCACTTTGATTTGTAGATGTTCCTTGTTGAAGACCGCTGAGGTGCAGCAATTCTCTCTGCCACTTCCACAGAGAAGCCTTGTTCTTGGAGTTGTCCACTCCTAGAGACCAGGCGTGGAGGTTGAGGTGCTGCGGGGAGCTGTGGAACACAAAGTTGTGGGACTGCTTGAGGAGTGTTGTCGACACCGGGAGTTGTAGAGGGATCTCTGTTGAGAGCTGCACTAGGTCCCAGAACCAGGGCATCCCTGGCCAGCCTGGGGCTATTAGTATGATCAGGCAGGTGCATTGCCTGATTTTTTGGATCACCCTGTAAAGGAGAGCCGTTGGAGGGTAAGCATAAGCAGTGAGACCCGTCCAGTCTATGTTTAGAGCATCTATGTCCCAGGCCTGGGGGTCTGGGATAGGAGACACGTACAGAGGGAGCTTGTGGTTCAGATGAGTGGCAAAAAGGTCCACGTGGGGAGTGAACCACTTTCGGCAGATCTGTTTGAACACCTGTGGATGGAGTGACCATTCGGTCGACTGAACCTGGTTCGACCTGGAAAGTAGGTCGGCCATCACATTCAGGCACCCTGGAATGTGTCTGGCTTTCAAGATTATGTGATAGTGGTGGCACCAGGTCATGAGTCTCCACAGGAGTGCGCACATCTCCGCCGAGTGTGTTCCCCCTTGTTTGTTTATGTAAGCTACCACAGTTGAGTTGTCCGTGGCAACTAGCACTGTTTGGTCCTGACACTGGTCTTTGAAGTGTCTCAAAGCCAGAAAGACAGCTTTCAATTCTAGGACGTTTATGTGAAGTCCTTTTTCCTGAGGTGACCACAGACCTTTTGTAGAACTTTGTTCTAAGTGAGCGCCCCAGCCTTCGTTTGAGGCGTCTGTAAAGAGTTGGATACTGTGGTCTTTGGGATGAAGGTCGGCGCCTATCATCACCTTTGCAGGATTCTGCCACCAGTCCAGATGAGCAGAAATGACTTCTGTCCAGGGAAGGAGGCTGTCCAGCGACTGAGGAAATTTCCAGTGCTCTTTCAGGTGAAACTGAAACGGTCTCATGTGAAGGCGTCCCTCCGGGACCATCTTCTCCGTTGAGGCTAGCAACCCAATTAGAGACATCAAACATCTTGCAGTCAAAACATGTTTCGACTTGAGCCGTAGGATCAAATCCTGAAGTTTGAGCCATCTCTCTTGAGTGGGTTTTACAAGGGCTGAATCTAGGTGGTATTCGTAGCCCACGAACGAGAACACCTGAGTTGGTTTCAGTTCTGATTTCTCTTGGTTTAAGATCCATCCCAAGGACTGGGTGAGATCTACCACTGTCCGAGTGTTCACTAATGCTTCCTCCTGGGACTGAGACCTGATCAGCCAGTCGTCCAGGTATTGATGAAGTCTGAGTCCTCTGCTGAGGGCCATGAGCTTCACTTCTTTGACGACCATGGTGAATACCTGGGGGGCTGTGGCTAGTCCGAATGGGAGCGAGGTGAACTGGAACACCTGTGACCTGTGGCAAAATCTTAGATACTTCCTTGAGTTTGGATGGATGGGGATGTGGAGGTAAGCGTCCGACAGGTCTATTGACGCTACCCATTCCCCCGGAATCAGAGAAGTCCTGATGGACTCTGGCGTTTCCATTTTGAACTTTTCTACGTGTAGAAAAGTATTGAGCCTGCTTAGGTCTATTACTGGCCTCCACCTTTGGTGAGGCTTGGGCACAAGAAAGAGGCGACTGTAAAACCCGAGAGATTTTACATTTTCCACCCTTTCGATAGCGTTCTTTAACAGGAGAGACTGGATGCAATCGGCCAAGGCTTGGTCTTTTTGAGGGGCCTTGTACTCTGACACAATCAGAGGAAATCTTATCAAGTTTGGCCTTGAGAGGAATGGCAGAACGTAGCCATTGGTGATGATATTTAACACGTTGGCTGAGCAATTGTTTGCGTGCCAGTCTCTCCTGAAAGAACGGAGGCGACCTCCTACTGGTGGATTGATTGAGGCTTGATAGGAGTCATTGGGAAGAGGGGTTTCCACGCCCTTTTCCTTTGTTGTGGGGTCGAAAACGACCCCTGGAGCCTCTGAAGTTTGGTTTTCCTCTAGAAGAGGGAAACGAATAGTTGCTGCTTTGGGAGGAATTGCCCCCAAAGGGGCGTTTCCTGTAGGAGCCTCTTCTCTTATTGTGGTGGGAACCACGAAAGGGCTTATTTTGGTAGGGTCCGAAACCCTGAGCATCTTTTGAGGTGCCTTTTTTGAGAAGGAAGTCCTCGCCTTCCTTCACTGACTGGGAGTTGAACAGGGAACGAGTCCAGAGAGAGGAATTCCTGAGCTCTTGACGTCTGGTTTCCCCTAATTGTGGCTGCAGGTGGGACATTTCGGCTTCGCGTCTAAGCAAGCCGGAAGTTGCCATTGTGTAAAGTTCCCTTTGTAAAATATGGGCAAGGGATTTGCTCAGGCAGGTTATGGCCTTATGTTGAATAGTGAGGGTCTTCTCCCAGAGATCAAAGTAGTCATAGGCCTCATCATAACCACGTTTTACTGCTTTTTCAGGGTCGGCACCTTTCCTGACCTGGGACTTGACCTTCTTGAAGGTTTCTTTTAGTCCATAACGACACCTCCTCATGGTAGAGTTGCAGGAGGAGGATGTCTTGGCAAAAGTGGTCGTGAAATTCAATGTGGTTAGATTGTACCTTGCCTGTTGTTCTAAGTCCTTGAGGACAGAGAGTGGGACCTTGCCTAAAGGGGCCCCCGAAGGTTTAGGAGATATACAGATCTTGGCAAAGTCTGCATTTAAATCTTGGAGTTTCTCCGAAAAACAAGGTTGTCCAACCTTGTACCACTTAGAAGTGGAAGGGGGGGGCTTTGGGTATTTGCCCTCTGCCAGGTTTGCAGCCATAAGGTCATTGTTGAATTTGTCAAAGGCATCTCTTATACCAGAGTTGAGGGGCAACATAGCTGATGGACCCGTAGGTCTCAGCTCTTGGACGGCCACCTCGTCATCGATACCTATGATAGCAGTAGCAGGTCTGGGGACTGAATCCCTCGGATCAGGTAATTTGAGGATACGTCGAAAAGTATCTACCTCCTCCGCATATTGATTTGGGATGTCAGCCAGAGCCACATCCCTATAGTAGGGCGGATCAAGGTCAATTTGAGGATGTTCCTGATCATCAGAGGCCATTCTCTGGGGCTTGGGAGACCTGTGTTTACGTCTAGGGGACTGATCCTCCCCTGACGATGAGGGCAAATATGCGGACCTTGACTTATGTTTAGACTTGTCAGAGTGCTTTTTAGGTCTAGAATATGAAGGGCGATCATGATCGGAATCAGATCCCGAACCTGAGATTGGAGCATGGCTAACCTTGTGAGTGGACGTCTTGGGGCGAACAGACTGTGTCTGTTCGGAAGAGCTAAGACGAACGTCCGAACCTTGCTCGGCCTGAAGGCGAGGAGGAAGAGAAGGGCCATATTCAATATCCATGGGTTCTGAAGCACTGACAGAGGTCTGAGGTTCGGTGCGAACAGCCGAAGAGGCGATCTTATCAGCCAGCCCTTGTTGAGATTTTAGGAAATCTTCATGCATAGATTTAAGGGCATCATAGATGTTGGCCTGAAAAACACCAAATTTCTGATCAAATTTGTGGTCCAAAGACTTTTCTACAGAAGAATGGACCTTATGATGTAAGGCTGTACTGGGAGTGGGAGGAACAGTACGCCCTGGTGTAGTAAGAGGCAAAGGATCGAAAGATAAGGGTCTGGGACGTGGAGGTGAAGTAAACAAATGATCGGCCGCAGCCTCAAGTTCGGCTTGCGATCCAGAAAACGATTCAAAAGAATCGCCAAGTACCTCGTCCCGATCTTTGTCCGATGCCTGTGAAGTGGGATGTTTTTTCTTGTATCGTCTTCTATTAGCAATTTTAGTGGACTGTTCGTCTGTGAAAGACGCACAGATTTGACAAGTACCAGCTTTTGTAACACACAGATCATCGCCCTTCCCTGCATCTCTGCAGGAAGGGCAATAGCCATGACTGTCGAATGGCTGACAGAAATGATTGCATTTGCTGGATCTGGGTTTATCTTTAGAAGACTGGTGGGCGGTGGCCATGTTTTAATGCAATAAAATATGAAAATACTCCGAACCGTAGATTCGAGCAGTACTAGTGTAGTGGCGAGCACACAACACGCGAAATAAGAAGACGTTAAAAAACTGACAAAATACAGCACCGGAAGTGCTGAAAATTGGGTATAAGATTCTATACTGCTAAATAAAGGAAAAGCCGAATTATGGACGAATGACAAACAATATATCCAGAGATATAATAGAAAACAGCTTTGAAAACTTAGCAGAGCATCCAATATGGCGGCGACCAACGAAAAGGAGGCTGATACACAGGAAGTGATGACGTCACGACAACCTATGAGGCCGAACCAACTGCATGCTTGTTTTTCTCGAGCGTTGGTCGTCTGTGCCTCGCGGCAACCAGTAAAGCATTCAGTCCCACATGGTAAGCTATTGTAGCGCAATAAAATTTGCAATTTTATTGCGTTAATACATCCTATCCAATGGACAATAGCTGAATAACTACCGCTTGGTCGGCGGGTAAGCTATTAGGGACTAAAAACACTAGTGAACCCATGCAAAATTCCTTTCTTAGCCTGGGTAGACCCTGAAGTCGCTAACCCTTAAGGCACCCCCCCCCCCCCAGCCACATCCTTCAGGTAAAATTGCGTGAAGGTATTATGAGATTTCCAGTGGCAGGCTGATAGAATCTGTTCTAAGGAGACTCCCGACTGGAATGCCTTAGAAGCAGCAAAAGCCCTGACATCATGAGCCTTAACTTGATGTAAGGTGTGGGCTTGGTGATCAGAGAGCTCATAGCATAGGATCACAGTTTGCTTGATCCATGAGGAGATAGTGGCAGGGGAGATGTCCTTGTCGAAACTCTTTTTGAAGGAGACAAAAACTAATTCCTTGCCCTGCCTGATGTCTGAAGTGTCCAAATAGTAGCGTAGGGCTCTAACCGGACAAAGGGATCTGTCAGACTTGAGGGATCTATCCAGAGTAGGAGCTAGGGCTGGTATGACCACTGGGGCTACACTCTCTGGGCCCTCCTTTGCCAGCTGGTTCTTGGACAGAAAGCTGGGGGATGGAAACAGAGACACCTTAGACCAGTCTGACTGGTGCCTGATGTTCTTGTTTTGCCATGCATGAATCTCACTCCTTCTTTTGCCGGAACCCAGGGCCAAGAGGAAGACAGTCTTGAAGGTAAGATGCTTCAGAGATGCTTCTCTAAGAGGTTCGAAAGGAGCCTTCGTTAGCTGGTGTAGTACCAGAGAGAGGTTCCAGGAGGGTATACCCCTCCGCCCTTTGGGCCTGTCTCTGTGGAAGCTGTCCAAGAGACGGGTGAGATTGTCATCCTTGCTGATATTGAGGGTGACATTACCCAGTTTATCGGCTATGGCAGATCTGTAACCATCTATGGTGCTTGGCTGTAAGTTTTTGACCTCGAAGAGGTAAAGTAAGAAGTCAGCCACTGATTTTAAAGGTGGAGAGTCGAAGTCCACCTTATTAGAGACACACCATTTTGTAAAAATGGTCCACTTTGCCTCATAGACTGATCTGGTTGATTTTCTTTGAGGTGCCTCAATTCGTGCTGCCACTACTTCAGAGAAGCCCTGCTCCTTGATTGCTGTGGCTCTAGGAGCCATGCGTGGAGATTTAGATTTGTCAGATTTCTGTGAGGGATCTGATTGAAGGGCTGTGTCAGAAGGTGTGGCACATTGGGAAGACTCAATGGGATTTGGCTGGACATGTCCACCAGGTCCCAAAACCAAGGCATGTTGGGCCACCCCGGAGCAATCAGAATTATCCTGTTGCCTGGGGAGTTCAGTAATTTTTCCACTACTTTGCCCAAGATGGCCACTGGTGGGAAAGCGTAAGCATCCAGGTTCTCCCAGGGTATGCTGAGTGCATCGACTGCAATCGCTAAGGGATCCGGCACCGGTGACACAAACTGAGGCAGTTTGTTGTTGAACCTCGTGGCGAAGAGGTCCACCAGAGGTCGGTGCCACCTGAAGCATATCGCCTGAAAGGTTTCTGTGTGGAGAGACCATTCCGTCTGAATAATGTGGCCTAGTCTGGATAGCTTGTCCGCTACCACATTTAGCCGGCCCGGGATGTGACGGGCTTTGAGGGTTACTTGGTTGGTCGTACACCAAGTCAAAATTCTCCACAGAAGGGCACACAGAGGGCCCGACCTCATGCCACCTTCTTTGTTGATGTAAGACACTACTGTAGTGTTGTCTGTGGCCACCAGTACTATCTTGCCGGAACAGAGGTTTTGAAACTCTCTTAGTGCCAGAAAGACTGCTTTCAACTCGAGGTAATTGATGTGCAGTTTTCTTTCCGGTAGAGACCACACGCCTCTGGCTGTGTGTTCTTCTAAGTGAGCGCCCCACCCTTCTTTTGATGCGTCTGTAAAGATCTGCAGAGCATGGTTTAGTGGGTGTAAAGGTTGTCCTTGCAACACATTGTTTTCCTCCAACCACCATTTTAGATGTGGATGTAGAGAAGCGGGTATGGGAATGAACTTTTCTAACGATTCCGGTACCCTCCAGTTGTTCTTGAGGTGCCATTGCACGGGCCTCATGTGTAGGCGGCCTAGATAGACTTGCTTTTCTGTGGCCGTTAGGAGACCTATCAAGGACATGAACTGCCGGACCGGACAGGTCGGCCAGGCTAAGATAGCTTGAATCTTTGCTGTGAGAGCCTGCCAACGGTCCGGTGTGGGTCTGACCCGGCCGGACTCGAGGTCGAACTGGTAACCTACAAAGTCGAAGACTTGTTTTGGTTCCAGCTCTGATTTCTCCCTGTTGACTAACCAACCCAGGTCCTGGCATATTTTCAGTAGATCTCTGGTATGCTGGAGACAGGCTGGGTGGGAATTGGCCCTCACCAACCAGTCGTCTAGGTACTGGTGGATTCTTATACCCCTGTGCATGGCCATTAACTTCACTTCCTTGGCTATGACTGTGAATTCCAGAGAGGCTGTGGACAGACCAAAAGGCAGGGCCTTGAATTGGTATGTCTGCCCCTGGACGTGAAATCTCAGGTATTTCCTGGATTGTTCCTGTATCGGTACGTGGAAGTAGGCGTCCGTGAAGTCTATTGAGGTGACCCATTCCCCTCGTTGAAGGGAAGTTCTGATGGTTTCTGGTGTTTCCATCTTGAACTTCTCCACTTTTAGAAAGGGATTCAGATTGCTCAAATCTAGGATGGGCCTCCACTTGTTGTTGGGTTTGGGTACCAAGAAAAGCCGGTTGAAAAAACCTAAAGATTTTGGGTTTTGTACCGGTTCCACCGCATTTTTGGAAATAAGCTGATGCAAAGCCTCCGACAGGTAGCTGTTCCTGTGGTGGTTCACATAGCGGCTTATGACCGTTGGGTGCCTTGATAGAAAGGGCCTGTTCTGGAAGGGGAGGATGTAACCCGACCTTAACATCCGGACAATTTTGTGACTGGACCCTAGGTCCAACCAAACCTGCCAGAAACTCTGTAGTCTGGCCCCTACAGGTGGGTTTGTTACAGCATTTTTGACATTTACCACAGTTTTGACATAAGACGATGGAGTGACACAAGAAGCAAGTTTCACAGATTTTATTTTGTAACTTTTCTGAGAAAGACAAACTGCTACCCCGGGACTTATTTCTTTCTTTTGCGAATGCCCGGGCGCAGAAGGAACACAAGGTACAACATTTAAGTTTGCAAAAGTGTCTTTTTGTCTCTGTAAGGTGCTCCCGGCCAGCAGTCCTGTTGTCAAACTGTTTACATAATAACTGTCATTTGTAAGACTGCTGGCCCTTGGCCGGTCTCGAGGAGTAGAAGGAGGCCTTGCCCTTATGCTTCTTGCCCTGTCCACGCTGACCAATGTTCTTCCATGCCGGTCGTTCCTGTTTTCTATTATCTCCACGCTTTTCAGGGCGTTCATAAGGGTGGAAACGACCCTTCTTTCCCGACTGAAGCTGACCTTTGCTTTCAAAAGCGGCGCTATCTTGTTCAGCTTGTCTGAGGGCTTCATCAGGGAAGAGCATTGGAGTGTGGAGAGGTGCAGTCCTCAGGGAAGTCAATGTGTCTGGCTTGATGCCCGCTTTAAGATGTGACAGATACGAATCTCTACGGGTCAAGGTCGTATTGGCCACCGACACAAAAACAAAGTCACTCAAATGTTCTAGGGTCTTTGC
This sequence comes from Sabellastarte sp. h YS-2021, assembly GCA_964017235.1. Lineage (NCBI taxonomy): Eukaryota > Metazoa > Annelida > Polychaeta > Sabellida > Sabellidae > Sabellastarte > Sabellastarte sp. h YS-2021. Next base: position 68,535,814 of record OZ024933.1, read on the forward strand.
CATGGCCTGAGTGATGCTGGCGTTAAAGTTCAATAGAAATTGAAGTTCGTCGGCTGCATCAGCTGTTTTGGAAGCAGACTTCCCTTTGGCCATTTCTGCTTTGATAGTTTTCAACTGTCCCTTCATATTCTCCTGGACTCTGTACAAACACCTATTGAACCCAGCCGCCTGATTACATATAGTAGAGGCTTCCCTGGCCGATTTCTCCCAACGTCTGAGGTTGTCCTGAGAGATCTGTCGGGAGGCTGGAGGTGTTGAAGAGATACCTGCTGCCTTAGCAATACGGCTGTATGTGCTGTTGATCTTTGAGGCGTCGGTATACCATGAAGTAACAGTCTTCTCAGCCCCAGTGTCACTCTTCTGCTGGCCGGGTACAAAGCCGTACCATTTCGCTTGGGAACGGGCCGGCTTAATAAACTGATCTTTTAGCAGTCCCCCTGCCTCAGAACTGCGTGAGGGGTAGCCCTCCACCAGTATCAGATTAAGTTTGCCCATCTTCTTGCACAACCATTCATCGGTTGGCATTTTAACTGAGACCTTTCCTGCGGGCTGAGACTGAGGTCCGGCGAAGGGGTTGTCGTCAGATGCAGTAGCCGTTGTGTCCATATCAGGAATATGGGACCAGCCCATATAAGACCTGATCCCTCTCATAGTCTCTCTATAATTCTGATCTTCCGAGAGGGTTTGGTCAGGATCAGTAGTGGTAGCATCTGGGTCCTGGTCGGACAACTCACCTTCTTCGACAAAAATGTCTACTGGAGGTTGGTCGGAGAAATCTGAGTCAGAATCAGTATCCATAGCCGGTGGGTTCTGTAGGCCGGCCGGTGTAGGGGACGACCTGCTGGTGACCTGCTGAGAAGAGGGTGGGTCGGTACCAGGCAGATCTGAACGTCGGTCGGTAGTCGATTTCTCCCTGTGCGACTTGCTGGTCGACTGAGCTTTAGGAGCAGTCTGAGATACACCATGCAAATCTGAAGATGGGTGCTTACTATCAGAAGATGAAGAACTCGACTTGTCGGTAGCCTGACTATGTGGGGAATCACGGCCACCAGCCAAATCTGAAGTCTGAGCAGCTGTCGGTCTGATGAACGGTTCAGCGGACTTGGCAATGCCAGCCGGAGCTGTAGCAGTAGGAGTGACTTTAACTGTGGAGAAAGTCGGTTCCTTATCCATAGTCTTTGCAAGCAAGATAGCCTCTAGTCTGTTAAACTTAACCGACCATTTCTGGTCGAGCTCGTCAATCCTTGCGTCAGCTGAGGATCTGTGAGTGGTAGGCGACTTAACCGGCTTCTCTGAAGACGTAGAAGATTTAGAAGTAGATTTCTTGTCAGAAGATGATGATTTCTTCTTCTTGGCAGAGGAACTCGAACCAGGGGACTGTACCATACCCTGGCCGTCCACAGCCCCCACTACCGTCACAGAGGACGGGTGAATGAGGGTGGAACTGTCTGAGTCCTTGGTGGGAGTATCTGAAGCTTTCTTTAAATCACGTTTCTCTTTCTTTAAACGATAACTGGGGGTAGACAACTGAACACGTTGTTCCTCAGTCAAGGAATTACAAGCCTGGCAATCATTATTGGTAATGCAAGGGTCCGTGCCTTTACCCTTCTCTCTGCAGCGTGCGCAGAAACAATGGCTGTCAAAACTTGCCATGATGTGGCCACAGCTACCATGTTTCTGGCCCGGAGAAGACATAATGATCTGATGGCAGCAAAATAATAAGTTCAAAACGTTCTATATACTCCCTGAACAATGTTCATACAAGTTTATAAAACAATTCTCACCAATAATAATAAAAATCTGAAGTTAAAGTTCTGTTGAAAATATTCCGTGTACACAAGCATGCGCCAAACGAAAAAGATGCTATGACGTCATGCTGTCTAGACAGGAAGGAAGTACCACACGCCATCTGGCGAGTGCACAGCACTGGACCGGCCTGGCCGGTGGAAACACAGGACGTCTTTTTCTGACGTTTGGCCGGTCTGCGCCGACCGGATAAGCTATTGTCCATTGGATAGGATGTATTAACGCAATAAAATTGGAATTTTCAAATAATCACAAATTTAGTCTGTTCAGTATCAAAGTGAAGTCTCATCTAACCATGGCAAGTATACATGAAAAAGTCAATGATAAGTACCACAGGACTGCTGTCACAAGGTTGAGTCAAACCTTTAAAGTAGGGGTGTTGCGGTAGTACCGGTATCGTCAGTACAGTACATAAAATACTGCAAACTGTCAAATATGCAGCTACCGGTTTTCTGCTTATACTTCAATTTAAAGAAACTTTACTAACCTTACACACAAAATAAGTGTCATAATCCACTTTTATTTGCTTTTTACTGTAATACCAAAGCCATAATGAGCAATAATTTGCAGAAACTATATATTTCGTTGTTTAGCCAATCAGAATCGAGAACACATCTGTGTCATGTTAGAATATTCCTGTTTTACAGTATGGAAAGTATTTGGTTCTCATGTTTTCTCAAATAAGAGACAGTTAACCGGTAACCGACCGGGAAGTGAAAGATGGGAAACCGGAAGGAAAAAATTGCTACCGCAACACCCCTATTTTAAAGAATCTATCATGATTGCAAGTCAGTAATGATGACACATTTTGTCAAAGTTTGGCTTTTATATCTCATTAAAGAGCCAGAGTAATATTGGGACAGGTCCACAGCATTGTCATATGTGGGAGTCAAACCCACACAGAGATGACAGCCTGTGCCAAACCTGGTGACTCAGTGGGCCACCAACATTCCTTATATTTAGTAGGGATGGGTCGGTACCAAAAATGTGTACATCGGGATGTCGCCAATGCAAAACCGTACCGATTCCGGGACTCCGCGTTTTAGTACACCCCAATCAAACATGGACGAGATCTTCACGACATCGCAATTAAAGTCCCCAAATGCCCAAAATATGAGAGAAACCTGTATAATTTCTTCAGATTTCTTGTTTGTTCCCAATATTTTAAGTTTTCCTTCCATTTTATGTGTTGTCAAGCGAGATTTAGGTTATAAACTGTCGTAACCAAAACATGGCAGTTCTCAACGTTTCACTATAAAAGTCTGCAGATGGTCGAAAATATAGGGATAAAAGCTTATAATTTCTTCAGATTTGGGAGATGTTTCTAATATTTTAATCCTTCCTTTCATTATATATGTTGACAAGCGAAGTGGCAGTTGTAAAATCTCGTCACGGTATTTCAGTAAAATGCTCTCGATATCGAGATACCGGAACTACCGACCCATCCCTAATATTTAGTAGATATACTAGAGAGAACTTACAGGCCAGTTGTAGTAGAGGTGACACATCTTGTAAGTGAGCCTCTGTATGTGGTCGGGTTTGAGTCCCGTTGTGTCGTACACCACGTTGTAATGAGTCGGGGTCACTGTCCCCTGACGAACAGACTGAGAGATGAGGAAGAAGTCGTACCTAGGAACACATTTCAAACAAACTTTGAAAACTTTTTTTTTCCATTTTTGACAAGATAATAGAGGTACATATTTATAACACAACCGCATAATGAGGAAACAAGGGCAGACAATATGACACCTTGGAAACAAAGTGAAGGTTGGGGTTTACATACTATTGAACAGCCAGGACCTTATGAAAAAAATCCAGGAAATGAAAAAACTTCAAGCAACCAAGTCAGAATTGGCATTTTATTTTTCTAGAACGTAAAAGTTCATATCTAAACAGACCAGTTCTATTTTCCAATATGCACTAACCACATAGCAATAAGACAGCTGGGTGGCATCCGATATAAAATGGCCAGCCTCGGCAGACAAAAACCACAGGTACAACTAAATGGGCAACAACCTTGAGATTTGGAAAAATCTTAGGAACAACTTCAATAAATACTAGATCAATATACAAGAGATATGGCCGTTTTAGTATGAAGACCCCCCTGGAACTTGAAGCAGGGGTCAAAGGTCAAATCTGATACTTGTAGAAAGATTCACAGGCCATGATTTCTTACACGTTTTTATATTTTGAAGCCCTAGAACTTATTATAATGGAGATATAAGGCCCTTTTTTCATAATGATCTTAATTGAACTTGCAATCAGGGTCAAAGGTCAAATTTGACACTTGTAAAAGATTCACAAGCCATATTTCATAAAAAAACTGTTTTCTGATTTTCGAAAACCCTTGACCAATGATAAGGAGATATCAGCCCTATTTGATATGATGACCCCCAATTTGACATTAAAGATGTGACATGGTGGCCATTTTGTTATCCAAACAAGGCCAAATTACTCTTGGACAAGTTATCCCAGCCATTTATAAATGTGATGAAGCTAGCTGCACTATTTTAAGTTTTAGAACATATAAATGATTTTCACAGCCATAAACATTCTCTGCAAATTTGGAGAAGATATCTTCATAAACTAGACCAAGGATGCATCTGTGGTCAGATGCAAGATGTATCTACTGTAAAAGCACAAGTAACATGGTTTAAAGGTAAACAGCATTTTAATAATTAAATTATAAGCACTTTTAAGTTTGGCTATACTTGTTTGACCTAGAAGGAGACCATTTGTAACCAAGTAACCTATCAAAGCCTCGGAATAAACTGTGAAATTAGTGAAAATATACAGCATGGTCCAACTAAGCAGTCACAGTAATGATTTGTTATTCAACAATACTAAGAAAATACAATTTCTGTTTCTTCATAAAAAAGAAAGGACATTTTAGTGTAAAACAAGACATCCGGGAAGCGCATAACTCAAAGAAGGCACATATTCATAAATAAATGGGAAAATCCTGTTGCTTTTTTTAACTTTTTTTTTTTGTATCCAGATGGTGATACAGAACAGTCTCAAAATTTAATGGGATCTAAGTTGGGTAAAGACCCATCACTCAATGGAAGAGTGGAAATAAAGTCACATAATTCAATATATTTGGATAATGTAACATGGAACAATAAGATTTTCCTGTATTGTTAATGTCAAACAATGATGATTTTATTCATATTTAAAGCTCTATCATCTAAACTACTATTTCCAGTGACCTAAATTATTTCAGGTCACTTCTGTTCTTTCAAACGTATTATTTCCTACTATTCTACACCCGAATACCTTCTTTTATTTCCTGAACCTTCTACTATCTGAACACAGTCTTGCATTCCCTGTATGTTTGGACAATATAGAATATCCTGTATTGACACGACTGGTCAGTACTTACCACTCTTGACGAGTCACGTCTGTGTCTACTACTGTACCAGGCGGTGGGTTACTCATTCCATTACCATTGGCAAAGAAACGGGAGGAGATCCTTTTTTTCACCACAATAATAGCAACTTTGGGGCTGAAGAACAATTCACACAATTTTTTCATTATGATTCATTAAAGTGGTGCCTCTCAGAATGAATACTGACGAGATGTTTTCAAGTGATTTAACATGTTATAAATTATGAGTGGGAGAAACAATCCCAAAATATTTCTTTATTGTGACTAAATTTTTTTTTGCATTCATAGTCCCCAGTAACTCACCCGCCAACCAAGCGGTAGTTATTCAGCTAATGTCCATTGGATAGGATGTATTAACGCAATAAAATTTGCAAATTTAATAAGTAAATTAAATTTTTATAAGTTAATACCCTATCCAATGGACAATAGCTTATCCGGTCGGCGCAGACCGGCCTGCCAAACGTCATAAAAAGACGCCCTGTGTCTCCACCGGCAGGCCGGTCCCTAGTACTAGTGCACTTGCCAGGTGGCGTGTCGTACTTCCTTCCTGTCTAGACAGAGTGACGTCATGGCATCTTTTTTGTTGTCTAAACTTAATAGACCCCTAGTAACCTGAAAAGCGGGGTCGGTTGGGAGGGTCTTGTGCGTCCATTGGATAGGGTATTAACTTATAAAAATTTAATTTACTTATTAAATTTGCAATTTTATTGCGTTAATACATCCTATCCAATGGACAATAGCTGAATAACTACCGCTTGGTTGGCGGGTGAGTTACTAGGGACTATGAATTTAACTCATATTAGAAATAATAACTATTCCCACTAGTCAACACCCTTAAGGCTATGGTCGAATATCATCATCCGGTTATCTGGAGTTGAAACCGTCAGAGTCGACCTTGCCCCCCCCCCAAAGCGGTAGAGAGTAGGAAGTCAGCCACCGACTTCAAAGGTGGTGACTTGAAGTCCACCTGATTAGCGATGCACCATTTTGTAAAAATGGACCACTTTGCCTCATAGACTGATCTGGTTGATCTTCTTTGAGGAGCTTCAATTCTTGTTGCCACTGCCTCAGAGAAGCCCTGTTTTCTGATTGCTGAGGCTCTAGGAGCCATGCATGAAGGTTCAGGTTTGTCAGATTTCTGTGAGGGATCTGATTGAAGGGCTGTGTCAGCAGATTGGGCAGATTTGGAAGTCTGAGGGGGACTTGACTGGACATGGACACTAAATCCCAAAACCAAGGCATGTTGGGCCATCCGGGTGCAATCAGGATTAGTCTCTTGCATGGAGAGTCCAGTAACTTTTCCACCACCTTGCCCAAGATGGGGGTTGGTGGGAAAGCATATGCATCCAGATCCTCCCATGGCAGAGTGAGTGCATCTACTGCAAAAGCTAGGGAGTCCGGAACTGGGGATACAAAGAGAGGCAGTTTGTGATTGAACCTTGTGGCAAACAGATCTATGTGGGGCTGGTGCCACCTGTTGCATAGTTCTTGAAATACTTCTGGAAGGAGGGACCACTCTGTTTGGATAGTCTGACCCAGTCTGGATAGCTTGTCCGCTATCACATTTAGATGGCCTGGAATATGCCGGGCTTTGAGAGTAACTTGTCTCTGGGAGCACCAGGTCAATATCCTCCAAAGGAGGGCACACAGGGGACCCGACCTCGTGCCTCCTTCCTTGTTTATGTACGCTACCACTGTGGTGTTGTCTGTAGCTACTAGGACGATTTTGCCCACGCAGAGATCCTGAAACTCTTTTAAGGCTAGCAAGACTGCTTTTAGCTCGAGATAGTTGATGTGCAGTTTGCTTTCCGGTATCGACCAGGACCGTCTTGCAGTGCGCTCGTTTAAGTGAGCGCCCCAGCCTTCTTTTGATGCGTCTGTAAAGATCTGCAGAGCATGCTTTATTGGGTGTAAAGGTTGGCCTTGGAGAACATTGCCCTCCTGTAACCACCATTGCAAGTGTGGGTGCAGGGACCTGGGCAGAGGGATAATCTTTTCTAGAGATTCCGGTACCCTCCAATTGTTTTTGAGGTGCCACTGAATGGGTCTCATGTGCAGGCGGCCCAAATGAACCTGTTTTTCTGTGGCCGTCAACAGGCCTATCAGAGACATGAATTGCCGGACCGGACAGGCGGGTAGTGACAAAAGTGCTTGAATTTTCTCTTGGAGGTTTTCCCACCGGTCCGGAGTCGGTCGGACCCGGCCGGTCCTGAGATCGAACTGGTAACCTACGAAGTTGAAGACTTGCTTGGGTTCCAATTCCGATTTCTCTGTGTTTACCCGCCAACCTAGTTCTTGACACATTTGTACTAGAATCTGCGTATGCTGGCGATAGATAGGGTATGAATTAGCTCTTACTAACCAGTCGTCTAGGTACTGGTGGATTCTTATACCCCTGCGCATGGCCATCAGTTTCACCTCCTTGACTAAGATAGTGAACTCCATGGGTGCTGTGGACAGTCCGAAAGGCAATGCCCTGAATTGGTAGGTCTGACCCTGGACATGGAATCTGAGATATTTCCTGGACTGGTCCTGTATTGGAATATGGAAGTAGGCATCCTTGAAGTCCACTGAGGTGACCCACTCCCCTTGCTGGAGGGATGTTCTGATGGTTTCCGGTGTTTCCATTTTGGATTTCTCCACTTTGAGAAAGAGGTTTAACTTGCTCAGGTCCAGTATTGGCCTCCATTTGCTGTTGGGCTTGGGAACCAAAAACAGCCGGTTGAAAAACCCTAGAGAATTCTGATTGTGTACTACCTCTACTGCGTTTTTGTCTATAAGCTGATGTAATGCCTCTAACAGGTAGCTGTTCCTGTGAGGATGACATAACCGCTTACGACTGTGGGAGACCTGCTGAGATGAGGCCGGATCCGGAAGGGAAGGGTGTAACCCTGCTTTAAGATCTGAATTACTCTGGATCCGGCACCCAGATCCAGCCAAGTTTTCCAAAAGCTTTGAAGTCTGGCCCCTACAGGCATATTTGAGACAACATTTCTGACATTTGTTACAAGTGGAGCACAAGACAATTGAGTGACACAAGAAACACTGTTCACATATTTTAATTCTTGATTTACACAATGACAATCTGTTGCCCCGGGACTTACTCCTTTCTTTTGCGAATGCCCGGGGACAGAAGTGGCAAGTTTTACAACACTTAAGTTTACAGTCAAAGAGTTCAAAGTCTGTTCTTTCACATTGTTCCCGGCCAGCAGTCTTCCTGGGAACTGGGTTAAACATTGACTGTCATTTATATGACTGCTGGCCCTTAACACCACGGGAGAAGTTAGCAGAACGTCCTCTGCCTCTCTTGAACTGCCGACGTCCTATGTTTTTCCATGCCGGCCTGTCCTGCTTTCCCTCCGACCGACTCTCTGGTTTCTTGGTTTCAGGCCTTTCATAAGGGTGATATCTAAGCTTATTTCGGCCAAAGGATGCAGACTGACCCCTGCTGTCGTAGTGAGATATCTCTTCCTCCGCCTTCTTGATAATGGCATCGGGAAATAAAGTTCCACCTTGTAGAGGGGCAGTTCTGAGAGCTGCAAAGGTGTCCGGTTTTATACCGTTTTTGAGATGGCTAAGGTAGGCATCCCGCCAGGCCAAAGTTGAGTTACCCATGGTGATGAAAACGAAGTCTGTCAGGTGTTCCATTGATTTGGCGGCGGCTTGCGTGATGCTGCTATTGAAGGTCATGAGGAATTGTAATTCATCAGACGCTTCCGAGATCTTCTTGACACCTTGCCTTTAGACTCCCTCCGGATAGTTTTAAGTTGTGACTGCATCTCCTGCTGTACCTTGAAGAGGCAGCGGTTAAAACTAGCCGCTTGATTGCAAATCACAGAGGCCTCTCTTGCACTCTTCTCCCATTTGCGTAAAGTGTCCTGTGAGATACGGCGAGATGCCGGTGGAATGGAAGTCATACCAGTCTTTCTTGAGATTCTACTACAACTACTGTTCAGTTTTGATGGTCCGGTATTCCAGCATGAAACTATAGAAGGATCCGTTGACTGTCCGGGGTAAAGCCCGTACCATTTATTCTGCGACCAGGCCGGCCTCAAAAATTGATCCATAGACAAATGACCAGCTTCGGTAGTCCGTGAAGGGTATCCTTCAATGAGGGTCAAATTGAGTCTACCCAACTTCTTACAAAGCCACTCCTCTGTGGGCATTTGTACTGAAACTTTATTCGGAGCAGGAGCTTTAGGACCCGCAAAGGGGTTATTGTCCGATGGGTTAGAACTGTCCATCTCAGGCACATGGGTCCAACCCATGAAGGAACGGATGCCACTCATGGTCTCCCTATATGTCTGTTCTTCCGATGATGGTTGGTCGGTTTCCATAAAGTCCTGATCCTCAGAGAGATCAGCCTCTTCGACAAAGAGCTGGACCGGAGGTCGGTCGGAGATAGTGCTGTAAGTCGTGAAGAAATACCCGAGTCGACGCGTCGGAACTAACTGGCGACGGTGAACCGACGAAAGTCGTACTAGTGTTGATCAAGGACTTCAGAAGAAATATACTTTATTAATTAGCCGCTTTTAAATAAAAAACGAATTTTTGTAGTTTGATCTTTAACCCTATCCAATAAAGTACTGAATCTCGTGAGAATTTATATTTGCGGTTAAAAAATTGAGGGAAGCAGTCATGAATGTTGTTTCCACTTGAAAACCGTGACAACGATGGTGACAGCTTAAGAATGTGATTGCTTTCTTTAAAAGCACTTATTATCATAAGATTTTATAAGGTAGGTAATATTTTGGTGTACTATGAAGGTTTTGATGAAAAATCGATTTTTATAATGTATGAATCGACGCGTCGTAATTTCAACATTCACGACCGACTATGACCAAGTCGAGCCGTGTCGTTACTGCACTAGTCGGAGATGTCACTATCCGCTTGAGAGTCTATGCTGGAGATGCTGTCCCGTCTATCAGAAAGTTGAAGAGGAGGGGACTCCGAACCGGCAATAAAGGAGGTGCCTGGTCGGTCGGTGCGAGGTCGGTCGGAGAGTAGTTTGCTAGAAGACTGAGGCTTGGAGACAGCTGGGTCAGAGTCGGAAGGCAAACTATCAGCTTGATGTCGGTCGGATGAAGGCTTACCGGCCGACTGGTGCTTTTCAGCAATGTCTGGACCAGTGCGCCCTGATGCAGAAGGTCTGAGTCGGTGAGAGTCCGACTTTGGCTTACCGGCCGACTTATGCTGTGAAGCATGCGTGTCTGGGCAAGTGCGCTCTGAAGATGGTTGTCCTTGATCAACTTCCTCTGTTCTCAGCTTACCGGCCGACTTATGCGTTAAAGCATGTGTGTCTGGGCCAGTGCGCTTTTCTGGTGAAGATTTCCCAGGTTGAAAAAAGGGTTCTGAATCCTTCCGGATACCAGCAGATGGAGTGTGTGTAGGGGACACACGGACCTCTGAAGAAAAGCTTGGTTGTAAAGACTTTGACAAGAGGAGAGCTTCAATCCTGTTAAAACGTTCGGACCATTTCTGGTCTAATTCAGAGATCTTACTATCAGCAGATGAAGGGGCTACCACCTTCTTAGACTTGGAGGGAAGTTTCTTTGTTTTCTTTTCCGGAGGAGCAGAGTCTACTTGAGAAGACTAAGAATCACCTACAACCCCAATAACTTCAACAGAAGAAGGATCAACAAATGTGTCATCCGTAGGGTTAGCAGACTCAGACCGTTTAGCCTCCCTTTTCTCCTTTTTAATCTTGTAAGATGGAGTAGCGAGCTGGGAACGCTGCTCAGGGGTGAGGGAGTTGCATAACTTACAATCAGTAGTGTCTTTATTAGCCACACACGGTTCCTCTCCCTTCCCTTTATCGCGACAATGCGCGCAAAAAGTATGTCCATCAAAATTGGCCATTGCGTGGCCGCAACTTCCCCTTCGTTGTCCTGGTGAAGACATAACGTGCCCTACACACTTAGAAGAATCCAGAAGCAAATAAAAGTTCAAATCCTTGTAATATTTCACAAAAAAACACAAAATTCCTGGCTGCTATGAAAAAGCTTCCACACAAGTTCGCGTCGAACGAAAAAGATGCCATGACGTCACTCTGTCTAGACAGGAAGAAGTACGACACGCCACCTGGCGAGTGCACTAGTACTAGGGACCGGCCTGCCGGTGGAGACACAGGACGTCTTTTTCTGACGCTTGGCGGGCCGGTCTGCGCCGACCGGATAAGCTATTGTCCATTGGATAGGATGTATTAACGCAATAAAAAGTACTTTTAAATACAAAAATGAAAGGTGAAATCTCATCACATCAAAAAATTCCCAGCCCATGATTTCCTTTAAGTTTGTTTCACATTGCAAGCCTCTAGGATCAATAATAAGCGAGTTATAAGCACTTTTAAGTTGGGGTATCTTCGTTTGACCGTGAAGGAGGGGTCCACTGTTAAATCTGACCACATCAGGAGATTCCCAGCCCATGATTCCCTATAGGTTGGTTTCACATTACAAACCTCTTGGACCAATAATACAGGAGATATAGGCACTTTTACAGTCTTCTATGTGAGGTACTTTGGCACTCTGTGGATGACCTTGAATTAACAGCTTTAAGGTCAAATGTCTGCAAGGTTTTAGAGGACATGTATATATGTTATACATATCACCTATGAAGAGATTCAACCTTCTATCTATGAGAACCAGCCAGTAGAAAAAGGCAGATAATTTTCAAAGAAATGCCCGCAGCGGCCATTTTGTTTTTCAGAATGAGGCTAATTTCAGTCCAACAAAAGCTTACCTCTCAATGAAGATATCCTGCTAATTTGGTGAACTTAGCTGATGTATTTTTTCTCTGAGAGCGTTAACATTGAAAATCTCTCACGGTGGCGGTGTAGCGAACGCTAAACCAAAGTATCCACCGGATACGTTTGGTGGATACAATAATACAATCTGACAATTAATCTAAAGAAATTTGCAAATTTAATAAGTAAATTAAATTTTTATAAGTTAATACCCTATCCAATGGACAACGCCAGAAAAAGACGTCCTGTATATACTACTGGCAGGACCGGTCACAGAGTGTGCATTCGCTAGGTTTTGCATTGTACTTCCTTCATGTCTAGACAGCGGGTATTAACTTATAAAAATTTAATTTACTTATTAAATTTGCAATTTTATTGCGTTAATACATCCTATCCAATGGACAATTGCTGAATAACTACCGCTTGGTAGGCAGGTAACATACTAGGGACTCCAGTGAACTCATAAATAAAAAAATTTGAGAAGGCCCAGTTGACCTAGGGCAGATGACCCCAAAGGTCAAGATCGGCTAAGACTAACCGGTAACCCGAGAGTCTACCAAGTTCAGTCCCGTAAGAAATAAACTTCCCAAAGGAAGCAAGTCACAGATTTTTTTTTTTTTTGATATTATATACAATTGTACACGCTATGTACATATATATGTCATTGTAGAAAGTCCAATTGGAGTGTCTACCAGTAGAAAGTCCAATCTAGAAGATTTGGGTATTGCTTGGGAGTCCGAAATTTAATAAACTTATTTAATATTTTAATCTCAGAGATTTAGGTATTGCTCTTTGTACCAGAATGTAATCTTTGTTTAAACTTCATATAAGCTTGAAAGAAAGTCCAACTAAAATACAAACAGTGGGCCTTCTATCCATATAAATCTCGTCTAAGCAAGGTGCAACTTTTATAAATGAAGAAAACTCCTAATAAAGAAAATATTTTACTGTAACACAGATTTGATGTAGACATGACAGAAACTGATATTTTCAGTCTATTTTAAGAATTTGACAATCATCATCAAATTCCATCACCATTTTCAAGGGAAGTACAATTTTAGCTAATTAAATTTTGACAGCAGTCACTTTCTACTAGTGGTAAAGACGGCAAACCGGATAGTTGGTTTCTATTCGATTCATATAAACGTAAATGAAATCCGGTGTCAAAAGTCCAAGAACCGGTTCCTGAAATCTCACATATTTCACCTCAAATGTATAAAATTGAAAATTTTAATTACTTAAATTGTAAATTTTAATTACTTAAATGTAGCTTTTATAAGCTACAAGCTTACCATGTGGGACTTAATGCTGTTCTCGGGTTGCCACACCCGGGGCCAACGTCTTAGAAAAAAAGATCGTTCTTGTTAGCCACCGGATATACTGGTAGTTGTCGTCACGTGATAACTTCTGACCAATCGCCCTACTTTCTCGTTGAAATTTTATTAAACCTACCCCTCAGCTGTAAACAGCGGGGAGGCAGGGTGGGACTCTTCTAAGTCCCACATGGTAAGCTTGTAGCTTATAAAAGCTACATTTAAGTAATTAAAATTTCCAATTTTATTACGCTACAATAGCTTACCATGTGGGACTTAATGCTGAATTCAACCGCCCGGTGGCGGGATTACAGCTGAGACTGGAAGATATGTAATTTTTTTCTAAGATTTGAATTAATATATACAGAATAGTGCCAGAAATGCCAGTCTGAGTCCCTTTTACAGAGCCCCGATCCCGAAGATCGGGCCTGTAACGAGCCAAAAACCTGAGTAAAAAGGGACAGTGCTAAAACTGTCCAGATGTTTGGTAGTAGGACGGAAGTGCAGCAGTGCTCACTTCGAGGTCTAAGGGTCCCTATTAGACCTTCACGTGTGACTGACCAACCCCGTGGTCGGGCATCTCATGAAATTTTTAACCTGAAATATGAGATTAACGACAACTGACTAAGTCCTTAATAGAAATTACCTGATCATAGAAAAAATAAAATGACCTTACCCGTAACATCTTGAAGGTAAAGGAATACCTAGATCTTGGGAGAGACTCCTGAAGACTTGGTTGTAGCGGATGTGCCCCCCCCCCCCCCCCCCCCCCCCCCCCCCCCCCCCCTTTTTCTTTCCGAGGACAACTGGTCTGAGGGGAAGGATCTAGGACTTGTTGTGCTGCCACCACGGGTCCCAGATACATATTGTTGTCGGTGTCCGACCAAGTAAGGTCTTTTAGGTAAAAATTTGTGAATGTGTTGTGAGCTTTCCAGTGACAGGCTTGCATGATTTGGTCCACCGATACTCCACCGTAAAAGGCCTTAGAGGCCGCGAAGGCCCGGATGTCATGCGCTTTGACTTGGACCAAGTCCAAGGCTTGTTGATCTGCTTGTTTATAACAAAGTAGAATGGTTTGTTTCAACCATGAGGAGAGTGTAGCGGGTCTGATGTCTGAGGTATGTCCTTTCTTAAAGGAGATGAAAAGGAGAGAACGAGACCCTCTCAGGTCTTTAGTTCGGTCCAAATAGAACCTCAGGGCCCGCACGGGACACAGGGTCCTGTCTTCCTTAAACTGTCTATCTACAATGGTAGTCAAAGCAGGAATAGTCACTGGTGACACACTTTGAGAACCTTCTCTTGCTAGTTGGTTTTTGGCTATGAAATCAGAAGAAGGGAACAAGGCAACCTTTTCCCATTGGCCTAAATTAGCTACTTTGTTCGCGACTCAGGCATGGATTTCGCTGCGGCGCTTGCCGGAGGCCAAGGCTAGCAAGAAAGCAGTTTTGAGAGTAAGATGTTTGAGGTCTGAGTCTTTCATGGGCTCAAATGGTGCTTTGGTGAGCTCGTTAAGGACAACAGAAAGGTTCCACTTGGGTAAATTTCTGGAACTTTTAGGACGATCCCTGTGGAAACTGGAGAGTAACCTATGAAGGTCTGCATTGTGCGCAATGTGTTGAGCCGTTGGGCCCAGTGTCAACGATAGCAGTCCTGTAACCATCAATGGTCGAGGGGCGCCTGTTTAGGTCTTGGTACAGGTACATGAAAAAATCTGAGATTTGTTTCACAGATGGAGTGGAGAAATCCACCGAATTTTCTCTGCACCATTTTTCAAATGGACCTTTTCAACATCTCCTCACGTGACTGATCTGAGGTAAACACACACACTCCTGCAGATACTGTTTTACTGCAGTGTGTGCACAAACATGCTTTTTTTTTCTCAGTACACATTTTTCAGGCATAAATATCACTTAAATTCTGTGATATTTAACAGTGTAAATTATCTTGTGTTCAATGTTAGCTTTAAAAAGATTTGATTATCATTTAAAGCCAGTGTACAATATTGTCCTGCTTTCACATAGTACCAGGTGTTTCAATGGGGCAGGAACGCAATAAAGTTGAAATTATTTTGACATATTTCCCAGAAGAAAATGTAGACCATGACTAAAAACAAAGTTGATCATGGTGTACCTTACTTTGTGGACATTCAAAATGAATGCAATAATAAAGAAAATATATAACAAGAATCCTCCTTATCTGCATAATTTTTGTGTTTGATCAATGAAGAATATTTTAAATTCATATTTTTAAATATTCAGAAACATTGCCTTATATTTATATGTGTTATCAATGCTACCTCCATAAGGAGGATCTATTTTTGGATGTGTTTGTTTGTCTGTTTGTATCTCTGTTTGTGATTACTGCAAACAAAACTAATAGATCTTTCAGAATTTTTTTATGAACCTGGGGTCTGACCAAAGAGATAAAACTTTGTGAAAGATCCAGATCCAATTCTGGAAACCAAAAAACCCTGAATTTTCAAAGGTTAAATTGTCAATGTATTTCAAATGATTGTTTGCTTTCTGGTTAATATTACTCAAAAATAATAAGCAGATCTACATGACATTTTTCAAATAGGTAGGAAGAAAGGAATACAGTTTTGCAAAGACCGGATCAAATTCATAAAACAAAATAAATTCTTTTTTGGAAACACCCCTGATAGACGCAATTTTTAGTTAAAGTTTGAAGGTGATCTTAAAATTTGAGATTCAAGCACAAACATGTAATACCTATCTTTATCTGATTTATTGTTTACAAATTATAATTGGCATCTTTAAGATTTCTAAATGCTTCTGAGCTTTCCCAGAGCTCTGAATGCCTTGGTATACTGAGAATCTGGATGATGGGAGTTAAACACATTCAACCAATTTATCTCATTTCATCATGAGATATCAAACTTTAAAATATAAGCTTTAAAAATCAGTCTTCACTACTCTTTCACATTTTTATCAGGAGTAAAATGTATTATCTGAAATATACATTTATCACCATAATATTTGAGATCAGTACACTAAGAATAAACTTGTGAAGCTGAAACTCTATGAAGGAATAAATTAATTGAATAAAGTTTCTTTCAAATTAAAGTAACTCTAGCTTTTTTGAAATTTTCTGTTAATATTGATGCCACTGGTTAGAATTTCTGGGAATAGTGAGCTATAGTAAGACAAGGAAAAAACTTATTTTTATATGTCTTTGTTCTTTGGGACACTTTGTGAAAAAATGCATCTATGTTTGCATTAATTAAAAATTTGACATTAAAAACCCATAGTTAACACATGTAACATTCAAACATATGTAAAGTTAAATATATTCTTGCAGAAATATTTGTTGTATTTTGCAAAAATAACCCCTCATAAAAAAGAACAACACACAGCATACACTAGAGTCAATGCAGAAATCCACACACAGTAAATCTCTGCTTACCTCAGAAGGATCACATGACTGAAAACTGCCTTTGTTTGTTGAAAAGGTCTATAGGGCCCACTTTGACCTGTAGATGGTCCTTGTTGATGACCGCTGAGGGGCAGCAATTCTCTCTGCCACCTCCACAGAGAAGCCTTGTTCTTGGAGTTGTCCGCTCCTAGACACCAGGCGTGGAGGTTCAGCTGTTGCGGATTGTTGTGGAACACATAGTTGTGGGACTGTTTGAGTAGGGTCGTTGACACTGGGAGTTGTACTGGGATCTCTGTTGAGAGCTGCACTAGGTCCCAAAACCAGGGCATCCCTGGCCAGCCTGGGGCTATCACGATGATCAGGCAATGGCATTGCTTGATCTTTTGGATCACCTTGTGAAGGAGAGCCGTAGGAGGGTAGGCGTAGGCCGTGAGGTTGGTCCAGTTTATGTTCAGAGCATCTATGTTCCAGGCCCTTGGGTCTGGGATAGGAGACACATATAGAGGGAGTTTGTGATTCAGGTGAGTGGCAAATAAGTCTACATGAGGGGTGAACCACTTTCGGCAGATTTGCTTGAAGACCTGAGGGTGCAGGGACCATTCTGTTGACTGCACTTGGTTGGACCTGGATAGGAGGTCGGCCATCACATTCAGACACCCTGGAATGTGCCTGGCTTTCAATGTTATATGGTAGTGATGGCACCAGGTCATGATTTTCCACAGGAGAGCGCACATCTCTGCTGAGTGAGTTCCCCCTTGCTTGTTGATGTAGGCTACCACTGTTGAGTTGTCCGTCGCAACTAACACTGTTTGATTCTGGCACTGGTCCTTGAAGTCTCGAAGGGCCAGGGAGACCGCCTTCAATTCCAGGACATTTATGTGTAGCCTTTTTTCCCGCTCTGACCACAGCCCTTTTGTAGAATTTTGATCTAAGTGAGCGCCCCAACCTTCGTTTGAGGCGTCGGTAAAGAGTTGGATACTGTGGTCCTTGGGATGAAGGTCTGCGCCTTTCATCACATTTGAGGGGTTTTGCCACCAATCTAGGTGGGCTACAATGGCTTCTGTCCAAGGAAGGAGGTTGTCCAGCGACTGAGGATATCTCCAGTGCTCCTTGAGATGAAACTGAAAGGGCCTCATGTGAAGGCGTCCCTCCGGGACCATTTTCTCCGTTGAGGCTAGCAACCCAATTAGAGACATCGAACATCTTGCAGTCAAAACACGTTTTGACTTGAGTCGTAGGATCAAATCCTGAAGTTTGAGCCATCTCTCGTGAGTGGGTCTTACAAGGGCTGAATCTAGGTGGTATTCGTAGCCCACGAACGAAAACACCTGAGTAGGTTTCAGTTCTGATTTTTCCTGGTTGATTATCCAACCCAAGGATTGGGTTAGGTCTACCACTGCCTGTGTGTCCCTTTGAGATTCCTCCTGGGACCTGATCAGCCAGTCGTCCAGGTATTGGTGACTTCCGAGTCCTCTTGAGAGGGCCATTAGTTTCACTTCCTTTACGATCATCGTAAAGATCTGGGGGGCTGTGGCCAGTCCGAAAGGTAGGGAGGTGAACTGGAACACCTGGGCCTTGTAGCAAAACCTTAGGTATTTCCTTGAGTTTGGATGGATGGGGATGTGAAGGTATGCGTCCGACAGGTCTATCGACGATACCCACTCCCCTGGGACCAGGGAAGTCCTGATGGACTCCGGGGTTTCCATTTTGAACTTTTCTACATGTAGAAAAGTGTTGAGCTTGCTTAAGTCTATGACTGGCCTCCACCTTTGGTGAGGCTTGGGTACTAGAACAGGCGACTGTAAAACCCGAGAGATTTTACGTTTTCCACCCTTTCGATGGCGTTCTTTGACAAGAGAGACTGGATACAAGTGGCAAAGGCTTGGTCTTTTTGTTGGGCCTTGTACGCTGATAGAATCAGAGGAAATCTGATCAAGTTTGGCTTTGAACGGAATGGCAGAACGTAGCCATTGGTGATCATGTTTAACACGTTTTGAGAACATTTGTTTATTAGCCAGTCTCTCTTGAAAGAACGGAGGTGACTTCCTACTGGTGGACTGAGTGAGGCTTTGGAGGAGTCATTGGGAAGGGGGGTTTCCACGCCCCCTTGCCCTATTGTGGGATCGAAAACGACCCCTGGAGCCTCTGAAGTTGGATTTTCCTCTTCCCGAGGGAAAGGATTGGTTACTGCTTTGAGAGGTATTGCCCCCATAGGGGCGTTTCCTGTAGGAGCCTCTTTTCTTGTGGGGGCCACGAAAGGGCTTATTCTGATAGGGTGCAAAACCCTGAGAATCTTTTGAGGTGCCTTTTTTGAGAAGGAAGTCCTCACCTTCCTTTACAAGTTGAGACTCGAACAAGGAGGAGTCCCAGAAGGACGAGTTCCTAAGTTCTTGGCGTCTCGTTTCCCCTAACTGGGGATGCAATAGAGTCATTTCGGCTTCGCGCCTAAGCAAGCCGGTATTAGCCATGGAATATAATTCCCTCTGGAGAATATGGGCTAGCGATTTGCTGAGACAGGTAAGAGCTCTATGTTGAACAAGAACTGTCTTGTTCCAAAAATCCAAGTACTCAGCAACTTCCTCATATCCGCGCTTTGCTGCTTTCTCAGGATTGGCACCTTTCTGGATCCGAGACTTTATCTTCTTGACAGTTGACTTGATGCTATGTTGGCACTTTTCCAAGGAAGCATTGCAAGAAGAGGTTTTGGCAAAGGCAGCGGTGAAATTGAGGGTAGAAATGTTTTGTCTAGCCTGATGTTCCAGCTCCTTAAGGACTGGCAGAGGGACTTTGGCTACTGGTGCCCCAGGAGGTCTAGGAGTAATACAGATCTTGGCAAAGTCCGTATTCAACTCCTGGATTTTGTCTTGAAAAGTGGGCTGTCCAACCTTATACCACTTAGAAGTGGATGGAGGAGGCTTGACATATTTTCCCTCAGATAAATTGGCAGCTTTGAAATCATGTTGAAATTTATCAAAGGCGTTTTTGATAACTGAGCTAAGTGGTAGGATAGAGGAAGGACCTCTAGGTCTGAGCTCTTGACGGCCTTTTTCGTCATCCAGACCCAACACTGAAGTTGAAGACCTAGGCATAGAGTCCCTGGGGTCAGGGAGAGAAAGAATGCGCCTGAAGGTGTCTACCTCTTCAGAGTATTGGGAGGGAATGTCAGACAGGGCTACTTCCCTATAATAAGGGGGGTCTGGATCATGTTGTGGGAGGTCTTGATCAGAAGCTGCGCCTGAGGGCTGAGCCCTAGAGGGCTTAGAAGACCTGTGTCTGGCAACAGGGGAGTGATCTTCCTCTGAAGATGACACATATCTGGACCTAGATTTATGCTTGCTTTTGTCAGTGTTTCTTAGGTCTAGGATGGATCCGAGATTCGTCGGAATCCTCATCCAGTTGGTCCGAGGCAGAGCTCGGTGCTACTGTTTGCCTGTGGCTTTGTTTTTTGTGTGAGTACGAGGAATCCTTCGGTATAGCCTCAGAAGGGGCAACGTACTGATCCGAGGAAGTTTGGTTAAGTACTAGTCGAGGAGGGAGTGCTGGACCAACGTCCACATCCATTGCCTCGGACTGTGCATTAGTACTTGACCTCGGAGGGGGTAGGTCCAGATGAGCAGCAGGATTGCTGGATGGACCAGCTTTTGAAGCATGAGGCGAGGGATCAACCTCGGTAGGCTTTTTAACTGCCAACTCCTCTCGGAGTGATTGAAATGCTTCTAACATGGATGCCTGGAAGGAACCCATTTGCTGCTGTATATGTATATTTAAGGAATCACCCAGGGATTTCTCTCGATTTCTTTGAATTTTGTTTTGCAAAGCAGTACCTGGGGTGGGTGGGACAGCTTTGGCTGGGGTCTTTAAAGATAAAGAACTGAAGGCGAGAGGTTGAGGACGGGGGGGGGTGAGGTAAAGAGGTTATCGGCAGCACTCTCAAGGTCTGCATTAGAACCAGTAAAAGAGTCCCCATCGCCTTCACCCAAGAGATCTAGTTCATCTTTGGAACTAGTTTCCGCTTTTTGCTTTTTTAAGTACCGCTTCCTGTTTTGAATTTTTTGCAATTGTTCATCAGAGAGAGACGTGCAAATATGGCAGGGTGCTTCAAAAGTGACACAGGGGTCATCTCCCTTGCCAGCCTCCCTACAGGTAGGGCAGTAATTATGATTATCAAAACTGAAGCAAAAATGGCGGCATTTCTGAGCTCTCGGTTTGTCTTTGTTTGCTTGATGGAGAGACATTTTAACGCAATAAAAAGACGTACAATTGAAATTGCCTGAACCGAGAAAACTCAAAACACGCGGATTGTAAGGAAAATACTTAAGTTGTGAAATTAAAAATTTTACAGTATGATCTATGAAATATATTTAAGGAAATATCCAAATATTAGCCTCCAACAATACGTGAATACTGAGAAATAAATGAAAATGTCTGTATATTTACAAACTGCTACCAGTCAATCGTGGCCAACGAGAAAGTAGGGCGATTGGTCAGAAGTTATCACGTGACGACAACTACCAGTATATCCGGTGGCTAACAAGAACGATCTTTTTTTTCTAAGACGTTGGCCCCGGGTGTGGCAACCCGAGAACAACATTAAGTCCCACATGGTAAGCTATTGTAGCGTAATAAAAGCAATAGTTTTCAAGTTACAACTGATTTACTCAGTAGTGAGAACCTGAAAATAGCTATTGCTCAGCTATGCCATGAGCTATAGGTCTGTAATTTCACTATGTTATAGCTGACCCAAAAGTAGGTGAACAACATATTTTAACAAAATACTCCAAATGCAATATTTTTCAAGTTACAACTGATTTACTCAACATACAGTACCTGAAAATAGCTATTGCTCAGTTGTGCCATGAGCTACAGCTCTGTAATTTCACTATGTTATAGCTGATCCAAAAGTAGCTGAATAACATATTTACACAGATTTCTGTAAATGCAATAGTTTTCAAGTTATAAGTGATTTACTCAACAGTGATAACCTAAAAGTAGCTATTACTCAGCTATGCCATGAGCTACAGGTCTGAAATTTTACTATGTTATAGCTGACCCCAAAATAGGTGAATAACTTATTGAAACAAAATACTCTAAATGCAATAGTTTTCAAGTTATAAGTGATTTACTCAACAGTGATAACCTAAAAGTAGCTATTACTCAGCTATGCCATGAGCTACAGGTCTGAAATTTTACTATGTTATAGCTGACCCAAAAGTAGGTGAACAACATATTTTAACAAAATACTCCAAATGCAATATTTTTCAAGTTACAACTGATTTACTCAACATACAGTACCTGAAAATAGCTATTGCTCAGTTGTGCCATGAGCTACAGCTCTGTAATTTCACTATGTTATAGCTGATCCAAAAGTAGCTGAATAACATATTTACACAAATTTCTGTAAATGCAATAGTTTTCAAGTTATAAGTGATTTACTCAACAGTGATAACCTAAAAGTAGCTATTACTCAGCTATGCCATGAGCTACAGGTCTGAAATTTTACTATGTTATAGCTGACCCCAAAATAGGTGAATAACTTATGAAACAAAATACTCTAAATGCAATAGTTTTCAAGTTATAAGTGATTTACTCAACAGTGATAACCTAAAAGTAGCTATTACTCAGCTATGCCATGAGCTACAGGTCTGAAATTTTACTATGTTATACCTGACTCAAAAGTAGCTGAATAACATATTTATAAGAAATTCTCTAAATGCAATAGTTTTCATGTTACAAGTGATTTTACTCAAGATGGTAGTTACTGAAAAGCCCAAAAGTAGCTATTACTCACTTAGCTATTGAGACAGACACCCAAGTTACTCACCATGTTGTAGCTATGAAAAAAGTAGCTGAATAACATATTTTAACAAAATGCTCTAAATGCAACACTTTTCAAGTTATAAGTGATTTAGTGCATGATTTCATGAATTTTAATGCATTAAAAATTATTAAAAAAATTTATTTAAAAAAAAACTAAGACAGATCCAGGTCTCATACTCACACAAGAGAATCTACCTCTGGCCTAGTACATATATGCAAGATATGAGAGAAATCCCTGCAATAGTCACTGAGAAAATTGTGATAAAGTGTTGAAATTTTCACACTTTTGGTGGGGGTACCTCCCTTGTAACGTCTCTAGCAAACAGACGAACAGACAGATTTGCATGCCTTGAACATTTTTTCATCCTCGATAGATAAGGTATCTTTTAAAAAAAACACCATGTCTCTAGGCCTTGTAGTTTTGGAGAAGAAGATGTTCACGCGGACGCCCACGCCGCAGAGTGACGACATAAAAATAAACCGCATTTTAGTTGAAGTAATTATTCATGTACGCGTGCAGAAGATTTTACAGTGTGACTACAGTTTGGTGTATACTAATTCGAATGAATCCAGTTTTCGCCGAATTTTTGTTTTCGGGACCCGGTTTCTATATTTACTTTCGATCGTAACACTACTTTCTACATGGCATTTAGTTGACCTATTAAGACCTATGCCTCTGCAGCAGCATTTTTTTGGTGACAACTGCCCACTTGTTGGTCCCAGCTCCAATTGGACTTTCTACCAAGTTTTTTTATGTTGGTAGAAACTCCAATTGGACTTTCTACCGGTAGAATTTGAAATTCTACCATGACATAGACATATTTACATATCTCCTCATTTTAGGGCTTGGTGGTGGACCTGTTGCGCAGCCACCACTGGCCCTAAATGAAACAGCTCTGTATCAGCCCAAGCCACATCCTTCAGATGGAATTGTGTGAAGGTGTTATGGGATTTCCAGTGGCACGCTGACAGAATCTGCTCTAAGGAGACCCCGACTGGAAGGCGTTAGAAGCAGCAAAGGACCTGACATTATGGGCTTTGACCTGATGTAGTGTGAGGGTCTCCTGGTCAGAGAGCTCATAACAAAGGATCACAGTTTGTTTGATCCATGAGGAGATGGTGGCAGGTGAGATGTCTTTATCAAAACCTTTCTTGAAGGAGACAAAGACCAACTCCTTGTTCTGCCTAAGATCTGAGGTCCTGTCCAAGTAATACCGAAGGGCTCTGACTGGACACAAAGACCTGTAACCTTTGATTGACTTTTCCAGAGTGGGGGCCAGAGTTGGTATGACCACTGGAACCACACTATCTGAACCCTCCTTAGCCAGCTGATTCTTGGATAAAAAGCTGGGTGAGGGGTATAAGGACACCTTAGACCAGTTTGACTGGTGTCTGATGTTCTTATGTAGCCAAGCATTGATCTCACTCCTGTGTTTACCTGAACCCAGGGCCAGCAGAAAAACAGTCTTGAAGGTCAAGTGTTTTAGTGAGGCCTCATTTAAGGGTTCAAAGGGAGCCTTTGTCAGCTGGTGTAAGACCAGGGACAAGTTCCAGGAGGGTATACCCCTCCTTCCCTTGGGCCTGTCTCTATGGAAACTATCCAGGAGACCGGTGAGATTCTCATCTTTGATTCTCAGCAATGGCTGATCTGTACCCATCAATGGTACCAGGTTGCAACTTCCTGTCCTGAAATAGGTGCAACAGGAAGTCAGCTATGGCTTTTAGAGGTGGTGCCCTAAAGACCACCTGATTACTGAGGCACCACTTTACCTCATAGACGGATCTGGTTGATCCTCTTTGAGGAGCCTCAATTCATGCTGCTACTGCCTCAGAGAACCCCTGCTCCTTGATTGCTGTGGCTCTAGGAGCCAGGCATGTAGATTCAGGTTTGACAAGTTCCTGTGCAGGGTCTGGTTGAATGGTTAAGACACCAGATTGGGCAGACACAAGGGGATCTGACTGGACATTGCCACTAGATCCCAGAACCAGGGCATGTTTGGCCACCCTGGTGCAATCAGAATGATCCTGTTGCATGGGTAGTCCTGCAACTTCTCCACTACTTTGCCCAAGATGTCTGCTGGTGAGAAGGCATATGGGTCCAGATTTTCCCATGACAGGCTGAGTGCATCCACTGCCCATGCCTGGGGGTCTGGAACCAGTGACACAAACTGTGGTAATTTGTGGTTGAATCTGGTGGCAAACAGGTCTACTTTTGGCTGGTGCCACCGGGAGCATATAGCTTTAAACACCTCTGGGTGAAGGGACCATTCCGTTTGAATGGTCTGGCCAAGTCTGGATAGCTTATCTGCTATCATGTTCAGCCGGCCGGGGATGTGACGTGCCTGGAGAGTTACCTTTTTCCTGGTGCACCAGGACAGGATTCTCCACAGTAGGGCATACAGGGAGCCCGACTTCACCCCCCCACCCCCCCACCCCCCCCCCCCTATGTTGTTTGAACAGAGGTCTTGGAACTCTTTTAAGGCCAAAAAGACTGCTTTTAGTTCCAGGTGATTTATGTGCAACTTGCTTTCTGGAACTGAGCAGGTTCCCCTTGCAGTGCGCTCGTTTAAGTGAGCGCCCCACCCTTCTTTTGATGCGTCTGTAAATATCTGCAGAGCATGTTTTAGTGGGTATAATGGTTGACCTGGAAGAACATTGCTTTCCTCCGGCCACCACCTTAAGTGGGGGTGGAGCGACCTGGGAACGGGTATCACCTTTTCTAGTGATTCTGGTACCCTCCAGTTGTTTTTCAAGTGCCCCTGTATGGGTCTCATATGATGTCGACCTAGGTGGACTTGTTTTTCTGTGGCTGTCAGAAGTCCTATGAGGGACATGAACTGCCAGACCGGGCACACCGGACCGGACAGAATTGACTGTATCTTGTCTGTTAAGGTCTGCCAACACTCTGGTGTGGGTCTGACCTTGCCCTCCCTGAGGTCGAACTGGTAACCTACGAAGTTGAAAACCTGTTTTGGATCCAGTTCTACTTCTCCTTGTTCACCAGCCAACCTAGTTCTCGACAGAGAGCTACCAAGGTCTGTGTATGCTGGAGACAAGTTTGGTGGGATGTGGCTCTCACCAACCAGTCGTCTAGGTACCAGTGGATTCTTATACCCTTCTGTAAGGCCATCAATTTGACCTCTTTGGCCACCACTGTGAACTCCATAGGTGCTGTGGAAAGACCAAAGGGTAGGGCTTTGAACTGGTAGGACTGACTCTGGATGTGAAAACGCATGTACTTCTGGACTGACTGTGAATCGGTATATGGAAGTATGCGTCCTTGAAGTCTATGGAGGTGACCCACTCCCCTAGCTGTAGGGAGGTCCTTATTGTCTCTGGGGTCTCCATTTTGAACGACTCTGTGTTTAGGAAGGTGTTCAAGGTGCTCAGGTCCAGGATAGGTCTCCACCGGTTGTTGGGTTTGGGTACTAAAGTTAGCCGGTTGTAAAAACCCAGTGAGTTTTGGTTTGCTACCGGTTCCACTGCATTTTTGTTTGTCAGCTGATACAGTGCCTCCAGAAGGTGGGACTGTCTTTGTGGGTCGACAAAGTTGCTTATGACCGTTGGTGACCTGATTAGGTTGGGTCTGAACCGGAAGGGGAGTGTGTAACCCTCTCTCAGTATTGTGACTACTTTTGGACTCGAACCCAGAGCTTCCCACTTCTCCGAGAATTGCTGTAACCTTGCCCCTACAGGTGGATTTATGGCAACTGTTGAGACATTTGTAACAGTATTTGCAGAACTCAAGTGACCTACACAGGAAACATCGTTCACATGCTTTATTTCTGTATAATGGTAACAATAATTGGGATTTACGCCTTTCTTTTGTGGCAACCCGGTGACAGAATGAACATTTGCAACAAAAGAGTTTACACGTAAAGATACAGTCTCGCTCTTGGTGGTCACTGGTGAAGGGTTCAAATCCTGATTCTTGCCGGATACTTTCTTTGAACCCTTGGCCGGCTTTTGCCTGTCTGTCCCATTTGTCGGTCTCTAATTTGCTTCCAGGCTGCTGTAGTGGGCTTCCGGTCCGGTTGATCTGTTACTTGAGGAAGCGTATGGGTGATAATGTCCAGTCTTCCTGTGTGCACTGCAAGAAGAACGCCTCTCCTCACTAAGTGAGAAAGTAGGACAAGAGGTCAAAGGTTATCACGTGACGACAACTTGAGGCCACGGCCAACTATAAATGTCTATTTTTCTTAGACGTTGGCCTGATGCCTTGCGGCCATCCGAGAACAGCATTCAGTCCCACATGGTAAGCTATTGTAGCACAATAAAAGCAACAGTTTTCGAGTTAAAACTGATTTACTCAACAGTGAGAACCTTTAAGTAGCTATTGCTCAGCTATACTACAAGGTAAGGTCTGCAATTGCAGTATGTTACAGCTGACTGAAAAGTAGGTGAACATATTCAAAGAAAATACTGTAAAAACAATAGTTTTCAAGCTACAACTGATTTACTCAAGAGTGATAATCTCAAAGTAGCTATTACTCCACTATGCAATGGGCTACAGGTCTAAAATTTTACTACGTTATAGCTACCCAAAAGTAGCTGAATAACATATTTGTACAAAATTCTCTAACTGCAATAGTTTTTAAGTTGCAAGTGTTTTTACTCATTATGGAAGGTACTGAAAAGTCAGAAACTAGCTATTACTCACTTAGCTATAGACTCCCAATTTACTCACCATGTTGTAGCTATAGAAAAAGTCGCTGAATAATATATTTTAATAAAATGCCCTAAATCCAATACTTTTCAAGTTATAAGTGATTTAGTGTTTGATTTCATTAATTTTAATGCATTAAAAATTATTTTAAAAATTCATAAAAAAATAATTAAGACATATCCAGGCCTGATACTCGCACAAGGAAATCTACTTGTGGCCTAGTACATATATGCAAGATATGAGAGAAATCCCTGGAATAGTCAATGAGAAAATTGTGACAAAGTGTTGAAACTTTCACACTTTTGGTGGGGGTACTTTTGGTGGGGGTACCTCACTTGTAATGGCTCTAGCAAGCAGACAAACAAACAGATTTGCATGGCTTGAACAATTTTCATCCTCGATAGTAATGGTATCTTTTTTAAAAAAAAACAGCATATCTCTGGGCCTTGTAGTTTTGAAGGAGAAGTTGTTCACGCCGACGCCCACGCCGCAGAGTGACGACATAATGTCAGCTGACATAATACGAAGTAAAAGGACTGTAAATGATGATGGCTGGACTAGGTTACCTGTAGTCAGCACCCAGTGTTTTGAAGCACTCCAACATCTGTCCAATCTCATGCTCAGCTACAGCAGGTAGCTGTCCATCTCCCACTCCATCTCTGTAAATTACGATACGCTCTGGCAGAGTTCTGTTCACTTCATGGTACTTTTTCAGTGCAGCTACCAACCAAATTGGAAAATTTAATGGTTAAATTAAATTTTTATTAGTTAATATCTTACCTAGTGGACCAGTGCATTTGTCCGGCGCGCAGCCGGTCCCGCCAAACGTTAGACAAAAACGTCCTGAGCTGGGCTCTGACCGGGACCGGTAGTGTACTCCTCATTCGCCAGGTGTCGTGACTGCACCCAGCTCCCCTACTGCGCGTGCGCGCGCATGCGTACTTCCTCTTTTTGTGGCCTACCTAAGAATGTCCCCCTTTGAGCTATTGCGGGGCAGGTAGGGTGGGACTCTCTTGGTCCACTAGGTAAGATATTAACTAATAAAAATTTAATTTAACCATTAAATTTTCCATTTTATTGCGTTAATATATCTTACCTAGTGGACCAGTGCAGAATAACTACCCAGTGGTTGGAGGGTAGCTATGGACAAAGGGGAGACCGAGACTCTAATATCTACATATATACTCCGCAAATCCAGAGGAAATCACCCGGGACGGGTTTCTAACTACCCTGGATAGGTACAGTCTCTCTCCCCCCCCCCTTTTGTTTTGTAGCTGACGAGTTCCCGAGGAAGTGAAGAAGGGGAATTGAAGATTAAGATGGTCCCCCATCTTCTTGCAACGCAAGACAGCCTGCAGGGACGTTTTTTTTTTTTTTTTTTTAATGTACATGTATGAATACATATATACATCACTATACACTATATACATGAGAGCCTCTACTTAGTCCCTAATTTGTTGGGCAGCTACCACAGGACCCAAATGGTACACATCCGAGTCTGCCCATGCCAAGTCCTTCAAGTAAAATTGGGTGAAGGTGTTATGAGATTTCCAGTGACAGGCTGCCAAAATCTGGTCTAAGGGAACACCCCCCTGAAAGGCTTTGGACGCCGCGAACGCGCGAACGTCATGAGCCCGAACCTGATGCAACTGTTGAGCCTGTTGGTCTGACATCTGGTAACAAAGGACTATGGTTTGTTTGATCCAGGAGGAAACGGTAGCAGGGACAATATCCTTCTGGAAACTCTTCCTAAAGGAAACAAAAACCAATTCCTTGCCTGAACGGAGATCTTTGGTTTTGTCCAAGTAATAACGTAGTGCCCGGACCGGGCACAGACTCCTATCCTCCTTGAGGGATTTGTCCAATGAAGGAGCCAAGGCTGGAATGATAACAGGGGCCACGCAAGCGGGACCCTCTTTAGCCAGGTGGTTCTTAGAGATGAAACTTGGTGCCTAATGTTCCTGTGGACCCAAGCATGAATTTCACTCCTCCGTTTCCCAGAGCCCAAGGCTAGAAGGAAAACAGTCTTAAAGGTGAGGTACTTCAGCGAAGCCTTCCTGAGAGGTTCAAAAGGAGGTTGTGTAAGTTGGTGAAGGACCAAAGACAAATTCCACGTAGGAACCCCACGCCTGCCTTTTGGTTTGTCCCTATGAAAACTGTCCAACAACCTGGACAAGTTTTCATCCTTGCTGATGTTAATTCTAGAGTTCCCCACTTTGTCGGCTATGGCAGTCCTATAGCCCTCTATGGTACTAGGTTGGAGATGTTTCTCCTGAAAAAGGGACAGGAGAAAATCCGCAATTTGCTCTATAGAAGGAGTTCTGAAGTCCACCTGATTTTTCTCACACCATCTGACAAAAACGGACCACTTTGATTCATAAATGGCTCTGGTAGAGCGTCTTTGAGGAGCCTCAATTCTTGTTGCCACTTCTGCCGAGAACCCGGCTTGCTGGATGGCAGAGGCTCTAGGAGCCAAGCATGAAGGTTCAGATTGGGAAGGTCCCGGTGAGGACACTGATTGAACGGTTGAGTGATCAAATTCGACACCTGAGGGAGCAGGAGGGGAATTTGAGCTGACATGTTGACCAGGTCCCAAAACCAAGGCATGTTGGGCCAACCTGGTGCTATCAGAATGAGACGACGGAATCCGTGGTCCAAGAGTTTCGTTACCACCTGATGAAGAAGGGCCGTCGGTGGAAAGGCATAAGCGTCCAGGTCCTCCCAAGGGAGACTTAAGGCATCCACTTCCCACGCTGATTGGTCTGGAACCGGGGATACAAACCGGGGAAGTTTGTGATTGAACAGGGTGGCAAACAGGTCCACAGACGGGCGGTGCCAACGCCGGCATATTTGAGCAAACACCTCCGGAAGGAGGGACCATTCCGTTTGGATCACCTGATTGAGTCGGGACAGCTTGTCGGCTATGACGTTCAGGTGACCCGGAATATGCCTGGCCCTCAGGACAATCTGCCTTTGATTGCACCAAAGCATCAGTCTCCAAAGGAGGGCACAGAGTGAGCCTGATCTCATACCCCCTTCCTTGTTGATGTAAGAGACCACAGTGGTGTTGTCTGTACAAACAAGAACTATCTGGTTGCAACATAACCGCTCGAACCTTTTTAAGGCCAGCAGGACTGCCTTGAGCTCTAACAAATTTATGTGCAAGGCGCTTTCTGACTCCAACCAGACTCCTTTTGCCATGTAATCGCCTAAGTGAGCGCCCCAACCTTCGTTTGAGGCGTCTGTAAACAGTTGAAGGGCGTGCTGAAGAGGGTGTAAGGGTTGACCGGAGAGCACTTTGGCCGGGTCCAACCACCACCTTAGGTGTACATGGAGAGATGGGGGAATTGGGATGACCTTTTCCAGAGATTCTGGGGCATGCCAATGCTTTTTTAGGTGCCACTGAATGGGCCTCATATGCAGTCGCCCCGATACTACTTGTTTTTCTGTTGCTGTCAGAAGGCCGATTAAAGACATGAGCTGCCTGACCGTGCAACATTCCAGTCCCAGGAGAAGGTTGAGTTTCTGAGATAGACTCTTCCACCTGTCCTGCGTTGGTTTGACTAACCCCTGAGATAGGTCGAAATGATAACCTACGAAGTCGAAGGTTTGTTGGGGAACTAGCTCTGACTTGTCCAGGTTGACTACCCAACCTAGAGAGTGGCAAAGGTCCAAAAGGATCTGCGTATGATGTAGGCAAATTTCCCGGCACGGGGCTCTCAGTAACCAATCGTCTAGGTATTGGTGGATCCGAATACCCCTCGATTGAGCCATGAGTTTTACCTCTTTGACCACCTTTGTGAACTCCAACGGAGCCGTCGATAGGCCAAAGGGAAGTGCTGTGAACTGAAAGGTCTGACCTTTTAAGTGGAACCTGAGATATTTTCGCGACCTGTGGTTTATGGGGATGTGAAAATAAGCGTCGCTGAAATCCAGCGAAGTGACCCACTCCCCCTGTTGCAGGGAGAGTCTGATGGTCTCCGGAGTTTCCATCTTGAACGTTGCCGGAGCAAGGTACAGGTTCAGTTGACTTAGGTCTAGAATGGGCCTCCATTTTTTGTTGGGTTTTGGAACCAAGAACAACCGGTTGTAGAAGCCCAGAGATGACTGAACTAACACTTTTTCTATAGCCTGTTTTTGACCTAGAGACTGTAAGGCTTCGTTCAGCTTTTTGTTTCTTAAAGGAGCTGATGAACCACTGACTATTACAGGAAATCTTGCTAGAGGAGGTCTCTCCTTGAAAGGTAGTTGATACCCTTCCCTGAGGATGGAGACTACCCTTGGATTTGAACCCAGGGAGAGCCAAACCTGCCAAAACAGTTGCAGACGGCCTCCCACAGGTGGATCTTTGACAACACAAGGTACATTTATGACATTTGGGGCAAAAAGACATTGATTTACAGACAAAGCACTGTTCACAGATTTTATTTCTATTTTGGCATAAGAGGGTCTTACGTTTTTCTTTTGCAACGGCCCTGTTACAGAAACTGCAGGAAGAACAACAGGCAAATTTACAGTCTTTTGCAAAGTCACTTTGTTGGCTGCTGACACTAGATTGAGCTCCCCGGACTTTGATTTTAAATGAACTAGGGGACTCCACAAACATTGATTGTCATTTATATGGCTTACTACCACGGGCAGGCTTGGAGTAATATGTGGAGCTAGAGCCACCTCTACCACGATTCTTGCCTCTGCCTCTGCCCGAAAACTGCCGCCAAGGCTGTTGAGTCTGAGAAGACGAGAAACCAGCTTGACGACTATCTTTTTTGTCGTAGGGTTGGTACCTGAACTGGTGTTTCTTGGAGTGCTGGTATGTGCCCGAACCGGGACCAGGAGCACTCCTATTAGATTCATATTTTTGTATGTCTTGCTCAGCCACCGCCAGAACATCATCCGGGAACAACCCGTAAGTAAAGAGGGGGGCATTTCGCAGCTTATTCCAGGTGTCAGGTTTCAGTCCTGGTCTAACATATTCTAGGTAGGAGTCTCTCCTCAACAAAATGAAATTTGCCAGTTGGACAAACAAACTGTCTGCGAGGTGCTGAAAAGCAGTACCCAAGGCCACAGAGACGCTAGAATGGAAAGCTGATAAGTCCTTTAAGTCCTTGACGGCGTCTGTGACTTCCTTTGGGGCTTTCCCTTTAACAATAGTACTGTTCAGGAAAGAGATATGCTGGTTCATTTTGTCCTGGATCTCACTCACGCACCTGTTAAACCCTGCGGCATGGTTGGTTATCAAGGAGCCTTCCCGGGCACATTGCTCCCACCTTCTAAGAATTTCTTGAGAGATAGGCCTGGAAGCCGGACCTGAGGACGGGTAAGATGAAATCTTGGCGATACGAGAGAACTGAGAGTTCAATCTAGCTTCAGACCCCGACCAGCCATAGATAGTCCTTCCGGGTCTTTGGTTGCCATCCTGTTTTATTCTGGATTGCGTATACCATTTAGCCTGGCTTTTAGGTGTCCTGATGAACTGGTCCTGTTTCAGACCTGCTGCTTCCTGAGACCGGGAAGGGTAGCCCTCTGCAGCCCGCGTATTAAGTTTTTCCATTTTATAACACAGCCAGTCGTCTGCTGGCAATTCTACTGACACTTTTCCTGTACGACGAGGGTGTTTACCCTTCCAAGGGTTGTCAGAGCGGTTATCCGTGTCACCTACAGCAGCTTCAAAATCTGGTATGTGAGACCAGCCAAGGAAAGACCGGACCGACCGGACCGTTTCCCTGTAGTTCATTTCTTCGTTTCTTTCAACTACCTCAGAATCT
This sequence comes from Sabellastarte sp. h YS-2021, assembly GCA_964017235.1. Taxonomy (NCBI): domain Eukaryota; kingdom Metazoa; phylum Annelida; class Polychaeta; order Sabellida; family Sabellidae; genus Sabellastarte; species Sabellastarte sp. h YS-2021. Next base: position 68,568,703 of record OZ024933.1, read on the forward strand.
GAAAGTTCACCTTCTTCACCGGAGTCTTTATCTGACCGGTCCGGAAGGGGTTCCACATCTGACAGAGCCGGATCCGGCTGAATAAAACTGTCTGGGGCAAAAGTAGATCCACTGGAAGCTTGCGTACCGGTGATGACCGGTTGAGAAGAGGATCCAAGAGAAGTGACACTGGTTACAGTTTCTTCCGGTTGCTCAAGATCTTGCAAACCCGGACCGGGCACAACTGTCTTGAGAGGAGGAATAGGGTCTGAAGCAATTTGACTTGAAGAGCCAGCACTAGCAGCCGGTTTACCAGCTTTCTTGTGTTTAGACTTCCCCTTATGTTTTTTAACAGCAGGTAAAACCTCTAACTCCTGACCTGGAGGCCTCACCGGACCGGTGGCTCCGGGGTCAGGAGACGGGTTGATGAAAGGCGTATCAGAAATGGGAGCTTGAATTGTAGATACAGGCATCTTGGGGGTTGAAAAAATATTAGTTCTTGAAAGGAGAGCCTCAAAGCGGGCGAACTTTTCTTCTAATTGATTGTTCAACAGTTCCAAATCCTGACGGGAGACAAAATCTCCACCACTAGCTTGAGCAGCCGGTGAGGCACCGGTAAAAACCCGTTCCTGCGCATGCGCAGTGTCCGGGGGCATTTGAAAATCAATCTGATCCTCTACAGGACCTACAACAGTGACTTTACTAGGGGAAACCAAGGTCCCAGCTTTCTTCTCTTTCCGGATCTGATATTGAGGGGTTGCTAACATACCCTTTTGAGATTCCGAAAAACTGTCACATAAATCACAATGTTGACCTTTAACACAAGGGTCATCTCCCATCTTTTTGTCCCTGCAACGGGCACATTTTTTGTGTAAGTCAAAAGCAGCCATGACATGGCCGCAACTTCCACGCCTCTGTCCTGGTGATGCCATGATAAATATATTTCGCAAATATCCAAAGCTTTCCTTGTAACACACTTGTAAACAACTAATATGATTTAAAGTTTATTCCACTGAAGATTTATCGCTAACACACTATGGCGCCAAACAAAAAGAGGAAGTACGCATGCGCGCGCACGCGCAGTAGGGGAGCTGGGTGCAGTCACGACACCTGGCGAATGAGGAGTACACTACCGGTCCCGGTCAGAGCCCAGCTCAGGACGTTTTTGTCTAACGTTTGGCGGGACCGGCTGCGCGCCGGACAAATGCACTGGTCCACTAGGTAAGATATATTAACGCAATAAAAATATAATTTAAGGTATAATGTCTGTGAAAATATCACCAAAACCAAAGATACAGAAAAGAATGAGGGACTGAAAAACATAATAACATGCATTTACTGAATGTGTGTAGAATCAATTTTCATAATTGCAGGAACCAGTAGTCAAACTTTCATAGTAAATTGCACTTCATCCGGGTGACATGATTTCTTTCAGTTTACTTTGTGGCACTTCTGAACTACTGTTACAAATTATTCACAAGTATTCACTATATAAGTGGAAGGCAGTTGATGTATTATCGTTATTACAAATAATTATTTTATTTTTCACCTGTGAATAACACTGTTGTCACTTGATGTTATGAATTGCATGTGAAAGAGACTTTGATGTTATACGTTAGCAGTTAATTTGACTTTACGTTATCACTTACCTGTAAATGAGACTTTGAGGTTGTCACTGAGTTCTCCGTGGCTGTGCTGGAAGCTGACTTTGGAGTAGTACCTGGTGAGTGAAGAGTTCAAGGATGCAATGAAGCCACCAGCACTTCTGCCTTTCTTTGACGAGTCATGGTAAGTGTCAATACCACACACCATCACGTTCTTCAGCTGAAACAAAACATCGAGCCACAACGGCTTATTCAGATTCCACATTGTGAAATAGAAAATTTAACTAGAAATAGGACGCCCTGTTGCTTGTAGCTGCGACATGTGAATAGAAACAGGATAGCATAGAAGAACACACATTATCATGTGTAATGTCCACCCTATCAACCTTTTGCTAAGAAGATAGAAGCAAATTCCTGTTTATCTATTTTTGGCAAAAATTCGAAAATTCAAAATGGCCGCCATTTTTGGGAAAAGGAAAATTTTTTGAAAATTGCCAAGAGTACATTTCTTAGATAGCCTATGGGTCGAAAATTTCAACGAAATAACTCTATTTTGCACGGTTAAGGCCAGTTTGTGTTTTTCCATTTTTGGCAAAAATTCGAAAATTCAAAATGGCCGCCATATGTGGGGAGGGGAAAATTTTTGGAAAATTGCAAAGAGTACATTTCTTAAATACCCCTTGGGTCGAAAATTTCGCCGAAATCGCTCTATCTCGCACGGTTAAGGAGATAGAAGCAAATTTGTGTTTTGCCATTGTTGGTAAAAATTTGAAATTCAAAATGGCCGCCATTTTTGGGGAGGGGAAAATTTTTTGAAAATTGCAAAGATTACATTTTCTTAGATACCCTGTGGGTCGAAAATTTTGACGAAATCGCTCTATCTCGCATGGTTAAGGAGATAGAAGCAAATTTGTGTTTTGCCATTTTTGGCAAAAATTCGAAAATTCAAAATGGCCGCCATTTTTGGGGAGGGGAAAATTTTTTTGAAAATTGTAAAGATTACATTCCTTAAATACACTGTGGGTCGAAAATTTCGACGAAATCGCTCTATCTCGCACGGTTAAGGAGATAGAAGCAAATTTGTGTTTTGCCATTTTTGGCAAAAATTCAAAATGGCCGCCATTTTTGGGGAGGGGAAAATTTTTGGAAAATTGCAAAGAGTACACTCCTTAGATACCCTGTGGGTTGAAAATTTTGCCGAAATCGCTCTATCTCGCACGGTTAAGGAGACAGAAGCAAATTAGTGTTTTGCCATTTTGGGCCAAAATTCGAAAATTCAAAATGGCCGCCATTTTTGGGGAGGGGCAAATTTTTTAAAAATTACCAAGAGTACAATGCTCAGATACCCTGTGGGTCGAAATCTTTGACGAAATCGCTCTATCTCACACAGTTAAGGAGATAGAAGCAAATTTGTGTTTTGCCATTTTTGGCAAAAATTCAAAATGGCCGCCATTTTTGGGGAGGGGAAAATTTTTTGAAAATTGTAAAGATTACATTCCTTAGATACCCTGTGGGTCGAAAATTTCGACGAAATCGCTCTATCTCGCACGGTTAAGGAGATAGAAGCAAATTTGTGTTTTGCCATTTTTGGGGACGGGAAAATTTTTGGAAAATTGCAAAGAGTACACTCCTTAGATACCCTGTGGGTTGAAAATTTCGACGAAATTGCTCTATCTCACACAGTTAAGGAGATAGAAGCAAATTTGTGTTATGCCATTTTTGGCAAAAATTCGAAAATTCAAAATGGCCGCCATCTTTGGGGAGGGGCAAATTTTTTAAAAATTACCAAGAGTACAATGCTCAAATACCCTGTGGGTCGAAAATTTCGCCGAAATCGCTCTATCTCGCACGGTTAAGGAGATAGAAGCAAATTTGTGTTTTGCCATTTTTGGCAAAAATTCGAAAATTCAAAATGGCCGCCATTTTTGGGGAGGGGAAATTTTTTTGAAAATTGCAAAGATTACACTCCTTAGATACCCTGTGGGTCGAAAATTTCGACGAAATCGCTCTATCTCGCACGGTTAAGGAGATAGAAGCAAATTTGTGTTTTGCCATTTTTGGCAAAAATTCGAAAATTCAAAATGGCCGCCATTTTTGGGGAGGGGAAAATTTTTGGAAAATTGCAAAGAGTACACTCCTTAGATACCCTGTCGGTCGAAAATTTCGACAAAATCGCTCTATCTCACACAGTTAAAGAGATAGAAGGAAATTTGTGTTTTGCCATTTTTGGCAAAAATTCTAAAATTCAAAATGGCCGCCATTTTTGGGGAGGGGAAAATTTTTTGAAAATTGCAAAGATTACATTCCTTAGACACCCTGTGGGTCGAAAATTTCGACGAAATCGCTCTATCTCGCACGGTTAAGGAGATAGAAGCAAATTTGTGTTTTGCCATTTTTGGCAAAAATTCGAAAATTCAAAATGGCCGCCATTTTTGGGGAGGGGAAAATTTTTGGAAAATTGCAAAGAGTACACTCCTTAGATACCCTGTCGGTCGAAAATTTCGACGAAATCGCTCTATCTCACACAGTTAAAGAGATAGAAGCAAATTTGTGTTTTGCCATTTTTGGCAAAAATTCGAAAATTCAAAATGGCCGCCATTTTTGGGGAGGGGAAAATTTTTTAAAAATTGGCAAGAGTAGAATTCTCAGATACCCTGTGGGTCGAAAATTTTGCCGAAATCGCATTTTTGGCAAAAATTTGAAAATTCAAAATGGCCGCCATTTTTGGGGAGGGGAAAATTTTTTGAAAATTGCAAAGATTACATTCCTTAGATACCCTGTGGGTCGAAAATTTCGACGAAATCGCTCTATCTCGCACAGTTAAGGAGATAGAAGCAAATTTGTGTTTTGCCATTTTTGGCAAAAATTCGAAAATTCAAAATGGCCGCCATTTTTGGGGAGGGGAAAATTTTTGGAAAATTGCAAAGAGTACACTCCTTAGATACCCTGTCGGTCGAAAATTTCGACGAAATCGCTCTATCTCACACAGTTAAAGAGATAGAAGCAAATTTGTGTTTTGCCATTTTTGGCAAACATTCGAAAATTCAAAATGGCCGCCATTTTTGGGGAGGGGAAAATTTTTGGAAAATTGCAAAGAGTACACTCCTTAGATACCCTGTGACTCAAAAATTCTGTCCAAATCGCTCTATCTCTTACGGTTTCTGAGATATTAAGATTTTTTCGTTTTTCGCAAAAATTCAAGATGGCCGCCAAAAGTGGCGAAAATTGAAAATTTTCAATTTTGTACAGAATACTCTTCTACTACCCTGTGAGTCAAAAATTCTGTCGAAATCGCTCTATCTCTTACGGTTTCTGAGATATTAGCAAATTACTCAAAATTAGTACTGAAAATACACAATGAAGTACCTAAATGGCTATTACTCATGTACTGACAAAGCTATCAGTCCCAAATGCAATACCAAGCGAGCTATGGACATAACAATCTTGTATTCAAAATTGTAGTAAAATATCTTTAATTATCTTGGCTTAAATGCACGGAAACCAATGGGTACTGAAAATAGCTGTACTTAAGTATTACTCAGTAAGCAAAAGAGGTACAACAGCCAAAAGCAATCCCAAGCAAGCTACTGACCCAATAAACCTGCATACCAAATTTGGTGACAATAGCTCTAATACTTTTCCTTTAAATGAGCGGAAAAAATGCGTGACGCCGGACATCGGACGCCGGACATCGGACGGCGAAAAAAGCAAAAATAATATATCCACCCCCCAGGGGGGGTGGACATAATAAATAAACAAAATTTATGTACAAGTTAGTACCTAGTGGGCAGATTCATTTTTCAAGCGACCTGCTAGTCCTGCCAAATGTTAGGAAAAAATGTCCTGAACAGTGTTCTGGCCAGACTCGTAGTGATCTGATAACTCGCCAGATGGTGTTATTATCCCCTTATTATCCCCAGCCCTTACTAGATGGTTGTAATCTGATAACTTGCCAGATGATGTTATTTTCCCCAGCTCTTACTACACGATAATAATCTGATAAATTGACAGATGGTATTACTATCCCCAGCTCTAATTAGATGGTAGTAATCTGATCACTCGCCAGATAGTGTTACTTTCCTAGCTCTTGCTTGATGGCAGTAATCTGATCACTCGCCAGATAGTGTTACTTTCCTAGCTCTTGCTTGATGGCAGTAATCTGATCACTCGCCAGATAGTGTTACTTTCCTAGCTCTTGCTTGATGGTAGTTATCTGATCACTCGCCAGATAGTGTTACTTTCCTAGCTCTTGCTTGATGGTAGTAATCTGATCACTCGCCCGATAGTGTTACTTTCCTAGCTCTTGCTTGATGGTAGTAATCTGATCACTCGCCAGATAGTGTTACTTTCCTAGCTCTTGCTTGATGGTAGTAATCTGATCACTCGCCAGATAGTGTTACTTTCCTAGCTCTTGCTTGATGGCAGTAATCTGATCACTCGCCAGATAGTGTTACTTTCCTAGCTCTTGCTTGATGGCAGTAATCTGATCACTCGCCAGATGGTGTTACTTTCCTAGCTCTTGCTTGATGGTAGTTATCTGATCACTCGCCAGATAGTGTTACTTTCCTAGCTCTTGCTTGATGGTAGTAATCTGATCACTCGCCCGATAGTGTTACTTTCCTAGCTCTTGCTTGATGGTAGTAATCTGATCACTCGCCAGATAGTGTTACTTTCCTAGCTCTTGCTTGATGGTAGTAATCTGATCACTCGCCAGATAGTGTTACTTTCCTAGCTCTTGCTTGATGGTAGTAATCTGATCACTCGCCAGATGGTGCTATTTTCCCCAGCTCTTACTAGATGGTAGTGATCTGATAACTCGACAGATGGTGTTATTATCCCCAGCTCTTGATACATGGAGCTTGCGACTTCCTCTTGTTTCCTTCCCTTACTATATCTTCCAAGTTGTTCAATGTGGAAAATACAGGGTGGGAATTTCCTTGTCCTCTAAGTAAGGTATTAACTTTGGTATCAAAACTGTATTACTTAATAAATTTTCATATTAAATATCTTAGCTAGAGGGGAGATACTGAATAACTACAGCGGACAGAGGGCAGTTCTTAAGATGACTTCCCCAACCCACCCTGCAACTATTGTTCATGAACAAAACCCCAGAAATAAGAGAGAATAGAACTTCTCTATAAGGAAAAAGATACACATTTACACTATGTACAAAGTGGGAGTGTCCTTTTTAGCGAATCTGCTGTGCCATGAACACAGGGCCCAGATGACAGAGCTCTAAATCTGTCCAAACAACATGGTTTAGATAAAATTATGTTAAGGTATTGTGTACCTTGTCTGTCCATTGGATAGGGTATTAACTTATAAAAACTTATTATTATTATTATTTACTTATTAAATTTGCAATTTTAGTGCATTAACACATCCTACCCAATGGACAAATGTTGAGTAACTACCGCTTAGTTACTTGGTAATTACTAATTCTTCCTGAATGGAAGGCCTTAGAAGCGGCAAAGGCCCTCACATCATGGGCTTTAACCTGATGTAAGGGGAGGGTTTCCTGATCAGAGAGCTCATAGCATAGGATCACAGTCAGCTTGATCCATGCGAAGAAAGTGGCAGGGGAGATATTGTCAGCACTGGACTTGGCAGTACTTAACTCTTGGATCACTTCTTGTATGCCAATGTATGTAAACAATTGACCAGCACCCGTCCGGTATGGGTTAAGCAATCCTCTGTAACCAGTAATCCTGCTTTAACAGGTTTCTGGTAGCCTTTGCTGGATTTCCTTATTGTTGAAAATCCCGGTGAGATATCTCACCCTCTTGCTCCATGGGTAGAGTAGGGCAGATAGGCTCACTGAACAGATCAACATCAGAGTCCTGGTCCTGAACGTGAGCAGTAATGGTCACAGAAGGCAGGCTCTTTTTGTTGACAGACTAGGTGACTAGTCCAGTGAACTGCACATCAGTGGCACCAGTAAAATCATGAGCTGCAGCGACCTGACCAGTGGTTTTGAACACATAACACATCGGTAGGCTGGTAGACTGGTCATCAAAGATTCCTAGCGCATGATTTCCTATAGGATGCTTACACATTACAAACCTCTAGGACCAAGAAACAAGAGGAGAGTACCCGTGAACGGGCACCGTGTCAGCTGACTGAGTGTTTTTGATTTGTGAAGGTGATTAGAGGACAGAATAATTATCAGGAAAAGGGCTGTACAGAAATACAGTAAATGGTAACTGAACAGCAAGTTCGAAAGAAATTCCGAAGCTGACAGAAGAAAAGGATAAAAAAGTTGTGCCCTGTAAATGGTATTATGAAGGAAAATAACAAGGTAATTGTTTAAGTGTAAAAAATAGGTTAAAACATATTTAAAGAAATACTACAAATGCAATATCCTCGTTCGACCTTGAAGAAGGGGTCCAAGGTCAAATCTAACCACACAAATACATTCCCAGCCCATGATTTCTTATGGTTTACCATTCCAAACCTCTAGGACCAATTATAAATGAGTTATAAGCACTTTTAAGCTTGGCTGTCCTCATTTGACCTTGAAGGAGGGGTCCAAAGGTCAAATCTGACCATACCAAAAGATTCCGAGCCAATGATTTCCTATGGGATGGTTTACCATCCCAAATCTCTGTCACCAATAATAAGCGAGTTGTAGGCACTTTCAATTTTCGCTATCCTCATTTGACCTTGAAGGAGGGTTCCAGGGTCAAATCGGACCATATCAACAGATTCACAGCCCATGATTTCCTGTCTGTTTACCATTCCAAACCTCTGGGACCAATAATAAGCAAGTTATAAGCACTTTTAAGTTTGGCTATCCTTGTTTGACCTTGAAGGAGGGGTCATTGAAGGTCAAATCTGACCACAACAAAAGATTCCCACCCCATGATTTCCTACAGGTTGGTTTATCATCCCAAACCTCTAGGATCAATAATAAGGGAGATATAAGCACTTTTCATGACTGACAAAAAACACCTGTGGCGGCCATCTTGTTTCTCAAAATGAGACCAAAAATATTCCCAGACAACATTTTATGGTTATTAATATATACTGCAAACTTAAGAAAGCTAGCTATAATATTTTTTTTCATCAGAGCAGTAATGGTGAAATCTCTCTCTACACACTGCGGCTATCCAGTGGATACAATGATTTACTCAACAGTGAGAACCTGAAAGTAGCTATTGCTCAGCTATGCCATGACATAGAGGTCTGCAATTTCACTATGTTATAGCTGACCAAAAATTCTGTGAATAACATATTTAACAAATTACTCTAAATGTAATAGTTTTCAAGTTACAACTGATTTACTCAACAGTGAGAACCTCAAAGGAACTATTACTCAGCTATGCAATGAGCTACATGTCTGAAATTTTACTATGTTATAGCTAACCCAAAAGTAGGTGAACAACATATTTAAGCAAAATACTGTAAATGCAATAGTTTTCAAGCTACAACTGATTTACTCAATAGTGAGAACCTGAAAATATCTATTGCTCCGCTATGCCATGAGCTATAGGTCTGTAATTTCACTATGTTATAGCTGACCCAAAAGTAGGTGAACAATATATTTTAACAAAATACTCCAAATGCAATATTTTTCAAGTTTTCAGCTGATTTACTCAACATTCAGTACCTGAGAATAGCTATTGCTCAGTTGTGCCATGAGCTATAGGTCTATAATTTCACTATGTTATAGCTGACCCAAAAGTAGCTGAATAACATATTTGCACAAATTTCTGTAAATGCAATAGTTTTCCAATTATAACTGATTTACTCAACAGTGAGAACTTCAAAGTAGCTATTACTCAGCTATGAAATGAGCCACAGGTCTGAAACTTCACTATGTTATAGCTGACCCCAAAATAGGTGAATAACATATTGAAACAAAATACTCTAAATGCAATAGTTTTCAAGTTATAAGTGATTTACTCAACAGGGATAACCTAAAAGTAGCTATTACTCAGCTATGCCATGAGCTACAGGTCTGAAATTTTACTATGTTATAGCTGACCCAAAAGTAGCTGAATAAAATATTTATACGAAATTCTCTAAATGCAATAGTTTTTAAGTTACAAGTGATTTTACTCATGATGGAAGTTACTGAAAAGCCCAAAAGTAGCTATTACTCACTTAGCTATTGAGACAGACACCCAACTTACCCACCATATTGTAGCTATGAAAAAAGTAGCTGAATAACATATTTTAACAAAATGCTCTAAATGCAACACTTTTCAAGTTATAAGTGATTTACTCAACAGTGATAACCTAAAAGTAGCTATTACTCAGCTATGCCATGAGCTACAGGTCTGAAATTTTACTATGTTATAGCTGACCCAAAAGTAGCTGAATAACATATTTATACGAAATTCTCTAAATGCAATAGTTTTCAAGTTATAAGCGATTTACTCAACAGTGATAACCTAAAAGTAGCTATTACTCAGCTATGCCATGAGGTACAGGTCTGAAATTTCACTATGTTATAGCTGGCCCAAAAGTAGCTGAATAACATATTTATACGAAATTCTCTAAATGCAATAGTTTTTAAGTTACAAGTGATTTTACTCATAATGGAAGTTACTGAAAAGCCCAAAAGTAGCTATTACTCACTTAGCTATTGAGACAGACACCCAACTTACTCACCATATTGTAGCTATGAAAAAAGTAGCGGAACAACATATTTTCACAAAATGCTGTAAATGCAACACTTTTGAAGTTATAAGTGATTTAGTGCATGATTTCATGAATTTTAATGCATTAAAAATTCTTTAAAAAATTTATTAAAAAAAAAGTAAGACAGATCCAGGTCTCATACTCACACAAGAGAATCTACCTCTGGCCTAGTACATATATGCAAGATATGAGAGAAATCCCTGCAATAGTCACTGAGAAAATTGTGATAAAAAGTAGAAATTTTCACACTTTTGGTGGGGGTACCCCCCTTGTAATGTCTCTAGCAAACAGACGAACAGACAGATTTGCATGCCTTGAACAATTTTTCATCCTCGATAGATAAGGTATCTTTTAAAAAAAACAGCATGTCTCTAGGCCTTGTAGTTTTGGAGAAGAAGTTGTTCACGTGGACGCGGACGCCCACGCCGCAGAGTGATGACATAATGTCAGCTGACTGACAAGTCAGCTGACATAAAAACCACATCCTAGACAAAATGGAGATATAAAACCATTTTCATTACTATTTGTGAAATAAAGATAAATAAACTTAATGAAATCACCAAATAAGTCTTTACTCAATATTTAGGAGGTATAAATGCCATAACAGAAGACTTCTGCCTTCATATGGTTTATGTGCTACTTGCTGCCACGGGAAGTCGCTAACGGAAACTCGCTGAGAAGAAAATATATCCATTTATATAAACTTTTTTTTTCAAACAGTCAATGCCATGTGGTTTGTATTCCCCCCCACCCCCACCCACCCCTTTCTCTGAATGACTTTTGCACACTTTTGTTTCTGACCGTGAATTGCCAATATGCAGTTTCACCCCTTTTGCATTGGAAATTACATGTATATGTGAAGCCTTGACTGTCAATTAATCTTCGAGTCTTTGACAAGACGCCTTACCTATTTCATAAGATGTGGTTGTTGTTTTTACCTTCACTACTATTACTACCACCTTCACTACTACTATCAAGTTAGCTGTTAACATGGTTAGACAATTAAGTTACACACTTGAGCTGAGTGCCAATAGTTGATTGCGATATGAGACCTGGGTTAGTAATCCTCTAATTGGATTAAGTTAGAACTGCCTATCTTCAAAGAATCCCAATACCTGTTGATCTACTATCAAATGCCTTTTGATGCGATATAAACATGTTTCTTTGATATTTTCTCTTATTTTATTCATGGATTATTTTAAATAAAAAATAAAATTTACAACAATTAACAGCTCCTTATGAGAAAAATTTTGTTACCAAGAAGTGTATATATAGGCGGATATTTATTCTGTCTGTTACTTTTACCAGTTAATTTCATTTCTTTGTGTGTGTGATACAAGAAAACAAGAGGAGAGTGCCCGTGAACGGGCACTGTGTCAGCTGACTGAATGTTTTTGATTTGTGATGGTGATAATGAGAGGAAAGCATAATTATCAGGAAAAGGGCTGTACAGAAATACAGTAAATGGTAACTGAACAGCATGTTCGAAAGATATTCCGAAGCTGACAGAAGAAAAGGACAAAAAAGTTGTGCCCCGCAAATGGTATTATGAAATAAAGTAACAAGGTAATTGTTTAAGTGTAAAAAGTAGGTTAAAAATATTTAAAGAAATACTATAAATGCAATATCCTCGTTCGACCATGAAGAAGGGGTCCAAAGGTCAAATCTGACCATACCAAAAGATTCCCAGCCAAAGAATTTAGGATGGTTTACCATCCCAAACCTCTCGGACCAATAATAAGTGAGTCATAGGCACTTTTTAAGTTTGGCTATCCTTGTTTGACCTTGACGGAGGGGTCCAAGGTCAAATCCAACCACACAAAAAAATTCCCAGCCCATGATTTCCTGTAGCTTGTTTACCATCCCAAACTTGTAGGACTAATAATAAGCGAGTTCTAAGCAATTGTAAGTTTGGCTATCCTCAATTGACCTTGAAGGAGGGGTCCCAGGTCAAATCTGACCACACCAAAAGAATCCCAGCCCATGATTTCCTATATGTTGGTTTACCATCCCAAACCTCCAAGACCAATAATACGCGAGTTATAAGCACTTTAAGTTTGGCTATCTTCGTTTGACCTGGAAGGAGGGGTCTAAGGTCAAATCCGACCACACCAAAAGATTCCCAGCCCATGATTTTCTATAGGTTGGTTTTCCATTCGAAACCTCTAGGACCAATAATAAGTGAGTTAGAAGTACTTTTAAGTTTGGCTATCCTCATTTGACCTTGAAGGAGGGATCCAAGGTGAAATCCGACCACACCAAAAATTCCCAGCTCATGATTTTCTATAGGTTGGTTTTCATTCCAACCTCCAGGACCAATAATAAGCGTGTTATAAGCACTTTTATGTTTGGCTATCCTCATTTGACCTTGAAGGAGGGTTCCAAGGTCAAATCGGACCATATTAACAGATTCCCAGCCCATGATTTCCTACAGGTTGGATACAATGATTTACTCAACAGTGAGAACCTGAAAGAAGCTATTGCTCAGCTATGCCATGACATAGAGGTCTGCAATTTCACTATGTTATAGCTGACCAAAACGTCTGTGAATAACATATTTAACAAAATACTCTAAATGTAATAATTTTCAAGTTACAACTGATTTAGTCAAGAGTGTGAACCTCAAAGTAACTATTACTCAGCTATGCAATGAGCTACATGTCTGAATTTTTGCTCTGTTATAGTTGACCTAAAAGTAGGTGAACAACATATTTAAGCAAAATACTGTAAATGCAATAGTTTTCAAGTTACAACTGATTTACTCAATAGTGAGAACCTGAAAATAGCTATTGCTCCGCTATGCCATGAGCTATAGGTCTGTAATTTCACTATGTTATAGCTAACCAAAAGTAGGTGAACAATATATTTTAACAAAATACTCCAAATGCAATATTTTTCAAGTTATAGCTGATTTACTCAACAGTCAGTGCCTGAGAATAGCTATTGCTCAGTTGTGCCATGAGCTAGAGGTCTGTAATGTCACTATGTTATAGCTGACCCAAAAGTAGCTGAATAACATATTTGCACAAATTTCTGTAAAGGCAATAGTTTTCCAATTACAACTGATTTACTCAACAGTGAGAACTTCAAAGTAGCTATTACTCAGCTATGCAATGAGCCACAGGTCTGGAACTTCACTATGTTATAGCTGACCCCAAAATAGGTGAATAACATATTGCAACAAAATACTCTAAATGCAATAGTTTTCAAGTTATAAGTGATTTACTCAACAGTGATAACCTAAAAGTAGCTATTACTCAGCTATGGCATGAGCTACAGGTCTGAAATTTTACTATGTTATAGCTGACCCAAAAGTAGCTGAATAACATATTTATACTAAATTCTCTAAATGCAATAGTTTTCAAATTACAAGTGATTTACTCAACATTGAGAACTTCAAAGTAGCTATTACTCAGCTATGCAATGAGTCACAGGTCTGGAACTTCACTATGTTATAGCTGACCCCAAAATAGGTGAATAACATATTGAAACAAAATACTCTAAATGCAATAATTTCCAAGTTATAAGCGATTTACTCAACAGTGATAACCTAAAAGTAGCTATTACTCAGCTATGCCATGAGCTACAGGTCTGAAATTTTACCATGTTATAGCTGACCCAAAAGTAGGTGAACAACATATTTAAGCAAAATACTGTAAATGCAATAGTTTTCAAGTTACAACTGATTTACTCAATAGTGATGACCTAAAAGTAGCTATTACTCAGCTATGCCATGAGCTACAGGTCTGAAATTTTACTATGTTATAGCTGACCCAAAAGTAGCTGAATAACATATTTATACTAAATTCTCTAAATGCAATAGTTTTGCAATTACAACTGATTTACTCAATAGTGAGAACCTCAAAGTAGTTATTACTCAGCTATGCAATGAGCTACAGGTCTGAAATTTTACTATGTTATAGCTGACCCAAAAGTAGGTGAACAACATATTTAAGCAAAATACTGTAAATGCAATAGTTTTCAAGTTACAACTGATTTACTCAATAGTGATGACCTAAAAGTAGCTATTACTCAGCTATGCCATGAGCTACAGGTCTGAAATTTTACTATGTTATAGCTGACCCAAAAGTAGCTGAATAACATATTTATACTAAATTCTCTAAATGCAATAGTTTTGCAATTACAACTGATTTACTCAATAGTGAGAACCTCAAAGTAGTTATTACTCAGCTATGCAATGAGCTACAGGTCTGAAATTTTACTATGTTATAGCTGACCCAAAAGTAGGTGAACAACATATTTAAGCAAAATACTGTAAATGCAATAGTTTTCAAGTTACAACTGATTTACTCAATAGTGATGACCTAAAAGTAGCTATTACTCAGCTATGCCATGAGCTACAGGTCTGAAATTTTACTATATTATAGCTGATCCAAAAGTAGCTGAATAACATATTTATACGAAATTCTCTAAATGCAATAGTTTTCCAATTACAACTGATTTACTCAATAGTGAAAACTTCAAAGTAGCTATTACTCAGCTATGCAATGAGCCACAGATCTGAAACTTCACTATGTTATAGCTGATCCCAAAATAGGTGAATAACATATGAAACAAAATACTCTAAATGCAATAGTTTCCAAGTTATAAGTGATTTACTCAACAGTGATAACCTAAAAGTAGCTATTACTCAGCTATGCCATGAGCTACAGGTCTGAAATTTTACTATGTTATAGCTGACCCAAAAGTAGCTGAATAACATATTTATACTAAATTCTCTAAATGCAATAGTTTTCCAATTACAACTGATTTACTCAATAGTGAGAACTTCAAAGTAGCTATTACTCAGCTATGCAATGAGCCACAGATCTGAAACTTCACTATGTTATAGCTGACCCAAAAGTAGCTGAATAACATATTTATACGAAATTCTCTAAATGCAATAGTTTTGAAGTTATAAGCGATTTACTCAACAGTGATAACCTAAAAGTAGCTATTACTCAGCTATGCCATGAGCTACAGGTCTAAAATTTTACTATGTTATAGCTGACCCAAAAGTAGCTGAATAACATATTTATACGAAATTCTCTAAATGCAATAGTTTTTAAGTTACAAGTGATTCTACTCATGATGGAAGCCCAAAAGTAGCTATTACTCACTTAGCTATTGAGACAGGCACCCAACTTACTCACCATATTGTAGCTATGAAAAAAGTAGCTGAATAACATATTTTAACAAAATGCTCTAGATGCAACAGTTTTCAAGTTATAAATGATTTTGTGCATGATTTCATGAATTTTAATGCATTAAAAATTATTAAAAAAATTTATTAAAAAAAAAAGTAAGACAGATCCAGGTCTCATACTCACACGAGAGAATCTACCTCTGGCCTAGTACATATATGCAAGATATGAGAGAAATCCCTGCAATAGTCACTGAGAAAATTGTGATTAAGTGTTGAAATTTTCACACTTTTGGTGGGGGTACCCCCCTTGTAATGTCTCTAGCAAACAGACGAACAGACAGATTTGCATGCCTTGAACAATTTTTCATCCTCGATAGATAAGGTATCTTTTAAAAAAAAACAGCACGTCTCTAGGCCTTGTAGTTTTGGAGAAGTTGTTCACGCAGACGCGTACGCCCACGCCGCAGAGTGACGACATAATGTCAGCTGACTGACAAGTCAGCTGACATAAAAACGATTAATAAGCACTTTAGATTTTGCTATCCTCATTTGACCTCGAAGGAAGGGCCCAAGGTCAAATCTGACCACATCAAAATATTCCCAGCCCATGATTTCCTATAGGTTGGTTTCACATTGCAAACTTCTAGGACCAACATTAAGCAAGTTATAAGCACTTTTAAGTTTGGCTATCCTCATTTGACCTTAAAGGAGGGGTCCAAGGTCAAATCTGACCACATCAAAAGATTCGCAGCACATGATTTCCCATAAGTTAGTTTCACATTGTAAACCTCTAGGACCAATAATAAGGGAGATATAACCACTTTTAAAGTCCACTATGTGGGTTACTTTGGCACTCCGTGGATGACCATGAATCCAGAGATATAACCACCTTTAAAGTCCACTATGTGGGTTACTTTGGCACTCCGTGGATGACCTTGAATTAAGAGCTTCAAGGTCAAATGTCTGCAAGGTTGTAGAGGACATATATATCTGTTATACATATCAACAAGACGACTGCCACGGTGTGTATCTCCCGCCGAGCATTAAACGGAAAGAAATACCTTTTCCGAGATATTCACAATGATTTTATAGGTCAAGGTCACTACAGCAAGGGCAATGGTCAAATCAAGGTCAGACTATGACGTCACACACCTACACCCCCTAACCAATGTCCCTATCAAGTATCAACTTCCTACACCTTACAGTTTCCATGATATAGCCCGGACAAGATTTTATAGGCTGAGGTCACTACAGCAAGGTCAAAGGTTAAACCAAGGTCAGACCATGACATCGCACACCTTCACCCCCTAACCAATGTCCCTACCAAGTATCAACTTCCTACACCTTACAGTTTCTGAGATATAGCCAGGACAAGCTTTTTTAGGTCAAGGTCGATACAGCAAGATCAAATCAAGGTCAGACCATGACGTTGCCCACCTACACCCCCTAACCAACATCCCTTTTAAGTATCAACTTCCTACACCTTACGGTTTCCGAGATATATCCCAGAGAAGATTTATAAGTCACGGTCACTACGGCCAGATCAAGGATCAAATCAAGGTCAGACCATGACAGTGCACAACTACATCCCCTAACCAATGTTCCTACCAAGTATCAACTTTCTAACCTTACGGTTTCAGAGATATAGCTTGGATAAGATCTTCAAACTCAAGGTCTCTGCGGCAAGGTCAAAGATCAAATCACGGTCAGTCCATGATGTGCACACTTACACATCCTAACAAATGTCCCTACCAAGTACCAACTCCCTACACCTTACGGTTTGTGAGATACAGTCTGGACAACTTTTTCCCACCGCCTCTTTCCCAATACTCTTGTACTGCCCTGTGGGTCAAAAATTCGCTCGAAATTGCTCTATCTCTTACAGTTTGGGAGATAGTTGTGATTTTTCACATTTTCACTAAAAGTAGCAATAAAGTTGCTATTACTCACTTGTACATTGAGCAACAGTTGTGAAACTTAAACATGTTCAGTTCACAAAAAAGTAGATGAACAACATATTTGAGAGAAATTGTGTAGCCGCAATACCTTTGAAGATATAAGCCATTTACTCATTACGGTTATCATTAAAAATTGACAAAGTAGCGATTACTCACTTAGCTATGGAGATACACTTCCAAACTACTGACCATGTTGTGGCTGTGGAGAAAGTAGTTGAACAATATATTGGAACAAAATACTCTAAATGCAATAGTTTGAGAGTTATAAGCCATATAGTTATATTAGGTAAAAGTGCTATTACTCAGTCAAAAGTAGGCCAAAGTTCACCAAACCCAATAGCATAGGATACCGTTGTACTACCCAGTGGCTCAAAAATTCACCCTAAATTGGTCTATCTCTTATGGTTTGTGAGATATTTGAGATTTTTCACATTTTCACTAAACATAGAATATATAATTAGCTACGGGTCTGAAACTTCACCAAGTGAAAGCTCTCCCAAAAGTAGGTGAATGAGTTATTTGAGAAAAATTGGCTATGTGCAATACTTTTAAGAGATAATTCGCATTTACTCATTTTGAGTAGGTGAGTAATTACCTACGGGTCTGAAACTTCACCAAGTGAAAGCTCTCCCAAAAGTAGATGAATGAGTTATTTGATAAAAATTGGGTATCCGCAATACTTTCAGAGATAATTAGCATTTACTTATTTTGAGTAGGTGAATAATTAACTACGGGCCTGAAACATCACCAAGTGAAACCTCTCCCAAAAGTAGATGAATGAGTTATTTGATAAAAATTGGGTATCCGCAATACTTTCAGAGATAATTAGAATTTACTCATTTTGAGTGGGTGAATAATTAGCTACGGGTCCGAAACTTCACCAAGTGAAAGCTCTTCCCAAAGTAGGTGAATGATTTATTTGAGAAAAATTGGCTATCTGCAATACTTTTTAGAGATAATTCGCATTTACTCATTTTGAGTAGCTAAGTAATTATCTACGGGTCTCAAACTTCACCATGTGAAAGCCCTCCCAAAAGAAGATGAATGAGTTATTAGATCAAAATTGGGTATCCGCAATACTTTTAGAGATAATTAGCATTTACTCATTTTGAGTAGGTGAATAATTAGGTACAGGTCTGAAACTTCACCAAGTGAAAGCTCTCCCAAAAGTAGGTGAATGAGTTATTTGAGAAAAATTGGCTATCTGCAATACTTTTAAGAGATAATTCGCATTTACTCATTTTGAGTAGGTGAGTAATTATCTACGGGTCTGAAACTTCACCATGTGAAAGCTCTCCCAAAAGTAGATGAATGAGTTATTCGATAAAAATTGGGTATCCACAATACTTTTACAGATAATTAGCATTTACTCATTTTGCTCTTATGGTCTGTGTAAGATATTTGTGATTTTTCACATTTTCACTAAAAGTAGCAATAAAGTAGCCATTACTCACTTGCACATTGAGCAACAGTTGTGAAACTTAAACATGTTACACTTCACAAAAAAGTAGATGAACAACATATTTGAGAGAAATTATGTAGCTGCAATACTTTTGAAGATATAAGCCATTTACTCATTATGGTTATCATTAAAAAGTGACAAAGTAGCTATTACTCACTTAGCTATGGGGATACACTTCCAAACTACTGACCATGTTGTAGCTGTGGAGAAAGTAGTTGAACAACATATTGCAACAAAATACTCTAAATGCAATAGTTTTGCAAATTTAATAAGTAAATTAAATTTTTATAAGTTAATACCCTATCCAATGGACAATTGCTTTACCGGTCGGCGCGACCGGTCCCGCCAAACGCCAGAAAAAGACGTCCTGTATATACTACCGGCAGGACCGGTCACAGAGTGTGCATTCGCCAGGTGGCGCATCGTACTCCATTTCCTGTTTACCTATTGACGTCATAGCATCTTTTTCGTGTCTAATCCTAGTAAGACCCCTAGTAAGCTGATAGCGGGGCCGGTTGGGTGGGCCTTGCCTGTCCATTGGATAGGGTATTAACTTATAAAAATTTAATTTACTTATTAAATTTGCAATTTTATTGCGTTAATACATCCTATCCAATGGACAATTGCTGAATAACTACCGCTTGGTAGGCGGGTAAGCAGCTAGGGACTTATGTGAACTCATAACAACAATTTTAACAGGCCCATTTGACCTAGGGTCAGAGAAACCTGAAAGGTCAGGGTCGGTCACTAACTCACCGGTTAACCGGGAGACTACCGACGTTGCCCCCCCCCCCCCCCCCCCCCCTTTCTCTTTCCTTTCAGAGTTGGTCTGAGTTGGAAAGATAGAGAGAGAGAGGGGCTGAGTTCAGTCCCAGAAGAAATAAACTTCCCAAAGGAAGCAAGTCACAGTTTTTTTTTTTTTTTTTTTTTTTTGAACATATATGTACATTCAACATATTTACATTATGTACATATCTAGCATATTTATAATATGTACATATTTACATATATACACCATCTCCTCACTTCTGGGCCTGGTGGTGCACCTGCTGGGCAGCCACTACAGGTCCCAGATGGAAAAGCTCTGAGTCAGCCCAGGCAACATCCTTCAAATAGAATTGGGTGAAGGTGTTGTGAGATTTCCAGTGGCAGGCTGACAAGATCTGATCTAAGGAGATCCCTGATTGGAAAGCCTTAGAAGCAGCAAAGGCCCTAACATCATGGGCTTTAACCTGATGTAAGGTGAGGGCCTCCAGGTCAGAGAGCTCATAGCACAGAACCACAGTCTGTTTGATCCATGAGGAGATGGTGGCAGGCGAGATGTCTTTATCAAAACCCTTCTTGAAGGAGACAAAGACTAACTCCTTATTCTGCCTGAGGTCTGCAGTCCTGTCCAAGTAGTAACGCAGGGCTCTAACTGGACATAGGGACCTGTCACCCTTGAGTGACCTATCCAGAGATGGTGCCAGGGCTGGGATGACCACTGGTGCCACACTATCTGGACCTTCCTTAGCCAGCTGATTCTTGGATAGGAAGCTGGGTGAAGGGTACAAAGACACCTTAGACCAGTCTGACTGGTGTCTGATGTTCTTATGTAACCAAGCATGGATCTCACTCCTGCGTTTACCTGAACCCAAAGCCAGCAGGAAAACAGTCTTGAAAGTTAAATGTTTCAAGGAGGACTCTTTCAGGGGTTCAAAAGGAGCCTTCGTGAGCTGATGTAAAACCAGTGAAAGGTTCCAGGAGGGGATGCCCCTCCTGCCCTTAGGTCTGTCTCTATGGAAACTATCCAGGAGACGAGTGAGATTCTCATCTTTGCTGACATTAATGGTGGAATTGCCCAGTTTGTCAGCAATGGCTGATCTGTAGCCATCAATAGTGCCTGGTTGTAACTTCTTGTCCTGGAACAAGTGCAGGAGGAAGTCAGCAATGGCCTTCAGAGGTGGTGCCCTGAAGTCCACCTGATTACTGAGGCACCACTTTGTAAAAATGGTCCACTTTGCCTCATAGACAGATCTGGTTGATCTTCTTTGAGGAGCCTCAATTCGTGCTGCCACTGCCTCAGAGAAGCCTTGCTCCTTGATTGCTGAGGCTCTAGGAGCCAGGCATGTAGGTTCAGATTCGACAGGTTCCTGTGAAGGACCTGGTTGAATGGCTGAGACACAAGGTTTGGTATGCTGGGCAGACAGAGTGGGATCTGGCTTGACATTGCTACCAGGTCCCAAAACCAGGGCATGTTGGGCCACCCTGGGGCAATCAGGATTATTCTGTTGCAGGGGTAGTCCTGGAGCTTCTCCACCACTTTGCCCAAGATGGCTGCCGGTGGGAAGGCGTATGGGTCCAGGTACTCCCAGGAGAGACTGAGTGCATCCACTGCCCAAGCCTGGGGGTCTGGCACCGGTGACACAAACTGAGGTAGTTTGTTGTTGAACCTGGTGGCAAACAGGTCCACTTTTGGCTGGTGCCACCTTGCGCATACAGCTTGGAATACTGCTGGATGAAGTGACCACTCTGTTTGAATGGTCTGGCCAAGTCTGGATAGCTTGTCTGCTATCACGTTCAGCCGGCCGGGGATGTGACGTGCCCTGAGGGTTACCTGTTGTCTGGTGCACCAGGACAGGATTCTCCACAGTAGGGCACACAGTGACCCCGACTTCATCCCCCCTTCTTTGTTGATATAGGCAACCACTGTTGTGTTGTCTGTAGCTATCAACACAGTCTTGTTGCAGACCAGGGTTCGAAACTCCTTTAGAGCTAGAAAAACTGCTTTTAGCTCTAAGTGGTTTATGTGCAACTTGCTTTCTGGAAGGGACCAGGTTCCCCTTGCAGTATGATCGTCCAAGTGAGCGCCCCACCCTTCGTTTGATGCGTCTGTAAAGATCTGCAGAGCATGTTTTAGAGGGTGTAATGGTTGACCTAGTAGCACATTGCCTTCCTCCAGCCACCACCTTAGATGAGGGTGGAGGGACTTGGGGACCGGTATCACCTTTTCCAGTGACTCTGGGACCCTCCAATTGTTTTTCAAGTGCCACTGTATGGGTCTCATGTGGAGTCGCCCTAAGTGGACTTGTTTTTCTGTTGCTGTGAGGAGACCTATGAGGGACATGAATTTCCGGACCGGACAAACCGGATCCGACATCATTGATCTGATTTTGTCTGTCAAGGCCTGCCAACGGTCTTCTGTTGGTCTGACCTTGCCCTCTTTCAGGTCGAACTGGTAACCTACGAAGTTGAAGACCTGTTTCAGTGCCAGTTCTGACTTTTCCTTGTTCACCAGCCACCCTAGTTCCTGACAAAGAGTGACCAGGGTTTGAGTATGCTGGAGACAGGTGTGGAGGGTAGAGGCCCTCACCAGCCAGTCGTCTAGGTACTGGTGGATTCTTATACCCTGTTGTAAGGCCATGAGCTTGACCTCTTTGGCCACCACTGTGAACTCCATGGGTGCTGTGGAAAGACCAAAGGGCAGGGCCTTGAACTGGTAGGAGTGGCCCTGAATGTGAAAACGCATGTACTTCCTGGACTGACTGTGAATTGGAATGTGGAAGTAAGCGTCTTTGAAGTCTATGGATGTGACCCACTCCCCTGCCTGTAGGGAGGTTCTTATTGTCTCTGGGGTCTCCATCTTGAACGACTCTGTGTTTAAAAAGGTGTTCAAAGTGCTCAGGTCCAAGATAGGTCTCCACCGGTTGTTGGGTTTGGGAACCAAAAATAGCCGGTTGTAAAACCCTAGGGAGGTCTGATTTGTTACCGGTTCTACTGCATTCTTGTTGGTTAGCTGAGTCAGTGCCTCCAAAAGGAAGGCCTGTCTTTGGGGGTTTACATATTTGCTGATGACCATTGGTGACCTGGTTAGGTTGGGTCTGAACCGGAAGGGAAGGGTGTAGCCCTCTCTCAGTATTTTGATAACTTTTGGACTCGCACCCAGAGTTTCCCACTTTTCCCAAAACTGTTGAAGTCTTGCCCCTACAGGAAGATTTGTGACAACAGTTTGGACATTTGTGACAATATTTACAAAACTCAAGTGATCTACACAGGAAACATCTTTCACATGGTTTATTTCTCTGATAGATTGACAATAAGCGGGGTTTACACCTTTCTTTTGCGGTGACCCGCTGACAAAAGGAACACTTGCAACAAAAGAGTTTACATGTGGAAACACAGTCTCGCTCTTGTGTATCACTGGAGGTGGTGGGTTCAAGCCCTCCATCTTGTCGGATACATTTACAGAGTTCAGCAATCCGACCACATTTGCAAAACAGTGATTGTCATTTATGCTTTTTAAAACCTCTGGCCGGCTTCTGGCTGAAGTTTGAGGCTTTACCACCCCCTTTCTGAGCAGTTTGCCGGTCTCTAATCTGCTTCCATGCCGGAGTAGTGGGCTTCCGGTCCGGCTGGTGAGGGGTTCGGTTGGAGGAGACGTATGGATGAAAACGTCCAGGTTTCCTTGGTGTGGTACCAGCAGAACGCCTCTCTTCACTACGTAAGATTTCCTCTTCAGCTTTGACCAGTAAGCTGTCCGGGAAGAGTGATAGTTGGTGAACTGGAGACGTACATAAGGCAGACAAGGTGTCCGGTTTAATGCCACCCCTTATGAACTCTAAATAACTGTCTCGACGTGCCAGGGTGAGATTAGCCATGCTGATAAAGACTCCCTCTGATAAATCCTGCATGGTACGCTGCATAGCCTGTGAAATTGACCGGTTAAACGTAACCAGATATTCCAGTTCTTCAACAGCTTGTTGCTGTTTCTCAGCACTTTTGCCCTTTGAGGAATCGAACCTCAGGGACTTTAACTGGGTGACCATGGAGTCCTGTACTTTGGTGAGGCATCTAGAGAGGCCAGCAGCGTGATTACACATCACTGATTGTTCTCTGAATGATCTCTCCCACCTTCTAAGGGTGTCCTGGCTGAAGGTCCTGGAAGCTGGGGCAGAAGGTAAACTGCGCCTTGCAACTCTAGAAAACATACTGTTAAGCTTTGCCGGTTCCGGAGACCAGTCACCAACAGCCTGGTTAGACGCATCCTTCTTAACAGCTTGCATGTCGTACCACTTGGAAGTACGGGGTGTCTTGACAAATTGATCACGCAGCAGTCCACTGGTTTCAGTATTCCTAGAAGGATAACCTTCAGCAATAGTCACATTTAGTTTCTCCAGCTTCTTACAAAGCCATTCATCCACCGGCAATTTTACTGACACTTTACCGGTAGTCTTCACTCTAGAACCGGCAAAGGGATTGTCATCCATAGATGCAGCTGAGGTGTCATAATCCGGGATTTGATGCCAGCCCATGAAACTCCTCACCCCTCTCAATGTTTCCCGGTAATTAGCATCTTCAGAAAGATCCTGGTCAGTGTTAGATTCCGGTACATCACCCTGGTAGTGAACACTAGCCGGTGAAGCCGGTTCCGCATCCACCTCAGCCTCACTGTCAGATTCCCTAGCAACCTCAGAATTCTGGCCAATGGGAGGCGACTGGTTAGACAGCGTAGTTTCATAACCGGAAGGCAGAACCTCAGGACCCGCACCGGGAGCCTGTGGAGGCTGGGTGGCAGTCCCTGCACCGGGAACCAGTAAAGGTTGGGTGGCAACAGTCTCAGAGGTACTGGGGCCCTGAACAGGGTGGGTAGCACTCTTAGTCACTTCCTTCACAGCTTGTGTACCGGGAACCCCCAGAGGAGGTTGGGTAGCCGTCAACTGCGTAGCCACGTCACTAGTGCCCTCAGAAAACATAACACTTGTAGAAGCACCCGGATCAAAGAAGGGGTGTTCTCTGGGCACCACAGAAGCAGAATTCACCGGTCTCACAGGGACAGCAAATGACTGGTTAATCAGCATTGCTTCCAGACGGGAAAATCTCTCACTCCACTTGTCATCAAGGGACTTGAGGTCATCTGAAGTGGGCTTACTGCTGTGCTTCCGTTTACTAGACCTTGGGGAGCCATCAGAACGCTTCTTCTTCTGCTTGGGTGTAGAATCAACAGGAGACTGCGTCCCTGAGTTGACTGGACCCAGCAGTGAAACCTCAGACGGATCAACAAGCTTGGGAGACGTACTTGTCAAATCTTCAGATTTCTTCTGGCTGGAGCGTTCTTTCCGTTCCTTGTAGGTGGGGGTTGCTAACTGGTGAATCTGAGCAGGCGTAAACGCCTTACAGATACTACAAGGCAACTTCTTCACACACGGGTCGTCTCCCACCCCCTTGTCACGACAACGCGCGCATTTCTTATGGTTGTCGAAAAGGGCCATAACGTGCCCGCAAGAACCTCGTTTCTGTCCAGGAGACGACATAATGATCAGTAACGTTGTAGAATTACTCCGTACTAATAAAAAACAAGAAACTTGGAAGAGTTCGTTGTAAAACTTCAAAAACGTATCTCTGAAGAAAATCTTCTGCACACTCTTTCGCGCCAAACGAAAAAGATGCTATGACGTCAATAGGTAAACAGGAAATGGAGTACGATGCGCCACCTGGCGAATGCACACTCTGTGACCGGTCCTGCCGGTAGTATATACAGGACGTCTTTTTCTGGCGTTTGGCGGGACCGGTCGCGCCGACCGGTAAAGCAATTGTCCATTGGATAGGATGTATTAACGCAATAAAATGAGAGTTATAAGCCATATAATTACATTAGGTAAAAGTGCTATTACTCACTCAATAGTAGGCCAAAGTGCACCAAACCAAAAAAATTTTGAAGAGCGTAAAAATTCATTAGGACAAGTAATTTACCAAAAATGTGTAACTGTAGTAGTTTCAGAGAAAACTGCGTGACCCACGCACGCACACACATGGTGCAAATTATAATCTCCCGCTGGCGAGCCGGGCGGGAGATAACTATGAAGACATTCAACCTTCTACCTATGAGAAACAGACAGTAGAAAAATGTAGATAATTTTCAAAGAAATACCCATGGCAGCCATCTTGTTTTTCAGAATGAGGCTAATTTCCTTCCCAGAGAAGCTTCCCCCCCAATGAAGATATGTTGCAAATTTGGTGAACCTAGCTGATGTAGTTTTCCTCTTAGAGAGTTAATACCGAAAATCTCTACGCACGGCGGCGTAGCGAACGCTAAACCAAGTATCAACCGGATGCCTCCGGTAAATACAACTATGATTTGTGAAAGTCGGCGTGAGTACCCGTGTACCCGCCCGTTGAAATCGCTACCTACCCGGTCCCACTCAAAAGGGTGAATTGAGAACACTAGTATTAACGCAATAAAAAAACAAATTTTAACAAAATACTCCAAACGCAATATTTTACAGTCACAAGTCATTTTCTCAAATTCACTAAAACCATAATTACTCACTTAACTTTAGGCCAAAGTCCACAAAACCCTCAGAAATAATAAAGGGAATCGAAATGCATCAGGACAAATAATTTACAAAAAATTAGCATCAAGTATGCCCGTACCTCACAGCCTAGGGAAATATTTTTTAACACCATGAGATATAGAAGTACTGTATCAGTACAAAGTTCAGGATACTTTCAGAGCACTTTCAGTTATATAAAGGTCCAAACAATGTTTAAATAGAGAAAATAATGTCTAAGAGAAAGAGAATGCATGTACTCTTTATCTACATCTGGCATGGCTGAATTATGGTTCAGATGTTTTGAACACTACCATGCATACAGAAGTGGCAATACATTCAATGAATGCATATGTGTGGTGTTATAGCAAAATCTGTGACTCACTTGATGAAATTCCATCTGTCACAATGGGAAGTTGTAAAAGTAAAATTCTTAATAAATTCTAATATGACTTTAACAGTGCTTAATGTGCATCAAAAGACAGACCTACACTTCCTACACCTCACGGTTTCCAAGATATAGCCCGAAAAATATTTTATAGGTCAAGGTCACTACGGCATGTTGCACACATAAACCCCCTAACCAATGTCGCTACCAAGTATCAACTTCCTACATCTTATGGTTTTCGAGATATAGCCAGGACAAGATTTTAGAGGTCGAAGTCACTACAGCAAGGTCAAAGGTCAAATCAAGGTCAGACCATGACGTTGCACACCTACACCCCCTAACCAATGTCCTTACCAAGTATTAACTTCCTACACCTTACAGTTTCCGAGATATAGACCGGACAAGATTTTAAAACTCAAGGTCACTACAGCAAGGTTAAAGTTCAAATCCAGGTCAGACTATGACATTGCACACCTACACCCTCTAACCAATGTCCCTAGTAAGTATAAACTTCCTACACTTCACGGTTTCCGAGATATAGCCCCGACAAGATTTTATAGTTCAAGGTCACTACGGCAAGGGCAAATTCTGGTCAGACCATGATGTTGCACACCTACACCCCCCTAACCAATGTCCCTACCAAGTATCAACTTCCTACACCTACAGTTTTCGAGATATAGCCCGTACAAGACTTTATAGGTCAAGGTCACTACAGCAAACATCTAATATTCTCTCTCCCTGGTTAATGCCCAGCAGGAGCCAATAAAACTGATGGAGTTCGGTATATATTAATGTGCAATGATTAAACTCACAGGTATCTCCACAGCCCACACTTCTCCCCCGAGCTTACAGTTGAGTTGAATGCCAATCTTTGTGCAGACAGACATCAGCATCTGCTTCTTACTCAGAGTCCTGCTCACCACGACCTGACTGGGAACTAAAAAAAAAAAAACAATGCTTACATTACTTGCCTTTTACAAACTGAGGTCATACCAGTACACACAGCCTCCCCTGTAACCCCCGTGTCTTCTTAATTTATGACTTGGCTATGTCATTGGATTAATGTTTATTGCCTTGTTTTATGTTCATCAGGAGATCAGTAAGCACTATACAAGTCCACATTAGGTTAGATTACACATCTCAATCCAGGAACTAACACAGGGATCACCTACATTGTGTCACCATTACTAATATGAAGCAACAATCAATCTTACTGACTTCTGGACAGTACCAAATTTCTGGGGGGACAAACACACAATGCAGTCTTTGTGTCAGGTCAACATCAGTTCACATCATGTATATTAGGACAGACATTCTGTATATTCCATATAAAACCATGGGCTGGATCTGTAGCCATAATACAGGTTAGAGTCAAATGATGTAACACCCAATGTTTGCTTTTGGGTTACTTTAAGGAGGGTGTCTCGTTATATATTAACTTATCATAGCTGGTCATTGAATCTTAGTAAAATAACTTATCTATGAGACACTATCTGTAAAACAAATTATGCTTTTATTCTGCTTTTAACAATGCAACTAACCTGGGTTTTCAATACAGCAGAGCTTTTTGATAGCATCGTAGCGATCCTTCCTATTTGTGGGCAGTATACAGACCACCAGCTGGAGTTCCTTGCTGATGTTTTCCTTAATGGCATGTAGGTAGTTCTCGGTCTTGTCATCCCTCAACTGGCACCTGAATTTATTCCACGGAATGTATTTTGGATTAAATTAAGAGCTGCGGCAGGATGCTCTAGCACTAGCAAAATAAAAGGTGTATGCTCAAAACAAGAGGAGAGTGCCCGTGAACGGGCACTGTGTCAGCTGACTGAATGTTTTTGATTTGTGATGGTGATAATGAGAGGAAAGCATAATTATCAGGGAAAGGGCTGTACAGAAATACAGTTGTTCGAAAGATATTCCGAAGCTGACAGAAGAAAAGGACAAAAAAGCTGTGCCCTGCAAATGGTATTATGAAATAAAGTAACAAGGTAATTGTTTAAGTGTAAAAAGTAGGTTAAAAATATTTAAAGAAATACTATAAATGCAATATCCTCATTCGACCATGAAGAAGGGATCCAAAGGTCAAATCTGACCATACCAAAAGATTCCCAGCCAAAGAATTTAGGATGGTTTACCATCCCAAACCTCTCGGACCAATAATAAGTGAGTCATAGGCACTTTTTAAGTTTGGCTATCCTTGTTTGACCTTGACGGACGGGTCTAAGGTCAAATCCGACCACACAAAAAATTCCCAGCCCATGATTTCCTGTAGCTTGTTTACCATCCCAAACCTGTAGGACCAATAATAAGCGAGTTATAAGCAATTGTAAGTTTGGCTATCCTCAATTGACCTTGAAGGAGGGGTCCCAGGTCAAATCTGACCACACCAAAAGAATCCCAGCCCATGATTTCCTATATGTTGGTTTACCATCCCAAACCTCCAAGACCAATAATACGCGAGTTACAAGCACTTTAAGTTTGGCTATCTTCGTTTGACCTGGAAGGAGGGGTCTAAGGTGAAATCCGACCACACCAAAAGATTCCCAGCCCATGATTTTCTATAGGTTGGTTTTCCATTCCAAACCTCTAGCACCAATAATAAGCGAGTTATAAGCACTTTTAAGTTTGGCTATCCTCATTTGACCTTGAAGGAGGGGTCCAAGGTGAAATCCGACCACACCAAAAAATTCCCAGCTCATGATTTTCTATAGGTTGGTTTTCATTCCAAACCTCTAGGACCAATAATAAGCGAGTTATAAGCACTTTTATGTTTGGCTATCCTCATTTGACCTTGAAGGAGGGTTCCAAGGTCAAATCGGACCATATTAACAGATTCCCAGCCCATGATTTCCTACAGGTTGGATACAATGATTTACTCAACAGTGAGAACCTGAAAGAAGCTATTGCTCAGCTATGCCATGACATAGAGGTCTGCAATTTCACTATGTTATAGCTGACCAAAACGTCTGTGAATAACATATTTAACAAAATACTCTAAATGTAATAGTTTTAAAGTTACAACTGATTTACTCAAGAGTGAGAACCTCAAAGTAACTATTACTCAGCTATGCAATGAGCTACATGTCTGAATTTTTGCTCTGTTATAGCTGACCTAAAAGTAGGTGAACAACATATTTAAGCAAAATACTGTAAATGCAATAGTTTTCAAGTTACAACTGATTTACTCAATAGTGAGAACCTGAAAATAGCTATTGCTCCGCTATGCCATGAGCTATAGGTCTGTAATATTATAGCTAACCCAAAAGCTAACCCAAAAGTAGGTGAACAATATATTTTAACAAAATACTCCAAATGCAATATTTTTCAAGTTACAGCCGATTTACTCAACAGTCAGTGCCTGAGAATAGCTATTGCTCAGTTGTGCCATGACCTACAGGTCTGTAATTTCACTATGTTATAGCTGACCCAAAAGTAGCTGAATAACATATTTGCACAAATTTCTGTAAAGGCAATAGTTTTCCAATTACAACTGATTTACTCAACAGTGAGAACTTCAAAGTAGCTATTACTCAGCTATGCAATGAGCCACAGGTCTGGAACTTCACTATGTTATAGCTGACCCCAAAATAGGTGAATAACATATTGCAACAAAATACTCTAAATGCAATAGTTTCCAAGTTATAAGTGATTTACTCAACAGTGATAACCTCAAAGTAGCTATTACTCAGCTATGCCATGAGCTACAGGTCTGAAATTTTACTATGTTATAGCTGACACAAAAGTAGCTGAATAACATATTTATACTAAATTCTCTAAATGCAATAGTTTTCAAATTATAAGTGATCTATTCAACATTGAGAACTTCAAAGTAGCTATTACTCAGCTATGCAATGAGTCACAGGTCTGGAACTTCACTATGTTATAGCTGACCCCAAAATAGGTGAATAACATATTGAAACAAAATACTCTAAATGCAATAATTTCCAAGTTATAAGCGATTTACTCAACAGTGATAACCTAAAAGTAGCTATTACTCAGCTATGCCATGAGCTACAGGTCTGAAATTTTACTATGTTATAGCTGACCCAAAAGTAGGTGAACAACATATTTAAGCAAAATACTGTACATGCAATAGTTTTCAAGTAACAACTGATTTACTCAATAGTGATGACCTAAAAGTAGCTGTTACTCAGTAACAGCCAATTTACTCAACAGTCAGTGCCTGAGAATAGCTATTGCTCAGTTGTGCCATGACCTACAGGTCTGTAATTTCACTATGTTATAGCTGACCCAAAAGTAGCTGAATAACATATTTGCACAAATTTCTGTAAAGGCAATAGTTTTCCAATTACAACTGATTTACTCAACAGTGAGAACTTCAAAGTAGCTATTACTCAGCTATGCAATGAGCCACAGGTCTGGAACTTCACTATGTTATAGCTGACCCCAAAATAGGTGAATAACATATTGCAACAAAATACTCTAAATGCAATAGTTTCCAAGTTATAAGTGATTTACTCAACAGTGATAACCTCAAAGTAGCTATTACTCAGCTATGCCATGAGCTACAGGTCTGAAATTTTACTATGTTATAGCTGACACAAAAGTAGCTGAATAACATATTTATACTAAATTCTCTAAATGCAATAGTTTTCAAATTATAAGTGATTTACTCAACATTGAGAACTTCAAAGTAGCTATTACTCAGCTATGCAATGAGTCACAGGTCTGGAACTTCACTATGTTATAGCTGACCCCAAAATAGGTGAATAACATATTGAAACAAAATACTCTAAATGCAATAATTTCCAAGTTATAAGCGATTTACTCAACAGTGATAACCTCAAAGTAGCTATTACTCAGCTATGCCATGAGCTACAGGTCTGAAATTTTACTATGTTATAGCTGACCCAAAAGTAGGTGAACTTGCAAATTTAATAAGTAAATTAAATTTTTATAAGTTAATACCCTATCCAATGGACAATTGCTAAACCGGTCGGCGCAGACCGGCCCGCCAAACGCCAGAAAAAGACGTCCTGTGTTTCCACCGGCTGGCCGGTCCCAGTACTGTGCATTCGCAAGGTGGCGCATGGTATTTACTTCCTGTCTAGACAACATGACGTCATAGCATCTTTTTCGTTGTCTAAAACTATTAGACCCCTAGTAAGCTGATAGCGGGGTCGGTGGGAGGGTCTTGTGTGTCCATTGGATAGGGTATTAACTTATAAAAATTTAATTTACTTATTAAATTTGCAATTTTATTGCGTTAATACATCCTATCCAATGGACAATTGCTGAATAACTACCGCTTGGTCGGCGGGTAAGTTACTAGGGACTTATGTGAACTCACAAGTAATAGCAAATTTTAACCTACGGTCTAGGCTGACTTCGTCAGGAGACCTATAGGTCCAGGCCTGGGTTGACTTTAAGGTCAGGAAACCCTGCAAGGCCATGGTCGGTTGCCAGCAGCCGGTTACCCGGGGCTATACCGCCGTCGCCCCCCCCCCCCCCTTTTTTGCAGACCTGCTCTGAGGTAGGGGAAGAGAGGGATGAGTTCAGTCCCAGAATGCAAATAAACCTCCCAAAGGAAGCACGCCACACTTAATTCTTATGTACATGAAGAAACTGTTTATACATATATACAAATCTCCTCAATCTACGGGCCACTTGTGGATCTGCTGAGCAGCCACTACCGAGCCCAATTGGTAAAGCTCTCAATCAGCCCAAGCCCCGCCCTTCATATAGAACTGTGTGAAGGTATTGTGACTTCAGTGGCAGGCTGACAAGATTGGATCTAAGGAGACTCCCGACTGGAAGGCCTTAGAAGCAGCAAAGGCCCTGACATCATGGGCTTTAACCTGATGTTAAATGTGGGCCTCCTGGTCAGAGAGCTCATAACATAGGATCACAGTCTGCTTGATCCAAGAGGAGATAGTGGCAGGTGAGATGTCTTTGTTGAAACCTTTCTTAAAGGAGACAAAAGCCACCTCCTTATTCTGCCCGATGTCTGAGGTCCTGTCCAAATAGTAGCATAATGCTCTGACCGGACAGAGGGACCTGTCAGACTTGAGGGATCTATCCAGAGTCGAGGCCAGGGCTGTT
This sequence comes from Sabellastarte sp. h YS-2021, assembly GCA_964017235.1. Taxonomy (NCBI): domain Eukaryota; kingdom Metazoa; phylum Annelida; class Polychaeta; order Sabellida; family Sabellidae; genus Sabellastarte; species Sabellastarte sp. h YS-2021. The sequence goes on from OZ024933.1 coordinate 68,601,256, forward strand.
ATAACCCCAGGGGCCACACTGGACACTCTATGGCCAGCTGATTCTAGGATAGAAAGCTGGGTGACGGATACAGGGACACCTTTGACCAATCGGATTGGTGTCCAATATATCAGTTTTGCCAGGCATGAATCTCACTTTGCACTTGCCCGACCCAAGGGCCAAGAGGAATACCGTCTTGAAGGTCAAATGCTTCAAGGGGGCCTCCTTGATTGGATCAAAAGGAGTCTCAGCTGGTGCACGGCCAGTGAGAAGTTCCAGGAGGGTATGCCACTCCTGCCTCTGGGTCTGTCTCTCGGGAAACTATCCAGGAGACGAGCGAGATTTTCGTCCTTACTGATGTTAAAGGGTGAATTTCCAGTTTATCAACAATGAGTGACCTATAACCATCAATGGTGTTGGGCTGTTTGCCAAGCATGTATCTCACTTCTACGCTTGCCCGAACCCAGGGCCAAGAGGAAAACTGACTTGAAGGTCAAATGCTTCAAGGAGGCCTTTAATTGGTTCAAAATGAACCTTGTCAGCTGGTGCAAAAACCAGGGAGAGGTTCCAGGAAGGGGTTACCCTCCGGCCTTTGGGTCTGTCTCAGTGGAAGCTATCCAGGAGACGAGTGAGATTTTCATCCTTACTAAAATTGATGGGCAAATTTCTAGACCATCAGCAATGGCTGACCTGTAACCATCAATGGTACTGGGCTGCAACTTCCTGTCCTGAAACAGGTACCTAAGGAAGTAAACAACTGACTTTACAGGTGGTGCCCGAAGTCCACCTGATGAATGATACATCACTTGGTAAAAAAGACCCATTTGCCTCATAGACTGATCTGATTGACCCCCCTTTGAGGAGCCTCAATTCTTGCTGCCACTGCCTCAGACAAGTCCTGCTCCTCGATTGCTGAGGCTCTAGGAGCCCTGCATGGAGATTAAGATTTGTCAGATTTCTGTGAGGGATCTGATCGAATGGCTGTGAACAGGCTGGACAGATTGGGCAGGCTCAGCGGGATGTGGCTGGACATGGCCACTAGATCCCAAAACCAAGGCATGTTGGGCCACCCCGGAGCAATCAGAATGATTCTCTTACATGGGGAGTCTTGCAACTTCACCACTTTGCCCAATATGGCTGATGGTGAGGTGTATGCTTTTAGATCCTACCATGGCCGACTGAGTACATCCACTGCTGTGGCCAGGGGATCCGGTACCGGTGACACAAAACAGAGGCGACTTGTTGTTGAACCTCGTGGCAAATAAGTTTATTTGGGCCGGTGCCACCTACTGCATAGAGTGGAAGACCTCTGGAAGGAGAAACCACTGTTTGGATGGTCTGGCCTAGCCTGGACAGCCTGTCTGCTACCACATTAGGCCGGCTTGGAATGTGTCGTGCTTAGAGTCACTTGTTTCCTGGTACCCAGGTCAAGATTCTCCATAGTAGGGCACAAAGTGGGCCCGACCTCATTCCTCCTTCCTTTATGTATGACACTACTGTGGTGTTGTCAGTTGCTACAAGTACTATCTTGTTTAAGCAAAGGTCTTAGAACTCTTTAAAGTCAGAAAAAACTGCTTAAAGTTCTAGATAGTTTATATATACAACTTGCTTCCCGGAGGGGACCAAGTTGCTCCTGCCAAGTGCTCATCTAAGTGAGCGCCCCACCCTTCTATTGATGCGTCTGTAAATATTTGCAGAGCATGTTTTATTGGGTGTAATGGTTGGCCTGTAAGTGCATTGTCTTCCTTCAGCCGCCATTGTAAATGGGGGTGCAGGGACCTGGGGACTTGGATCACCTTTTCCAGTGATTCTGGTACCCTCCAGCTGTTTTTGAGATGCCCTGTATGGGTCTCATATGAAGTCTGCCTAGATTAACATGCTTTTCTTGTAGATGTTAGTAACCTATCAAGGACATGAATTCCCGGACCGGGCAAGCCGGTAGGGATAGCAGTTTTAACAGTCTCTTGAAGGTTCTGTACCCAGTCCAGGGTCGGTCGGAACCGATCAGACCTGAAGTCGAAACTGGTAGCCTACAAAATCAAAGTCTTGATTGGGCTCCAGCTCTGATTTCTCTAAGTTCCTTCGCCAACCCAGTTGCTGACACATTATTTGGGATCTAGCTCTCACCAACCAGCCGTCTAGGTACTGGTGGCCTCTTAAATCCTTGTGTATGGCCATCAATTTCACCTGCTTGGTATCACGGTGAACTCAAAAGGTGCTGTGGACAACCCGAATGGCCGGGCCTTGAGTTGGTATGCCCGACCTTGGATGTGAAATCTCAGGCATTTCCTGGATTGTTCTTGTATAGGTATATGGACGTAGGTATCCCTCCTTCAACAGTTGTACTACCTAAAGTCCAGTCCCCAAGGCTTCCTAAGTTCCCAAAAAGAGGGCTAAGTCTGGACCTTATAGGCAGATTGTGTGCCACATTTGGGACATTTGGTATTCTGACAATATTTCCTGTCCCTCCGGACACTGGTCCGGTCTGGTGACAATGATCCAGGTTAACAGTCTCTCTGTTTTTATTGTGGTCTTATTTTCACATTAATAAACTCTTTGCCCCGGGCCAGCAGCCTGCAAGGTGCAGCATTTACAGAGCAATTGTAATATGTGAGATGTCAGTCCCCTGGCCGGACCTGATGACAAAATTGATTATTATCTCTGCAGTCAAGTCCAGCACCGATAACAGGTTGTTGAGAGGTGTGATAAGGGAAGGTTGCCTGGCAGTAGCTTGGGAAACTGTCCTATCATCAAGATCACTGACCAGTTTAAGAATTCTCTGTAACCCAATTAACCTTAGGCAACTCTGTCCGGTACCCGGACTCCATACCCGGTACTTTACTGTAACCAGTAATTCTTGTAACCGGCAAAAACTGGCAGGTTGGGGTCACCAACGAAATTCGACAGCTACTGGTCTATATTTAGCCAGCTTTTTTTTTTTTTTTTTTTTTTTTTTTAAACCAGTTGGGTTGAAGCACTACAGTAAGGACTGTGTAGCCAACACCCTGTTAGTAGACTTGTAACCCATAGAATGAAGTAAGTGTACAAGGCTGTGTAGCCAGTACCAGTCGGTACACTCTGTAGCTAGTTGCTGAAGTGTACAAGGCTGTGTAGCCAGTACCAGCCGGTACACTCTGTAACCAGTTGTTGAAGCCAGTGTACAAGGCTGTGTAGCCGGTACACTGTAACCAGTTGAGGCTACTGTATAAGGCTGTGAAGCCGGTAGCCGGTCGGTACATACTGTAACCAGTTATTGAAGTAACTGTACAAGGCTGTTTAGCCGGTAGTCAGTCGGTACACTCTGTAACCAGTTGTTGAAGTAAGTGTACAAGGCTGTGTAGCCAGTAGGTACACCCTGTAACCAGTTGCTGAATGAAGTTTACAACTATCTTGTGTTGAATTCAGTTTCCTCCATTAATTCCTCTGTAACCGGTTGTTGAAGCAAGTGTACAAGGCTGTATAGTCGGTACACTCTGTAACCAGTTGTTGAAAACAAAATTTTTCAACTATCTTTGAACGCACGTCTTATTTGTAGATTTTGACAGTTGCTGGGGAAGCCCTTGTGAGCTATATTTAGAAACAAATGTTGGTCGGTGTGTCACGTGACCAGCTTGCTGGTCGGAGGGACAACGTGATTGGCTGGTTGGAGATGGCGATCAGCTTCGTGAACTGGTCGGAAAATCACGTGACCAACTTCGGGGACACGCCCTCACTAGAGGTGTTCTTTATATCACAGTAAACGTAAGCTTACTGGTCGACTGATGTCTGTAGCAGAGAAGTCTGTACCAGTACGTTGGAGGTGGATTACAGGAACTAAAAAAACTGGAATCACAGTAGACGTGAGTGCAAAGAATGTACTTCCGACCTTCTTGTTCGGTGAATCACGTGATAAACTTCGTGACTGGTCGGTGAAAACACGTGACCAGCTTCGTGAAGACACGCGATTGGCTGACTGGGTATGACGTCAGAGGTCGCGTTCTTTTAGCTGGCCGGTCGGCTGATGCTTTAAAAGCAGAAAAGCCTGGACCAGTGCACTCTATAGATGAAATTCCTGGCCGGTCTGAAGTCGGTTCTTCTTCTCAGCCGGCTGTACACTCAAACCAGTTTCCTGGCCATCCACTGCCCTTACTACCGACACAAGTGCCGGGTCCACAAGGGTGGGACTGAGAGTGACAAAAGTTCCTTCTATGTAGAAAATACTTGAGAGGTCGGTTGAAGAAATCTGAAGAATTCATCTCATGCTTCTGATTAAAAAGCACCAAATACTCGAGCTGGGCTGGTGTGACTGATGCTTTACAGCAGAGAAGTCGGTACCAGTGCGCTCTGAAGAATGCATCTGTGATGGGGAATTCCTTCCATTCACAGATTTCAAAACTACGTAGACTGAAGATCTCGTGTAGAGACGTTTCTATGGTGATTGTAGCTGGAAGGTTATAGATGAAAAATTCAAACAAAAGACACGGATAAAAATACCTGTTAGAAGTATATCCATAATTCCTCAATATTGTTGATCTGCCCCTAACAACACAAAGGTTGAATGGGAGGGAACTAGCAAAATGGCTGCCTTCATATATCTGGTCGATTACTGCCCTATCATCAATAATAAATTGAGCCAACTAGGGAGCGTTTCCAGCAGATTTCTAAATGTATATCCGTGCTTGACCAGCTGGTAACACTTTACAAAGAAACTCTCCACATATAAGGTTTAAAATCCGTCATAAAGCACACTTTTCCTTTAAAATTCTGGAGATGTTGAAAACACGTCTGCACAGTACACGCGCCAAACGAAAAAGATGCTATGACGTCATGTTGTCTAGACAGGAAGTAAATACCATGCGCCACCTTGCGAATGCACAGTACTGGGACCGGCCAGCCGGTGGAAACACAGGACGTCTTTTTCTGGCGTTTGGCGGGCCGGTCTGCGCCGACCGGTTTAGCAATTGTCCATTGGATAGGATGTATTAACGCAATAAAAAACATATTTAAGCAAAATACTGTACATGCAATAGTTTTCAAGTAACAACTGATTTACTCAATAGTGATGACCTAAAAGTAGCTGTTACTCAGCTATGCCATGAGCTACAGGTCTGAAATTTTACTATGTTATAGCTGACCCAAAAGTAGCTGAATAACATATTTAGATTAAATTCTCTAAATGCAATAGTTTTGCAATTACAACTGATTTACTCAATAGTGAGAACCTCAAAGTAGTTATTACTCAGCTATGCAATGAGCTACAGGTCTGAAATTTTACTATGTTATAGCTGACCCAAAAGTAGGTGAACAACATATTTAAGCAAAATACTGTAAATGCAATAGTTTTCAAGTTACAACTGATTTACTCAATAGTGATGACCTAAAAGTAGCTATTACTCAGCTATGCCATGAGCTACAGGTCTGAAATTTTACTATGTTATAGCTGGCCCAAAAGTAGCTGAATAACATATTTATACGAAATTCTCTAAATGCAATAGGTTTTAAGTTACAAGTGATTTACTCAATAGTGAGAACTTCAAAGTAGCTATTACTCAGCTATGCAATGAGCCACAGATCTGAAACTTCACTATGTTATAGCTGATCCCAAAATAGGTGAATAACATATTGAAACAAAATACTGTAAATGCAATAGTTTCCAAGTTATAAGCGATTTACTCAACAGTGATAACCTAAAAGTAGCTATTACTCAGCTATGCCATGAGCTACAGGTCTGAAATTTTACTATGTTATAGCTGACCCAAAAGTAGCTGAATAACATATTTATACGAAATTCTCTAAATGCAATAGTTTTGAAGTTATAAGCGATTTACTCAACAGTGATAACCTAAAAGTAGCTATTACTCAGCTATGCCATGAGCTACAGGTCTAAAATTTTACTATGTTATAGCTGACCCAAAAGTAGCTGAATAACATATTTATACGAAATTCTGTAAATGCAATAGTTTTTAAGTTACAAGTGATTTTACTCATGATGGAAGTTACTGAAAAGCCCAAAAGTAGCTATTACTCACTTAGCTATTGAGACAGGCACCCAACTTACTCACCATATTGTAGCTATGAAAAAAGTAGCTGAATAACATATTTTAACAAAATGCTTTAAATGCAACACTTTTGAAGTTATAAATGATTTTGTGCATGATTTCATGAATTTTAATGCATTAAAAATTATTAAAAAAATTTATTAAAAAAAAAGTAAGACAGATCCAGGTCTCATACTCACACAAGAGAATCTACCTCTGGCCTAGTACATATATGCAAGATATGAGAGAAATCCCTGCAATAGTCACTGAGAAAATTGTGATTAAGTGTTGAAATTTTCACACTTTTGGTGGGGGTACCCCCCTTGTAATGTCTCTAGCAAACAGACGAACAGACAGATTTGCATGCCTTGAACAATTTTTCATCCTCGATAGATAAGGTATCTTTTAAAAAAAACAGCACGTCTCTAGGCCTTGTAGTTTTGGAGAAGAAGTTGTTCACGCGGACGCGTACGCGGACGCCCACGCCGCAGAGTGACGACATAAAAACTGAAACAAAAACTAGCAAACTGGGTGCTATTAAAAAACTCCAGGAATATCTTTTAATTTCCTTAAATAGCATGGGTGAAACCCAATATTCAACAAAATTTGTTCACGTAATATTTATTAATACAATTTTTCTATTTCCAAAGATACTTGACATTTTATTTTCGATGAATGTGTTTACAAAAAACAACTGCCACACAGCTTTCATGCCTAGTTTCTGTTTATCCATATCAACCGACTTCTAGACATATAGTCAGCAGCTTCTACACATCATTATGTTTTGAGGCAGATCAGAGTACTCACATGACCGGCTTCTGTACTTTCATGCCCATGGGTCCACAGACTCTGCTTAATGTCTGTAGGAAGTCCTGCGCAATGTTACTGTCTCTACCGGTGAAGATACACACCCAGTTTCTCAGCTCTACAGCAGAGTTCAAAGCCGCACCTCTCGTCTCTCGAGACCAGTCAGCATCAGTAGGCTTGTAATTAAACTGAGAGGACAAAAGTCACAGATAGTGCTTTAGTACTCAGTAATGTTTATCGAAATCAAAAAAAATTATTAATAATAACATCATGCAAATATTCGTAACAAAAGACCAATCCGTGTCACCAGGCTGGTTACTAGGCCTGAAGACAAAAATCACTAGTTCTCCATTACTTTGCACAGATACACTCTATTACTTCATTCTATCACCAAACTGTTTTGAATAAAATTGTTCATATCACCAAAATTAAGACAATAGTATACTTATAAAAATTTTGACAAGACAATATTATTTGGACTGGACAATAGTCATAAATGAAATAAAAGATTTTTCCAAGGAGATGGACAATAATACAGACAGATCTTAACAAAGTTGAAGTGTCTTATTTACTGAATATAGTACTTTCAAGTACAAAATAAATTTGGAAAATTTAATAGTAATTTCAATTTTTATTAGAAATACTTGCCGTTTCCTAACAGTAGCTATTTCCTAACATCCACCCCAATGGCCAACGCAGAGATGCGAATTTAAGGTTATATCGCAACCTTAACCAGGCCACTGGGTTACATTAGTCCGTCCTCCCGCCAAACAGGTCACATGACCACATTGTTTACCTCATTATTTTTGTTGCAAATAAAAGATGACTTGCGGGGAGGCGGGAGGGAAATCCATTTGTTAGGAAATGTTAAGTATTTCTAATAAAAATTTAAATTACTATTAAATTTTCCAATTTTACAGCGAACTAGAAATAGGATGCCCTGTTGATAGCAGGTGCGAATATAAACAGGATAGCATAGAAGAACACACATTATCATGTGTAATGTCCACCCATGAACCTTTTGCCCAAATTGTACAGTAGTCTTACAAGACCCTGTTTCATTTGTGAAATATATCAATGATGCTTGAATATTTATTAGTGTAGATGTAAATTATTTCAGCTTCATGCCTTTTTGCATTGGTTGGGTCGAAAATTTTGACGAAATCACTCTATCTTGCACGGTTAAGAAGATAGAAGCAAATTCCTGTTTTTCTATTTTTGGCAAAAATTTGAAAATTCAAAATGGCCGCCATTTTTGGGAAAAGGAAAATTTTTTTGAAAATTGCCAAGAGTACATTTCTTAGATACCCTATGGGTCGAAAATTTCAACGAAATAACTCTATTTTGCACGGTTAAGGCCAATTTCTGTTTTTCCATTTTGGACAAAAATTCAAAATGGCCGCCATATGTGGGGAGCGGAAAATTTTTGAAAATAGCAAAGAGTACATTTCTTAGATACCCCGTGGGTCGAAAATTTCGACTACTCGCACGGTTCAAGAGATAGAAGCAATTTTGTGTTTTGCCATTTTTATAAACCTTTGTGGGCAGGTGAGTGTTTACTAAGTGGTTCGCAAACAAATTCCAGAGGAGTTGCAATCTTGATTAATAAAACATTCGAATACAAGATCTTGTCGGTAGAAAGAGACTCGACAGGGAATCAGATATCTGTATCATTAAGCTTGAATGAATTTACCATAAAAATTATAAATATATATGCCCCAAACAAGGACTCTCCTGGATTCTTTATGTCTTTAAAGGAAAAGATTGAGCACTCAGATAATGACTATTGTATTGTATGTGGTGATTTTAATCTTGTGATTGATCCAAGCAAAGATAGCTATAACTATAGACATGTGAACAATCCACAGTCTAGAAACTGCTTAATAGATACTATGAACTCACTGAATTTAAAAGATGCTTTTAGGTTTTTAAATAAAGATGCAAGATGCTACACATGGCATAAAAAGAATCCAATAAAGCGTGCAAGACTAGATTACTTTATAATTTCAGATAACTTAACAGATCTAATTGACAAATGTTATGTCAAACCAGGATACCGGTCGGATCACTCTTTTATAGAATTGCTCATGACTTTTTGTAAATTTCAGCGTGGTAGAGGTTTGTGGAAATTTAATTGTTCATTATTAAAAGACAAAGAATATCTAATTAATATTAATAATATTATAGACCGGGAAAAATTACGCTATGCAATACCAGTTTATAATCCAGATATTATAACGACTTTACACGACTCTCATATTGAATTTACTATCCCCGATAGTGATTTCTTAGAAATATTACTACTTCAAATTCGTGGTGAAACCATACGATATGCATCTGCTTTAAAAAGGAAAACAATTCAGAGAGAGCAAACTTTAATACAAGTGATTGAAAATATGGAAAAAGATTTTGACTCCACAAACCTTAAACACTTGGAATTAAAAAAAAAAGAATTAGAAAATATACGTAAAGACAAACTCAATGGTATTATGATTAGATCTCGTGCCCAGTGGCTCAGTGAAGGTGAAAAACCTTCAAAGTATTTCTGTTCACTAGAAAAGTTTTATTATATGGAAAAAACAGTTAAAAGAGTTGTAGATGATGATGGAAATGTTATAACATCTCAAAAAGCGATTTTGAATAAATTAAAAAAATATTATCAAAATCTATTTAAAAGTAAAGACTCTGGATTATTGGACTGTAATATCAATGATCTACAATCTTTATCCGGCTTTAAAAACCTTTCAGAAAACGATGCTAACTCCTTAGAGGGCTATCTTACAATCAATGAAATAAGTAAAGCTTTAAAAGCTATGAAAAACCAAAAATGTCCTGGTATAGATGGCTTCCCTGCTGAATTTTTCAAGGTTTTTTGGGCTAAGTTGAAGTTTTTTGTATTAAGATCTCTAAATAATGGTTATAACATAGGACAACTGTCAATCTCTCTTAGACAATGTATTATTTCTTGTCTCCCTAAAGGGGACAAACCTAGACAACTTCTAAAAAATTGGAGACCTATTTCGCTCTTGTCTGTAGTATACAAGATTGCTTCATCTTCTCTGGCTGCAAGGTTGCGAACTGTTTTGCCTAATATCATCTCAAAGACACAATCAGGTTTTATGAGCAACCGCTTCATTGGTGAAAATACGCGTTTAATCTATGACATTATTCATTATGCAAACTGTAATAAAATACCAGGGTTGCTCATGCTAATTGACTTCCAAAAAGCATTCGATTCTGTTTCATGGAAATTTCTTTACTCTATTCTATCCACTTTTGGTTTCAAAGACAGTTTTTGCAAATAGATAAAAGTGCTCAATAATAATGTGTCTGCTGCAATTCTACAGTGTGGCACACTATCTGAATTTTTTAGTATAGAACGGGGATGCAGACAGGGAGATCCCATATCGGCTTACCTGTTTATCCTGTGTGCCCAAATAATGTATCTTTTAATCATAAATGACAAATGTTTAAAAGGAATTTCAGTGAATGGCAATGAGTTTAAGATCACACAGTTTGCCGACGATACAACTTTAATTTTGGATGGAAGCAAAAATACCTTGTTAGCTGCTCTTAATGTGTTAGAGGTGTATGGTAATATGTCGGGTTTAAGGGTAAATATGGATAAAACTAAACTAGTCTGGATAGGCAAAAAAAGAAATTCAAAAGATAAATTTGATGTGGGAAAAGAATTAGTGTGGGGTGCTAGCAATTTTACTCTTCTGGGCATTAACTTTTCTGTGGATTTAACAAATATGATTGAGTTAAACTATCTTTCCACTATTAAAAGTCTTGAGAAACTTTTCAACCTTTGGAGTCATAGATACCTAACTCCAATTGGTAAAATAACAGTGATAAAAAGTTTGGCCTTGTCCAAGCTTAATCATTTGTTCACATCATTGCCTTCACCGGGAAACAATATATTGAAACAGTTAGAAACAATGTTTTATAATTTTATCTGGAGCGGAAAACCTGACAAGGTAAAAAGAAAAACTTTATCAAAACATTATTTTGATGGTGGACTAAATATGATAGATCTTAGTACTTTTATATCTGCTATTAAGGTGACTTGGATACGAAGACTATATAATAACTCTGAAACCCCATGGGCTAAATTGGCAAAAATGTATCTAGGATTAATCCAAAAGACTGTTTTATTTGGGTCATATTATAGTCTAAACATGGCTAGAAAAACAACAAATAAATTCTGGTCTGAAACTCTATACTGTTGGAGTAAACTTATTGATAGTATTCCAATTAATAATGTAAGCGATGCTCTTTCTAGGCCTCTTTGGAATAATCCAGTGGTATCCAAGGTAAATCTTTTTCTACCCGATTGGTATAATAACGGTATTATATCGATTGCAGACATTGTTTTTGGAAATGGAAAGTTCATATCCCAGAATGATTTAAAAACGGTGTATCACATAAGAACCAATTTTTTGGAGCATCACAGAGTCATTACCTGTGTTAAAAATTACTTAAGTAAGCAAAAGGATGCTTCTAAAATACATAAAAAACCTACTCTCCCAATTCAAATAAAAATCATTAGCAAATCACAGAAAGGAAGTCAAGATTTTTACAAAATATTGGCTAACCAAAACATGGTACATGATACCACTTACTATTCATTCTGGGAACAAGCTTTGGGTATTACGATTTGTACAGACATGTGGAAACAGATATTTCAAGTATGTTTTAAGACAATAAAAGACAATGACTTAATTTGGATGCAGTACAAAGTGTTGTACAGAATACTAGGTACAAATGATTTATTGTTTAAAATTAATAGACATGATGATGGTAAATGCAGTTTTTGCAAAGAATACAATGAAACTATATTGCATCTTTTTGTACAGTGTAAAAATGTACAAAATTTTTGGTCTGAATTAAAAACCAACATGCAGCTCATACTTGGAATTGACCTTGCAATAGACCCATCAACTATAATACTAGGAAACCTCTTAACAAAGGTTGATGCCATTCCTTTAAATACTGTCTACCTTGCAGCTAAATTATATATTTTTCGAAAGTCAAAGTTAAATCAAATTCCAAATTATTCAAATTTTTGTAACGTCTTTAAAAAAATATATTTTGAACAGGAATATGTTGCCAAATTGGAATTGAAGACCATAAACTTTACTAAAATATGGGGACACTTTTCACAAATTTTTACTGCTTAGCTTTATAAAGTTTTGTATAATATATGGATACTGTTCTTGTATTTGACAATCATTTTGTTTCTATAAATAGTGTAATAATTTTTTTTTTCTAAGTGTACATTGTCCTGTGTTCTTGTGTTTTTTTATTTGTAACAATTTGAAAATTTTAATTACTTAAATGTAGCTTTTATAAGCTACAAGCTTACCATGTGGGACTTAATGCTGATCTCGGGTTGCCACACCCGGGGCCAACGTCTTAGAAAAAAAGATCGTTCTTGTTAGCCACCGGATATACTGGTAGTTGTCGTCACGTGATAACTTCTGACCAATCGTCCTACTTTCTCGTTGAAATTTTTTAAACCTACCCCTCAGCTGTAAACAGCGGGGAGGCAGGGTGGGACTCTTCTAAGTCCCACATGGTAAGCTTGTAGCTTATAAAAGCTACATTTAAGTAATTAAAATTTTCAATTTTATTACGCTACAATAGCTTACCATGTGGGACTTAATGCTGAATTCAACCGCCCGGTGGCGGGATTACAGCTGAGACTGGAAGGAATGTCATTTTTTTTTTTTTTTTTCTAAGATTTTGAGTTAATATGTATAGAATAGTGCCAGAAATACCAGTCTGAGTCCCATTTACAGTGCCCCGATCCCGAAGGCCGGGCCTGTAACGAGCCAAAAACCTAAGTAAATGAGAGACAGTGCTAAAACTGTCTATATGTTTTATTGAAGGACGGGAGTGCAGCAGTGCTCACTCCGAGGTCTAAGGGTCCAAAAGGGGCCCTTCACATGTGACTGACCAACCCAGAGGTTGGGAATCTCATAAAATTTTTACAACCTGAATATGAGATTAATGACAACTAAATAAGTCCTTAATAGAAAATACTTGATAATTAAAGGATAAAATGACCTTACCCGTAACATCTTGAAGGTAGAGGAATACCTAGATCCTGGGAAAGACGCCTGAAGACTTGGTTGTAGCGGATGTGCCCCCCCTTTTTTCTTTCCGAGGACAACTGGTCTGAGGGGAAGGATCTAGGACTTGTTGTGCAGCCACTACGGGTCCCAGGTACAAATTGTTGTCGGTGTCCGACCAAGTAAGGTCTTTTAGGTAAAAATTTGTAAATGTGTTGTGAGCTTTCCAGTGACAGGCTTGCATGATTTGGTCCACCGATACCCCACCGTAAAAGGCCTTAGAGGCCGCGAAGGCCCGGATGTCATGCGCTTTGACTTGGACCAAGTCCAAGGCTTGTTGATCTGCTTGTTTGTAACAAAGTAAAATGGTTTGTTTCAACCATGAAGAGAGTGTAGCGGGTCTGATGTCTGAGGTATGTCCTTTCTTAAAGGAGATGAAAAGGAGAGAACGAGACCCTCTCAGGTCTTTAGTTCGATCCAAATAAAACCTCAGGGCCCGTACGGGACACAGGGTCCTGTCTTCTTTAAACTGTCTATCCACAATGGTAGTCAGAGCAGGGATAGTCACCGGAGACACACTTTGAGAACCTTCTCTTGCTAGTTGGTTTTTGGCTATGAAATCAGAAGAAGGGAACAAGGCAACCTTTTCCCATTGGCCTAAATTAGCTACTTTGTTAGCGACCCAGGCATGGATTTCGCTGCGGCGCTTGCCGGAGGCAAAGGCTAGCAAGAAAGCAGTTTTTAAAGTGAGATGTTTGAGGTCTGAATCTTTCATGGGCTCAAAAGGTGCTTTGGTGAGCTCGTTAAGGACAACAGAAAGGTTCCACTTGGGTAAGTTTCTGGAACTTTTAGGACGATCCCTGTGAAAACTGGAGAGTAACCTATGAAGGTCTGCATTGTGTGCAATATGTTGGGCCGTTGGGCCCAAAGTGTCAACGATTGCAGTCCTGTAACCATCAATGGTCGAGGGGCGCCTGTTTAGGTCTTGGTACAGGTACATGAAGAAATCTGAGATTTGTTTCACAGATGGAGTGGAGAAATCCACCGAATTTTCTCTGCACCATTTTTCAAAAAGGGCCCACTTTGACTTGTAGATGGTCCTTGTTGATGACCGCTGAGGGGCAGCAATTCTCTCTGCCACCTCCACAGAGAAGCCTTGTTCTTGGAGTTGTCCGCTCCTAGACACCAGGCGTGGAGGTTCAGGTGCTGGGGGTTGTTGTGGAACACCAGCTTGTGGGACTGTTTGAGTAGGGTTGTTGACACTGGGAGTTGCAGTGGGATCTCTGTTGAGAGCTGCACTAGGTCCCAAAACCAGGGCATCCCTGGCCAGCCTGGGGCTATTACGATGATCAGGCACTGGCATTGCCTGATCTTTTGGATCACCTTGTGAAGGAGAGCCGTAGGAGGGTACGCATATGCTGTGAGGTTGGTCCAGTTTATGTTCAGAGCATCTATGTCCCAGGCCTTTGGGTCTGGGATAGGAGACACGTATAGAGGGAGTTTGTGGTTCAGGTGAGTGGCAAACAAGTCTACATGAGGGGTGAACCACTTCTGGCAGATCTGTTTGAAGACCTGTGGGTGCAGAGACCATTCGGTTGACTGCACTTGGTTGGACCTGGATAGCAGGTCGGCCATCACATTCAGGCACCCTGGAATGTGCCTGGCTTTCAATGTTATGTGATAGTGATGGCACCAGGTCATGATCTTCCACAGGAGAGCACACATCTCTGCCGAGTGTGTTCCTCCTTGTTTGTTGATGTAGGCTACCACTGTTGAGTTGTCCGTCGCGATCAACACTGTTTGATTCTGGCACTGGTCCTTGAAGTCTCGAAGGGCCAGGGAGACCGCCTTCAATTCTAGGACATTTATGTGAAGCCTTTTTTCCCGATCTGACCACAGACCCTTGGTAAAGTTTTGGTCTAAGTGAGCGCCCCAACCTTCGTTTGAGGCGTCGGTAAAGAGTTGGATACTGTGATCTTTGGGATGAAGGTCTGCACCTTTCATCACCTTGGAGGGATTTTGCCACCAATCTAGGTGGGCTGCAATGGCTTCTGTCCAGGGAAGGAGGTTGTCCAGCGACTGAGGATATCTCCAGTGCTCCTTGAGATGAAACTGAAAGGGCCTCATGTGAAGGCGTCCCTCCGGGACCATTTTCTCCGTTGAGGCTAGCAACCCAATTAGAGACATCAAACATCTTGCAGTCAAAACACGTTTTGACTTGAGTCGTAGGATCAAATCCTGAAGTTTGAGCCATCTCTCTTGAGTGGGTTTTACAAGGGCTGAATCAAGGTGGTATTCGTAGCCCACGAACGAAAACACCTGTGTAGGTTTCAGTTCTGATTTTTCCTGATTTATTATCCATCCCAAGGACTGAGTCAGGTCTACTACTGCCTGAGTGTTCACTTGTGCTTCCTCCTGAGACTGGGACCTGATCAGCCAGTCGTCCAGGTATTGGTGAATTCTGAGTCCTCTTGAGAGGGCCATCAGTTTCACTTCCTTTACGATCATAGTAAAGACCTGGGGGGCTGTAGCTAGTCCGAACGGGAGGGAGGTGAATTGGAACACCTGAGCCTTGTAGCAAAACCTTAGGTATTTCCTTGAGCTTGGGTGGATGGGGATATGCAGGTAGGCGTCCGACAGATCTATCGACGATACCCACTCCCCTGGAATCAGGGAGGTCCTGATGGACTCTGGAGTTTCCATTTTGAACTTTTCTACGTGTAGAAAAGTGTTGAGCCTGCTTAAGTCTATGACTGGCCTCCACCTTTGGTGAGGCTTGGGTACTAGGAACAGGCGACTGTAAAACCTGAGAGATTTTACATTGTCTACCCTTTCGATAGCGTTCTTTGACAGGAGAGACTGGATACAAGTGGCCAAGGCTTGGTCTTTTGGTTGGGCCTTGTACTCTGACAGAATCAGAGGAAATCTGATCAAGTTTGGCTTTGAACGGAATGGCAGAACGTAGCCATTGGTGATAATGTTTAACACGTTTTGAGAACATTTGTTTGTGAGCCAGTCTCTCCTGAAAGAACGGAGGCGACCTCCTACTGGTGGACTGAGTGAGGCTTTTGAGGAGTCATTGGGGAGGGGGGTTTCCACGCCCCCTTCCTCTATTGTGGGGTCGAAAACGACCCCTGGAGCTTCTGAAGTTGGATTTTCCTCTTCCCGAAGGAAAGGACTGGTTACTGCTTTGAGAGGTATTGCCCCCATAGGGGCGTTTCCTGTAGGAGCCTCTTTTCCTGTGGGGACCACGAAAGGGCTTATTCTGGTAGGGTGCAAAACCCTGAGAATCTTTTGAGGTGCCTTTTTTGAGAAGGAAGTCCTCACCTTCCTTCACTAATTGAGACTCGAACAAGGAAGAGTCCCAAAAGGACGAGTTCCTGAGTTCTTGACGTCTCGTTTCTCCTAATTGAGGATGTAATAGAGTCATCTCGGCTTCTCGCCTGAGTAAGCTGGTATTAGCCATAGAGTATAATTCCCTCTGCAAAATATGGGCTAGAGATTTGCTGAGACAAGTGAGGGCCCTGTGTTGAACAAGTACTGTCTTGTTCCAAAAATCTAAGTAGTCAGCTACTTCCTCATATCCGCGCTTTGCCGCTTTCTCAGGATTGGCACCTTTCTGAATCTGAGATTTAATCTTCTTGACGGTAGACTTAATGCTATGTTGGCATTTTTCCAATGAAGCATTGCAAGAAGATGAGGTTTTGGCAAATGCAGAGGTGAAGTTGAGGGTAGAGATGTTTTGTCTAGCCTGAAGTTCTAGCTCCTTGAGAACTGGCATGGGAACTCTGGCTACTGGGGGCCCAGAAGGTCTAGGAGTAATACAGATCTTAGCAAAGTCTGTATTCAACTCCTGAATTTTGTCCTGAAAAGTTGGTTGTCCCACCTTGTACCACTTGGAAGTTGAGGGAGGAGGCCTGACATATTTTCCCTCAGATAAGTTGGCAGCCTTAAAGTCATGTTGGAATTTATCAAAGGCGTCCTTGATAACTGAGCTAAGTGGCAGAATAGAGGAGGGACCTCTAGGTCTGAGCTCTTGACGGCCTTTTTCATCATCCAGACCCAACACTGAGGTGGAAGACCTGGGCATAGATTCCCTGGGGTCAGGGAGAGACAAAATACGCCTGAAGGTATCCACTTCTTCAGAGTATTGGGAGGGCATGTCAGACAAAGCTACTGCTCTATAGTAAGGGGGGTCTGGATCATGTTGTGGGAGGTCTTGGTCAGAAGCTACTCCTGAGGGCTGGGCCCTAGAGGGCTTAGGAGACCTGTGTCCGGCTACAGGGGAGTGATCCTCCTCTGAGGTAAATGACACATATCTAGATCTTGATTTATGTTTGCTCTTGTCAGAGTGCTTTTTGGATCTAGAAGAAGGGATCCGAGGTTCATCGGAATCTTCATTTGGTTGGTCCGAGGCAGAGCTCGGGTCAACTGGCTGCTTATGGCTTTGCTTTTTGTGAGAGTACGAAACCTCTTCGGGATGACCTTCAGAGGGGGCAACGTACTGATCCGAGGAAGGTTGAGTAGATACTAGACGAGGAGGAAGAGTTGGACCATAGTCCACATCCATATCCTCGCTTGGAACGTTAGTACCAGATCTCGGATGGGGCAAATCCAGAGGGGCAGCAGAAGTACTGGACAAGCCAGGTTTTGAAGCAAGAGTCGAAGACTGTGTCTCGACTTTCTGTTTTACAGCCAACTCCTCTCGGAGTGACTGAAAAGCTTCCAACATGGATGCCTGGAAGGAACCCATTTGCTGCTGTAAGTGTATATTTAAGGAATCACCGAGTGATTTCTCTAAATTTTTCTGGATTTTATTTTGCAAAGCTGTACCAGGGGTGGGTGGGACGGTTTTTGCTGGCGTTTTCAAAGACAGGGAACTGAAGGCAAGAGGTTGTGGACGGGGGGGTGAGGTAAAGAGGCTATCAGCAGCACACTCGAGGTCTACATTGGACCCAGTGAAAGAGTCCCCGTCGCCTTCACCCAAAAGATCTAGTTCATCTTTGGAACTAGTTGTCGCTTTCTACTTTTTCAAATACCGTTTCCGGTTTTGGATTTTCTGTAGTTGCTCATCTGTAAAAGACGTGCAAATTTCGCAAGGGGTTTCAAAGGTGACACAGGGGTCATCTCCCTTGCCAGCCTCCCTACAGGTAGGGCAGAAATTATGTGTATCAAAATTAAAGCAGAAATGGCGGCATTTCTGCGCTCTCGGTTTGTCTTTATTTGCTTGATGTGTAGACATTTTGTACGCAATAAAAGACGTAGAATGTATTAGCCTGAACCGAGGAAAACTCAAAACACGCGACAGCAATAAAAATACTTATCCTGTGAAAATGAAACTTTAACAGAATGATCTATAATATATATTACAAGAAATATGCAAATATTAGCCTCCAACAATAAGTAAAGTCTGAGAAATAAATGAAAATGTCTGTATATTTACAAACTGCTACCAGTCAATCGTGGCCAACGAGAAAGTAGGACGATTGGTCAGAAGTTATCACGTGACGACAACTACCAGTATATCCGGTGGCTAACAAGAACGATCTTTTTTTCTAAGACGTTGGCCCCGGGTGTGGCAACCCGAGATCAGCATTAAGTCCCACATGGTAAGCTATTGTAGCATAATAAAATGTTGTCTTGTATGTGTTATATGTTAACAAAAATAAAATAAGAAAAAAAAAAAAAAATTTTGGCAAAAATTCGAAAAATCAAAATGGCCGCCATTTTTGGGGAGGGGAGTACATTCCTTAGATACCCATTCCTTAGATACCCTGTGGGTCGAAAATTTCAACGAAATCGCTCTATCTCGCACGGTTAAGGAGATAGAAGCAAATTTGTGTTTTGCCATTTTTGGCAAAAATTCGAAAATTCAAAATGGTCGCCATTTTTGGGGAGGGGAAAATTTTTGGAAAATTGGAGAGTACATTTCTTAGATACCCTGTGGGTTGAAAATTTCGACGAAATCGCTCTATCTCGCACGGTTAAGGAGATAAAAGCAAATTCGTGTTTTGCCATTTTTGGCCAAAATTCTAAAATTCAAAATGGCCGCCATTTTTGGGGAGGGGAAAATTTTTTAAAAATTGCCAAGTGTAAAATTCTCAGATACCCTGGGGGTCGAAAATTTTGACGAAATGGCTCTATCTCGCACGGTTAAGGAGATAGAAGCAAATTTGTGTTTTGCCATTTTTGGCAAAAATTCGAAAATTCAAAATGGCCGCCATTTTTGAGGAGGGGAACATTTTTTGAAAATTGCAAAAAGTACATTGCTTAGATACCCTGTGGGTCGAAAATTTCGACGAAATCGCTCTATCTCGCACGGTTAAGGAGATAGAAGGAAATTTGTGTTTTGCCATTTTTGGCAAAAATTCAAAATGGCCGCCATTTTTGGGGAGGGAAAATTTTTTTTGAAAATTGTAAAGATTACATTCCTTAGATACCCTGTGGGTCGAAAATTTCGACGAAATCGCTCTATCTCGCACGGTATATCTCGCACGGTTAAGGAGATAGAAGGACATTTGTGTTTTGCCATTTTTGGAAAAAATTCGAAAATTCAAAATGGCCGCCATTTTTGAGGAGGGGAACATTTTTTGAAAATTGGAAAATTGCAAATTTTAATTAGTAAATTAAATTTTTATTAGTTAATACCTTACCTAACAGACGATAGCTATTGTCCGGCGCCAGCCAGTCCCGCCAAACGCCAGAAAAAGACGTCCTGAGTTTCACCTCCGGCCGGACCGGTACACTCCAATCCACTCACCAGGTGGCCTAGTTCCTGCTTTACTCGCCAGAGGGACGTGACGTCATAGCATCTTTTTCGTCCCCAAATTAGGTAATGGAAGCTGAAAAGCGGGGAAGGCCGGGTGGGAATCTCCCGTCTGTTAGGTAAGGTATTAACTAATAAAAATTTAATTTACTAATTAAAATTTGCAATTTCATTGCGTTAATACATCTTACCTAACAGACGATAGCTAGAATAACTACCCAGTGGAAGGAGGGCAGCTTCCTCAGGACTAGAAGGAACTCTATAAATAGGCACGTAACCTCTGGCCCGGATAATAAAGAAGCTCAAAAACTGCTCCTTAAGTTACCGAGCAGTGCCACTTCTCCCCTAGAGATTCCATTGAGACCGTAAGAGTGGAATAAAGGTTTCATACTCATTGCCTGAGGCAACCTAGTAAAAAACCTTAACTATTATGTACATTATTTACAAAATAGGAGCCTAGAAGGTTCATTGGTGGATCTGCTGTGCAGCCACCACTGGACCTAGATGAAAAAGCTCCGAATCTGCCCACGCCACATCTTTAAGATAGAATTGAGTAAAGGTGTTGTGGGATTTCCAGTGGCATGCAGCTAAGATCTGGTCTAGCGAAATGCCACCCTGAAAGGCTTTTGAAGCCGCGAAGGCTCTAACGTCATGCGCCTTCACCTGATGAAGGGTTAGAGACTCCTGATCTGATAGATCGTAGCAAAGGGTAACCGTCTGCTTGATCCAAGATGAGATCGTAGCAGGAGAAATATCCTTCATGAAACCCTTTTTGAAGGAGACAAAAACCAGCTCCTTTCCTTGTCTGAGATCTTGAGTCTTGTCCAGATAGTAGCGCAAAGCTCTGACTGGGCAGAGTGACCTGTCTTCCTTCAAGGATTTGTCGAGAGTAGGAGCCAGGGCTGGTATAACCACTGGAGCCACGCACTCTGGACCCTCTTTTGCTAAGTGATTTTTAGCCAAAAAACTTGGTGAAGGGTAAAGGGACACCTTGGACCAGTCAGCTTGGTGTCTAATATTTTTGTTCAGCCAAGCGTGTATTTCACTCCTACGCTTTCCAGAACCCAGAGCGAGGAGGAACACCGTCTTAAAGGTCAGATGTTTTAAAGAGGCCTTTCTGAGAGGCTCAAAAGGAGCTTTTGTGAGCTGATGTAAGACCAGAGAAAGACTCCATGAAGGAATTCCTCGTCTACCCTTTGGTCTATCTCTATGAAAACTGTCCAAAAGGCGGGTTAAGTTTTCATCTTTACTCACATTCAAAGAAGAATTGCCCAATTTGTCTGCAATGGCTGATCTGTAGCCATCAATGGTACTGGGTTGGAGATTCTTCTCCTGGAAAAGATGCAGGAGAAAATCTGCTATCTGTTTGACAGATGGAGACCTGAAGTCCACCTGACTTGATTCACACCATCTGACAAAAACGGCCCACTTTGCCTCATAGACTGTTCTGGTTGAACTTCTTTGAGGAGCCTCAATTCGTGACGCCACTGGGCTAGAGAACCCTTGCTCTTTGATAGCCGCGGCTCTAGGAGCCAGGCGTGTAGGTTTAGGTTGGTCAGATTCCTGTGACGCGCCTTGTTGAACGGCTGTGTCACTAGGTCGGGATGGTTGGGTAGGCAAAGAGGGATCTGAGACGACAGTTCCACCAGGTCCCAGAACCATGGCATGTTGGGCCAACCCGGAGCTATTAGGATCACTCTCTTGTAAAGATGGTCCGACAGTTTGCTGACCACCTTGCCCAGTAACGATACTGGGGGGGAAGATATACATGTCCAGGTTTTCCCAAGAGACTGTCAGGGCGTCCACTGCCCAAGCCCTGGGGTCCGGCACTGGAGACACATACTGGGCTAGTTTGCAATTGTACTTTGTTGCAAACATGTCCACCTGGGGACGGTGCCAGGTCTGAGTCAGGAGGTCGAAGACCTCCTGGTGAAGGGACCATTCTGTCTGAATGACTTGGCCTTGACGAGACAATTTGTCTGCAATCATATTCAGACGACCAGGGATGTGCCTGGCCCTTAGGACTACCTGTCTCAGATTGCACCAACACAGGAGTCGCCATAGAAGGGCACAAAGTGAGCCTGACCTCATACCTCCTTCCTTGTTGATGTATGCCACAACTGTGGTGTTGTCTGTGGCAACTAGAACTACTTTGCCTTGTACCAAGGACTGGAATCTTTTCAAGGCTAGTAGGACCGCTTTTAGTTCCAGGAAATTTATGTGAAGATGACTTTCTGGAACTGACCAATCGCCTCTTGCTGTGACGTCTCCTAAATGAGCACCCCAGCCTTCTTTTGAGGCATCGGTAAAGATCTGAACGGCATGACTCAAGGGATGTAAAGGTTGCCCTGTCAAGACATTTGCCTCCTTGGTCCACCATAGAAGGTGCGGGTGAAGTGACCTTGGCACAGGAATCTCCTTTTCCAGGGATTCCGGAACTCTCCAATGTCGTTTTAGGTGCCACTGGATGGGTCTCATGTGGAGTCTCCCCAGTGGAACCTGTTTTTCCGTCGCTGTAAGCAGGCCTATCAGGGACATAAATTTCCTGACTCGGCAACTTGGCTTGGATAGGATGGATTCCAACTTTTGGAAGATCGACTCCCAACGGTTCTGAGTCGGTAAGACCAGTCCTTGGAAGAGATCGTACTTGTAACCCACGAACTCGAAAGTCTGTTTGGGTTCTAGTTCTGACTTTGGGAGGTTGACTATCCAACCCAACTCCTGGCAAAGGGCGAGGAGGGATTGAGTGCCCTGGTGGCAGGATTCTTTGGTAGGGGCTCGAATCAACCAGTCGTCTAGGTACTGGTGGATCCTTATACCCCGGGATTGAGCCATTAACTTGACCTCTTTGACCACACAAGTGAACTCCATTGGAGCTGTGGAGAGGCCAAAGGGAAGGGCCCGGAACTGATAGGACTGATTTTGGAAATGGAACCTGAGATATTTCCGGGATGTCACATGGACTGGAATGTGGAAATAGGCGTCGCTGAAATCCAGCGATGTCACCCATTCCCCTTGTTGCAGGGACAACCGAATTGTTTCTGGGGTTTCCATTTTGAATGTTTTTACGCTCAAAAATTTGTTTAGAGCACTGAGGTCCAAGATTGGTCGCCATTTCTGGTTTGGTTTTGGAACTATGAACAGTCGGTTGAAGAAGGCTAGAGATGTTCGAACCCTCACCATCTCTACTGCCTCCTTTTGCAGTAAGGCCTGCAAGGCCTGTTTCAGGTAGAGGTTCCTGAGGGGGTTTGCATAGCCGCTGACTATCAACGGATCTCTGACTAGATTTGGTCTGACCTTGAATGGGAGAATGTAGCCGTCCTTCAAAATGGACACTACTCTCGGATTTGCACCCAGGAGGGACCACCTTTGCCAAAACTTTTGGAGGCGTCCCCCTATCTGATGAACATTGACAACATTGAGGGCATTTGGAACAACCGGGGCAAAAACGTAATGATCTACAGAAAATAGAAAATTTAATAGTAAATTAAATTTTTATAAGTTAATATCTTACCTAGTGGACAGATGCATTTGTCCGGCGCCCTGCCGGTCTCGCCAAACGTTAGAAAAAAACGTCCTGAGCTGGGCTCTGGCCGGGACCGGTAGTGTCCTGTTCATTCGCCAGGTGGCTGTGCCGGTGTAGGGTGGGAATTTCCCTGTCCACTAGGTAAGATATTAACTTATAAAAATTTAATTTACTATTAAATTTTCTATTTTATTGCGTTAATATATCTTACCTAGTGGACAGATGCAGAATAACTACCCAGTGGATGGAGGGTAGCCAAAATGGGAAATCCCCGATTCTAGGTAACTAGAAAGGTGGACCAGGTAATGGTGAAATAAACCAACCACAGGAACACCTTGGCCCCCCCCCCCCCTTTTTGCAACCCAAGTATGTGACACTGCTATGAAAGTGCACAGCAAAGGGGAAGGTAAGGAGCAATAATACCTAGTAGAGGAAATGAACAGGATAAAGGAAAACTAAATGATCCCTGGAACCACTTAGGCTCATGGCAATCCGAGGGAATAAGTCTTAGCTACTCATGAAACTATGTACAAACATTGACAACTGGAAGGCCTAATCATTGTGGACCTGCTGTGC
Source organism: Sabellastarte sp. h YS-2021 (assembly GCA_964017235.1). Classification (NCBI taxonomy): domain Eukaryota; kingdom Metazoa; phylum Annelida; class Polychaeta; order Sabellida; family Sabellidae; genus Sabellastarte; species Sabellastarte sp. h YS-2021. The sequence continues at coordinate 68,625,004 of OZ024933.1, forward strand.
AGCCACAATGGGGCCCAGATGGAATCGCTCCGAATCAGCCCATGCTAAATCTTTGAGATAGAACTGAGTGAAAGATGTATGGGCTTTCCAGTGACAGGCGGAGAGAATCTGGTCCAAAGAGATCCCACCTTGAAAAGCCCTAGAGGCTGCAAATGCTCTAACATCATGAGCTTTGACCTGATGCAGGGTTTGCGCCTCCTCATCCGACAGCTGGTAACACAAAATAACTGTCTGCTTAATCCAAGAGGAGATAGTAGCCGGCACAATATCCTTCTGGAAACTGGGACGAAAAGACACAAACACCAGCTCTTTACCCTCTCGGCTACCCTTGGTCCTATCCAAATAGTACCGCAATGCCCTAACCGGGCACAGGGACCTGTCCTCCTTAAGCGACCTATCCAGTGAAGTGGACAAGGCTGGGATAACCACAGGGGCTATCGAAGCCAGGCCCTCCTTGGCCAGCTGGTTCTTGGAAATGAAACTAGGAGAGGGGTACATAGAGACCTGAGTCCAGTTCTCTTGGTGCCTAATATTCCTGAACAGCCAGGCATGGATCTCACTGCGCCTCTTGCCGGAACCCAAAGCTAACAGAAAGACCGTCTTAAACGTCAAGTGTTTGAGAGAGGCCTTCCGGAGGGGCTCAAAGGGAGCCTTAGTCAACTGATGAAGGACCAAGGAAAGGTTCCAAGAAGGGATACCTCGCCTGCCCTTTGGTTTGTCCCGATGAAAACTATCCAGAAGACGAGTGAGATTCTCGTCCTTACTGATGTTGAGCTTATCATTACCGACCATATCCGCAATGGCAGTCCTATATCCATTGATGGTGCTAGGTTGCAGATTTCTGTCCTTGAATAGGTACAGGAGGAAGTCTGCTATTTGACTAAGAGAAGGCGACCTGAAGTCAACCTGATTCGAGTCGCACCATTTAACAAAAATGGTCCACTTTGACTTGTATACGGCTCTGGTTGAGCGTCTCTGAGGAGCCTCAATTCTTGCTGCCACCTCGTCAGTGAACCCTTGCTCCTGGATGACACAGGATCTAGGAGCCAAGCATGAAGATTCAAGTTGCTGAGGTTCCTGTGTATCAGCCCGTTGAACGGCTGAGTAATCAGCTTCTGGTGCAGAGGAAGCTGGAAGGGAACCTGAACGGATAGATTCACCAGGTCCCAAAACCAAGGCATGTTGGGCCATCCTGGAGCTATCAGAATCATTCTGCGACAACCCTGATCCACCACCTTGGAGACCACTAGGTTGAGCAGGGAGACCGGGGGAAAGGCATACACCTCCAGATCCTCCCACGGTTGACTCAGAGCATCCACCGCCCAGGCTTTCCGGTCCGGAACCGGAGACACAAACCTGGGAATCTTGAAATTGAAGCGGGTGGTGAACAAGTCCACCTGAGGTAGACCCCAATTGGAGCACAACAGATTGAATACCCGCTGATCTAGAGACCACTCTGTTTGGATCACTTGATTGTGTCTGGAGAGCTTGTCGGCTATCACATTCAAGCGACCCGGAATATGTCTGGCCCGCAGGACTATTCCCCTGGGATGGCACCAGGACAGAAGTCTCCAAAGGAGGGCACAAAGAGAGCCTGATCTCATACCTCCCTCCTTGTTTATGTAAGAGACTACAGTTGTGTTGTCTGTCGCAATTAGAATGACCTGGTTCTTGCACAGATGCTCGAAGCTCCTTAGGGCCAAGAAAACTGCCTTCAGCTCCAGAAAATTTATGTGGAGTTTTCCTTCTGGTGCTGACCAAACTCCTCTTGCAGTGGCTTCACCTAAGTGAGCGCCCCAACCTTCGTTTGAAGCGTCTGTAAAGACTTGAAGGGCGTGTTGAAGAGGGTGCAAAGGTTGACCCCGAAGAACATTGCTGTCTTCCAACCACCAGTCCAAATGAGGATGGAGAGACTTGGGGACCGGAATTACCTTCTCCAGAAGTTCCGGCACATGCCAATGACGTTTCAGGTGCCACTGAATTGGCCTCATATGGAGCCGACCAGCACACACTTGCTTTTCTGTCGCAGTCAGAAGACCTATCAGGGACATGAACTGACGAACAGTACAGGAGTCCCGACCCTTGATGAACCGGAGCTTCTCTCTTAGACTGGCTAGCCGGTCCTGAGTGGGCAAGACCCGACCGGTCAACAGGTCGAACCGGTAACCGACGAAGTTGAAAACCTGTTGGGGCACCAGTTCTGACTTTTGCATGTTTACCAGCCAACCCAGTTCTTGACATAGGTCCAAGAGGATCCGGGTATGCTGTAGGCAGATTTCCTGGGAAGGGGCTCGTAGCAACCAGTCGTCTAGGTACTGGTGGATCCTGATACCCCTTGCTTGAGCCATTAGTTTGACCTCCTTGACCACCTTGGTGAATTCCAACGGGGCAGTTGCTAGACCAAAGGGAAGGGAGGTGAAGTGGTAGCTGACCTTGTTCATGTGGAACCTCAGATACTTTCTGGATCTCTGAGCAATGGGGATGTGGAAGTAGGCATCGCTGAAGTCCAGCGAAGTGACCCATTCCCCCTGCTGAAGTGATAACCGGATTGTCTCCGGAGTTTCCATCTTGAAAGTGCCTGTTGACAGGAACGGGTTGAGTTGGCTTAAGTCCAAGATCGGATGCCATTGTCCGTTGGGTTTTGGGACTAGGAATAGGCGGTTGTAAAAAGCCAGCGAGGACTTGATTACCACCCTTTCCACTACTCGCTTTTGTCTTAGGGACCACAGAGCTTCTATCAGGGCCTTGCTTTTGGAAGGGCTTGCGTATTTGCTCACAATCAAGGGAAAGCGGCTGAGATGTGGCCTTTCCCTCAAAGGAAGAGAGTAACCGTCCCTGAGAAGGGAAACTACCCTGGGATTTGAACCCAACTTTTGCCAAACTTGCCAGAAGCTCTGGAGTCTTCCCCCAACACTGGTTTTTGTGACAACATGTGGGACACTTTGAACAGATGGGGCAAAATGAGAGAGAACGACACAAGAAACACCTTTGACAAGCTTTATTGACTTCATATTTTGAACGGGTCTTAAACCTTTCTTTTGCGGTTGCCCTGGAATAGTTGCAGAAAGAACAGGACTGACAACATTTATACAAGATACACTTTGTTTTGAGTTCAGACATGAAATATTCTGTTCTTGGTGAGACTGTTGCTTCACTGAAAACAACCCCGGACAACTGTGATTTACAAGGGGTGCTGTAACACTGTAATTGTCATTTATATGTTTTGAGGCCTCTAGATTTAGAAAAACGAGGGTTACCTCTACCTCGGCCTCTACCCCTATTAGCAGACCTAGAAAACTGTCGCCATGGCTGCTGCTCTTGCTCATGTTGCTGGGAACCTCTTTGGTGACCACGTTTATCATAAGGCTTGTACCTGAAATTGCCTCTCCAATTGGAGCGCTGCGAGGCGCCCGGACCGGGCCCTGGAGCAACTCCGGCTGATTCATACTTATTTATATCCTGCTCAGCAGTATTGAGAACAGCGTCCGGGAATAGGCCATATCCGAACATAGGTGCATTACGCAGCATATTCCAAGTGTCCGGCTTGATCCCTGGTCTAACATGCTCAAGGTAGGAGTCACGGCGAAGCAAGATGAGGTTTGAGAGGTTGACAAAGAGGCTATCTGCTAAGTGTTGTAAAGCCGTACCCATGGAGAGAGAAACATTGCAATGGAAAGCTAGCAAGTCCTTGATGTCCCTAAAAGCCTCCGTGACCTCCTTGGAGGATTTTCCCTTGCTGATCCTAGACCCCACAAAACCAACTGAAGCGGAGATACGGTCCTGTAATTCTGACGCACAGCGGTTAAATCCAGCCGCACTATTGACAACATAAGTTCCTTCTTTCGCACAACGCTCCCACCTTCTGAGGTACTCCTGTGAAATGGGCCTAGAAGGTGGTCCAGATGGAGAGTAGGATGAAGCCTTGATAATCCGCGGGAACTGGGAGTTCACCTTGGCCTCGCTGCCGGTCCAACTAAACAAATTCTTCCCTGGCCTGTGAGGGCCCTCTTGTCTAACTGTGTACATTTGGTACCAGCGGCTTTGAGATTTGGGGATTTTAACAAACTTGGAAATTTTAATTACTTAAATGTAGCTTTTATAAGCTACAAGCTTACCATGTGGGACTTAATGCTGATCTCGGGTTGCCACACCCGGGGCCAACGTCTTAGAAAAAAAGATCGTTCTTGTTAGCCACCGGATATACTGGTAGTTGTCGTCACGTGATAACTTCTGACCAATCGTCCTACTTTCTCGTTGAAATTTTTTAAACCTACCCCTCAGCTGTAAACAGCGGGGAGGCAGGGTGGGACTCTTCTAAGTCCCACATGGTAAGCTTGTAGCTTATAAAAGCTACATTTAAGTAATTAAAATTTACAATTTTATTACGCTACAATAGCTTACCATGTGGGACTTAATGCTGAATTCAACCGCCCGGTGGCGGCATTACAGCTGAGACTGGAAGGTATGTCATTTTTTTTCCTAAGATTTTGAATTAAACGTATAGAATAGTGTCAGAAATACCAGTCTGAGTCCCATTTACAGTGCCCCGATCGCGAAGGCCGGGCCTGTAACGAGCCAAAAACCTAAGAAATTGAGAGACAGTGCTAAAACTGTCTAGATGTTTTATTGTAGGACGGAAGTGCAGCAGTGCTCACTCCGAGGTCTGAGGGTCCAAAAGGGCCCTTCACGTGTGACTGACCAACCCAGTGGTTGGGCATCTCATAAAATTTTTTACAACCTGAAAATGAGATTAATGACAACTAAATAAGTCCTTAATAGAAATTACTTGATAATTAAAGGATAAAATGACCTTACCCGTAACATCTTGAAGGTAAAGGAATACCTAGATCCTGGGAAAGACTCCTGAAGACTTGGTTGTAGCGGATGTGCCCCCCCCCCCCCCCCCCCCCCCCCTTCCTTTTTTCTTTCCGAGGACAACTGGTCTGAGGGGAAGGATCTAGGACTTGTTGAGCAGCCACTACGGGTCCCAGGTACAAATTGTTGTCGGTGTCCGACCAAGTAAGGTCTTTTAGGTAAAAATTTGTAAATGTGTTGTGAGCTTTCCAGTGACAGGCTTGCATGATTTGGTCCACCGATACCCCACCGTAAAAGGCCTTAGAGGCCGCGAAGGCCCGGATGTCATGCGCTTTGACTTGGACCAAGTCCAAGGCTTGTTGATCTGCTTGTTTGTAACAAAGTAAAATGGTTTGTTTCAACCATGAAGAGAGTGTAGCGGGTCTGATGTCTGAGGTATGTCCTTTCTTAAAGGAGATGAAAAGGAGAGAACGAGACCCTCTGAGGTCTTTAGTTCGGTCCAAATAAAACCTCAGGGCCCGCACGGGACACAGGGTCCTGTCTTCTTTAAACTGTCTATCTACAATGGTAGTCAGAGCAGGGATAGTCACCGGAGAGACACTTTGAGAACCTTCTCTTGCTAGTTGGTTTTTGGCTATGAAGTCAGAAGAAGGGAACAAGGCAACCTTTTCCCATTGGCCTAGATTAGATACTTTGTTCGCGACCCAGGCATGGATTTCGCTGTGGCGCTTGCCGGAGGCCAAGGCTAGCAAGAAAGCAGTTTTTAAAGTGAGATGTTTGAGGTCTGTGTCTTTCATGGGCTCAAAAGGTGCTTTGGTGAGCTCGTTAAGGACAACAGAAAGGTTCCACTTGGGTAAGTTTCTGGAACTTTTAGGACGATCCCTGTGAAAACTGGAGAGTAACCTATGAAGGTCTGCATTGTGTGCAATATGTTGGGCCGTTGGGCCCAAAGTGTCAACGATTGCAGTCCTGTAACCATCAATGGTCGAGGGGCGCCTGTTTAGGTCTTGGTACAGGTACATGAAGAAATCTGAGATTTGTTTCACAAATGGAGTGGAGAAATCCACCGAATTTTCTCTGCACCATTTTTCAAATAGGGCCCACTTTGACTTGTAGATGGTCCTTGTTGATGACCGCTGAGGGGCAGCAATTCTCTCTGCCACCTCCACAGAGAAGCCTTGTTCTTGGAGTTGTCCGCTCCTAGACACCAGGCGTGGAGGTTCAGGTGCTGGGGGTTGTTGTGGAACACCAGCTTGTGGGACTGTTTGAGTAGGGTTGTTGACACTGGGAGTTGCAGTGGGATCTCTGTTGAGAGCTGCACTAGGTCCCAAAACCAGGGCATCCCTGGCCAGCCTGGGGCTATTACGATGATCAGGCACTGGCATTGCCTGATCTTTTGGATCACCTTGTGAAGGAGAGCCGTAGGAGGGTACGCATATGCTGTGAGGTTGGTCCAGTTTATGTTCAGAGCATCTATGTCCCAGGCCCTTGGGTCTGGGATAGGAGACACGTATAGAGGGAGTTTGTGGTTCAGGTGAGTGGCAAATAAGTCTACATGAGGTGTGAACCACTTCTGGCAGATCTGTTTGAAGACCTGTGGGTGCAGAGACCATTCGGTTGACTGCACTTGGTTGGACCTGGATAGCAGGTCGGCCATCACATTCAGGCACCCTGGAATGTGCCTGGCTTTCAATGTTATGTGATAGTGATGGCACCAGGTCATGATCTTCCACAGGAGAGCACACATCTCTGCCGAGTGTGTTCCTCCTTGTTTGTTGATGTAGGCTACCACTGTTGAGTTGTCCGTCGCAACCAACACTGTTTGATTCTGGCACTGGTCCTTGAAGTCTCGAAGGGCCAGGGAGACCGCCTTCAATTCTAGGACATTTATGTGAAGCCTTTTTTCCCGATCTGACCACAGACCCTTGGTAAAATTTTGGTCTAAGTGAGCGCCCCAACCTTCGTTTGAGGCGTCGGTAAAGAGTTGGATACAGTGGTCTTTGGGATGAAGGTCTGCACCTTTCATCACATTGGAGGGATTTTGCCACCAATCTAGGTGGGCTGCAATGGCTTCTGTCCAGGGAAGGAGGTTGTCCAGCGACTGAGGATATCTCCAGTGCTCCTTGAGGTGAAACTGAAAGGGCCTCATGTGAAGGCGTCCCTCCGGGACCATTTTCTCCGTTGAGGCTAGCAACCCAATTAGAGACATCAAACATCTTGCAGTCAAAACACGTTTTGACTTGAGTTGTAGGATCAAATCCTGAAGTTTGAGCCATCTCTCTTGAGTGGGTTTTACAAGGGCTGAATCTAGGTGGTATTCGTAGTCCACGAACGAGAACACCTGTGTAGGTTTCAGTTCTGATTTTTCCTGATTTATTATCCACCCCAAGGACTGTTCACTTGGGCTTCCTCCTGAGACTGGGACCTGATCAGCCAGTCGTCCAGGTATTGGTGAATTCTGAGTCCTCTTGAGAGGGCCATTAGTTTCACCTCCTTTACGATCATGGTAAAGACCTGGGGGGCTGTGGCTAGTCCGAACGGGAGGGAGGTGAACTGGAACACCTGAGCCTTGTAGCAAAACCTTAGGTATTTCCTTGAGCTTGGGTGGATGGGGATATGCAGGTAGGCATCCGACAGGTCTATCGACGCTACCCACTCCCCTGAAATCAGGGAGGTCCTGATGGACTCTGGAGTTTCCGTTTTGAACTTTTCTACGTTTAGAAAAGTGATGAGCCTGCTTAAGTCTATGACTGGCCTCCACCTTTGGTGAGGCTTGGGTACTAGGAACAGGCGACTGTAAAACCCGAGAGATTTTACATTGTCTACCCTTTCGATAGCGTTCTTTGACAGGAGGGACTGGATACAAGTAGCCAAGGCTTGGTCTTTTTGTTGGGCCTTGTACTCTGACAGAATCAGAGGAAATCTGATCAAGTTTGGCTTTGAACGGAATGGCAGAACGTAGCCATTGGTGATAATGTTTAACACGTTTTGAGAACATTTGTTTGTGAGCCAGTCTCTCCTGAAAGAACGGAGGCGACCTCCTACTGGTGGACTGAGTGAGGCTTTGGAGGAGTCATTGGGGAGGGGGGTTTCCACGCCCCCTTCCTCTATTGTGGGGTCGAAAACGACCCCTGAAGCCTCTGAAATTGGATTTTCCTCTTCCCGAGGGAAAGGACTGGTTACTGCTTTGAGAGGTATTGCCCCCATAGGGGCGTTTCCTGTAGGAGCCTCTTTTCTTGTGGGGACCACGAAAGGGCTTATTCTGGTAGGGTGCAAAACCCTGAGAATCTTTTGAGGTGCCTTTTTTGAGAAGGAAGTCCTCACCTTCCTTCACTAATTGAGACTCGAACAAGGAAGGGCCCCAAAAGGACGAGTTCCTGAGTTCTTGACGTCTCGTTTCTCCTAATTGTGGATGTAATACAGTCATTTCGGCTTCGCGCCTGAGCAAGCCGGTATTAGCCATAGAGTATAATTCCCTCTGCAAAATATGGGCTAGAGATTTGCTGAGACAAGTGAGGGCCCTGTGTTAAACAAGTACTGTCTTGTTCCAAAAATCTAAGTAGTCAGCTACTTCCTCATATCCGCGCTTTGCCGCTTTCTCAGGATTGGCACCTTTCTGAATCTGAGACTTTATCTTCTTGACCGTAGACTTGATGCTATGTTGGCATTTTTCCAATGAAGCATTGCAAGAAGAGGAGGTTCTGGCAAATGCAGCGGTGAAGTTGAGGGTAGAAATGTTTTGTCTAGCCTGAAGTTCTAGCTCCTTGAGAACTGGCAGGGGAACTCTGGCTACTGGGGGCCCAGAAGGTCTAGGAGTAATACAGATCTTAGCAAAGTCCGTATTCAACTCCTGAATTTTGTCCTGAAAAGTTGGTTGTCCCACCTTGTACCACTTTGAAGTTGAGGGAGGAGGCCTGACATATTTTCCCTCAGATAAGTTTGAAAATTTTAATTACTTAAATGTAGCTTTTATAAGCTACAAGCTTACCATGTGGGACTTAATGCTGATCTCGGGTTGCCACACCCGGGGCCAACGTCTTAGAAAAAAAGACAGTTCTTGTTAGCCACCGGATATACTGGTAGTTGTCGTCACGTGATAACTTCTGACCAATCGTCCTACTTTCTCGTTGAAATTTTTTAAACCTACCCCTCAGCTGTAAACAGCGGGGAGGCAGGGTGGGACTCTTCTAAGTCCCACATGGTAAGCTTGTAGCTTATAAAAGCTACATTTAAGTAATTAAAATTTTCAATTTTATTACGCTACAATAGCTTACCATGTGGGACTTAATGCTGAATTCAACCGCCCGGTGGCGGGATTACAGCTGAGACTGGAAGGTATGTCATTTTTTCTAAGATTTTGAATTAACATGTATAGAATAGTGCCAGAAATACCAGTCTGAGTCCCATTTACAGTGCCCCTATCCCGAAGGCCGGGCCTGTAACGAGCCAAAAACCTAAGTAAATGAGAGACAGTGCTAAAACTGTCTAGATGTTTTATTGTAGGACGGAAGTGCAGCAGAGCTCACTCCGAGGTCTGAGGGTCCAAAAGGGCCCTTCACGTATGACTGACCAACCCAGTGGTTGGGCATCTCATAAAATTTTTACAACCTGAAAATGAGATTAATGACAACTAAATAAGTCCTTAATAGAAATTACTTGATAATTGAAGGATAAAATGACCTTACCCGTAACATCTTGAAGGTAAAGGAATACCTAGATCCTGGGAAAGACTCCTGAAGACTTGGTTGTAGCGGATGTGCCCCCCCCCCCTTTTTTCTTTCCGAGGACAACTGGTCTGAGGGGAAGGATCTAGGACTTGTTGTGCAGCCACTACGGGTCCCAGGTACAAATTGTTGTCGGTGTCCGACCAAGTAAGGTCTTTTAGGTAAAAATTTGTAAATGTGTTGTGAGCTTTCCAGTGACAGGCTTGCATGATTTGGTCCACCGATACCCCACCGTAAAAGGCCTTAGAGGCCGCGAAGGCCCGGATGTCATGCGCTTTGACTTGGACCAAGTCCAAGGCTTGTTGATCTGCTTGTTTGTAACAAAGTAAGATGGTTTGTTTCAACCATGAAGAGAGTGTAGCGGGTCTGATGTCTGAGGTATGTCCTTTCTTAAAGGAGATGAAAAGGAGAGAACGAGACCCTCTCAGGTCTTTAGTTCGGTCCAAATAAAACCTCAGGGCCCGTACGGGACACAGGGTCCTGTCTTCTTTAAATTGTCTATCCACAATGGTAGTCAGAGCAGGGATAGTCACCGGAGACACACTTTGAGAACCTTCTCTTGCTAGTTGGTTTTTGGCTATGAAATCAGAAGAAGGGAACAAGGCAACCTTTTCCCATTGGCCTAAATTAGATACTTTGTTAGCGACCCAGGCATGGATTTCGCTGCGGCGCTTGCCGGAGGCCAAGGCTAGCAAGAAAGCAGTTTTTAAAGTGAGATGTTTGAGGTCTGAGTCTTTCATGGGCTCAAAAGGTGCTTTGGTGAGCTCGTTAAGGACAACAGAAAGGTTCCACTTGGGTAAGTTTCTGGAACTTTTGGGACGATCCCTGTGAAAACTGGAGAGTAACCTATGAAGGTCTGCATTGTGTGCAATATGTTGGGCTGTTGGGCCCAAAGTGTCAACGATTGCAGTCCTGTAACCATCAATGGTCGAGGGGCGCCTGTTTAAGTCTTGGTACAGGTACATGAAAAAATCTGAGATTTGTTTCACAGATGGAGTGGAGAAATCCACCGAATTTTCTCTGCACCATTTTTCAAATAGGGCCCACTTTGACTTGTAGATGGTCCTTGTTGATGACCGCTGAGGGGCAGCAATTCTCTCTGCCACCTCCACAGAGAAGCCTTGTTCTTGGAGTTGTCCGCTCCTAGACACCAGGCGTGGAGGTTCAGGTGCTGGGGGTTGTTGTGGAACACCAGCTTGTGGGACTGTTTGAGTAGGGTTGTTGACACTGGGAGTTGCAGTGGGATCTCTGTTGAGAGCTGCACTAGGTCCCAAAACCAGGGCATCCCTGGCCAGCCTGGGGCTATTACGATGATCAGGCACTGGCATTGCCTGATCTTTTGGATCACCTTGTGAAGGAGAGCCGTAGGAGGGTACGCATATGCTGTGAGGTTGGTCCAGTTTATGTTCAGAGCATCTATGTCCCAGGCCTTTGGGTCTGGGATAGGAGACACGTATAGAGGGAGTTTGTGGTTCAGGTGAGTGGCAAATAGGTCTACATGAGGTGTGAACCACTTCTGGCAGATCTGTTTGAAGACCTGTGGGTGCAGAGACCATTCTGTTGACTGCACTTGGGTGGACCTGGATAGCAGGTCGGCCATCACATTCAGGCACCCTGGAATGTGCCTGGCTTTCAATGTTATGTGGTAGTGATGGCACCAGGTCATGATCTTCCACAGGAGAGCACACATCTCTGCCGAGTGTGTTCCTCCTTGTTTGTTGATGTAGGCTACCACTGTTGAGTTGTCCGTCGCAACCAACACTGTTTGATTCTGGCACTGGTCCTTGAAGTCTCGAAGGGCCAGGGAGACCGCCTTCAATTCTAGGACATTTATGTGAAGCCTTTTTTCCCGATCTGACCACAGACCCTTGGTAAAATTTTGGTCTAAGTGAGCGCCCCAACCTTCGTTTGAGGCGTCGGTAAAGAGTTGGATACTGTGGTCTTTGGGATGAAGGTCTGCACCTTTCATCACCTTGGAGGGATTTTGCCACCAATCTAGGTGGGCTGCAATGGCTTCTGTCCAGGGAAGGAGGTTGTCCAGCGACTGAGGATATCTCCAGTGCTCCTTGAGATGAAACTGAAAGGGCCTCATGTGAAGGCGTCCCTCCGGGACCATTTTCTCCGTTGAGGCTAGCAACCCAATTAGAGACATCAAACATCTTGCAGTCAAAACACGTTTTGACTTGAGTCGTAGGATCAAATCCTGGAGTTTGAGCCATCTCTCTTGAGTGGGTTTTACAAGGGCTGAATCTAGGTGGTATTCGTAGCCCACGAACGAAAACACCTGTGTAGGTTTCAGTTCTGATTTTTCCTGATTTATTATCCATCCCAAGGACTGAGTCAGTTCTACTACTGCCTGAGTGTTCACTTGTGCTTCCTCCTGAGACTGGGACCTGATCAGCCAGTCGTCCAGGTATTGGTGAATTCTGAGTCCTCTTGAGAGGGCCATTAGTTTCACTTCCTTTACGATCATTGTAAAGACCTGGGGGGCTGTGGCCAGTCCGAACGGGAGGGAGGTGAATTGGAACACCTGAGCCTTGTAGCAAAACCTTAGGTATTTCCTTGAGCTTGGGTGGATGGGGATATGCAGGTAGGCGTCCGACAGATCTATCGACGATACCCACTGATGGACTCTGGAGTTTCCATTTTGAACTTTTCTACGTGTAGAAAAGTATTGAGCCTGCTTAAGTCTATAACTGGCCTCCACCTTTGGTGAGGCTTGGGTACTAGGAACAGGCGACTGTAAAACCCGAGAGATTTTACATTGTCTACCCTTTCGATAGCGTTCTTTGACAGGAGAGACTGGATACAAGTAGCCAAGGCTTGGTCTTTTTGTTGGGCCTTGTACTCTGACAGAATCAGAGGAAATCTGATCAAGTTTGGCTTTGAACGGAATGGCAGAACGTAGCCATTGGTGATAATGTTTAACACGTTTTGAGAACATTTGTTTGTGAGCCAGTCTCTCCTGAAAGAACGGAGGCGACCTCCTACTGGTGGACTGAGTGAGGCTTTGGAGGAGTCATTGGGGAGGGGGGTTTCCACGCCCCCTTCCTCTATTGTGGGGTCGAAAACGACCCCTGAAGCCTCTGAAGTTGGATTTTCCTCTTCCCGAAGGAAAGGACTGGTTACTGCTTTGAGAGGTATTGCCCCCATAGGGGCGTTTCCTGTAGGAGCCTCTTTTCTTGTGGGGACCACGAAAGGGCTTATTCTGGTAGGGTGGAAAACCCTGAGAATCTTTTGAGGTGCCTTTTTTGAGAAGGAAGTCCTCACCTTCCTTCACTAATTGAGACTCGAACAAGGAAGCGTCCCAAAAGGACGAGTTCCTGAGTTCTTGACGTCTCGTTTCTCCTAATTGTGGATGTAATAGAGTCATCTCGGCTTCGCGCCTAAGCAAGCCGGTATTAGCCATAGAGTATAATTCCCTCTGCAAAATATGGGCTAGAGATTTGCTGAGACAAGTGAGGGCCCTGTGTTGAACAAGTACTGTCTTGTTCCAAAAATCTAAGTAGTCAGCTACTTCCTCATATCCGCGCTTTGCTGCTCTCTCAGGATCGGCACCTTTTTGAATCTGAGATTTAATCTTCTTGACCGTAGACTTGATGCTATGTTGACATTTTTCCAATGAAGCATTGCAAGAAGAGGAGGTCTTGGCAAAAGCAGCGGTGAAGTTGAGGGTAGAGATATTTTGTCTAGCCTGAAGTTCTAGCTCCTTGAGAACTGGCAGGGGAACTCTGGCTACTGGGGGCCCAGAAGGTCTAGGAGTAATACAGATCTTAGCAAAGTCTGTATTCAACTCCTGGATTTTGTCTTGAAAAGTTGGTTGTCCCACCTTGTACCACTTTGATGTTGAGGGAGGAGGCTTGACATATTTTCCCTCAGATAAGTTGGCAGCCTTAAAGTCATGTTGGAATTTATCAAAGGCGTCCTTGATAACTGAGCTAAGTGGAAGAATAGAGGAGGGACCTCTAGGTCTGAGCTCTTGACGGCCTTTTTCATCATCCAGACCCAAGACCGAGGTGGAAGACCTGGGCATAGATTCCCTGGGGTCAGGGAGAGACAAAATACGCCTGAAGGTATCAACTTCCTCAGAGTATTGTGAGGGCATGTCAGACAAAGCTACTGCCCTATAATAAGGGGGGTCTGGATCATGTTGTGGGAGGTCTTGATCAGAAGCAACTCCTGAGGGCTGGGCCCTAGAGGGCTTAGAAGACCTGTGTCTGGCTACAGGGGAGTGATCCTCCTCTGAGGTAAAAGACACGTATCTAGATCTTGATTTATGTTTGCTCTTGTCAGAGTGCTTTTTAGATCTAGAAGAAGGGATCCGAGGTTCATCGGAATCCTCATTTAGTTGGTCCGAGGCAGAGCTCGGGTCAACTGGCTGCCTATGGCTTTGCTTTTTGTGAGAGTACGAAACCTCTTCGGGATGACCTTCAGAGGGGCCAACGTACTGATCCGAGGAAGGTTGAGTAGATACTAAACGAGGAGGAAGAGTTGGACCATAGTCCACATCCATATCCTCGCTTGCAATGTTAGTACCAGATCTCGGAGGGGGCAAATCCAGAGGGGCAGCAGAAGAACTGGACAAGCCAGGTTTTGAAGCAAGAGTCGAGGACTGAGCCTCGACTTTCTGTTTTACAGTCAACTCCTCTCGGAGTGACTTAAAAGCTTCCAACATGGATGCCTGAAAGGAACCCATTTGCTGCTGTAAATGTATATTTAAGGAATCACCGAGTGATTTCTCTAAATTTGACTGGATTTTATTTTGCAAAGCTGTACCAGGGGTGGGAGGAGCGGTTTTTGCTGGCGTTTTCAAAGACAGGGAACTGAAGGCAAGAGGTTGTGGACGGGGGGGTGAGATAAAAAGGCTATCAGCCGCACACTCGAGGTCTGCATTAGACCCAGTGAAGGAATCCCCGTCGCCTTCACCCAAAAGATCTAGTTCATCTTTGGAACTAGTTGTCGCTTTCTGCTTTTTCAAATACCGTTTCCGGTTTTGGATTTTCTGAAGTTGCTCATCTGTAAAAGACGTGCAAACTTCGCAAGGGGTTTCAAAGGTGACACAGGGGTCATCTCCCTTGCCAGCCTCCCTACAAGTAGGGCAGAAATTATGTGTATCAAAACTAAAGCAGAAATGGCGGCATTTCTGTGCTCTCGGTTTGTCTTTATTTGCTTGATGTGTAGACATTTTGTACGCAATAAAAGACGTAGAAAGAATTAGCCTGAACCGAGGAAAACTCAAAACACGCGACTGCAATAAAAATACTTATCCTGTGGAAATGAAACTTTTACAGAATAATCTATGATATATATTACAAGAAATATGCAAATATTAGCCTCCAACAATAAGTAAAGTCTGAGAAATAAATGAAAATGTCTGTATATTTACAAACTGCTACCAGTCAATCGTGGCCAACGAGAAAGTAGGACGATTGGTCAGAAGTTATCACGTGACGACAACTACCAGTATATCCGGTGGCTAACAAGAACTGTCTTTTTTTCTAAGACGTTGGCCCCGGGTGTGGCAACCCGAGATCAGCATTAAGTCCCACATGGTAAGCTATTGTAGCGTAATAAAATGGCAGCCTTAAAGTCATGTTGGAATTTATCAAAGGCGTCCTTGATAACTGAGCTAAGTGGAAGAATAGAGGAGGGACCTCTAGGTCTGAGCTCTTGACGGCCTTTTTCATCATCCAGACCCAACACTGAGGTGGACGACCTGGGCATAGATTCCTTGGGGTCAGGGAGAGACAAAATACGCCTGAAGGTGTCCACTTCTTCAGAGTATTGTGAGGGCATGTCAGACAAAGCTACTTCCCTACAATAAGGGGGGTCTGGATCATGTTGTGGTAGGTCTTGATCAGAAGCTACTCCTGAGGGCTGAGCCCTAGAGGGCTTAGAAGACCTGTGTCTGGTTTCAGGGGAGTGCTCCTCCTCTGAGGTAAATGACACGTATCTAGATCTTGATTTATGTTTGCTCTTGTCAGAGTGTTTTTTGGATCTAGAAGAAGGGATCTGAGGTTCATCGGAATCCTCATTTAGTTGGTCCGAGGCAGAGCTCGGGTCAACTGGCTGCCTATGGCTTTGCTTTTTGTGAGAGTACGAGACCTCTTCGGGGTGACCTTCAGAGGGGGCAACGTACTGATCCGAGGAAGGTTGAGCAGATACTAAACGCGGAGGAAGTGCTGGACCGAAGTCCACATCCATATCCTCGCTTGGGATGTTAGTACCAGATCTCGGAGGGGGCAAATCCAGAGGGGCAGCAGTACTACTGGACAAGCCAGGTTTTGAAGCAGGAAGAGAAGACTCTACCTCGACTTTCTGTTTTGCAGCCAACTCCTCTCGGAGTGACTGAAAAGCTTCCAACATGGATGCCTGGAAGGTACCCATTTGCTGCTGTAAATGTATATTTAAGGAATCACCGAGTGATTTCTCTAGGTTTTTCTGGATTTTATTTTGCAAAGCCGTACCAGGGGTGGGTGGAATAGTCTTAGCTGGCGTTTTCAAGGACAGGGAACTGAAGGCAAGAGGTTGTGGACGGGGGGGTGAAGTAAAAAGGCTATCAGCAGCACACTCGAGGTCTGCATTGGACCCAGTGAAGGAGTCCCCGTCGCCTTCACCCAAAAGATCTAGTTCATCTTTGGAACTATTTGGCGCTTTCTGCTTTTTCAAATACCGTTTCCGGTTTTGGATTTTCTGTAGTTGCTCATCTGTGAAAGACGTGCAAATTTCACAAGGGGTTTCAAAGGTGACACAGGGGTCATCTCCCTTGCCAGCCTCCCTACAGGTAGGGCAGAAATTATGTGTATCAAAGCTAAAGCAGAAATGGCGGCATTTCTGCGCTCTCGGTTTGTCTTTATTTGCTTGATGAGACGACATTTTATACGCAATAAAAGACGTACAATGTACTTGCCTGAACCGAGGAAAACTCAAAACACGCGACTGAAAACAAAATACTTCTCCTGTGAAAATTAAAATTTTACAGAATGATCTATGATATATATTACAAGAAATATGCAAATATTAGCCTCCAACAATAAGTAAAGTCTGAGAAATAAATGAAAATGTCTGTATATTTACAAACTGCTACCAGTCAATCGTGGCCAACGAGAAAGTAGGACGATTGGTCAGAAGTTATCACGTGACGACAACTACCAGTATATCCGGTGGCTAACAAGAACGATCTTTTTTTCTAAGACGTTGGCCCCGGGTGTGGCAACCCGAGATCAGCATTAAGTCCCACATGGTAAGCTATTGTAGCGTAATAAAATGGTCTTTTTTCAATCCCGCTGCATCTTGAGCACGTGAAGGATATCCTTCAGCAACGGTTGTATTAAGTTTTTCAAGTTTTTGGCACAGCCAGTCGTCTGGCGGCATTGCCACTGAGATTCGTGCCGGCTTCCTGGGGTGCTTTCCTCTCCACGGATTATTACTCTTGTCTGGTTCGGCCAAATCACTTTCGAAGACCGGAATATAATCCCAGCCCATAAAAGAGCGGATAGAGCGGACAGTTTCACGGAATGTAAGGTCTTCAGTCTGTTCCTGCTTCTCTAGGCCATCAGATGACAACTCTCCCTCTTCTTCACCTCCGGATAACTCTGGTTCCGAATTGTCCTCCTCCGACAATTCTAGTCCAGGTGTATTCCTGTAAGCTTGTTCTGGTATGAAGAAAACTCCACCGGAACCGGTAAATGCAACAGAGGAAGCAGTGACAGTTTCAGTCGCAGGCTGGCTGGGTGGACCGGTAGCAAGTTTCTCCGGACCGGGTTGAGGAACCGGTGGAGCAGACTGTTCTACAGTACCGGAGGAAGCACTAGAGCGACCAGTGGAGGCAGCAACAGAGGAAACTGGTCGGAAGACTGGTTCCTGTGACAAAACTCCCGGTTCGGGAAAGTCACTAGCAGGGGCCGGTTGATCCGGCACCGGAATGTCCTTAGACTTGTTACTCTTAGAAGATTTCTTACTCTTCTTTTTTGTCTTAGACTCACATCTGACAGGAAGATCCGGCTCTGCCAAGGGACCTACCGGACCGGTAGCCCGGGCAGAGGGATTTAAAAAGGGCTGGTCAGACAACACAGGGTGTGAAGAACCCGGAGCAGAGGACTTTGGAGTAGAGAAAACATTACCTCTTGACAGAAGGGCCTCGAACCTAGCAAAGTGTTCCACCCATTTGTCATTCATCTCTTCAAATTGGGCAGAGGTGACAAAAGAACCTGGCTGAGATGTAGACGGACCCTGCGCAGGGGGATGCGCAATAGGTTGAACAGACGCTTGATCTTCAGATTCTACAGAGCCAATGATAGTAACGTCCTTTGGGGAGACAAGTGACCCTGCACGTTTCTCTTTATGGATTTTATAAGAAGGTGTAGACAAGGTCTCACGCTG
Organism: Sabellastarte sp. h YS-2021; assembly: GCA_964017235.1. Classification (NCBI taxonomy): domain Eukaryota; kingdom Metazoa; phylum Annelida; class Polychaeta; order Sabellida; family Sabellidae; genus Sabellastarte; species Sabellastarte sp. h YS-2021. The sequence continues at coordinate 68,642,925 of OZ024933.1, forward strand.
AGCTTCTGAAAATCCCTCACATATACTACAACTCAAGCCTTTAACACACTGATCCTCACCAACCTTCTTTTCGCGGCAACGCGCGCACTTCTCATGTAAGTCAAAGGCAGCCATTGCATGGCCGCATGTACCTCGCCTCTGCCCTTTTAAACTGCCTGGTGATGCCATGATAACTAAATAATCCAATAAGTACAGATTCGTAGCAAACACACTAGTATGGTGCACAATAAAACAAAATTTATAAACTCGCGCCAAACAAAAAGAGGAAGAGCGCTTGAGTTGTAGGATCAAATCCTGAAGTTTGAGCCATCTCTCTTGAGTGGGTTTTACAAGGGCTGAATCTAGGTGGTATTCGTAGTCCACGAACGAGAACACCTGTGTAGGTTTCAGTTCTGATTTTTCCTGATTTATTATCCACCCCAAGGACTGTTCACTTGGGCTTCCTCCTGAGACTGGGACCTGATCAGCCAGTCGTCCAGGTATTGGTGAATTCTGAGTCCTCTTGAGAGGGCCATTAGTTTCACCTCCTTTACGATCATGGTAAAGACCTGGGGGGCTGTGGCTAGTCCGAATGGGAGGGAGGTGAACTGGAACACCTGAGCCTTGTAGCAAAACCTTAGGTATTTCCTTGAGCTAGGGTGGATGGGGATATGCAGGTAGGCATCCGACAGGTCTATCGACGCTACCCACTCCCCTGAAATCAGGGAGGTCCTGATGGACTCTGGAGTTTCCGTTTTGAACTTTTCTACGTTTAGAAAAGTGATGAGCCTGCTTAAGTCTATGACTGGCCTCCACCTTTGGTGAGGCTTGGGTACTAGGAACAGGCGACTGTAAAACCCGAGAGATTTTACATTGTCTACCCTTTCGATAGCGTTCTTTGACAGGAGGGACTGGATACAAGTAGCCAAGGCTTGGTCTTTTTGTTGGGCCTTGTACTCTGACAGAATCAGAGGAAATCTGATCAAGTTTGGCTTTGAACGGAATGGCAGAACGTAGCCATTGGTGATAATGTTTAACACGTTTTGAGAACATTTGTTTGTGAGCCAGTCTCTCCTGAAAGAACGGAGGCGACCTCCTACTGGTGGACTGAGTGAGGCTTTGGAGGAGTCATTGGGGAGGGGGGTTTCCACGCCCCCTTCCTCTATTGTGGGGTCGAAAACGACCCCTGAAGCCTCTGAAGTTGGATTTTCCTCTTCCCGAGGGAAAGGACTGGTTACTGCTTTGAGAGGTATTGCCCCCATAGGGGCATTTCCTGTAGGAGCCTCTTTTCTTGTGGGGACCACGAAAGGGCTTATTCTGGTAGGGTGCAAAACCCTGAGAATCTTTTGAGGTGCCTTTTTTGAGAAGGAAGTCCTCACCTTCCTTCACTAATTGAGACTCGAACAAGGAAGGGCCCCAAAAGGACGAGTTCCTGAGTTCTTGACGTCTCGTTTCTCCTAATTGTGGATGTAATACAGTCATTTCGGCTTCGCGCCTGAGCAAGCCGGTATTAGCCATAGAGTATAATTCCCTCTGCAAAATATGGGCTAGAGATTTGCTGAGACAAGTGAGGGCCCTGTGTTGAACAAGTACTGTCTTGTTCCAAAAATCTAAGTAGTCAGCTACTTCCTCATATCCGCGCTTTGCCGCTTTCTCAGGATTGGCACCTTTCTGAATCTGAGACTTTATCTTCTTGACCGTAGACTTGATGCTATGTTGGCATTTTTCCAATGAAGCATTGCAAGAAGAGGAGGTTCTGGCAAATGCAGCGGTGAAGTTGAGGGTAGAAATGTTTTGTCTAGCCTGAAGTTCTAGCTCCTTGAGAACTGGCAGGGGAACTCTGGCTACTGGGGGCCCAGAAGGTCTAGGAGTAATACAGATCTTAGCAAAGTCCGTATTCAACTCCTGAATTTTGTCCTGAAAAGTTGGTTGTCCCACCTTGTACCACTTTGAAGTTGAGGGAGGAGGCCTGACATATTTTCCCTCAGATAAGTTGGCAGCCTTAAAGTCATGTTGGAATTTATCAAAGGCGTCCTTGATAACTGAGCTAAGTGGAAGAATAGAGGAGGGACCTCTAGGTCTGAGCTCTTGACGGCCTTTTTCATCATCCAGACCCAACACTGAGGTGGACGACCTGGGCATAGATTCCTTGGGGTCAGGGAGAGACAAAATACGCCTGAAGGTGTCCACTTCTTCAGAGTATTGTGAGGGCATGTCAGACAAAGCTACTTCCCTACAATAAGGGGGGTCTGGATCATGTTGTGGTAGGTCTTGATCAGAAGCTACTCCTGAGGGCTGAGCCCTAGAGGGCTTAGAAGACCTGTGTCTGGTTTCAGGGGAGTGCTCCTCCTCTGAGGTAAATGACACGTATCTAGATCTTGATTTATGTTTGCTCTTGTCAGAGTGTTTTTTGGATCTAGAAGAAGGGATCCGAGGTTCATCGGAATCCTCATTTAGTTGGTCCGAGGCAGAGCTCGGGTCAACTGGCTGCCTATGGCTTTGCTTTTTGTGAGAGTACGAGACCTCTTCGGGGTGACCTTCAGAGGGGGCAACGTACTGATCCGAGGAAGGTTGAGCAGATACTAAACGCGGAGGAAGTGCTGGACCGAAGTCCACATCCATATCCTCGCTTGGGATGTTAGTACCAGATCTCGGAGGGGGCAAATCCAGAGGGGCAGCAGTACTACTGGACAAGCCAGGTTTTGAAGCAGGAAGAGAAGACTCTACCTCGACTTTCTGTTTTGCAGCCAACTCCTCTCGGAGTGACTGAAAAGCTTCCAACATGGATGCCTGGAAGGTACCCATTTGCTGCTGTAAATGTATATTTAAGGAATCACCGAGTGATTTCTCTAGGTTTTTCTGGATTTTATTTTGCAAAGCCGTACCAGGGGTGGGTGGAATAGTCTTAGCTGGCGTTTTCAAGGACAGGGAACTGAAGGCAAGAGGTTGTGGACGGGGGGGTGAAGTAAAAAGGCTATCAGCAGCACACTCGAGGTCTGCATTGGACCCAGTGAAGGAGTCCCCGTCGCCTTCACCCAAAAGATCTAGTTCATCTTTGGAACTATTTGGCGCTTTCTGCTTTTTCAAATACCGTTTCCGGTTTTGGATTTTCTGTAGTTGCTCATCTGTGAAAGACGTGCAAATTTCACAAGGGGTTTCAAAGGTGACACAGGGGTCATCTCCCTTGCCAGCCTCCCTACAGGTAGGGCAGAAATTATGTGTATCAAAGCTAAAGCAGAAATGGCGGCATTTCTGCGCTCTCGGTTTGTCTTTATTTGCTTGATGAGACGACATTTTATACGCAATAAAAGACGTACAATGTACTTGCCTGAACCGAGGAAAACTCAAAACACGCGACTGAAAACAAAATACTTCTCCTGTGAAAATTAAAATTTTACAGAATGATCTATGATATATATTACAAGAAATATGCAAATATTAGCCTCCAACAATAAGTAAAGTCTGAGAAATAAATGAAAATGTCTGTATATTTACAAACTGCTACCAGTCAATCGTGGCCAACGAGAAAGTAGGACGATTGGTCAGAAGTTATCACGTGACGACAACTACCAGTATATCCGGTGGCTAACAAGAACGATCTTTTTTTTTAAGACGTTGGCCCCGGGTGTGGCAACCCGAGATCAGCATTAAGTCCCACATGGTAAGCTATTGTAGCGTAATAAAATGGTCTTTTTTCAATCCCGCTGCATCTTGAGCACGTGAAGGATATCCTTCAGCAACGGTTGTATTAAGTTTTTCAAGTTTTTGGCACAGCCAGTCGTCTGGCGGCATTGCCACTGAGATTCGTGCCGGCTTCCTGGGGTGCTTTCCTCTCCACGGATTATTACTCTTGTCTGGTTCGGCCAAATCACTTTCGAAGACCGGAATATAATCCCAGCCCATAAAAGAGCGGATAGAGCGGACAGTTTCACGGAATGTAAGGTCTTCAGTCTGTTCCTGCTTCTCTAGGCCATCAGATGACAACTCTCCCTCTTCTTCACCTCCGGATAACTCTGGTTCCGAATTGTCCTCCTCCGACAATTCTAGTCCAGGTGTATTCCTGTAAGCTTGTTCTGGTATGAAGAAAACTCCACCGGAACCGGTAAATGCAACAGAGGAAGCAGTGACAGTTTCAGTCGCAGGCTGGCTGGGTGGACCGGTAGCAAGTTTCTCCGGACCGGGTTGAGGAACCGGTGGAGCAGACTGTTCTACAGTACCGGAGGAAGCACTAGAGCGACCAGTGGAGGCAGCAACAGAGGAAACTGGTCGGAAGACTGGTTCCTGTGACAAAACTCCCGGTTCGGGAAAGTCACTAGCAGGGGCCGGTTGATCCGGCACCGGAATGTCCTTAGACTTGTTACTCTTAGAAGATTTCTTACTCTTCTTTTTTGTCTTAGACTCACATCTGACAGGAAGATCCGGCTCTGCCAAGGGACCTACCGGACCGGTAGCCCGGGCAGAGGGATTTAAAAAGGGCTGGTCAGACAACACAGGGTGTGAAGAACCCGGAGCAGAGGACTTTGGAGTAGAGAAAACATTACCTCTTGACAGAAGGGCCTCGAACCTAGCAAAGTGTTCCACCCATTTGTCATTCATCTCTTCAAATTGGGCAGAGGTGACAAAAGAACCTGGCTGAGATGTAGACGGACCCTGCGCAGGGGGATGCGCAATAGGTTGAACAGACGCTTGATCTTCAGATTCTACAGAGCCAATGATAGTAACGTCCTTTGGGGAGACAAGTGACCCTGCACGTTTCTCTTTATGGATTTTATAAGAAGGTGTAGACAAGGTCTCACGCTGAGCTTCTGAAAATCCCTCACATATACTACAACTCAAGCCTTTAACACACTGATCCTCACCAACCTTCTTTTCGCGGCAACGCGCGCACTTCTCATGTAAGTCAAAGGCAGCCATTGCATGGCCGCATGAACCTCGCCTCTGCCCTTTTAAACTGCCTGGTGATGCCATGATAACTAAATAATCCAATAAGTACAGATTCGTAGCAAACACACTAGTATGGTGCACAATAAAACAAAATTTATAAACTCGCGCCAAACAAAAAGAGGAAGAGCGCATGCGCGAGCATGTGCAGTGCACCGGCAGGTAGGCTACACAGCCACCTGGCGAATGAACAGGACACTACCGGTCCCGGCCAGAGCCCAGCTCAGGACGTTTTTTTCTAACGTTTGGCGAGACCGGCAGGGCGCCGGACAAATGCATCTGTCCACTAGGTAAGATATATTAACGCAATAAAAAGCATCTTTGACAAACTTTATTTCTTGTTTCATTTTTAATGAGGGACTTGTGTCTTTCTTTTGTGACTGCCCTCTCACACTTAAGACAAAAGGTACAGGACTGGCAACAGGACATAACACAGCTTGTTGAACAGACACAGAAAAGTTTTGTCTTTCCACATTTAACACAATTTTGTTTGGCCGGGCTACTGCCACCGGACTGAGAACACAATAATTGTCATTTATACTGCCCCTGATCCCTAGGAGGGCGGGTACCGCGTCCGGGCTGACCTCCCCTGCCTCTGCCTCTATCGCGTCCTCCAAATGACTTCCAAGCCGGCATGTCTTTTCCGGTGGGGTTTCCGGTATGAGAGGTATCTTGACCTGGTTTCCAGCTAGTAGAGTAAGGTTGGTATCTGGCTTGTTGTCGTTTTTGATTTCCGGCGAACCCACCACGGCCCGGACCGGGCTGGTGAGTACGCTTAACAGTTTCAAACTGAGCAATTTCATCTTCTGCTTTGCGGATTACCGCATCCGGGAACAGAGCATGGGTATTCAAAGGACAATTCCGCAGGGCGGGAAAGGTGTCTGGTTTTATACCTAGCTTCAAATGATCCAGATAAGAGTCTTGACGCACTAGGGTGAGATTGGCCATCTGAACAAAAGTAAAGTCAGAAAGATGTTGGAGGGATTTTCCGACCGCAAAACTCACATTCTGATTGAATGATGTTAGATAGTGAAGTTCATCCAACGCGGCCTGAGCCTTGGGAGATGATTTGCCCTTTCCAAGTTCACTCTGTAAAACTTTTAACTGTTCCTGGACACTGTCCTGTATTTTAGTAATACAACGGTTGAATCCTGCAGATTGGTTGCATATATAGCTAGTCTCTTTGGCAGCCTTTTCCCATTTTCTGAACGTGTCCTGAGCAATGGGCCGGGAAGAAGGTTGAGAAGTAGTAGCAGAGGGTTTTGCAATGCGGGCAAAAGCACTATTAAGTTTCGCCGCATCATTCGGCCAAGCTGTAACATATTTTCCAGGTCTGGAGATGTCCTTGGGCTCTGCCGGATGTATCCCATACCACCTAGCTTGTGATTTAGGGGGACGGAGATAGTGGTCCATATGTAGACCCCCGGGTTCTGCAGATTTTGAAGGGTAGCCTTCAATGAGTACCAGATTCAAATTCTCCAACTTTTTACATAACCAATCCTCCGGGGGGAGGTTGACGGATACCTTTCCTACTGGCTGTGATCTATGACCTATCCACGGATTATCAGCCCTGGAAGAAGGAGAATATTCTAAATCCGGGATGTGTGACCATCCCATAAAGGCGCGGACGCCTCTCACTGTCTCCCTGTAGTTTTGGTCCTCGCTCATAGCGCGGTCACTTTCAACACTTTCAACATTGTCTTGATCTGGCTGATCCTCCAGTTCTGACAATTCGCCCTCTTCAACATGAGTAGGTGGAGAAACATTCCGGGCAGACACTGACAGAGGTTCAACACCTTGGTCATAAGACACCGGGCCGGAAGAAGTAGGTCCAGCAAAAACCGGTTCCGGGTCAGGGTCCTGGTATAACTGTTCCAGAGGAGACACCATATCCATATTAGAAGCACTTTGAGTTCTATCCGGACCAGAAGCCGGGGCGGCTTGGCCGGAAGAAACTGAAGTCAAGAGGAAAGGGGCTTGAGAAATTGATCCGGCAGGTGCTTGATGAGAAACCGGTGCTTTCACCGGGGAGAAAGATGGCTGAGAAGCTGGACGATGTCCTAGAGTTAATAGAGCTTCTAGATGAGCCATGCGAACTGACCACTTTTCATCCAGTTCTTGGAGGTCTTTCCGGAAGGATGGTTTTGGTAAAGCAAGGTCAGAAGAAGGTTCATGAGTAGAAACAGAAGGCTCTACGTCCTGCGAATCTACTTGGCCAACAACCGTAACAGAAGCTGGGTCTATTAGAGTTTCTTTACTTTTTGCCTTTTCCTTTCGCAGTTTATATGTTGGTGTAGCCAACTGAATCACCTGCTCCGGAGTTAACAAATCGCAGTACTCACAGGGTAACTTAGCCACACACGGATCCTCACCCATGCCTTTGTCCCTGCAACGTGCACAGCGAGAGTGGGTGTCAAAAGAGGCCATTATATGGCCGCACGCCCCTTTCCTTTGTCCTGGAGATGCCATGATGAATTAAGATTCCAACTGACAAAGCTCAAGTACACACAAAAAGGATTGATATAATTATCCACAAAATAGAAAGTTTTAGAGAAAACACAACTTCAAAACTCGCGCCAAACGAAAAAGAAGCTATGACGTCACGTCCCTCTGGCGAGTAAAGCAAGAACTAGGCCACCTGGCGAGTGGATTGGAGTGTACCGGTCCGGCCGGAGGTGAAACTCAGGACGTCTTTTTCTGGCGTTTGGCGGGACCGGCTGGCGCCGGACAATAGCTATCGTCTGTTAGGTAAGATGCATTAACGCAATGAAAAGTACATTGCTTAGATACCCTGTGGGTCGAAAATTTCGACGAAATCGCTCTATCTCGCACGGTTAAGGAGATAGAAGCAAATTTGTGTTTTGCCATTTTTGGCAAAAATTCGAAAATTCAAAATGGCCGCCATTTTTGGGGAGGGGAAATTTTTTTTGAAAATTGTAAAGATTACATTCCTTAGATACCCTGTGGGTCGAAAATTTCGACGAAATCGCTCTATCTCGCACGGTTAAGGAGATAGAAGGAAATTTGTGTTTTGCCATTTTTGGCAAAAATTCGAAAATTCAAAATGGCCGCCATTTTTGGGGAGGGAAAAATTTTTTGAAAATTGCAAAGAGTACATTCCTTAGATACCCTTTGGGTCGAAAATTTCGACGAAATCGCTCTATCTCGCACGGTTAAGGAGATAGAAGCAAATTTGTGTTTTGCCATTTTTGGCAAAAATTCGAAAATTCAAAATGGCCGCCATTTTTGGGGAGGGGAAAATTTTTTGGAAAATTGCAAAGAGTACATTCCTTAGATACCCTGTGGGTCGAAAATTTCGACGAAATCACTCTATCTCGCACGGTTTAGGAGATATGAGCACATTTGCCTTTTTCAGTATAGTATAGGGATCGAGAGCCATATTGAGGATCGATATCGAATGAAAATTTAGGGTTGTGGATCGATCGATATTTCAACATCGGGACCGTTAACGTAAGCCGTGGGCGATAATACAGGTTGTTTGAAAACGTGCACATATAAATTCACGAAATTATTAAAAGATACTACTTATGCACCAAAAATATATTTCTGCAATATAAAATTAAATAAAATGAACAAAAATCCAATCAAATAAGAGTTTTCATGCTTTTTTGTGTACTAGCTGTCAGGTTTTGTTTCTCTTCCGTGAAACCGGAAGTTGTCACTGACAATGTAAACAAAGATGGCGCCAGACTTGAACCAATTTATTTCGGTTGTAAATGTGCTTTTTAAGGCGTTTATGTAATAAATATTTATTTAAGCAGTAAAATTACTCTGTTTATTTTATTTTTGTCTGTTTCTTATATGTGGTTTCGATATTGAAATGCTGGTAGTATGTGTCGATATCGGCAGTTCTGTGGGATGATCGATCGATATTGAAAGATCGAGCACCAATCCCTACACTATTTCAGTATTCAAAATAGCCAATTACTCATTTATTTAATTAATTACTCACTGATCTATGAAGCAATTCCCCCCAAAAGCAATCCCATACAAGCTATTAACCCAATGAACTTCCATACCAAATTTCAGAAAGCCAGGCTTAATAGCATTCCTTAAAATGTCTGGAAACCAAAAAGATACTCAAAAGTAGCAAAGTAGCTATTACTCAGTTAGCTATAGAGCTATCATCACCAAAAGCAATCCCATACAAGCTATTAACCCAATAAACCTGCATGCCAAATTTGGTAAAGATAGGATAAGAACTGTTGCCTAAAATGTCTGGAAACCAAGTGGGACGCCGGACGCCGGAAAAAGCAAAAATAATATGTCCACCCCCAGTGGGGTGGACATAAATACCCTTACCATTTCCTAACAGTAGCTGAATCCAGCCTTGTAGGATGGAGGGAATTCTTTTAAGAAAACCACTACCTAACCTACAAACATCATGAGAACTTTTAATGTTTTCTGATAGCGATGACACTATGTCATGATCTTCCACGGGAGTGAGTTCCTCCTTGTTTGTTTATGTAGGCTACCACTGTTGAGTTGTCCATTGCAACTAGCACTGTTTGGTTCTGGCACTGGTCCTTGAAGCTTGGAAGGGCCAGGGAAACCGCCTTCAACTCTAGAACATTTATGTGTAGCCTTTTTTCCCGGTCTGACCACAGACCCTTTGTAGAACTTTGATCTAAGTGAGCGCCCCAACCTTCGTTTGAGGCGTCTGCAAAGAGTTGGATACTGTGGTCTTTGGGATGAAGGTCTGCACCTCTCATCACATTAGCGGGATTTTGCCACCAGTCTAGGTGTGCAGAAATGGCTTCTGTCCAAGAAAGGAGGCTGTCCAACAACTGAGGATATTTCCAATGCTCCTTGAGATGAAACTGAAAGGGCCTCATGTGAAGGCGTCCCTCCGGGACCATTTTCTCCGTTGAGGCAAGCAACCCAATTAGCGACATCAAACATCTTGCAGTCAAAACATGTTTTGACTTGAGTTGTAGGATCAAATCCTGAAGTTTGTGCCATCTCTCTTGAGTGGGTTTTACAAGGGCTGAATCTAGATGGTATTCGTAGCCCATGAACGAAAACAGCTGAGTTGGTTTTAGTTCTGGTTTCTCCTGATTTATTATCCACCCCAAAGACTGGGTTAGGTCTACCACTGCCTGAGTGTTCACTTGGGCTTCCTCCTGAGACTGGGACCTGATCAGCCAGTCGTCCAGGTATTGGTGAAGTCTGAGTCCTCTGGAGAGGGCCATGAGCTTCACTTCCTTTACAATCATTGTAAAGACCTGGGGGGCTGTGGCTAGTCCAAATGGGAGGGAGGTGAACTGAAACACCTGCGACCTGTAGCAAAACGGTATTTCCTCGAGTTTGGGTGGATGGGGATGTGAAGGTAAGCGTCTGATAGGTCTATCAACGATACCCATTCCCCTGGAATCAGGGTGGTCCTGATAGACTCTGGAGTTTCCATTTTCAACTTTTCTACATGTAGAAAAGTGTTGAGCCTGATTAAGTCTATTACTGTCTCCACCTCTGGTGAGGCTGTGGGACTAGAAACAGGCAACTGTAAAACCCAAGCGATTTTACATTTTCCGCCCTTTCTATTGTGTTCTTTGACAGAAGAGACTGGATACAAGTAGCCAGAGCTTGGTCTTTTTCACGGGCCTTGTATTCTGACTGAATCTGACCAGACTTGGTTTTGAAAGGAATGGCAGTACATAGCCATTGGTGATAATGTTTAACACGTTGGATGAACATTTGTTTGTTTGCCAGTCTCTTCTGAAAGAATGGATGCGACCTCCTACTGGTGGACTGAGGGAGGCTTTTAAGGAGTCAGGGGGGGGGGGGGGGGGGGGGGGGGGGGGGGGGGGGGGGTTCCCCGCCCTCGTCCCCTAGAGTGGGGTTGAAAATGGCCCCTGGAGCCTCTGAAGTTCGGTTTCCCCCTACCTGAGGAAAAAGGTTGGTTACTGCTTTGTGAGGAGTTGCCCCCATAGGGGCGTTTCCTGTAGGAGCCTCTTTTCTTATTGTGGGGAACACGAAAGGGCTTATTTTGATAGGGTCCGAAATTGTGAAACTTTAGAGGTGCCTTTTTTGAGGAGGAAGTCTTCTCCATCCTTCACAACTTGAGACTTGAACAAGGAGGAGTGCCAAAAAGGTGAGTTCCTGAGTTCTTGGCGTCTCGTTTCCCTAGATGTGGTTGCAAAAGGGTCATTTCGGCTTTG